>CM060986.1:195270527-195870527 GCA_030765065.1 Deroplatys truncata | reverse complement strand
GATTCCTTTATATTTCTGCATTTTATATAATACGTCCTTGATTTCTTCTTCAAATGTTTAATTGTGTCTAATCTGCCTTTGTATTATACATGCATACGCTAATGCAAGAGGGAGGTTAGTAGAGAGGTTTAATCCACAACCTTGCTATGTTTCCGAGTGCTATATGGCTAATTACTTATTACCGGATGAAAAAAATCTGATATGTTACACTCACATGACTTTCTCTACTCTTGCACAAACTATTTTTACAAACCCTTATTCTCCATATGCTTCATGTTAATCGAGATGTCGGGATGTCAAACTTATTGCTAATTTTCTTGTAGGTGCAAGGGGAATATGGTAGGTTTTAAGCCATTGTCAAATCTTTTGAGCTCTGGTTGCCATGTGGCGCATTCCATTCTCTTTGCATGTACAGGACATAAAAAAATCTGATGTGTACACTCACATGACTTTCTCTACTGTTGTACAGACTATTTTTACAAACGCTTATTCTTCATCTACTACATGTTAATCGAGATAAACATTTGCAGACTCTATCTTATTGCTAATTTGCTTGTAGATGTAACGGGAGTATATATTTACAGGGCAATATAGAAATACAATAGCCTTTAAGCACATACATATCTCTTAATAGCTGGTTGGTAGGTGCAGCAGCATTCCCTTTGCCACAGATTAATACTCTTTGCATATCCAAGACAAAAAAATGAATAACGAATTCCCATTTGAGAAAAGTATTGAAAAATTTAAGGGAATAACAAGCAATATCTCGAAAACGGTTCACTCAACGAAAAAATGTATATGACATAAATTGTGTATTTTAACGCGATCTACATGCTTTGTGTAGTAGCATTTTGTCTATCTCTTATGTTTTACCAGTTATGCAAAAGTCGTTCACAATGAAGAATACTTTTGGAGACATTCCCAGAAAATTCGAGATATACATTTCATTTGTCATGAAAATATCTTAAACATATGATATTGTAATCAAAATCGTTAGAGCCATTTTTGAGAAAATTAAAATTTTCGAAAAATGTTCCATGTAAAGGGTAACCTGGCGTGGTGGATTTTCTTGAAAACCTTCGTGTCGCATCTCTGGAAGATACTAAACCTAAATACCAAGTTTGGTGTTTATCCGACTGTTCGTTTCTGAGTCATGCTGTTCACAGACACACACACAGCCAGACACACACGGACATGTTTCCAAAAATGCTTTTTTTGTATTCAGGGTATCTCAAAACATGTATTTCCGTGAAATCTCGGTATCGAATTTTTGGGTGGAATACAATACTTCCCCTGCTTACTATACGTAGTAGAGAAAGTAAATATATATATATATATATATATATATATAGGTTATGTGGTAATTGTAAATATTGGTAGCATGGTGTAACAAACACATTATTTTTCGTTGTTTGAGTTTATGTAAAATATACAGGGGAACCATTTAGGTCGAGACTGTACAATATCGCCAAAACTAAGCGTTGTAGAAAGTCATTAATAAAGGTTGCTTGATATTATGGGGGAAAGTATATGCCATTAGTCGTGTTTAGTTTGAAGTACCTTTTGATGATCATTTTACAGCTAATTTAATCTTTTATGTGGGAACCTACAATTAGGGTATATTTGAATTGACTCTAAAATGACTATGACCCTAAAATGACCAAATAAAACACGACTAACGGAATTTACTTTCCCCCATAATATCAAGCAACTTTTATGAAAGACATTTATTTCTAACGCTTAGTTTTGGAGATAATGCACAATCTCAGCTTAAATGGTCCACCCTATATATTGGTTTGATTTTTCAAAAATGCAGAATGAAAGAACAATTGCTAGTATTTGTTTTTCTACGGATAGAAGATCTCTTAAAGGAAAGTTTTCAGCATAAAATATAATTACATAAAAAGGGAAGCGAATAAATTATTATTATTGTTATTAACATTGACTAACAATAGGGGATTTATAACCTGTGGCGTTATCAAGAAAAACAAATGCTGCCAATTGGAGAATGTCAAACAGGAGCAATTTCGGAATTAGCATACAATACAAAATTGGCTACATGCATTTAAACACAGAAAACTACTAATAATAACATAATTCAGTGATCAAGCTATCGCATTTACATTTTTGTAAAGGGAATATCGAGTATCGAATATTGGTGTTCAAAGATCAGTTCTGGTATCGAGTATCGAGAAATATTAATATCGTCCCATCATTATATAGAAGCCAATAAAAGTAATATAAACTTTCAAAGGAAATTCAGGGCTAAATATAGCAAAGTAAATCTAAGCAGGAAGACAATTTATGCCAGGCACAAGAAATTTATATACAGCGGTTGCTTGTCCCCTAAAGAAAGAAGTGGGCAATCATATGACCAGTAAAGTGGACGTTGATCCTGTTAGAGCGATTCAGAAGAATCCGAAAAATACTCAATTCGCAGAGGAATTATCGAGCAACAATTACCATGTCTGACTCTGTAGACAGACAGTAGAGACTGATAAATTAAAGACTTTGCATGAACCCACATACATATATTGCAGTTATTGCCGCATTAAAACCAAATGACAAACAACAGCGTTATGAGTTTTGCAACAGAATGCAAAAATTGGTGGAAGAGGATGAAGGTGTGAAGCGCAGAGTTTTCAATGAGGAAGCGACATTTCATATAAATGGAAAGGTCAACAGACATAACTATCGGAGTGGGGTATCCAGAATCCTCCTGAAGTGATCGATTCGCCTAAATGTCTTTAGAGCATTGTGATGGACAAATTTACGGACCATTCTGCTTTACCGAAGAGACTATAACTGTAGATACTGTCGTGGATGTTATGAAGCAATGATTGCTGACAATGCAAGAAGATTCCCAACAGGACATGGTCTCGCCCCATTTCCATAACGACGTTCGTGAGTATTTGAACAAGGAGCTGCCTCAACGCTGGATTGGACGTGCTCGGGGTGACGATAATTGTTTAACAGGTGATCTCTGACTTCTTATGCGGATACAGAAAATACCCCGTGTATGTGTCAGCTTACCGAAAAATCGAAAAGACCTTGAGCATACGATTCGAGAGGCAGCCCTTACAATAAAGGATATGCTGCGGAGGTTTTGGCTCCGCGGTTCAAATCTCGCCAGGTCTTTCCTCCCTGACTGAAGTGTTTCCCAATTTTCCTCAGTCCTCATAAGTTGCAGAAGCCGGGGAGTTTTTCTAAAATTAGGTCTGAAACGTTTCCTTCCCAGAATTGCTTTCCCGAATATCATTTCATTGCATTTATTATAACTTTCTATCTCCTGTGGTGCAGTATGTATTAAGAAAGGACGTTAAACACCATTAACAAATAAAAATAAATATCGCATGAGCATCTGCCGAGTTACATGTGATTCTCAAACCGAGTCACGCAAACATTGGCAATAAAGCACTTGACTTCCCCTTTAACATGACTTGCATGTTTAAACCGTATAATTTGTAGCTTTTGCGTAACAAATTAAGAAAGGTGTCACCGTAATAATCCGGTTTAGTACCATTTGCAGCTTAAGAGTCTAGTGACAATATTGGGATGATCTAAGGAGTTAGAAAAGGGTGATCGTTATCACCGGCGCCGTTTATCTACACTGGACGTTGTAGAATTGAACTGACAAACTTCTTTGAGTTACAGAGGAGTGTTAGGTGAGCACTTTGATGTGGGACATTTATGATCTTTGCGTTCATATCTCCAATACATAATGCTGCTACTTGAAGGTAATCCTAGCAATGCTAGATTCACTCATTCTATGTTAATACCTCCGGATTCATATGATTCTCAATGTAAAACTGCAGGTATCATCGGTACATAGGCTCTTGCTGAGGATGCATTTCATGATTTTGAAAATACCGCAATCGTAGTTATTTTTGTACTTGTGGAAGTGAAACTATTTTAGCATAAAAATTAGTACTTTCAAAGTTTTTCGTTACAGACCATAGGTTCCTATGTCAAGGTGTTCCTAAAGCTTCCCTCTGTAACCCTTGAAAAATTTTTGGCTGAATACTGCAATACTCTATATACTCACGACGTCATAAGAAAACGGCAACGCATATTAATACAAACTTTAGGTGTAGATAATAGAAATTTATGAATGCTGCTTTGCAGATGATTAGAAATAGACGAGAACAGCTTACAAAGACGCATTTTGAATTAGAAAAAATTGCTGCGGAGTGTAACCTACAAATATCGCCAAGTAAAACCAAAGCAAAGAATTCAATAAGACTCAAAATAGCAGTAAACAATATCTTAATAGAACAAGTAAAGCATTTTAATTATGTATTTAGGAGTTTATTTGGACAATGGCAGGACAATCAGAAAGATAAATTTGTTTCAATACGTTTTTGGTGTAATTAGAAGAACACCCATAATGAAAGCCCGCAGAGAAATACGAGGGGCATTCAGAAGTTTTGCAAGTGTCATCTTAAAATCCAAACTAAGGAGGAATTTAAACGCTTGTCCTCACAACCCTTCAAAGTAGTGTCCATTTCTCTCCCCACACAGTTATAGACGGTGCAACCACTTGTCAGATTGAGGTATTGTTAACAGAGCTGAATTTATAGCGTGAAGAAGGTCCTGCACTCTTTAAAAGATTTATCAGCAATGCAAGGTTTCACTCGAGGAAACAGCCAGAAGTCGCACGGTGCAAGGTCAGGACTGTAGGGTGGTGTCAAGCAACGGGACTTTACTGACTTCCAGTTTCCTCAAATTGGCCGCTATTCTGTGAGTAGACGCATTCGCATGCAAAAGCAACAGCCTTGAAGTTCCTGTCTTTGGACGCCGCCGCCTCAGCTCTTCAAATATAGTATTCAAAACATAAGATTCATAGTATTCTCCATTCATTAACATTTCTTCTGGCATGTAGTCAATCACTAAAGGTACTTCATAGTTGAACATGGCGAAAATTCGATTCCGAGAACGAAAATGATGTCTAAGAATGACTGATCTTGGATCATTCTTCTTTAATCTCTTTGCAAAAGAGACATATTCTGCGACCTTCAAAAACACAAACTTTCCCGATATAGTAGCTTATTTAGAGGAATTCTGGCGCAGTTTTTTGCGTTTAATGGGAAAGGATAGGGAAAACGAGGGTAGATGCTAGGTTGAGAGAGTCTTCAAGGTGGAAAATGCGTTTATATGGGAGAGATAGGGAATACGAGGGCTGATGATGGGCTAGACAGTGGCTGAAGTAGAGTAATGTACTTTATATGAGAGAGATAGGGTATATGCAGAGAGGTGTAAGACTAGACAGGTTTCAGAAGTAGAGTATGCTTTATATGGAAAGATAGGGAAAACGGGAGAGATGCTAGGCTAGACAGTGGCAGGAGGGGAATGCGCGTTGTACGAGAGAGCTAGAGAGTACGCGGAGAGGTGTTAGGCTAGACAGATGCCGAAGGAGGGGAATATAGGCTTATACGGGAGAGATAGGGAATACGAGGGAGGTGCTAAGATAGACGAATGTTAAAGGTGGAATGTGCTTATATGGGAGAGATAGGGAATATGAGGGCTAATGCTAGGCTAGACAGGGGTTGAAGGAGGGAAATGCGTTTATACGGGAGGGATAGTTAAACCTCCGTTGCTATAGTTGAAGGAGGGGGAAATGCGTTTATATGGGAGAGGTAGAGAAAACGATGATGGGTGTTAGGAATTGTGGTTAAAAAGCTGTAATACAAAGAACCCCATTATTCAAGAACTTTAACAACAAAAAGGTCTAAGCATAATAATATTTTGTATTGTATTCGAGGAGGGGTCTTTAGTGGAAAAACCCCATAAGTCAGTAGTATAGAAATGACAGAACCCGATCACTTAATATGCAGGGATGTGCAATTAATATGCTAATTAGGCCTCCCCCTCCACCTACCACGCCCCCTGGTACCTTTTTGTGGCAACTGAGATCATACATTTTGTGATGTATAATGGAAAAGTTGACAGGTATGCTACTAAGGTCCTCCTTCCCCTGTCAAAATGAACAATGGTGTAATAAATTATGCTTTGTAACAAAACAACAGGTGCTGTTGTCTTCATGCCGTTTCATTCTCCCGCACAGGTGTTCGTTAGAAAGGCCACACATGTAGCAATCCCCTCCCCTACTGCATTCCATTCTCTCCAAACACACGCACCTGCGCAATAACAAAGAGCCGGACTGTCGCCGAACCCCGCCTCCTGGGCAAGCTTCATTAACAGAGAACACCTGGATGCAATAAATTTTCGGGCTCGACAGAACAACCGGAAGAAGACCGGGAGATCCGTGGTTGAAATGCCGGCGATGGCATTGAATTTTTCAGTCGTCTGATTCTACACTTCCAATCTTGTCCAACACAAGGCTTGTGCGGAAGAACAATTATTTCGGTTATTAAAAGGTTTTTGCATCCGGAAACTTAAACACATGCATCTACAATATCTGATAATGGTAATTAAAGAAATATAACACACGAAAAAATTCATCAACCTCCGGCGGGTGTGAACCCTCGACCTCGGGAACTAGAGGCTAGCATGGTACTCCTAGACCAAGGTGGACGATACCCTATTTTTGCACACTCACACACACACATATATATATATGTATATATATATATATACCACTGGTGTGCAAAACCTAAGGACGATATGGGTAAAGTAACATAACAAATGAACTACTTGATGGACGTAGATAAAGGTGCGGGAGCATGTTGTCAGAGGTCTCTCACACGTACAAAGCTGGACGTCACATGGCGTGAGTGTAGCGAGCCTATAGTGCCAAGTGGGTCTGGTCCCGCAACACGGGGCAGTTGATGAAACAAGACAAGATGGTGTGTGGCAATTAGCGAGCTGTTACGGTGCGCTGTAGTGGTGTTCTCATTGCAACATGGCCCGTAGACACCATTGGATGACTTCACACGGGGAAGAATCGTCGGGAACCTGGAAGAAGGGCGAAGTGTACGAGTGTTGCTCAGGAGTTTGGAATTGCTCACAACATTGTTTCACGTGCATGGGGAACCCCCCAAACCACAGGCACTGCTGTTCCAAGGAGAGGTGGTGTTCGACCACGCTCAGATGACCGCTACATTGTTCAACAGGCAAGAAGGAATCCACACTTAACAGCGGGTGCAATTGCAACCACTTTTAACAGGAGAGCTAGGCACCCAATCTCACGGTACACAGTAGAATGGCGACTTCACAGAGGTGGTCTCCTTGCCCGACGGCCAGTGCGTTGTGTTCCATTGACATCCGCACATCGGCGGCACCGTTTGAGATGGTCCCAAGAGCATCAAAATTGGACCAACGAGGAATGGGGTCGCCTGCTCTTCTCGGATGAGAGCAGATTCAGTCTAAGTAGTGATTCTCGATTACTAACCTCATCTGGCGAGAGGTGGGAACACGTAATGAACTCAGGAACATCCTTGAACGTGATATTTTAGTAGTCAAGGTGTTATGGTTTGGGGAGGCATAATGTTGCATGGGCACGCCGACCTCCAAATCTTTCAACACGGTACGCTCAGTGGTCAACGTTATTGTGATACTGTACTCCTTCCCCATGTGCGTCTTTTAGGGGTGCAGTCGGTCCTGACTTCATTTTTTTGGATGACAATTCGGAACAAGAGGAGATTCGGCGAATGAACTGGCCTGCCCGTTCCCCCAATTTAAATCCCATCGAACACGCGTGGGATGGTTTACGGAGACACATTGCAGCACATCCTCTTGCACCAATGACCATACAATATTGGTCAACAGCGCTGGTGGAGGAATGGAACGGCCTACCACAAGAACTGCTTGTCATCCTTGTGGCCAGCATCTTGGAACACGATGCAGAGCATGCATTGCTGTCCGTGGTGATCATACACCCTTTTAAGCACCATATATCTGTTTCTGTAAATCTATAGAGCCAACAATATGTAGTATTGACTTTAGTGTAGCTTGTGGTCTATGAATAAAAGGGGCATATCTGTTCGTCTCATTGCATATTTCGATTAGTTACCTACTGTAGCATACCGTAGCGGTTCCCTCTATGCATGATTCAAGTTTCATCTAGCTATGTTACTTGGCAGTGTCACAGCATGTGAAGATTACTTTCGTCCTTAGGTTTTGCACACCAGTGTATACACACACACACACACACACACACAGTGTTCCCAAAATTCCGGTAACAACAGCATAATAATCACCATTATCAACTATCAAGGCTAAGATCCCTTCTGATCTGTTCTGATTTCTTGTTATAGTTGCTCCTCCATTCTTAGCATGGCTTCCTTTGGAGGGGAAGCAAAGCTGTGGTCCCGTTTCGTAGATTTACTTAAAAGAACCTTAAGTCTGATGAAGAGGCCTCTGAGCAAAATGTCCAGACTTTCACGGCAAATTAGAATGGAACGTTAAAACACCACAGTAGTTAAACACTCTCGTTCATATCAACCAAAACATGTGGATTTGTGTGTAGAAAGTTGAAAATGTAGATAGCATTAGTTTTTGAAAGTTTTGAGATAGCTTAAGCGTTCCATGTCACACACACCTATGAACATTCTTACAAAAACCTAATTCCTTAAGTTCTCATTACTTTTTCTAACCACTATAGTTTATTACTTTCTCTGCTTCGTAGCTAGCAGGTAGAGAAGGTATTGCATTCCACCCAAAAATTCGACATCTAGGTCCCTTGATTAAAAAATCTGATGTGTTACACTCACATGACTTTCTCTACTCTTGTACAATCTATTTTTACAAACGCCTATTCTCCATATGCTTCATATTAATCGAGATATCGAGATGTCAATCTTATTTGTAATTTTCTTGTAGATGCAAGGGGAATATGGTAGCTTTTAAGCGATAGTCAAATATTTTATCGCTGGTTGCTATGTGGCGCATTCCATTCTCTTTGCATGTCCAGGACATAAAAAATGAATAACGAATTTGAGAAAAAGTATAAGTATTGGAAAATTGAAGGAAATAACAAGCAATATCTCGAAAACGGATCACTCAACAAAAAAAATGTGTATGATATAAGTTGTGTATTTTAACGCGATCTACATTTTTTCTGTAGTAAAATTTTGTCTATCTCTTATGGTTTACTAGTTATGCAAAAGTCGTTCATAATGAAGAATACTTTTGGAGACATTCCCAGAAATTTCGAGATATACATTTCATTTCTCATGACATTATCTTAAACATATGATATTTTCATCAAAATCGTTAGAGCCATTTTTGAGAAAATTAAAATTTTCGAAAAACGTTCCATGTAAAGGGTAGTCTGGGGTGGGGGATTTTCTTGAAAATCTTTGTGTCGCATCTCTGGAAGATACTGAACGTAAATACCAAGTTTGGTGTTTATCCGACTGTTAGTTTTTGAGTTATGCTGTTCACAGACACACACACACACACAGGCACACAGACACACACACACACACACAGACACACGGACATGTTTCCAAAAATTCTTTTTTTGGATTCAGGAGGTCTCAAAACATGTATTTCCGGTGAAATCTCGGTATCGAATTTTTGGGTGGAATGCAATACTTCCCCTACTTACTATACGTAGTAGAGAAAGTAAAAAAGATGTCGTGTGTGTCTATGAGCAGTATAGCTCAAAACCCAAAGTCGGATAAATACCAAAATTGATAGTTAGGTTCAGTACCTTCAAAAGATACGGTATGAGGATTTTAAAGAAAATTAGCCCATCCAAAACTACCCTTTACAGGGAACATTTTTGAAATTTTTTACTTTCTAAAAAATGGTTCTAATGATTTCTATTAAAATATCATATACTAAGGCTATTTAAATGAAACATAAGAAGCATATCTTGAATTTTGTGGGAATAGTCTGCAAATTCCTCTTTATTCGGAAAGATTTTGTATAATCTGTATAACTGGTAAACGTTAAGGCATAGACGAAAACGTACCAGACAAAAAAATGCAGATGTATTAAAAACACACAATGTATTTAAAATAATTTTTTTGCGACATAAGCCGTTTCTGAGATGTTTGTTATTAAAGGCTCAAATTGTTCAATGCTTGTCATTCTTTTTTAAGCCCGGTCGATTTTCAGCTGTTTCTCGCGATTGCATGGAAGCAGTTGAAGTTTTAAGGCCAGCATATAGCTTCCAGTTCTTAAACATTTGATTGTCGCTGTTATCGTTCTATCTATAACGTGTAATGTAGCCATTTTTGCAATGGTATATTTGGATTAAAATGTAGTAGATAGAAAAATAAGCTTTAGTAATAAAGATAGAGGTTAAAGAAAGTCATTTTTATGTTCGCATCACAATTTATATACTTACCACGAAATGTGAATAGGCGTAAAAGATTTATCTGTGCTAACAAGAAGTAGTCTTCACATTTAAAGCGTCATCATCAAGTTCTCCTATCTCTCCAACGTTTCGAACATCTTGCTCTTATCCATTCCTAATTTCTGCCCGGTGAACCTTCGCCCACGTGCAACTATTGTCATTTTCCACTTACAGTCACTCAAATTCTAACCAGCTACCGTTTCTACAATGATGCAAGGACTAAATGGAAAATGCCAACAACCATCTTAACTGCCCTTGGTAAACCACCTTTCTTCAAGAATGTGTTGAACTTTGTTAATGTAACTCAATTATGTAACGAATTGCAATATTTATTGTAGTCGTGATTTGACCTTGATTTTAAAGTAACATTAAATAAATAAATAAATAAATAAGAAGTAGACAGAAGAATAAACTTCTGTAAGAATATTTTGTAGAAAAGTAAGCAGAGAAGGTCATGGGAATGCAGAATATCTTATTTTTAGTGTACTGAGTTTCGAAACTGAGTTTTATAGTTCTATGCCAAAATGTTCCACATGAGATTTTCAAAATAATGGTTATTTAAAAATATGCAATTTATCTGTTTCAGCACACAAAATTGTTGAATAATTTTTATTCCTTGTAGTTGAAAAGCAAATAACTTTAAAAAATTTGGGATTTCAGGTTCTGTTCTTCTTTATTTCCTTTTGGCTTTAAAAATCAACTACTCAAAAAACCTGTAACAGCATGAAACATGTATATGAAAATTTTTGTTGTTTAAAATTTCAGAATGTGCATGAAAGTTTTTAGAAGAATTGTATGAAAACTACATTTGAAATGATAAAAAATTCTGAGAACAAATTCCAAAAATCTCTATTTTTAAAACCGAATTAATTTTAGTTCCAGTTTACCCTGAGTAAACAACCAGAATATTAAAATCGAAAATAAATTTTGAAATTATAGCTTCCGAATATGTTTTGGACATGCGATCCTAAAGTTCATTTTATCAAAGTTTTTATGAAATTTCAGGGGTGCATTGACTTAATTTTACCAAATTTATACTATGGACACCATTACATGCTTGTCAAACCAAAATTTGTTGAGGGGTATAGCATAGCAATTTAATGATTCGTGCGGTTTCTGGGAGTAAAATGACAAAACCTAACTTGTATTAGTTTTCCAAGTGAATGTATAAGGCTTAATGCACATTCTCAAAGTTTATAAATGTTGCCAAGTAAAGTAATTAAGCACTACGTCTGTAGCGCCTGCGGAACACATTCCGCGGTGCTTGTACGTAGAACAAGTTGCCGCATTTGCACGGGGATCCCTGACATTTTCCTCGTTCCCGCAAGGCATTCTCTGCCAGAGGCTTCTAGCACCTTCCTCTGGGCGTTTTACCCCTCTCTCTCCCGTTTGTGTGTGCGTGAACTATAATTTATTGCGTTATTGCATAGCAGAATCACTGTGTTGTGCTTGCTTACCATCCGCCGAAACCTTTGGCTTTGTTGTGCTAGCTAGAGCGAGCATTTCAGCCAAATTCCTGCAGCTAACTCAGCATACTTTTATCGTACTAGTTTTTTATTTTTGTTCGCTATATAATACACAGTAGCTGAAATATTATCTTTGTGTTAAAATATTTGTTTAGTAACATTTTCACTTTGTTATGGAATACACATTTTCTAACACAAGTTAATCTGTGGTAAACCTTTATTAACCTGTTTCGTGCGTGTATTGTTTAATAGCGAACATGAGTTGAGCTACCTTTTTTCCGCTATCTAGTGTCTTTGTGCAGTTCTTTCTTTCTCACTATGTTTATGTTCATTTTTGCTTTCTCGACTACGTATAGTAAGTAGTGGAAGTATTGCATTCCACCCAAAAAATTGATACCGAGATTTCACCGAAAATGCATGTTTTGAGGCCTCGTGAATAAAAAAAACATTTTTAGAAAAAGGTTCATGTGTGTACGTGTTTGCCTGTGAACAACATAACCCAAAAACGAAAAGTCGGATGAATGCCAAACTTGGTATTTATATTCAGTATCTTTCAAAGATGCGCCACGAAGATTTTCAAGAAAATCCCCAATCCTAGACTACCCTTTGCATGGAAAAGTTTTCGAAAATTTTGATTTTCTCAAAAATGGCTCCAACGATTTTGATTAAAATATCACACATTGAAAATACTTTCATGTCAGATGAAATGTATATCTTGAATTTTCTGGAAATCTCCCCAAAAGTCCTCTTCATTATGAATGGCTTTTGCATAACTGGTAAACAGTAATAGATAGACAAATTTTTCTACACAAAAAATAGAGATCTCCTTAAAGCACACACTTTATGTCATATACATTTTTTGGAGTGAACCAATTCCGAGATATTCCTGCTATATTTTTTAATTTAAAAATACTTATAGTTTTTCTCAAATCGGAATTCATTATTCGTTTTTTTTATGTCATGGACATGCAAAGAGAACGAAATGCCCCACATATTAACCAGCTCTTAAAGGATTTGACTATCGCTTAAAGCCTACCATATTCCCCTTGTGCCTACAAGAAAATTAGCAATAAGATAGTTTCTGCAAATGTTTATATGATTAACATGAAGTAGGCGGAGAATTAAGCTTTTGCCAAAATAGTTTTACATGAGTAGAGAAAGTCATATTTGTGCAACACATACGATTTTTTGCATATCTGTTAAAAACTGGGAAGGAGTAGAGGTATGCACCAAACTCAGAGGGAAACACGTTTCTGTTTCATTTGTAAATTGATATACAATAATAGATATGATAATTTATAGCAGTGATGGGACGATGCCAGTACTTCTCGATACGCTAAATCGCTCTGATTTTTTAGCACCGATAATCGATACTCACCTTATAAAAAAACTGTAAAGCCGATAGTTTGTTCACAGAATTATGTTCTTATTAATAGTTTTCTATATATAAACGCATGTAACCAATTTTGCATTGTATACTGATTCCGAAATTGTTCCTGTTTGAAATTCTGCAATCGGCAGCATTGTTTTTTCCCTTGATAATGTCGCAGGTTATATATCGCCTATTGTTACTCAATAATAATAATAATAATAATAATAATAATAATAATAATAAAATAATTTCCCCTTTTATGGGATTCTATTTTATGCTAAAAATGTTTTTAAAAGGATTTTATATCCATATTATGAAAATTAGTCGCACGGTATACCTGTAAGCTATCCTCGTTACTCCAGTTCGACTTGCACAAATACAAACTAAGAAATGGAAGGAAAGAATAGATATTTCCATGCACTGTATTGTCTTAAATTCTGATTTGTTTGTGTTGGATTCATAGATTTTGGTCACCGCAGTAGCTAAATGTAATGGTTACGAGTGAGTCGCCAAGCCTGGCTATTGCAGAAACGTGATTTAGTGCGTCAGCTAAATCAGCTTCATTAACATCTCAGTTAACGCTGCATGTTACTGAGTACTCTACTCCTTCCCCGACTGTTTTTTCAGTTTTCTTTTACACACAATAGTCTATGGAGTGCTGTTTTGAATCACCCATAGGAAACGCAGTCAAGGTTTATCACGAACTATAGTCCAATAACTCTTTGGGGACGCGGAGCAATACCTTTCATACCTTATCGCATAAGTTAAAAGCAAAGTCTTCCAATAATGCAAAATTTAAAAATATCGAAAAAGTATCGAAGGCTTATTTCAAAGTATTAGACATACTTCGATATCGCTGAGTATGAGAGTATCGAGGTATCTACGGTATCGATGTTTCATCCCTAATTTATAGATATCATTTATAAATAAAATATTGTGTGTTATATTCAAATTACTTCCTACACCCATACCGTACTAGCTTTACGAACTATACTTGCAAAACTATTTGTCTATCTATTTCATAATAATATATATATATATATAAACGCTGGTGCATAAATAGTTTCATCACACATTTCGTTGTAGTTACAAGGAGCGTACAGGAAGATGAAGCGATAGTCAAATGTTTTAAACAGGGTCGCTGTATGCTGGCCGTTAAATTCCATACTCTTTCCCTAACATCGCGAGAAATAACTGAATGAAGACCACTTCAAAAAATGACAACGTATTGAAAAATTCAAACCAATAACAATAGCTATCTCTAAATGGTTGATGCTACAAAAAAATATTTGAAATAAATTTTGTGTTAAAGAATGCCAAACTTGGTATTTAAGTTCAGCATCTGAGGCAGTATTTTATATCACAACACTGTGAATGCCAGAGTGATTGTGGTGTAAATTAACATTATTGTATGACAATAATTTTAGATGTTTGTTAGCTATAAGCATTGTTAGTAAATAAGTTTACACGGCGTCACTGAAAGTGACAATAGGAGTGGGTAACAATGAAGCGATGGGGTGAGTTGTTTATCACTTAGAAGAGACAAACAAATGACGTCAGGGTAGCGTGCCTTTCTTTAGAAATGGAGGGAATATCTTCCCTAGAGCATATGTTTTAGTAATTAAGATTGGCTGACAAAATAGACGCTAATGTTGGCGCGATTTAGTAACCAATAGCAGCTCTATTATAATTTTTAGGCATATCGCGGTGAGGGAGTATAAATTCTTGAGCCAAAAGCAAGTATCGCGCAGTTCTACAGAATCATTCACGAGGTAAACGTCGCGTAGTTCTACAGAATCTCTCGCGAGGTACACATTACGCAGTTCTCAGCAGTATCTCGCGAGGTACACATTACACAATTCTACAGAATCTCTCGCGTTGTAAAGTTAGTTACAAAATCTGAAGTACACGACAACTATTACGGCAGTAATTACATTGGGAAGTATAACAGTTTCAGTCAGGCGTGTAGAAAGATTAAAGATGTGAACTATTAATTAAGTGTTACGGCAATAAAAGTGCGAAAATAAATTCTTTTATCAGTGTTATCTTTTAGTAACAATTCCTTTCCGTTTACACGCTCTGCTCAGAGACATTTGCTCGACTGAGTAATAATAGCTAGCCGGAGGACAAAGAACCCAAAATTCAAAATAGTAAAACAACAGGCGCCAAGTAAAAAAAGATAACACGACAGATTACCGCGTCATATCTTTCAAGGAACATGAATATTTACAAGAAAATCCTCCCTGCCAAACTACCCTTTACATGAAAAAATGTTCGTAATTTTTTTTCTTAAAAGTGACTAAAGATTTACAGTAAAATGCCATATGTTTAAAATAGTTGCATGAAAAATAAAATGTACATATATTGAACTTTATGAGAATAACCTCTGAAGTCAATGATGTTTCTATAACTAGCAGTGAGTGATAAACAAAGATATCGTTAAAGCCTTCAATTTATCGGTGATAACACTTATTGTGTTATTCCAAGGTATTCTTTCTTATTGGTTTGAATTTTCAAATACACCTACTTTTTTCCAATGATAAGCTGCTGCTGTTTTTTTTTAATTTCTCTAGTACGTATCTATTAGCTGGAGAAGGAATTCTATTCTACCCAAAAGGTTAATATCAAGACCTCACCGGAAATACACGTTTTGAAGACCCTGAATCCCTCAAGAAATTTTAGAAGGTCTTTCTGTGTGTCTGTGAACAGTACTATAACTCAAAAAGAAAAAATCCGATAAATACCAAACTTCTTCGTTTAGTTCAGTATCTTCCAAAGATGTATCACAAGTATTTTCAAGGAAATCCTCACACGCCAAACTGGTCTTTGCATGGAAAGTTTTAGAAATTTTCGACTTTATCAAAAATGCCTGTAACGATTTTGTTTAAAATACCACGTATACATGCCAATATAGGGGGTATCTTGAATTTTCTGAAATTGCCTATGAAGCCCACTTATTTCTGAATGACTTTAGTATAATTGGTGAACAATAAGAGATGAAAATCTCACTACAAAAATATAGATCTGTTAAAGTATACAATCTATGTCAAATAAAAGTATTTTTGTGGCGTTTACAATTTGTGAGGTTTTCTTTTTTATTGGTTTGGATTTTCAAATAATTCTACTTTCTTCATGCGGTATGTCGCTATTCGTTTTTTCTCATGGTCATAAAAGGAGCATGAAGTTTCAGTCATAAAACAGCGATCTGCTTTTTAAAAATCCGATTATCGCTTTAGCCTACTGTATCCTTATACCTACTACGAACTGTGTAATGGAATTTTATCCCTATTGACAAGGAGTACTTAGATGTTTGCGTCGAGGTCTACCCGGAGCCGAAGCTCCCCTCAGTATGCCAGCGAAACGCCTCAGCCACACCTGTGGGTCTTTCCTTCAGGCCAATGTCTGATTTCTCAAAAAGGCGCCCAGCTACTATTCGCATGTACGGTAGTGGTGAGGCCATTAACGCGCGTCGACCCATTCGGGACAGTCATCTAGCAGACTGCCTACCAGCTCTCACTATGGTTGATGTCGCAGAACATCTGTGCGTCTCATAATCCCGCCTGGGCGGAAATTCCAGTCAGGCATACCCAATCTCCCATGGGTTTCGGGAACCACTGCCCCGCCGAGCCCAACCCAATCCGAACAACTCCGTCCAAAGTCAGAAGTACCACGAATGCTAGGAGTACGCAGCGCTCGCACCACGGCAGCTGAAGGGGTCGGAACTCCTCCCCTACGTGAGAGTACTTAGATGTACAAGCTTTTCTAAGAATAGTTTGTAGAGAGTGAGTAGAAAACTCATGTGAATGCAACACATCATACCACTTCTTAACAACCTGCTAATCGCTTTAGGCTACAGTATTCTTCTCATACCTACAATTAAATGTGTAAATCTTTAATGAACGTTTATCACGATTAACAAGAAGTACATAGAAAAAACATCTGACGTGTTACACTCACATGACTTTCTCTACTCTTGTACAAACTATTTTTACAAACTCCATCTATTTCATATTAATCAAGATAAACATTTGCAGAAACGATCTTTTGACATGAAAAGAGAATTACATTTTACACATAGCGACCAGTTCTAAGAATATTTCTATGGCTTAAGGCCTACTATGTTCCCCTTGTTTTGTATTTGCAAGGGCAATATAGAAATACAGTAGCCTTTAAGCATAGACATATCTCTTAATAACTGGTTGCTATGTGCAGCACCATTCTCTTTACTCTTTGATATCCAAGACAAAAAAATGAATAACGAATTCCCATTTGAGAAAATAATTATTGAAAAGTTTAAGGGAATAACAAGCAATATCTCGAAAATGGTTCACTCAACAAAAAAATGTATATGACATAAATTGTGTATTTTAACACGATCTACATTTTTGTGTAGTAATATCTTCTCTATGTCTTATGGTTTACCAGTTATGCAAAAGTCGCTCACAATGAAGAATATTTTGGAGACATTCCTAGAAAATTCAAGATATACATTTTGTCATAAAAATATCTTAAACATATGATATTTTAATCAAAATCGTTAGAGCCATTTTTGAGGGAATTAAAATTTTCGAAAAATGTTCCGTGTAAAGGGTAATCTGGGATGAGGGATTTTCTTGAAAACCTTCATGTCGCATCTCTGGGAGATACTGAACCTAAATACCAAGTTTGGTGTTTATCCGACTGTTCGTTTCTGAGTTATGCTGTTCACAGACGCACACAGACACACACAAGGACATGGATTTTTTTGGTTTCAGGGGGTCTCAAAACATATATTACCGGTGAAATCTCGGTATCGAATTTTTGGGTGGAATACAATACTTCCCCTACTTACCATACGTAGTAGAGAAAGTAATAAGCTTTTTGTAAGAATAGTTCTTAGAAGAGTAGGTAAAAAAGTCATGTGAATGCATTACATCAGAATTTTTGTGGAGGTTATGCAAAGTGCATGGAATTTCAAAGTCATTTCATAGTGAAATACGAGCTGAACTAGAGTATCATTTCATAATGAAAACCATTTTAAAAATCTGATTATCCCATTGTATTGTATTGTACTTATTGTACTTATAAAAATGTGTGATGAAAGTTTATCTCGATTAACAAAAGTAGACAGAGGAATAAGTTTTGTAAAAATAGAGTAGAGAAAAATATGTGAATGCATCCTGAAGAGTTGTTTTAGATCGGAACGCTCCTGTAAGTTGAATATAGGTAGTTTTCTTATAGAATGATTATATTCATGATATTCTATTTTCGTTTACTTCTCGCCTCATTAAGGTGCTCATTTGGAGACACTAATCAGAATATCATACACATGTACATAAGAGGAACATGCTCATATAACTCGTTAAATATCGAGTTTCGCAGCAATAGTTTGTATCGTTCTTGAGCTGTAAGGTAACAAGGATGTAGAATAGTTATTTGTTGCTAATTAGTGAAGCACACCTCTGGCGGCCCTGTTGTTAAGTCACATCCTCTTATTGCTTTGTTTGAAGCGCCGCACACGCCTGCTTCAGGTTTACACTTGCATTAATGAAGCACTTTACTGTTATGTTGCACCTGTATACCCACAACACAATGCTGATCCGTGCCACAAGCCGATTTATTTAACTGTAGTTCTACCCCTCAGGACGTGTTCTCTGTACCATCCCTTTATTACCTCAATGGAGGCATGACATACGGACGTTCTTCCCGGTATCCCATGTATGATGAATACCCTGCTATATACTTCCAAACACGAGCTGCCTAGTTGTCATTCAATTGTTTCACAGGGAACGTCAGAACAAGATGGTTGACATGGCACAGCAACGGTAGCTCAATAACTTTTCAATTAAAGTTCAAGTATAGTTTCAAAACATCTCACACATTGCCTTAGCGTCATTTCTATTTGTATTTTTAGAGTATTGATTAAAATATGAGTTTCAAACATCGACGTCGAAAACAGCACACAGAAATTGATAGCGCAAACTAAATTTGTTGAAAGCACACCATAACAGAAATATCCTGAAAAAGCACCAACAGAAAGCGTACGTGTATACTCGAGTCCATGGAACCGTGACGATATGATGTGCAGTGGTTTATGTTGGTAAGGAAATGCTAAACCGCCTTTGCCATGCCCAGTCACCGTTTATCTGGTTCTATCACTCCACTTAATTTTTGTCTTACTCCCCCTTACTCTTACTTTTGTCAGACTTCGCTCTTGGGTCTGAAACCGATCATTCATAGGTTAGTTAATGTTTTAGTGCCAGGGGCTGATGTGGACGGTCGTCGCGAAGAAGCTCCTCCCCTTTCGCCGCTCACCTGCTCCTGACCTTTGTTCATATGCTAATTCTTTTGCGATAGACTTGAAATTCAAACCAATAAGAGATTAGCTCACTTAGGTCTGGTGTGGAACACATGAGTAAGGATTCTGCCAACATTAAATAGACAAAAACACTATAGAAAACCAGAAGCATCGGCACGTTTCCTTGCGGAATGAGCGATGCCCTTTGAAACTACATATCGTTGTTAATCTTGCTGCATCCTGCTTACCTCGAGGTAAGCATTTTGTATATCTTTGCATACATGGATGCGAAAAATTGGGTATTACTACTTTTCCACTATGCAAAAAGCAGAAAGAGTTTCGGAATCATACTCTAAAAAAATCCGATGTGTTGCATTCACGTGACTTTCTCTATTCCTCTTCCACAAACTTGCTAAATCTTATTATTCTATTTACTTCTTGTTAATTCAGATAAACTTTCAACTTTCATTTACACATTTCTTTGACGGATACAGAATAGTCAGTCAGTTAGCAATAGTCAAATTTTAAAGAGCGTGACACTAGGTTTGAAATTACATGTTCTTTGCATGACCACGAGGGGAAAAAAAGCAAAACAATAGTGTTTTGTCTCTCTCTTGCGGTTTACCAGTTATACTTTGTTCAGAGTCTTTTGAGACAGTGGAAGGGGTAGATGAGGCCGACGCGAGACCGGTGCGGCAACTATCACAAAGAGCCACCACAAGTAACTGACGTGGGCACGAGCGACCGGATTTCCACCTTTACCTCTGCATTGTCTCAAAAGACTCTGAACAAAGAAGTTATTCAGAATGGAGAGGATTTCACAGGCTAATCGTACAAATTACAGATATTATTTTTGACGTATAAATATCTTAAACAAATGAAAGGGAAATGTTTCTATGTAAAGGGTTGTTTAGGGTGTAGATTTTCTTGAAAATCTTCCTGTCCCATCCTTGGAAGTCGTTGAACTTAAATACAAAGTCTGGTGTTTAACTGAATTTTGATTTTTTAGTTATGGTGCTGACAGATAGACACGATTGGGTCGTTTTCTGCATCTTTTTGTATTCAGGGAGCTTCAAAATGTGTATTTTCGTTATATTTCGGTATAGAATTCTTAGGTGGAAGGCATACTTACTGTAGGTAAGTAATAGAGACAGGTACAAATGTCTTGGTAAACATAGCGTTCATATGAGTAGTTTACAAGATATCAGCGACAACAAATGTGCAAAACTCGTCTTATCCAAAAGTTAAAAAAATTGAGTTAGACGTGGGATTCAATACTTCTTGCAGTTCTCTACAAACTGGTGACTTTAGGTTTCAACAAAACTCATCTAATATACCTTCAAGAGAGCCCCGAAAACTGCTGTTCAATGCAAAACTCTTCAAATCCATGGTGGCGGTTGATGCAGAACTCATCTAATTCATCTTGCAATTCAGAGCAAAACTTACCTTATCCAATACTGTTCCGCTACAATTGTGCTGTGTGAAGAGCAAAACTCGCCTAAGAAATATAGCAGTTTCGCTTCTCTGTTTCCCTACATTGACAGTCCTGCGTGATTCCAACTGTTTTTAGTTAGTTTTGACTAGTCTAAGGTGCAGACGTGTTATTATGAAGTCCTCTGATATCCCGAAGTTGATGGAAAGGGTAGAACTAGGAAACGGACATCCTATGAATCGAAACATGAAAGAGAGAAGAGGGAAAGGTAATGTTGGACAACGAGAAGAAGGCGAGCGGGGCCTGAGGGTGTTCTGTAACTGTTTATCTGCTCACGTACTGTCGATTGTTTACTACGCTTACTACGAAATGTGTTTATGTTTGCAAATGAACCACTCATCTGATACTAGTAGAACAGCAACCGCCGTAATAGGTGTTAACGCATTGGCTCTTGCCATGGGTGAGTACTTGACAACACTGTGTAGTAGTTTATAACCTCTTAACATGCTTAGGTAGGCCGCACACCGGACGCGTCACGTCACGTCGCGTCAGCGACAACCAGTAGTCTCAGCAACATGACGCAACATAATGGAGCACAATGCAAATCAATGGAAAAACAAGTATCGCCGCACACCGGTCTGCGTCGTGATGACGTCATACGCATCTTGTTGCAGACACAAGCGATAAGACACTGCATGCTCCATACCAAACAACGCTCCAGTACAGGTGTGTGTGTGTGTGTGTGTGTGTTTTTTTTTGTGTGTGTGGTGTGTGTGTGTGTGTGCGTATTCTGAGCATTTAACTTGCAAAGCGACACTAAATAAGATACGTTCAGGGAATTTTGTCAGCATGAGTGAAGATCAGATCAACATTAAGTTGGTGCAATCGGTGGAGAGATATCCTATGATCATTCGCTACCAGGGCATTCGAATAAGAACGAGCTGGATCGAGTGTGGCAGGAAGTGTCCAAAGAATTAAATTTAAGTGGTAAGTACTTACATTGAGTAAAATATTTATTAACTACCTATGTAATAAAGGAACATGCACATTAAATATAAACATTTCTTGTGTAACTAGCATTTAAAATGTCAGTGCAACAATATTTAGGTTTGTCCTGTTGCGTACTTATTTTGTCAAGGAACATTTGATTTCATAAAGTATGAACACAAGTGAATTCTCAATCTCAAGGCCTCAGTGGTTGCTCTTCTATTGCAGGGTTGCAATCTCTGCAATACACTTAAGGAACTGTCATTGTTTTCATCATTTTCTGTAACACTCGGTTCACTAAAACTTCCATCCTTTAGCCTAACGAAGTTATGCAGGACACAAATTACTCTTATTATATTGTCTGTTTTATCAGGTTTGCAGGCTATATCCGTCCCAAGAACTCTAAATTTAGAAGCAAGCATTCCGAAACCACACTCTACATTCTTTCTGGCTCTGTTAAACGTATAGTTAAAAATCCTCCTTTCATTTGTGAGTCCTCTTCGAGGATAGGGTCTCATGATACGTTTCTGTAATGGAAAAGCTTCATCCCCCACGAAAAAATAAGGAAATAGGGAACAGTGGCCATCATCCTTTGGTAGCTTCTTGGGGTCAGGTATATTCAGTGTGCCCTGTTGAAGCTTTCTTCCTAAAGCTGGTTTCGCAACACTCCACCATCACTATTTCTACCATAATCACCATCATCTATAGCAATAAAGAGCCCATCTGCATCAACCAAAGCTAATAGAATAATACCCCTTGCAGTTGTAAAAAGATGAGCCACTGTTTCGAGGACACTGAATACGAACATTTTTTCCATCTATGGCACCAATACAATTCGGTATATTCCAAAGTTCCAAGTATCTTTCGGAAATGGTCTCCCATAAATCCTTTGAGGGTACAAGTATAAACTCAGATTGAAGTGTCGTCCATATTGCGAGGCATACGTCTTCGACGATTTTACCGATTGTTGTTTTACCTCTTTTAAACTGAAAGCTCAAGCATCTGAAGCTGCTGCCAGTAGCTAAGTACCTAAAAATAAACAGCCGATGATGATGATAATAATAATAATAATAATAATAATAATAATAATAATGCTTACTTTCATTGCAGCGGCCACCTGTAAAAACAAATGGAGAAACTGCAGGAATTGTTGGTGCAGAAATTTAAGGCAAACTCCTGCCAGTAGTTCAGCAGCAACGACGAAAAAACCCTACTAACTTGCAGACTACTTAGCATTTTTGACACCATTCACAAAATCAAGAAGGCAAATGGGAAACTTGGAAAGTCTGTCTGTAGAAGAGCAGTCACCTACAACAGAACAACCTTCACCTCCGCCCATGGTAGAAGAAGACAGTGAGGAGGAAAGTACACCAGAAATGATGCAACCGCTACCTCGAACACCTAGAAGAGCCACAAAAAGAAAAGCTTCGAAAATGAATGTTGACGAAATATTTTCTTCATATCTCCAGATGAATACACAAAACGCACGGCTGAAATTGAGTCCGATTATCCAGATGTGGCATTTTTCAAAAGCCTGCTACCGGACGTGGCTAAATTATCACCTGCCGCTAAAAGTGCATTCAAATTGTTTATGCAGCAAAAATTAAACAACATACTGTACGGATCAACCACCAATGTTCAATGTAGTTCTAATAGTACCCATTCCTATCATTCCACTTCTGTATGGTAGTCGAGAGCCTGGCTCCTCAAAAACCTCCTCTCCATTGCTGTTTGCGGCGAATTTAGTAGAAGAAAAAGAGCAAGAAGATGTTCACTCATATTCATATGCCTGATTGCAAATGCAGCCGCAAAAGTTAAGAAAAACACTAAAAAATATTGCATTGCATTACTTAAAGGAGTTGCCAACATGGAAAAGTTTAAAACTATGTTTATTAACTAATAAAATTAACGCTAAAATAGATACCAACAAGTTATTATTTTAAGCCTTAATCTTAGTGTTATAAGTAGCTTTTCATCAGGGCTTACAGCTCTCCTGTAGTTTGTGTCTTGCTTTTTTAATAAAGGAGAAACACACTGAAGAAGTTCTCTGCAGATTTCGGGGTACATTCTGTAATACGACGGGAATTTTACCGGATCTTTTAATAAACCCTGCGTTAGGATATAAGCACAATACTAGGCACATGACAAATTAAAATCATGAATCTGTTTTCTTTTCCTCTTGTTGCGTAATTTCAACCACATGTACATCAAAACGTCGTCCTCTCTCGAGGAATCCATGTCAACAGCTGATAACGTGTCGCACTGATGCAGGCATGTGTTTTCTCCGGTGTGCGGCCGCAAGTCTGCATCACGCGAACGACAAACAACGGCATCTTATTTCATGTCGTGTAGCAGATGCTGACGCGTTTGGTGTGCGGCCTCCCTTATCGTATTCAGTGTAAATATGATACGTACGCAGGAAAGTGTTGATGTTACACTTTCCTCATGCTTGCCTTCTTCTCGTGGTCTATCAGTATGTATGATCGAACTACAATTATTATAAGTAGTATTCTTCTATTGTTGACAGATATGACTCATATAGGAATAAGCAGATGTGTTTTCAATACAGTCTCTATTGTTAAAGGCATTCAGCAAGCCTCGGCCCCCGCTTGCCTGCCTGCAATCACAATAGCAAGTCATTCCAATACAGTAACTTGACACAGAAGGACATAAGCAAATTCCACGAAGCCTCCTACAGCTGCAGTTCTAAAATTAAACAAGACAGCGTTATACTGACTTACTGTTCTGCTGATATACCTAAACGGCAGCGTGCAGTCAAAGACAATTCTCGGAAGGGTTTTACAACAAAGTATCACGTGAAACGTGTACTAGGTCTGCCAGTTCAGGTGTGTCAGAAAACTTTTCTGGACATTTTGCAAATATCAAAAGACAGAGTACAAAAGACACCTTGAAAATGGAGTGGCGCCAAAGGAATTCCGAGGTGGAGACAGGGTGTCACAAAAATAGTAATAAGAGAGAATCTGTAATTAAATTAATACAGAAGTTTAAAGTACTTGACGTCCGTTATTGTAGGAGTAAGACATCAACACAGCAATACTTACCAAAGAAATTAAGCATTAATAAAATGAGACGTATGTATAATGCAGAAGCATCTAATTCACTGAAATTGTCTAGGAGTTTCTTTCGTAACATTTTTAATGCAAAATTTAATGTAGGCTTCAAAAGCCCTATTTCTGATGCATGCTCACTTTGTCTTTCTTATGACGAGAAAATAAAATTGGAAACAGATAAAACTAAACGTTCTGATTTGCTGATAGCTAAACGAATACATAAACTTAGAGCTGAGGCATATTTTGATCTCCTGAAAGAAGATGATAAAGTAGCATTTGATTGTCAGAAAAATATGGTACTGTCAAAAGTACAGGATCAAGTAGCATACTACAGCTGGCAGTTATACATGCATAACTTCTCCATTGTGCAGGGTTCATTCAAGACAACACTGACAAAACAGCATGTTTGTAATTTTGTTTGGACAGAAAATGAACGTCCTAAAGGTTCAAATGAAATTGTGTCAGCAGTATCCAGTCTTTTGTGCAAATCCGATTTTTCTGGGGTTACGAAAGTTAGACTATTTGCAGATGACTGCTGTGGGCAGAATAAAAACACCACTATAATAGGCACGTAAAATAAATGGCTTGCTTGCTATTCAACGCACCGCAGAACATGTAGGTGATAGAAATGATATTTCCTATTCCTGGCCATGCATCCCTCCCGATCGTGTTTTCGGGCTAATACAGAAAGACATAAGAATGAGAAACACTGTCAGTAGACCTGAAGAATAGTTTGAAA
Source organism: Deroplatys truncata (assembly GCA_030765065.1). Taxonomy (NCBI): domain Eukaryota; kingdom Metazoa; phylum Arthropoda; class Insecta; order Mantodea; family Mantidae; genus Deroplatys; species Deroplatys truncata. The sequence continues at coordinate 195,844,916 of CM060986.1, read as the reverse complement.
TCTATAAAAATCATGGAAAGGTAATCAGACTAGGGATAGATGTATTTGTACAAGATTGGAAGTATGCTGCAAAGGAAACATTGAAGTCACCAGGATCCTGGTATTTTAAATTAAAGGCATCTAAACATATTATTTTACAACGTTTTACCTAAGGCAACGTTCTAGTGAAAGGTGAGGCAAATCATCGGGACGATATGTGTGTGGGTAAGACCATTCTGAAGCGAGGCAAAACCTTATAAATGTTTATTGCAAGGAATTTAGATGTAGGTGTAAAAATAAAGGAGGAAAAAGTTAAAGATGTGAAAAATGTATTAAAAACATTTGGTGATAACTGGGTGGAAAATGAAAGCCTGTATTGTACAAGAAGTCAATATCTAAAAACAATACTGCCAATGACGATAAAGAAGTAGATGCTGTTTGTGAGAGTTTCTTGGATAGTGAGGAAGGAGAACTTAGAATTTGATATGTTTGTTTTTTAACATTAGTTATTAGTATTACATTTTAAACATAATATGTAAAAATTATACAAGTCATAAGATGTATGTGATATGAAAACTGGTCAATTTTAGTGAGCAAACTATGAACGGAGTGATTCATTGACATCCTTATGCGAAATTGGTGAAAAAAGTTTGAAAATTTAGTTTTTTTTAACTAAAATGAAATCATAAATGGTTATAATTATACAAATACTGCAAGAAGTCATTTATTAATATTGTCAAACACGAATATTGAGAAGAAAATCGAAAATGTTTGCACTTAATTGTAATTTAGTATTGTGTTTGCACCAAAGCTCGCCAAATCCACTACCGTTGCGTGCAAAACTCGCCTTAACCAAAATTAAATTTTGATTTACCGCCATATTATTTGAGACTGATTTTCAAGAGAATACATGCATCTTTAAGCGTCTAGTCCGGACATTATTACATTAAAAGAATTTTCAAATGTTCTGCTGTTTGCCTAATTTTAGTTTTTCGCGTTTTCTGAAAATTTGTTTACCTGGATAAGGCGAGTTTTGCACTTGACAGCCTCAAATATTAGGCGAAGTAACATCAATAGTACATTATTACAGCATCAAACAAAATAATTATGATCATACTTTCAATAAGTGAACTTGTAAAGCCTGTATACGTGTAAAACAGTATATTTATGACAATATAAATGTGGAATATTATTTTACTAATCTCATTAATCTAAAGGGTGTGCAAGATCCGATGCAGATGATTCGGAGTCCGAGTCATCGGATAATATCCCTTCTTGCTCATCAGAAGAACTGTCGTTTGCATTTGAAATAATAATCTGATCGATCACACCAGAAACCACACGATCCTTGGACCAGTAACCATTTTCTACTCTTCTAACATGCGATGATATCCTACCCAGTGTTCTGCAGGTACCGCAGAGATTCCTTCGTTGGTTAAACTCAATACACGAGATAACGAAAATTCGCCAGTAACATTGCGCTCCCTTATGAAGTGCTTTGCTGTCGCCCATGCAAGCTCAATGGGATTGAGATCGCAATTGTAAGGCGCAGATACAGAGTGGAGTGTCCATGTGCATTGAGGATGCGGTCAGTCTTAAATACCTTTTCTCTTGGTCTGTTCATTTCTATCAAAGAAAAAATTTGATGCTTTAGCATGCTTTCTTCACAATGAACTCCATGTTTCTGAAGCCAAGACATCATGTTAACTTTAGTGTCATATTTATTTGGGGGCTTATTGATCTGAATGGTGTGATAAGGAGCATTATCTAGAATGATTACAGATTTTTCCGGAAGGTTTGGAATCAAGCGTTCATTCACCCATCGTTCGAAGTTGACACCGTTCATTTTCCCATGGTAATCACCTGTTACTGATCCTGCCTTGTAAATCAGCAATGCTCCAGAAATAAATCCATTCTCGGAGCATGCGTGAACAACAATGAGTGTGTTTCCTGCACTACCATCAGTAAGCACCCCTGTGATCCCATCAGCTTGCCAACATTTCTTGAAGGTTAAATTACTGTCAATCCACGTTTCATCCAAATAAACGATATCACTGCCTTGTCTTCGGTATTCCCTTAGCTCAGCTAAGTATTTGCATCTCCATTCAACAATTCTCGGCTTTTCGATTAAGATTGTTCGCTTACCTCGACAATTGCGCCATATAAATCTCAATTTCCGAATAACTCTCCTTAAAGACTGTAAACTCCCCCCCCCTCCACAAGAAAATTGTATCTTACTTCTAACTAAAGGAAGTAACTTTCTGCATGTCGGAACTATCTTTTTATTGACGTAGAACTCCATTATTGTCCGCTTAATGACGCACATGTCGAAATCGCCTATATTTATGTTTCTTTCTGGATTTCGAGGTCCTGTTTTGCTTGGAGTGCGTAAAGGACTTCCTTCTGTTCTCTTCGCACTTTCTTGTCTTATATTCTTAATTGTTCCCACAGACACACCGCAGTAATTTGCTGTTCTCTCATCCGCTCGCGAAATCGACAGAATTAGTTGTTTCTGCTTTGCTTCCTTTTTTCATTCCTCGTTTACATGGTTTATTATTTCGCGAGCCTCGCTATGAAACTTCCGAAAGTTAGCCATTTCACTAATGAATTATATTAATTTGACACTCGCGATACAACGCGTTTTAACACTGTAGCATCCGCTGACACTGCCTGCACTATGACTGCACTTGTTGACAATATTTTTGAACTGTTGGTGTTACACTATCTACACCTTACGCAGGAAGCTCCCCAGCTTGCAGTTCAAGGACAAAGTCAATCTCGTGGGTCACTGACAGTACTGAGCTCTGACCAAACTTGGAGCTGCTCGACGTTGCCACGTATTAAGGGCCTTCAACAAAGTTAAAAGTGTAAACACGAAGAAGACTCAAGCAAACACAGCTGGGATGCATTCCTAAATCAACAAGGAAAGTAACCATACCTTAATAATAATAATAATAATAATAATAATAATAATAAACATGCAAAGCTCAAGCAGTTACATGGTACCATTTTAATAGATAAATAGACAGATAGGTAGACAGATAGATTAAATGGATAAGATAGAATGGATAGATAGATTAAATAGATAGGTAGGTAGGCATGCAGGCAGGTAGGTAGGCAGGTTGGTCTTGATTAGTATCAAATTATTGAAGTTATCACACAAGTATTTAGTGTACGTGTCATTGACCGTACATGCATATTTAAGGTACAAGGTGTGGTAACAAAAGAAATAAACAAAAAAAGAAGGAAAATAGAGATAAATTGCGTTTGACTAACTGAAAAAATCTGACCTGGTTTGGCGCACTTTAGGCAAGAAATTGCCCATGTTTTGTCAGTTCCTCTGTCGGCTAGTAGATCCCAATATGCCAATTTCCTTCTATCAGGCCTTAAGAATTTTTCTTTCAGTTTAGTTGTTCGTTGGTTCTCCCACTGTGCGCATTCCGTCAAAATATGTACCCAGTCCTTATCCAAATCACAGAATGGGCAGATTCTCTTGCCAGAATCGTCAGTCATTTTCTGTGCCCAACAGCTCCCCCCTCAGAAAAATGCACATTGTACATTATATTGCGGTTTGATGATGCAAAACTCACATTTGTGTATTATTAGTCTAATCTGTGCTCGTTCATTGTTCATTAAGTGGCATTTTGATTAAAAACCAATAGAACAGAAAACACAATCACTGTAGCTGTTATGCGAGTGTTCAGTGAATTCACTAGCACTAACATGAAAGCTACAACCTTCATCATTAACTAAATGTTTCTTCCTTATCACTTAGCTGAACGGGTGTCTGTTTTGTATCACATGGTGACATGACAAACAAAAGAGAGTTTGGATAGGCGATTAGAAAGTTGCATCATAGTAGTATCCCTTGTTCAAATGCACATTATTATCTCGGCAAGCAGTTAACGTAGGAACTGGTTTTAGACAGCAAACTTCAAAATGAAATGCTCTTAATGAGCAGATTATTTCCTTTTTCGGAGGTCCGGTTGAGCGTGAAAGTGTATCTGACTAACCGCTTTCGTTTATTTGATCGTTATTGCAATTGGAATAAACCCAACTTAATTACCAAAAAAGTAACTTATTCATTTACTCTCGCACCCAAACCGAGAAACAAGTAGCTAGGAATTGGTAGGTCGTCAAGAACGTCTAGGGAAGAAGAAGACGAACGTTCGCTGAGGATCAACCAGCAGACCGAACACCCCAGTTTAAGGCGATCATATACAGCAATGTGCAACATTCCACGTCCGTGTCACCTAGCGAGGCGTTCCCTGTCACAGTATATATTGGATAAGATTTATTCGGAACTTCCCGCAAATCATTTTGAATCGATGACGTCATTGGGTGATATGAATAAAACGGAGAGTTTGCTTTTTGCTCCAATTCTGGAGAGATTGCTCACATTCATATCAATAAAGTTTACTCCTTTCGCGAGCAATATTCCCCTCCAACGGATGTTGCTCCGTGACCTTGGGCTGGCAGCAGTATTCTACACTTTAGTATCAATAAGAATTATAAGTTGCTCCTCTGTGGGAGAAGTTGCTCCCGAATATTGGAGCTATATCAGTAGGTGACTCCTGCTTGATAGAGCAACAGGTTTTAAGTAGGATGACTGAGTACATGATGGTTGTTCGTGGCATAAAAGTGTATAAGTCCCGCCGAGACGCATTATTATTTAACCATAAGCAACTTTACCGATTTGAAAAGGAAAATGTGAGATGTTTAGCGGAACATTTCCTTGAAGAAGATGGCAACGAAACAAGAGGAGGAGGGTTATCTAAGGAAGAAAATATGAGAATTTTTTGCGTTATATAGGAGATCCTGGATTTCAAATTGGTGTGGCTGAAGATGTTGGTGTGAGTCAGAGTGCAGTATCCCTTACAATTTATAGTGTTATGGATGCTATATTAAGAAAAGAGCATATTTGGATAAGGTTCCCCAAAACTGTCCATGAACTTAAAACTGCAAAAGCTGAATGGCAGGAGTGTTATACATTCCCTTCTAGAATAGGGGCTGTTGATTGCACCCATGTTGTGATTAAGAAACCCAGTATACATGGAGATGACTATATTAATCGAAAAGGCGTTCCCAGTATTATTGTACAGGCTACATGTGATTCTAAAGAAATGTTTACCAGTGTTGATGCTACTGGCTTGGATCAGTACATGATTCACGTATATGGGCAAATTCAGATGCCTGTAGGGTTACGTGTGGAAATCTTGCAAATGCCTTAATTCTTGGTGCTATTGGATATGCAATTGCTCAGTGGCTCATGACACCCTATCGCAATGTACTTACCCCAGAACAGAGATCTTACAATAAGTGCTTGAGTAAGGAATGTGTCATAATAGAAAGGTGCTTTGGTCAAGTGAAACGTTTTCCTATTCTCCAAGGGAAAATAAGACTAGCAACAGAAAAGATTTCCTCCATTATTGTCTGCTGTTCTGTCCTGCATAATGTGGCTAAACATCTAAGTGACGAGGATTCCGAAATTGAAGTAAACAATAATCAGGAAGACGCTTGTGAAGGGGAAGCTGTATGATGTATCAGAAAAACAGGGCAGCGAAGAAGAGACGAGATAGCCGAGATTATACATGGCTTCCAAAATTAAGTGAGTAATATATGGGTTTGTAAATACATGGCATATTTTAGCTTTAAAATTATTTTGGTCTTTTACTATAGCAGTAACTTTAAAAACTGTAATTCTTTTGTGTATTTTGTAGCAAATATTACCACGCTGGGCTTTCAAACAACTTATTTATAAACAATCACTTTTTTTGTTTAAAAAAGTACTTGTGCGACAATTTCTTCCAGAATAAATTTAAAATTTGCATATAGTGCAAACGTATGTACTTGCTTATACATTTTGTTTAAAAGTTTCTCAAGACCGTGTTAGTGTGGTGGTAACATGCCTAATTCCCATTTATGAGGCCCCAAGTTCGAATCTCGGTAACGTCTAGATAAGGTTTTTTGTGAGAACCAAATTTTATCTTATACATTTTCATTATTTCTTTTAAAGCCGTTGCCCTTTTTTTTGCCTCATTTCCGGTGAGCGTGATTTTTCTAAAACCACGGGATGTTCTTTTAGGATTTCGACGAAACCCGCTTGAGATTCAAACTCACGTTCTTTTTCGGAAATGCTCATCGTAATGATTAACACCTAAATGTTTGTCTTCTCACTGCATGGTCACTCTGGCTGTATCGGTTGTTTGTTTATGCAGCTGCGAGGTGGCGATAACAGAAGCGGAGTAAATTGCAATCACTGTAGAGAAAATGCTCTGCACACGTAAACAGTTTTTATTGATACGAAACAGAGATTTTGCTCTTGCAGAATAGTTTACTCCGTTTTGCTCTCGAGAGTTTTCTCCTGGGAGATTGCTCAGTTTTATCGATATCACCCATTGTTTAAGGTTGAGTGTGTAGGTTAGATAAGGTAATAAACGAAGGAGAACAACTCGCGCACCGCGACTTATACACAGTGTAGGTGAGCAGTTCTCGTATCCCCTAGTATCGAATCCTAATTGATTTATTTTAGCACAAGTACTTAGTATTAAGTGTTCAATATATCTGTATGTTCTCCATCATGCTGTAAACACAGTTCCATACGCCTCTGTGTTCTCCTTGACATATTCTTGAGCATGCCCGGTGTTATAGTGCGAAATGCATCCTCAACATCATTGTGTACTTCTTCGTTTGTAGCATAATGACGTGCAGATACATGCGCCTGAGCTTTTAAGGTATTTTTTCATGTGATCTCGCATTGTTGTCCTAGTTATACCGAGTTCCAAAGCACGTTTACGTGTTAACTTTATAGGAGATTGTTCAATCGAAGCAGAGACTCCGGCACATGTTTCTTGTCATGTCTTCTTCCATCCACTCTGCGGCCTGTCTTTAACACTACCAAAATCAACAGTAAGTCTTTCCCAATCCAGAAGTCTTACTTTTCGCGTTAGAGCCTTATTAAATCTTTCCTGGAATGTTCCCATAATCTGTCTCATTGTGTTGTCGTTCACTTGTCACTACGCGCTCCTCAATAGTGTAACTATGACCGCTCACATCTGTCATGGCTACAAATTAAAACTCGACTGCGAAAACATGTAACCACGAATTCCAACAATTGATTCCACCATAGCTACATAGCATAATAACATTTGATACTCACACGGGAACGAGGACTTCTCGCCCAACCTGTACATCTATTGTGACTACCACCACCCAGGAATGAAGGATGAAGTGAAGGAACCAAACGAGGCTACAGGCCGCAGAGAGACAGGCTAGAGAGAAGCGCAGAAGTTCTTAAAATTTTCTGCCTCGAAGACTGGCTCACTACTGGAGCTGCCCAGATAGGACTTTGAACGACAGTAGGATATATAGAGGAATTCGAGCACAGTTTTTTGCGTTTATATGGGAAAGGATAGGGAAAACGAAGGTAGATGCTAGGTTGAGAGAGTCTTCAAGGAGGAAAATGCGTTTATATGGGAGAGATAGGGAATACGAGGACTGACGCTAGGCTAGACAGTGGTAGGAGGGGAGTGCGCTTTATATGAGACAGATAGGGAATACGTGGAGGGTGCTAGGCTAAACAGAGGCTGAGTAATGTATGGTTTATATGAGCGGTATAGGAAAACGATGAGAGGTGTTAGACTAGACAGGGCTTGAAACGTAGTGCATGGTTTATATGAGAGATATAGGAAAACGAGGAAAGGTGTTAGGCTAGGCAGAAGTCGAGGAGTAGAGTAAGGTTTATATGAGAAGTATAGGAAAACGAGGAGAGGTATTAGGTTAGGAGAATTGAGTTTGTGTTTATAAGGAGAGACGAGAAAACGGAGAGAGATCCTATGCTAGGATAGACAGGTGTTAAAGTTAGGTTAGATAGGAAACCAAGGAGTGATACTCAGCTAGAGGGGGGGCAGGAGGGAATGAGCTTTTGAGAGGTAGGGGATACGGGGAGTGGTGTTAGACTAGACAGGGCTTGAAACGTAGGGCATGGTTTATATGTATGAGAAGTATAGGGACAGGAAGAGGGGTGCTAGGCTAGACAGAGGTTGAGGAGTAGAGTATAGTTTATATGAGAGGTATAGGAAAACGAGGAGAGGAGTTAGACTAGACAGAGGTCGAGGAGCAGAGTATGGTTTATGTGAGAGTCATAGGTAAACGAGAGAGGCGTTAGGCTAGACAGAGCTAGAGGAGTAGAGTATGGTTTATATGAGAGGTATAGGAACAGGAGGAGAGGTGTTAGGCTAGACAGGTAGTGTAGCAGTAGGAATATGGACTTATATACAGGAGAGATAGGGAATAGGAGGTGCTAGACTTGAAAGCGACTTTAGACGTGAACATAGTGGTCAATGTTCTAGACATGCCCATCACGTAACCTATTCAGGGAAAAGGTGACTCGTTCAGGGGGAAAAGGTGACTGCTCAGGGAAAAAGGAGGCCCACAAAGGGAAAAAGTTGACTAGCAAAGGGAAAAACGTAACCAGTAAAGGGAAAAAGGCGACCAGCAAAGGGAAAAATGTGACCAGCAAAGGGAAAAAGGTGACCAGCAAAGGGAAAAAGGCGACATGCAACGGAAAAAGGTGACCAGTAAAGGGAAAAATGTCACCAGCAAAGGGAAAAAGGCGACCACCAAAGGGAAAAAGGTGAGCCATAAAGGGAAAAAGGTGACCTGCAACGGGAAAAGCTAACCCACTAACACTAACAGGTAAGTAATTCAGGTAGTATTGCAAGAGGCTGACTGGATCATAGCAGTGTATGATTTCACAGGTAATTCAGCTAGTATCGTATGCATTTAGGCTAATTCGTCTAGTAACACAGGATAGATTCCAGATGCTAACTGCATCATGGCTCTGCATGATTTCACAGATAATTCAGCTAGTATCGTAGGTATTTAGGCTAATTCAGGTAGTATCACAGGAGGCTAGATTCCAGGGTTGGGTATAGCATAGTTTCATATTTCAAGGTAATTCAGAGGGTATCGTAGGTATTTAGGATAATTCAAGTAACATAGGTGTTTAGAGTAATTAAGCAAGCATTACAGGAGGGTAGGTTCCAGGGGTTGGTTATAACCTAGCTTCGTATTTCACAGATAGTTCAGGTAATATCGTAAGTATTTGAGGTAATCGACAGAGCCTCACAGATATTATTGATAATTTCGATTAGAGATTTGTATCACAGCTATTTAAGGTAAATGCAGATGATTCAGGTTGTATCAATGGTATTTGAGTCATTTTAACAGGTAATTCAGATAGTATCACAGGTGCTCGTGCTAATTTAGAGCAGGAATTCGTATCAGAGCTAGTTAAGGTAATTTCACATGATTCGGGTAGTATCACAGGTATTTAAATCATTTTCATAGCCAATTCAGCTAGTATCGTGAGCATTTAAGCTAATTCAGCTAGTATCACAGGAGGCTAGATTCCAGAGGCTAACTGCATCATAGCTATGCATGATTTCACAGCTAATTCAGCTAGTATCGTAGGTATTTAGGCTAATTCAGGTAGTATCACAGGAGGCTAGATTCCAGGGTTGGGTATAGCATAGTTTCATATTTCAAGGTAATTCAGAGGGTATCGTAGGTATTTAGGATAATTCAAGTAACATAGGTGTTTAGAGTAATTAAGCAAGCATTACAGGAGGGTAGGTTCCAGGGGTTGGTTATAACCTAGCTTCGTATTTCACAGATAGTTCAGGTAATATCCTAAGTATTTGAGGTAATCGACAGAGCTTCACAGATATTATTGATAATTTCGATTAGAGATTTGTATCACAGCTATTTAAGGTAAAAGCAGATGATTCAGGTTGTATCAATGGTATTTGAGTCATTTTAACAGGTAATTAAGATAGTATCACAGGTGCTCGTGCTAATTTAGAGCAGGAATTCGTATCAGAGCTAGTTAAGGTAATTTCACATGATTCGGGTAGTATCACAGGTATTTAAATCATTTTCATAGCCAATTCAGCTAGTATCGTGAGCATTTAAGCTAATTCAGCTAGTATCACAGGAGGCTAGATTCCAGAGGCTAACTGCATCATAGCTATGCATGATTTCACAGCTAATTCAGCTAGTATCGTAGGTATTTAGGCTAATTCAGGTAGTATCACAGGAGGCTAGATTCCAGGGTTGGGTATAGCATAGTTTCATATTTCAAGGTAATTCAGAGGGTATCGTAGGTATTTAGGATAATTCAAGTAACATAGGTGCTTAGAGTAATTAAGCAAGCATTACAGGAGGGTAGGTTCCAGGGGTTGGTTATAGCCTAGTTTCGTATTTTACAGATAGTTCAGGTAATATCATAAGTATTTGGATAATCAGCATAGTTTCACAGATGCTCGTAATAATTTCGATCAGAGATTTGTATCACGGCTATTTAAGGTAAATGCAGCTGATTCAGGTTGTATCAATGGTATTTGAGTCATTTTAATAGGCAATTCTGATAGTATCACAGGTGCTCGTACTAATTTAGAGCAGGAATTCGTATCTGAGCTATTTAATGTAATTTCACACGATTCGGGTAGTATCAGGTATTTAAGTCATTTTAACAGGCAATTCAACTAGTATCACAGGTACTCATGGTAATATAGAGAGTAATTCGATTATAAAACTTTTCTCATCCAACGTTACAACAATTTATATACTTTTTTCTAAATCTTACAAATTTGTATATGTTAAACAGTTATTGTACGATGCGGAGAGGGATAAACTGCATATTGGTTCACAAATTGAAAAGCTTTACGTCAACATACCTTTATTTTAGTTCGTTATAGATGTCTCTCCCCTTTTATCTAGGCTTGAGACTAGCACTAGGATTGCTCCTAATGGCAGGGTTACCACCTTCCCTTCCATCTTCTTCTTTCTTCATCAGGCGTCAGCTATCTGCATATACAGCACACAGATACCTTCTTTTTTAAGATTGTAGACTCACTAGAAAATCTTTATCTTTAACTTACATTCTTTTAAGCACTGTTTGTAATGGCGTAATGTCCATACGCATATGTTGTTATCCCGTCCTCAGCAATAATTCTTTTATCATCAAACGGAGTCAATGCAATTTTATTCACTTGTACTGTAGCAAGGGCATGCTTTCGTGATAGGATCAGATTCATAGGTGTTCTGATGATTTCACTGGTTTTAAGACAGTCTGTATAGCTGTCAAACGAAATGTACTGCTTAATAGCGCTACGTTTTATACCTTTAATTTTTTTTATCATTGACCCTTGAATATCTAAGGCATACATCCTAGGACGTAGTCCAACAAAGCGTAGGATGATTTTGCTATTAGCCTCATCTTTAAATTTTCCCAATACCTTCTTGTTCTGAGTAGAGTAACATATATGGTTGGCAGGGTAATCAGCTGTATCGAGATGCTCAAGAAAACGTAGCTTGTCCTGGTACACATCTTCAGTTGTTACACGATGAATGAACGAATCAGTGTCCATATACATAAGCTTCAGGTTTTCAGCTCCATAATAAGGCAACAAAACGTCGTAATGATAGTTATACATTAATGTCTTGGAGATGTCCAACACACTCATACCAATGTATATAGGCTTGTTGAATACAATCTGACGAGAGGCCATATGTACAGCAGCTAGATTATCAGCATATATCGTCCTGTCGATAAACGTAGGCTTGGCGATCAGCTTCTCTAGAGTTTTTTCATTGGTCACCAGTCGTATATCCATACGGTTACGCAGGTTCTCCATAGTTTTTCCAAACATAGCGTTGTTAAAGAGCTTGTAGAGATCCTTCTCGAAATCATTTGCAGCTTGTTGTCGTAGCCTGTTGTTAAATTCCACATAAGGTTTCAACCACTGAGACTGTCGGAATTGTAGCACACGATGGATTTTTGTTAGTCGTAGTCCATGACTAAGAGCTTGCTTCAAAGCCATGTAATGCACTACATACTTCTTTCGAGGTCCAAGATGAGGTATCAGTTTCTTTGTAGATGATTCCAATGGTTTCATACACTCTGGCAGGAAAGGTAGATCGTTGTGTAGATCGTGAAGTTCTGCAGGATACTCGATGTCGACTTCTAATATGTACCCATGAGGATCATCTTCTTGTAGTGTTTCTAAGTTGATTTCTTCAGGTGACACCCACTGAAATCCACCAAAAGGAAGGGCGTGACACATTGCCCACCCATATTGGTTATTTGCGTCCTCGTATGTGATAAATTGGGTTGGTCTCGTCGGATCAAAATTCTCCATATAAGGGTTATTAGCCTCAGCATACCGATGAGAAACTTGGCATAAACCTCCTCTTATACCTGATTCCACCATGAGTAGTTGATCATAATCTTGTAACAGCTCTAACTTAATTCCAGTATACAGTAACATAGCGTCCCATGTTAGACCTGGAGAGGTAAAATAATGGGCGGGATCGACTTTGTGTGTTTTAAGGGTTTGCTCTCTGAACGTCTCAAAGACGTCAGCTAGAAGAAGTACATCCGAAGTTAAGTAGAGATCGCTGTACTCTCCCAGGTTTCTCACATTAAACAGCTCCCATACATTTCTAGCATGATCGTAGTCAGCATCAGTAATTTCTTCTTCATTTAATCTATTGTAGAAGGAGTCCTTAGGAGGCAAGCAGGTCTCGTTCAGGGCATCCCATGACGTAACAAAATCATATGGAAATACACCCTTACGGGTCATCAACTTCAATTTGTCTTCTCCAAAGTACTTTAGCGTTTCAGGATACGAGGTTAGATTTTTTACCAACTTATCCAAGCTTGTACTGAGGAATCGGAAGCTATCCACAAATCGAAGCTTTATATCTCCTACATACTTGGTGAATGAGATATAGCTTTCTTCAGAGTTAGGAATTACCTCCACACGTTCACTTGTACAACCCAGCTCCTTAACAATGAAATGAGAGTCATATCCGCTAAGGTTATGCATGAAGACTGGTATATATTTAGGTGTTTTGCAGGCTAAATTACATTCATTATGAAGACTTCCACGATATTCACCGCTGATGTGATCATGGTCGCGTACTTTATAGTTCTCTTCTGTAAAGGGTTTTCTACACAAGTAGCATGTCGTAGAAGACTCGAAATCCTTTTGCTGTTGATCCGTAAGTTTCAGAGGCTTAGCAGATTTGTATATATTACCAATCATTTTTGCAAGAGATGTCAGGTACAGCATAAACTTCTGAGCAGCATCAGCACCACGATACACATAGGGATGCTTAGGAAGATCAGTTTCGAGATGTTCAACACTGGATGTAGGTTTCACGTAAACACAGAAGCTCATTGGTGTGTGTTCTTGATAAGGTGTTGTATAGGAAGTTTCAGGATTGGGTGTACACGTATGGCATGGAGTGAGAATACTCTCAAAATCAGCATAGATGACATAAGGTACTTTCAGCATCCTCTCAACATTTTTAAACTGTGCAATTGCTTTCTCCTTGCTAGGCATAACAACCCTTGCAACACCATGTTGAATACAGACGGCTGCATGTTCTTGTAGTTTTTCCAGTCCACTTCGTCCATATCGATTATCAAAATGTGTAAAACAGCGCTTGCAGGTATAAACACGCTCATTACATTTAGTTTTCTGGCGTCGAACGAGCTTCTCAAAATTCCTTATATACACGTAGTGATGTTTTCCACTGCTATCATTCAATAGTAGCAGGTCGCGATGTTCAGGTAGTTCAATATCAGTAACCTTTATCGGATACACTTCATGCTTCTCATCCAGCCCGAAAACGTTAATAGACATATTGTTAAGCTTCTCAAATTTAGGTATTTGAGAAAGTGGAGTAGGGTAGGAAACACAGCTGAAGTCGTACTTGTCTTGAAGTTGTTTGTATTTGTTCACACGCTGTGCATTCTTCCCTATGAATTTAGCTAATACAGAGTACATGAAACATTTCTCGTCGGTAAAGTTCTGAATGTTTATACACGCTTCTTTAGCTCCGACAGATGACGGTAGTGGTATGTAGCTACTTCCTCGTAACGGGTTGTACTTGTTGATACGAAGTCGAACTCCTTCCACAGCAAGCAAAGCCCAGCTGCTACCCTTAAGCTGAGACTCCTCCATTTCAGTCACCAATTTCTTGAATTTCACTTCCATCGTTGACTCCAGATCAGTTTCCAGTAAAACAGCTTGATTCCGTGTTTTAAATGTTTTGTCACAGGTTTCTCCAATACTGTTAACAAATCGACACTCAGCCAGCAGATTAATTTTAACACTCTTATGAATGCTAAGCTCTTTATGCACAGCCTGGATTATACGTTGTTTTGCCTCTTGCAGATACATATTTAGGTCCTTAGCTGATTCGCATCGTATAAAATACGATTTCAATCGTCCTTCGAATGAAGTTTCGTATTCTTTCATATCACAGTCCTCCATTGTTGACAGTAACTGATGTTTAGTTGGCTCCAATCTTCTTTTCTTCTGAGGGCTGCTTATTTCACATATATCTTCGTGTCGCTGTCCCTTATAACAATCTTTGAAGGTTACATTACAATGTTTACATTTGAAGAGCTTCTTGCAGCTCATCTCGTGTCTTCTCTTGTCATAACCTCGGAGGAACTTCTTCCCACATTTTCCGCATGCATATCCAGTAGCGCTTGGAATAATATCCTTATACGCTGAGTTATTCATCTTTATTCTTGATGTAATAACGTATTAATCACTGATCAATGAAATGTAGACCTCTTCACCTTGACACCACTTTAGAAAGCTGATTATTCTTGGAGAGAACACGATGTTAACACCTCAAGACTAATTAGCACAATGAAGTCCAATGCCCTAGATCACCATATTTATAGAGGGAGCACGAACCTTTTAGATCAATCATAAACTCTCTCCATAACCACCTGTATATGATCGCTCAACGTGTACTAACCCCCCAGCCATATAACCTCAAGTCTAGAGACAGGATGTTTATGACGTCACACCCAGAGACAGGATGTCTGGCAGCATCAAACACGTTTAAACTCGTCTCATAACTACCTGCTTATGCTGTCACACCAGCAAGAGAAGTATTCCCACACGCTCATTCAGACATATATTTCAAATTCAAGCCCACCACCACCATCACCACCTATTGTACCAAGGTTAATTCAAGCTGTATTATCACAATACTTAAAAGTAAAAGCTTAAAAGGAAACCTAGAAGATTTTCCCCCTTATTTACTTAATTATTTCATGTTTTTATTCCCTTTTCAATTCTTCCTTTCCATCTTCTCACAGAAAGACCATTACATTTCACTACAATCATGAGAAAAGCAATTTTTCCAGAGTTACACAGATTCTAAGCTTCTAAATCGAACCCGGTAATACTTTTAATAAATGTATTTTAGCTCCCCAATATCAGCATCTACCATTTAATCTTTACTCGAACCTGATATGATCCATAAGCTTGAAGATATATGAAATCACCCTTCGGGATTCGATCTGAGTACTTTAAAGTAATATTTGTCACGATAACGATATTTAAGGACTAGATACTCTGTTTGCGTCTACCTTGACATGTTTATCTAAATTAAATTACGAGTTATTAAATTTTTGCAAGTAAATTTCATTGAATCGGTATTCGAACCCAGAACACCAGGAACAAGATAATTTATAATATTAGTCTGACATGTTAAACAAAGTTGTATGCAGTTACATCATCGATCTAAGTGATATATTCTAGTGTACAGAGGAAAATTAAGAAAGTCATTAAAAGATGAGGAATCGAACCAAGCACAACTGATTGGCAATTATATACAGCATTAATTACCCATCATAGAAGCTATCAATCATGCTTTAGTCCACTCCTATACCTCACTTAGTTCCCGAGATAATGAAAATTTTAAAATTAGGATCGAACCCAGGACGTCATGTAACTAATTACACATCCACAAGATAGTACCTAATAACATAAACGCAATAAAGTTTATTTGGCGTCTTTATCTTAATTGGTTTAGGAGTTATTAAATTTATAAGTAAATTCCATCGAATCAGTATTCGAACCCAGAACACCAGGAACAAAATAATTTATAATATGAGTTTGGTAAGCTTAAAGGTGTTGTATGTAGTTACAGCATCAATTTAAGTGATATTTTCTAGAGTATAGAGTAAAATTAAGCAAGTCATTAAAAAATCGGGATTCGAACTAGGGACAAATGATTGGAAATTATATACAGTATTAATTACCCATTACAACAGCTATCAATCATGCTTTGGTCCATTCCTCTAGCTTTCTTAGTTTCCGAGATAATGGAGTTTTTAAAATTAAGGATCGAACCCAGGACACCAGGTACCCAAATATACATCCACAAGAAACTATCTAATGACGTTAATGTAATAAAGTTTATTTGACGTCTTTATCTTAATTAGTCTCTGAGTTATTAGAAGATGAATTTGCATTCACTCCTAGGATTCGAACCCAGGCATCCCGGTCCACTTGGAACAAAGTCCTAATGACGCGGCGCATTCCAAAGAATTGATTAGTTTTTATCCCATTGTTCTATCTCTTTTCATTCAGGAGATATAAGCGATTAAACAGTAGAAAATAAATGGCGACTTGAGAACAATGGGCTATTGTTCTCAAGGAAGATGCCGACATCTGATAAAGTTCTAGTAGAAAATAAATGGCGACTTGAGAACAATGGGCTATTGTTCTCAAGGAAGATGCCGACATCTGATAAAGTTCTTTGATCTATGCCGGCAAGCTCCGCCCATTTTATTTCTACTAAGTGAGGTATAGGAGTGGACTAAAGCATGATTGATAGCTTCTATGATGGGTAATTAATGCTGTATATAATTGCCAATCAGTTGTGCTTGGTTCGATTCCTCATCTTTTAATGACTTTCTTAATTTTCCTCTGTACACTAGAATATATCACTTAGATCGATGATGTAACTGCATACAACTTTGTTTAACATGTCAGACTAATATTATAAATTATCTTGTTCCTGGTGTTCTGGGTTCGAATACCGATTCAATGAAATTTACTTGCAAAAATTTAATAACTCGTAATTTAATTTAGATAAACATGTCAAGGTAGACGCAAACAGAGTATCTAGTCCTTAAATATCGTTATCGTGACAAATATTACTTTAAAGTACTCAGATCGAATCCCGAAGGGTGATTTCATATATCTTCAAGCTTATGGATCATATCAGGTTCGAGTAAAGATTAAATGGTAGATGCTGATATTGGGGAGCTAAAATACATTTATTAAAAGTATTACCGGGTTCGATTTAGAAGCTTAGAATCTGTGTAACTCTGGAAAAATTGCTTTTCTCATGATTGTAGTGAAATGTAATGGTCTTTCTGTGAGAAGATGGAAAGGAAGAATTGAAAAGGGAATAAAAACATGAAATAATTAAGTAAATAAGGGGGAAAATCTTCTAGGTTTCCTTTTAAGCTTTTACTTTTAAGTATTGTGATAATACAGCTTGAATTAACCTTGGTACAATAGGTGGTGATGGTGGTGGTGGGCTTGAATTTGAAATATATGTCTGAATGAGCGTGTGGGAATACTTCTCTTGCTGGTGTGACAGCATAAGCAGGTAGTTATGAGACGAGTTTAAACGTGTTTGATGCTGCCAGACATCCTGTCTCTGGGTGTGACGTCATAAACATCCTGTCTCTAGACTTGAGGTTATATGGCTGGGGGGTTAGTACACGTTGAGCGATCATATACAGGTGGTTATGGAGAGAGTTTATGATTGATCTAAAAGGTTCGTGCTCCCTCTATAAATATGGTGATCTAGGGCATTGGACTTCATTGTGCTAATTAGTCTTGAGGTGTTAACATCGTGTTCTCTCCAAGAATAATCAGCTTTCTAAAGTGGTGTCAAGGTGAAGAGGTCTACATTTCATTGATCAGTGATTAATACGTTATTACATCAAGAATAAAGATGAATAACTCAGCGTATAAGGATATTATTCCAAGCGCTACTGGATATGCATGCGGAAAATGTGGGAAGAAGTTCCTCCGAGGTTATGACAAGAGAAGACACGAGATGAGCTGCAAGAAGCTCTTCAAATGTAAACATTGTAATGTAACCTTCAAAGATTGTTATAAGGGACAGCGACACGAAGATATATGTGAAATAAGCAGCCCTCAGAAGAAAAGAAGATTGGAGCCAACTAAACATCAGTTACTGTCAACAATGGAGGACTGTGATATGAAAGAATACGAAACTTCATTCGAAGGACGATTGAAATCGTATTTTATACGATGCGAATCAGCTAAGGACCTAAATATGTATCTGCAAGAGGCAAAACAACGTATAATCCAGGCTGTGCATAAAGAGCTTAGCATTCATAAGAGTGTTAAAATTAATCTGCTGGCTGAGTGTCGATTTGTTAACAGTATTGGAGAAACCTGTGACAAAACATTTAAAACACGGAATCAAGCTGTTTTACTGGAAACTGATCTGGAGTCAACGATGGAAGTGAAATTCAAGAAATTGGTGACTGAAATGGAGGAGTCTCAGCTTAAGGGTAGCAGCTGGGCTTTGCTTGCTGTGGAAGGAGTTCGACTTCGTATCAACAAGTACAACCCGTTACGAGGAAGTAGCTACATACCACTACCGTCATCTGTCGGAGCTAAAGAAGCGTGTATAAACATTCAGAACTTTACCGACGAGAAATGTTTCATGTACTCTGTATTAGCTAAATTCATAGGGAAGAATGCACAGCGTGTGAACAAATACAAACAACTTCAAGACAAGTACGACTTCAGCTGTGTTTCCTACCCTACTCCACTTTCTCAAATACCTAAATTTGAGAAGCTTAACAATATGTCTATTAACGTTTTCGGGCTGGATGAGAAGCATGAAGTGTATCCGATAAAGGTTACTGATATTGAACTACCTGAACATCGCGACCTGCTACTATTGAATGATAGCAGTGGAAAACATCACTACGTGTATATAAGGAATTTTGAGAAGCTCGTTCGACGCCAGAAAACTAAATGTAATGAGCGTGTTTATACCTGCAAGCGCTGTTTTACACATTTTGATAATCGATATGGACGAAGTGGACTGGAAAAACTACAAGAACATGCAGCCGTCTGTATTCAACATGGTGTTGCAAGGGTTGTTATGCCTAGCAAGGAGAAAGCAATTGCACAGTTTAAAAATGTTGAGAGGATGCTGAAAGTACCTTATGTCATCTATGCTGATTTTGAGAGTATTCTCACTCCATGCCATACGTGTACACCCAATCCTGAAACTTCCTATACAACACCTTATCAAGAACACACACCAATGAGCTTCTGTGTTTACGTGAAACCTACATCCAGTGTTGAACATCTCGAAACTGATCTTCCTAAGCATCCCTATGTGTATCGTGGTGCTGATGCTGCTCAGAAGTTTATGCTGTACCTGACATCTCTTGCAAAAATGATTGGTAATATATACAAATCTGCTAAGCCTCTGAAACTTACGGATCAACAGCAAAAGGATTTCGAGTCTTCTACGACATGCTACTTGTGTAGAAAACCCTTTACAGAAGAGAACTATAAAGTACGCGACCATGATCACATCAGCGGTGAATATCGTGGAAGTCTTCATAATGAATGTAATTTAGCCTGCAAAACACCTAAATATATACCAGTCTTCATGCATAACCTTAGCGGATATGACTCTCATTTCATTGTTAAGGAGCTGGGTTGTACAAGTGAACGTGTGGAGGTAATTCCTAACTCTGAAGAAAGCTATATCTCATTCACCAAGTATGTAGGAGATATAAAGCTTCGATTTGTGGATAGCTTCCGATTCCTCAGTACAAGCTTGGATAAGTTGGTAAAAAATCTAACCTCGTATCCTGAAACGCTAAAGTACTTTGGAGAAGACAAATTGAAGTTGATGACCCGTAAGGGTGTATTTCCATATGATTTTGTTACGTCATGGGATGCCCTGAACGAGACCTGCTTGCCTCCTAAGGACTCCTTCTACAATAGATTAAATGAAGAAGAAATTACTGATGCTGACTACGATCATGCTAGAAATGTATGGGAGCTGTTTAATGTGAGAAACCTGGGAGAGTACAGCGATCTCTACTTAACTTCGGATGTACTTCTTCTAGCTGACGTCTTTGAGACGTTCAGAGAGCAAACCCTTAAAACACACAAAGTCGATCCCGCCCATTATTTTACCTCTCCAGGTCTAACATGGGACGCTATGTTACTGTATACTGGAATTAAGTTAGAGCTGTTACAAGATTATGATCAACTACTCATGGTGGAATCAGGTATAAGAGGAGGTTTATGCCAAGTTTCTCATCGGTATGCTGAGGCTAATAACCCTTATATGGAGAATTTTGATCCGACGAGACCAACCCAATTTATCACATACGAGGACGCAAATAACCAATATGGGTGGGCAATGTGTCACGCCCTTCCTTTTGGTGGATTTCAGTGGGTGTCACCTGAAGAAATCAACTTAGAAACACTACAAGAAGATGATCCTCATGGGTACATATTAGAAGTCGACATCGAGTATCCTGCAGAACTTCACGATCTACACAACGATCTACCTTTCCTGCCAGAGTGTATGAAACCATTGGAATCATCTACAAAGAAACTGATACCTCATCTTGGACCTCGAAAGAAGTATGTAGTGCATTACATGGCTTTGAAGCAAGCTCTTAGTCATGGACTACGACTAACAAAAATCCATCGTGTGCTACAATTCCGACAGTCTCAGTGGTTGAAACCTTATGTGGAATTTAACAACAGGCTACGACAACAAGCTGCAAATGATTTCGAGAAGGATCTCTACAAGCTCTTTAACAACGCTATGTTTGGAAAAACTATGGAGAACCTGCGTAACCGTATGGATATACGACTGGTGACCAATGAAAAAACTCTAGAGAAGCTGATCGCCAAGCCTACGTTTATCGACAGGACGATATATGCTGATAATCTAGCTGCTGTACATATGGCCTCTCGTCAGATTGTATTCAACAAGCCTATATACATTGGTATGAGTGTGTTGGACATCTCCAAGACATTAATGTATAACTATCATTACGACGTTTTGTTGCCTTATTATGGAGCTGAAAACCTGAAGCTTATGTATATGGACACTGATTCGTTCATTCATCGTGTAACAACTGAAGATGTGTACCAGGACAAGCTACGTTTTCTTGAGCATCTCGATACAGCTGATTACCCTGCCAACCATATATGTTACTCTACTCAGAACAAGAAGGTATTGGGAAAATTTAAAGATGAGGCTAATAGCAAAATCATCCTACGCTTTGTTGGACTACGTCCTAGGATGTATGCCTTAGATATTCAAGGGTCAATGATAAAAAAAATTAAAGGTATAAAACGTAGCGCTATTAAGCAGTACATTTCGTTTGACAGCTATACAGACTGTCTTAAAACCAGTGAAATCATCAGAACACCTATGAATCTGATCCTATCACGAAAGCATGCCCTTGCTACAGTACAAGTGAATAAAATTGCATTGACTCCGTTTGATGATAAAAGAATTATTGCTGAGGACGGGATAACAACATATGCGTATGGACATTACGCCATTACAAACAGTGCTTAAAAGAATGTAAGTTAAAGATAAAGATTTTCTAGTGAGTCTACAATCTTAAAAAAGAAGGTATCTGTGTGCTGTATATGCAGATAGCTGACGCCTGATGAAGAAAGAAGAAGATGGAAGGGAAGGTGGTAACCCTGCCATTAGGAGCAATCCTAGTGCTAGTCTCAAGCCTAGATAAAAGGGGAGAGACATCTATAACGAACTAAAATAAAGGTATGTTGACGTAAAGCTTTTCAATTTGTGAACCAATATGCAGTTTATCCCTCTCCGCATCGTACAATAACTGTTTAACATATACAAATTTGTAAGATTTAGAAAAAAGTATATAAATTGTTGTAACGTTGGATGAGAAAAGTTTTATAATCGAATTACTCTCTATATTACCATGAGTACCTGTGATACTAGTTGAATTGCCTGTTAAAATGACTTAAATACCTGATACTACCCGAATCGTGTGAAATTACATTAAATAGCTCAGATACGAATTCCTGCTCTAAATTAGTACGAGCACCTGTGATACTATCAGAATTGCCTATTAAAATGACTCAAATACCATTGATACAACCTGAATCAGCTGCATTTACCTTAAATAGCCGTGATACAAATCTCTGATCGAAATTATTACGAGCATCTGTGAAACTATGCTGATTATCCAAATACTTATGATATTACCTGAACTATCTGTAAAATACGAAACTAGGCTATAACCAACCCCTGGAACCTACCCTCCTGTAATGCTTGCTTAATTACTCTAAGCACCTATGTTACTTGAATTATCCTAAATACCTACGATACCCTCTGAATTACCTTGAAATATGAAACTATGCTATACCCAACCCTGGAATCTAGCCTCCTGTGATACTACCTGAATTAGCCTAAATACCTACGATACTAGCTGAATTAGCTGTGAAATCATGCATAGCTATGATGCAGTTAGCCTCTGGAATCTAGCCTCCTGTGATACTAGCTGAATTAGCTTAAATGCTCACGATACTAGCTGAATTGGCTATGAAAATGATTTAAATACCTGTGATACTACCCGAATCATGTGAAATTACCTTAACTAGCTCTGATACGAATTCCTGCTCTAAATTAGCACGAGCACCTGTGATACTATCTTAATTACCTGTTAAAATGACTCAAATACCATTGATACAACCTGAATCATCTGCTTTTACCTTAAATAGCTGTGATACAAATCTCTAATCGAAATTATCAATAATATCTGTGAAGCTCTGTCGATTACCTCAAATACTTAGGATATTACCTGAACTATCTGTGAAATACGAAGCTAGGTTATAACCAACCCCTGGAACCTACCCTCCTGTAATGCTTGCTTAATTACTCTAAACACCTATGTTACTTGAATTATCCTAAATACCTACGATACCCTCTGAATTACCTTGAAATATGAAACTATGCTATACCCAACCCTGGAATCTAGCCTCCTGTGATACTACCTGAATTAGCCTAAATACCTACGATACTAGCTGAATTAGCTGTGAAATCATGCATAGCTATGATGCAGTTAGCCTCTGGAATCTAGCCTCCTGTGATACTAGCTGAATTAGCTTAAATGCTCACGATACTAGCTGAATTGGCTATGAAAATGATTTAAATACCTGTGATACTACCCGAATCATGTGAAATTACCTTAACTAGCTCTGATACGAATTCCTGCTCTAAATTAGCACGAGCACCTGTGATACTATCTGAATTACCTGTTAAAATGACTCAAATACCATTGATACAACCTGAATCATCTGCATTTACCTTAAATAGCTGTGATACAAATCTCTAATCGAAATTATCAATAATATCTGTGAAGCTCTGTCGATTACCTCAAATACTTACGATATTACCTGAACTATCTGTGAAATACGAAGCTAGGTTATAACCAACCCCTGGAACCTACCCTCCTGTAATGCTTGCTTAATTACTCTAAACACCTATGTTACTTGAATTATCCTAAATACCTACGATACCCTCTGAATTACCTTGAAATATGAAACTATGCTATACCCAACCCTGGAATCTAGCCTCCTGTGATACTACCTGAATTAGCCTAAATACCTACGATACTAGCTGAATTATCTGTGAAATCATGCAGAGCCATGATGCAGTTAGCATCTGGAATCTATCCTGTGTTACTAGACGAATTAGCCTAAATGCATACGATACTAGCTGAATTACCTGTGAAATCATACACTGCTATGATCCAGTCAGCCTCTTGCAATACTACCTGAATTACTTACCTGTTAGTGTTAGTGGGTTAGCTTTTCCCGTTGCAGGTCACCTTTTTCCCTTTATGGCTCACCTTTTTCCCTTTGGTGGTCGCCTTTTTCCCTTTGCTGGTGACATTTTTCCCTTTACTGGTCACCTTTTTCCGTTGCATGTCGCCTTTTTCCCTTTGCTGGTCACCTTTTTCCCTTTGCTGGTCACATTTTTCCCTTTGCTGGTCGCCTTTTTCCCTTTACTGGTTACGTTTTTCCCTTTGCTAGTCAACTTTTTCCCTTTGTGGGCCTCCTTTTTCCCTGAGCAGTCACCTTTTTCCCCTGAACGAGTCACCTTTTCCCTGAATAGGTTACGTGATGGGCATGTCTAGAACATTGACCACTATGTTCACGTCTAAAGTCGCTTTCAAGTCTAGCACCTCCTATTCCCTATCTCTCCTGTATATAAGTCCATATTCCTACTGCTACACTACCTGTCTAGCCTAACACCTCTCCTCCTGTTCCTATACCTCTCATATAAACCATACTCTACTCCTCTAGCTCTGTCTAGCCTAACGCCTCTCTCGTTTACCTATGACTCTCACATAAACCATACTCTGCTCCTCGACCTCTGTCTAGTCTAACTCCTCTCCTCGTTTTCCTATACCTCTCATATAAACTATACTCTACTCCTCAACCTCTGTCTAGCCTAGCACCCCTCTTCCTGTCCCTATACTTCTCATACATATAAACCATGCCCTACGTTTCAAGCCCTGTCTAGTCTAACACCACTCCCCGTATCCCCTACCTCTCAAAAGCTCATTCCCTCCTGCCCCCCCCTCTAGCTGAGTATCACTCCTTGGTTTCCTATCTAACCTAACTTTAACACCTGTCTATCCTAGCATAGGATCTCTCTCCGTTTTCTCGTCTCTCCTTATAAACACAAACTCAATTCTCCTAACCTAATACCTCTCCTCGTTTTCCTATACTTCTCATATAAACCTTACTCTACTCCTCGACTTCTGCCTAGCCTAACACCTTTCCTCGTTTTCCTATATCTCTCATATAAACCATGCACTACGTTTCAAGCCCTGTCTAGTCTAACACCTCTCATCGTTTTCCTATACCGCTCATATAAACCATACATTACTCAGCCTCTGTCTAGCCTAGCACCCTCCACGTATTCCCTATCTGTCTCATATAAAGCGCACTCCCCTCCTACCACTGTCTAGCCTAGCGTCAGTCCTCGTATTCCCTATCTCTCCCATATAAACGCATTTTCCTCCTTGAAGACTCTCTCAACCTAGCATCTACCTTCGTTTTCCCTATCCTTTCCCATATAAACGCAAAAAACTGTGCTCGAATTCCTCTATATATCCTACTAACGACCCTTACAACCATGCAACCCTCTAGCTTTCACGGGAAATACTCTTAACTTGGAGTAACCATCCGCGCCGTCTGTCCGGCACCGCCTCACGCCACGAACCTGGAAGCACACCTGAAACAGGGGAAGGAAACGCAGTGAAAGGGAAAGGAAATCGTGATAAAAGAAAAACCAATCCAATCCAAAATGCCTAAGGTCAGACTGGGCGGTCGACAGCAATTGAGCCGGGACCTCCCGAATGCGAACCGCAGAGGTTGCTGCTGAGCCATCTCACTGGGTCAAGAGATTGTAAGGGTTATCGCTTCTGACATGAAGGCCACCATAAAGTACTTTGGAGAAGGAGAGAGAGACATGGGTATTGATATGGTCTGGCAAGCCAATATCTTGCAACTGGTGTGTCATTTTATATGGATAAAGATTATTTTCTTTATTACCATATATCACGAACCGTACAACAACCCAATTTCTCTGCCAGTCTGTCGAAACGATGTTCGTCCTTTCTATCATAATGTGCCTTATTCTGACAACGCTAACATTTTGAAGTTTGTAGCGATCATGTTCTTCCGTGCAACTGAACCGGTCACGAAAAACGGGTGACGTATCTATTGCAAGAAAAGGCAATATATAAAAGAATACAATGTAATAGCACAGTTTAAGCGACTGCAATTTCGGTGGAGCTGTCCTTCCGGCTATCCTTTGCATGTTTACTTTCTCACTACTTACCTGCAGTAAGTGCAGAGAGTATTGCATTCTGCCCAAAAAGTGGATGCCAAGATTTATTTTGAGACCGCGAGATCCAAAACGCATTTTCAGAAAAAGTCCTTGGGTATAAATAGCGCAACTCAAAGCGATAAAACCAGACTTATCCCAAAGATACGATACGAAGATATTTCCCCACGAAAGTTTATACAAAGCTCTCCACACCAAACTACCCCTTTCATGAATAAATGTAGCTTATCTTTTATTTTCTCATAAATAGCTCTAACGAGATTGATTAAATCAGCACATATTTAAGCGTTTACATGACAAAAATATCTATATTTTGAATTCTCTGGGAATGGTTTGTGAAGTCCTCTTTATCCGGAAGAACTTTGGTATTAATTTGTACAAATGGTGAACATCAAACAACAGACGAAAGCGCACTACACAAAAATGTGGAACCCTTTAAAACATACAATTTATTTCAAATAACTGTTATAAGTCCTGTCGACATTCAGTTGTTTCTTGCGATTGCATGGAAGGAGTATAGAATTTTAAGGCAGCATATAGCGTCCAGTTAAACATTTGACTATCGCTGTTCCCTTTGTATCTATAACGAAATGTGTAATGTGGCTAGTAGCTATTTCTGCAAAGGTTTACCTCGGTTAAAATGAAGTAGGTAGAAAAATAAGCTTTCATAAGAATAGTTTCTACAGCCACTAATTAACGATAGGCGGTAGAGAAAGTCTTGTGAAGCAATAGATTAGATGTTCAGAATGTATTCGTCTTTTCTCGTGGTCATGCAAAGAGCATGGGATGTGCTTTTTAAAGCCCTGACTATCGATGATAATTAACTGTTCTTCTACACATGTCGTGTGTAGGCCCGGATTTGAACCATGGACCTTCGGTCTTACTTGCCGTTGCTCTAACAAACTGAACTACCGTGAGAACATGCCAATATGGCGATTCCAGCCAGGACTCTCCTCCCTGACAGTTTTTTCCAGGTTTTCCTCAGTCCTCATAACTGCCAAATGCTGGGTAGATGATCTAAAGCTAACCTGGAACTTTCATTCCCAAATTTAACTTCTCAATTATCATTTAATTTCAAGAAATGCCGGTACAACATTAATATCCCCAAATGGTTCATACTCTTTCTGGTAACAATAATAATAATAATAATAATAATAATAATTATAATAATTATAATAATAACTTAACCAGAGGAATGAGAGACCCAATGAATCATATGCAAAGATTGAAAACCATGGTCTCCAGCCCACAAAATCTTTAAAGGTAATGGCTCATTAAAAAAAAGCAGATTATGTGTATATTATTTTGTGCCGCTATGATGCTGATAACGGTGACTATCCTAATGTCAGCCCATTTGCCTGACTGAACACCAATGGGATTCCCCGCTTGGCTGATAGATGGCAATCCTAGTCAATTTTCACGTCGATATCATCACCCGGATTAAATTACATTGCGACAATGAAGATGGACAGTTGATGGATTGAACTGCAGGAGAAGCCGGAATGCTCGGAAGAAATTCATCCAAATGTCACTTTGTCCTTCATAAATTCAAGTTGTGGGACTCATATCGATCTCAGGTAGCACAGTTTTACAATTTTCACGCTAGAAAGATTTAACGCTGTATTCCTTTAGTTTAAGCAATGTATGAAATATCTGCCAATCTGAATATAAAATATTAATAGATAATAACACATTCAAGATATCTAACAGTCAATTAACTGTCGGCATGCAAGTGTCAAGCCAGAGATTTTCTCGGGAACCTGTTTACTACTTCAAGTTGCCACTGAATACTTTTTTTTCTGTTTCGGGGTATTATCATTGTATCATTGGTGACATGGTTCTATTGGTGACTCATATTTGTAAGCAATATGAACATTTTTGTTGAAAAAGGATTTAATTTTGTTTAGATAATAGTATTATAGAGTTAGCATACATACACTGCAAGGAAACACAAATAAGTTAGTTCTTATTTGTTACTAAATTAAATATATAGTAGCAAAACAAGAATCAAAATAAAGTGATTATTGCAATACTGTGGCTTCATTCAGTTCTTCCAATTGTCACTTTGTTCCCAGTTCTGACTGCCAATGTTTTGTTTTTTATGTAGTTCACTTTCATTGGGAGTTCACTTCACCAATGTCACCTCACTAAGTTGAACCAGTATTCACTTCTCCACTTCACTTCCTTCGTGACGCAGTCTCTTCGCACCGGACGGTTCACTTCACTCGGGGGTCGAACACAAGACTTTCGCAACCGCGTTAGCGCTCACTGCACGTCACAAAAGCCGTCACCAACTCGCTCGGAGAATCGCTCTCGATGCCGCACGGGAAACTCACTCGTCAACTCGCGTCTCGCTCAACTCACAGTCTGCAATTAATCCATTCTCTCGCACTCGATTCGCTTTCAACTCGCGACTGACTCGACTGACATTGACTGCCCGCGATATAGGCAGTGTAATGTTTCAAAGAAGGTTCTCTAACATTCTAGAACTATTTCGATACAGTTTCTGTAGGAGGAGGAGATGAGGGCTCCAGAAAGTTCTAGTCATATCCCGTTTACGTTGACAAGCGGCGTTAACGTTGTTTAAATCGACCGCTCGGCTCCGACCTCTCGATAACCTTGGATCATAGCCATTGCGCAATATTCTGCATGGCACTGACTTGGCTTATACTTTATTGAAACATAACTGTATTAATTCTTCATTACCTGTTTACCCTCCTCTTATGTAGGACTCACAGGCGGGTCCCTGGGGTCAGAGGCCCGTCGAGGAGCAAACACTCATGGATCAGACTGAACATCCAGGATAGGTGATCAGCCCGATGCCTGGTATGGGATGAAGGAAGTGGATGAAGCGAAATGTTAGTGAAATGGATGAAAGGAAAGGTGATGATGGAGCAGTTGGTGGAATGAATGGCGGGGGAAACCGCAGGTCCCGGAGAAAACCCGCCCAGACGCCGCTTCGTCCACCACAAATCCCACATGCAGGTCCCTGGGATTGAACCCGGTCCGCCTCGGTGGGAAGCGAGCGGTCTAACCACTCGGCCACGGCGCCGCCTGGAATCCTATATAGCTAATTTTAAATAAAATAACTTAGAAAGTGGTGCGTAGCGGGATTCCAGCGCGGCATAACTTTAGTTGCACTAGTTTGTTCACATGTAACTTAAATTTAGTATACAGTTGAGAAACATGAACTCTCAGTATTTTCCTATAGGAAGCAACTTAACTACAATTTAAATGTCCACTCTTTTCCCTTCAGGCTCAAATGAATATCATCTGATTAATATTGCATTACTGGTTGTTGGAATAAATGAATTTACCTGTAAGGTACCAGGGATCGCTTTCGCGTTGCTGTATCTTGCCTCAAAATGGTCAGTATGTTCAAAATTACTTCTAGATTATTCACGGCATGGTACTTTGTAGCGCACACAATCATTGTTAGCAGTGGGTGGCACTTTAGGAATTATTTACGTTTTCTGTCTCACATAGTTTTAGGTCTAGTGATAAAGTTAAGTTCTCCATTTTTAAGCTTTTAGGCATATAACGGGTAACTATGCTTAATGATTTCTGCCTTGTGTTGTTCTTGGAAATATTAAATGGATTGAAGCTATAATAGCTCCGCTTCTTAAGTTGACTCATTGTGCACTTGCATAAACCACAGAGCTAAATATGTACTTCTAACGTAAACATCTGAAGACAAAGTAACATTTAAAATAAAACAGCGGAGAGAGGCTTCATAAAATATCAGATCTCAGTGTTTAAGTTACACCGAACACCGGAAGTGGTAGCCTGTCACGTTCGCACTGCGTAACGCATCGGCCGGCGTGCAGCTGCGGTGTGAAGCTCTCAGTCAGCAAGCAGTCTCATGATCTAAAATCCTACGCGCTAACGCAAATAAGCTGTTTAAAAGCGGACTTCTAAGGAAGATCCCATCCTGATATTAACAGATTTAAAACAAATTACATCAGAGATTCATTCTGTATTTTTTCCAGATTTTAATATTATGGGATTAAATGCATTGCGGTTTAAAATATTCATACTTAAAAAGTGATCGTTTTTTATTCCGAATAGTATTTTGAATAAGGAAAACTACAATGTTTTATCTACAACACGACGCATTGATATTATGCCTGACCATTCTGAGTTCCGAGAATAAATTGCTTTTATGTAACGTTGTGCGCGTATAAGAAAAATATTAAGTAGACTGTAAATCCTAAAATAATTTGTATTGGAAACGTCTAAGTATCGGAAAATTCAAATAAATAACAAGGAATATCTCGGAAAATCTCCACAAAAAATACATATGACATAAATTATGTCATATGTTCAACGAGACCTACATTTTTGTGTCGTAAAATTTTGTCTATCTCTTACGGTTTACCAGTGATGTAAAAATTATTCAGAATGAAGAGGACTTTTTAGGACATTCTCAGAAAATTAAAAATATGATATTTTAATTAAAATCATTAGAGCAAGTTAAAATATTTGTGTCGCATTTTTTAATAATATTGAACCTAAATGCCAAGTTTGGTATTTATCCGACTTTTCGTTTTTGAGTTATGCTGTTCACAAACACACAGACATACATACATAGGGACCTTTTTCAAATTTTTTTTTATTTCGTGCGTCTCAAAACATGTATTTCCGGTGAAATCTCGGTATCAAATTTTTGAGTGGAATGCAATACTTCCCCTACTTACTATACGTAATAGAGAAATTAAAAATCTGGTGTGTTGTGCTCACTCTTTTACAAACTATTCTTACAAAAGCTTATTTTTCTATCTACTTTTTGTTAACAGAGATAACCTTTCTTATCACATTTACTTCTAGGTATAAGAAGGATACACTAGACTAAGCGATAGTCTAACTTTTAAAAAGTGGATTCCTATGTGATGCCCTTTAAATTTCATATTTCTAGCATGACAACGAGAAACAACAAGAATAGTCTTTCACTATTTACCACTTGATAAAAGCAAAGTGTTTGAACATTCAAATCAATAACAAAGAATATCCTGACAATGGTTAACGACACATTTTATATTTGATATAAATTGTGTGCATTAACGATTGCTTCATTTTAAGTAGTATATTTTTGTCTATCTCTTACGGTTTACTGGTTATACAAAAGCCATTCAGAATGAAGAGGTCTTCAAGCCCATTTTCAGAAAATTCAAGACATAGGTTTTATTATTTTTGCAAATATACTTAAGAATTCTGATGTTACATTCACATGACTTTCTCTACCCTCTATCGCTTATTAGTGGTTATAAAACTATTCTTAGTGAAGATTATTTTTCTGTCTATTACATTTTAATCCAAATAAACCTTTGCAAAAATAGCTACATTGCACATTTCGTTATAGATACAAAGGGAACAGGATAGTCAAATGTTTAAGAACTGGACGCTATACGCTGGCCTTAAAATTCCATACTGCTTCCATTCCTGTTGGCAGGTCTTTAAATAATGACCAAAAATGAACAATCCAAGCCATTAATAACGGTTATCCGGGAAATGGTTTATGCTACAAGAAAACTTATTTGAAATAAATTGTGTGTTTTAAAGATATCTAGATTTTATTGTAGCACATTTTCGTTTATCCCTTAACATTTACCATTTATACAGATTATACAAAATTCATTCCAAATAAACTGCTTCCTGGGATGTTCCCAGAAACTTCAAGATATGAATTTTATTTGTCGTGTAAATACCTTTAATATGTGGTATTTTAATCAAAATCGTCAGTGCAATTTTTTAGAAAATAAAAGATTTCGAAAAATGCTGCATGTAACGGATAGTTTCAGATGCGGAATTTTCTTGAAAATCTTCATGTCGCAGAAGATACTGAACCTGAATATCAGGTTTGGTCCTTAACCGACTTTTCGTTTTTGAGTTATGCTATTCACAGACACAGACACACACGGACGTTTTTCTAAAAATGCTTTTTTATTATTCAAGGGGCCTTAACATCTATTTCCGGTGAAATCTCGGTATCGAATTTCAGAAAATTATTACGAAAATAAAAATGTAATGAACATCTTTCCATAACAATAGTAGCTTTGGGTGGGGGGATTTTCTTGAAAATCTTCGTGTCCATTCTTGGAAAATGCTGAAATAAGATACCAAGTTTTTTTATTTAATCGACTTCTCGTTTTTTACTTATACTCGTCACAGACATGCACACGGAACTTTTCCTAAAAGTGCCTTTTTCGATTCAGGAAGCCTGTAAACATATATTTTAGGTGACAGTGGAATTCAACATTTCCTCTACCTACTGTACGTAGTGGAGCATGTGAAATACGACGAACGAACTCTAAGACAGATCTGTATCCAAGATTCTGACTGAGACACACGGAAGAAATAAAACAAAAGAAGAGAAAACGAAAACAGTGTGAGGAGAGGGCAGGATGGTTGTTAAAGAAGGAAGAGAAAACATTTCCTATAAAGTAGCTCTAAAAAACAATTTGGTTGTTTTGGCGGAAAGATTTGTACATTTCCGGAACAGGAGACGTTATGAAAGCAAGTAACACAGTTTCAAGTTGAGAAGTTTTTGAAAAACGGATATTTCATTCGCGAGACTGCACCTAGAGAGACAGCTCGAACTGTTGTCATCCGCCCCACATTATTTATGAATGTTGTGAAGGCATCAGCATTCCAGAAACGATCGCTTTAACCGGAGTTTTCCGGAGAGGGTGCTCTTGCGTTCTGCAAGTCCATTTAGATTTACTGCTCACTACGTATTACACATAAAAATTAGGGTTCCTGCCAGGGCTGGAGAAAAACATACATGTACCTTAACGGCTTCAAAAATTGCGTTAAAAATTTAGTTCAATAATATTAGTAACCAGGTGATACTACAAATACTGATAAAACTTCACAAGCAATATCATTCCTAAAAGTCACAAATTCACCGTTTATTTTCAAACTGCTACCACCACGCGAGATGTCCAGTGGTAACGTCTGTGGCTCGCACAAGTCGCGGGTTTAATGCCGTGTTTCGGCCAATTTGACTAGAATTCCCGAATTGAATATTCATTACCATGACACAATGTTCCACCAACAGAGTAAGATATAAAAACAATTCATGTGTTACGATCTCACGATTATCCACTATCGCTTCTTTTATGTAACTTCCACAAACCATTCTTAAGAAAGCCTGTTTTTCTATCTACTTCATATTAATCTAGGTAAACCTTTGCGGAAATAGTTTCATTACACATTTTGTTGCATACTGGCGTGCATAAAATGTGACCTATATGCCAAAATCTAGCCCCACCCCTATCAGCGTGACCACCTCTATTTTTCGAGCATAATTCTAGCCAATGGATTGACAGGGTACTTTATCTTCCCCAAAGTATGGCCGAACTGCGAAGGGTAACATTATAACTTAAACCTTATATTTTCATGCTACACTACTTTTTCTTAATATCGGTTTTCTTATTGGTGTTTAGTAGCGGCAACAACTTTAACCTTCGTCTACATGTCGCTGATGAAAACTCTCATATATGTTCGTAGCTATGGTTCAGCTTAACCTCACATGCAAACAATTCTTGATCCCTTCTTCTAGAAGACCGAATTATATTATAATTGGTTTAGCCTTTCCTTGTGTACCCATCGTAGTGATACTCTTTCATAGAGGTGTTATCCGAACCACCCCTTCCTTCCACATAGATTATGAACATCGTTAACTAGTTAGTTTGTATGTCCCTGTATTGTTCTTCACACCAGTCACATAGAGAACTAATACCGGCTGGGTGGAGTCAAAAGTTGGTTACCTGAAGATGGAAACCTTACGGAGGGAATGGGTCACTTTTAATGCACGTCAGTATTCGTACAACGGGGATAGACGAAACCGAATCGATTTCACACTCTTTCCAAGACATCGCCAAAAAATAAATGAATAGCCACAGCGCTTTAAAAAAACGATACCTGAGTTACATTCACACGAATTTCTCTACTCATTCTTCAACAAACTATTCTTACAAAAGCTTGTTCTTCCATGCACTCCGTGTTAAACCAGATAAACATTTGTACAAATGGTTTTATTACATATTTTCCTATAGATATGATGGGGATAGGAGAGTACAGTAGTCTTAAGGATAACTAAATTCTTTAAAAATTCATGCCAATAACAAGGAATATCTGGGAAATGGTTAATTAAAAAAATATTTGTTATAAATTGTTTGCCTTAACGAGATTTACAGTTTTTGTTGATAGGATTTTATCTATCTCTTACAGTTTACCAGTTATGCAATGTCATTCAGAATGAAGAGGACTTCAGGGGCTATTCTCAGAAAATTCATGATATACATTTCATTTTTCACGAAAATATCTTAAACATGTGGTATTTTAATCAAAATCAATACAGCCATTTTTAGAGAATATCAAAATTTTCGAAACATTTCCATGTAAAGCGTAGTTTGCGGTGGGGAATTTTCTTGAAACTCTTCGTATCTCACATCCTCAGAGGACGAACTTAAATGCTCAGTTTGGTATTCAGCAGACTTTTCGTTTTTGGGTTACGCTGTTCAGACACACACATATGTTCGCACTCACACACACACACACACACACACACACACACACACACAAACGAACCATTTTCTAAAACTGCTTTTTCTTTTATTCAGGGAGTCTCAAAAGGTGCATTTTCGGTAAATTTCGGTATTGAATTTCTGGGTGGAATAAGCAACAGAGAAAGTAAAAGTGGCAAAGTTCATTTCAAAGCAATTTCAAACGAATAATATTTAAGTTCAATAAAGAATTTGTGTTCGTTGAAGTGTGTGTACATTTTATTGAGGTCGCTGTAAATACAGAAGTCTAGGTAAGGATGCATGGAATTGGAAATAATGAACTTCTATCATTAAATGCAGTAGCAATAATAACCTAATAATATGCGACATGCACATTGTACACTAAACCACATGATTGATGATATAAAAATAGGACAGTGGGAAAATATTAGTATTCTCTGCGGTTTAAACCTGCTACCTCAGCACTCATATGAATGTTCATTTAAACATACTGTTTCACCAATGAGCCACAAATACGCACTTCGGTCCTCGTAATAAATGTTTGCAAGAATCACCACAATTTAGAAGTTTCATTAGTGACGTAATGGCCAAATTGAGCTTGGATTATTGTGTACATTCATGAATTTGTAGAATAATGTGCTAGGTCAAATTAAAATCCCTGCATATCCCGGTCTATGCAATTCTGAAATGCCCTGTAGAATTTTTAATTCGTAACAACGATATGATACGATCCATATTAGAATGTAAACAAAATATTTTATATTTCTCCGCGCTAGACTCGTGTTCGTATCTGCAGCGATGAACAAACATAAACAAATGCCAATGGACTCATGTCTCGTGTTTATAGAATGGTATGCTATTTTAATAATAATAATAATAATGATAATAAATTTTATAAGTTATAATAAATTTTATTATTATTATTATTATTATTATTATTATTATTATTATTATTATTATTGTAGATGATATAGCCATTCTCACTCTTGACATCGTAAGAGCTCAAAATCAGGTTGAACTATTAAAAGAAGTTGCAGCGAAAAGCGGTTTGCGTATATCCTTGGAAAAAACTTAATACATTCCGTGCTACAAAGAAGTATCAAACACATGAAAATGATATACAGAGAAATTAAAAGAGTTTCACTATTTAAAAATCTCGGTGAAATAATTTAGGAAAATGAAATCGAAACTAAAGCTAATGAAGGTAAATGGCAAAAAATGGAAACAGCATATCGATTATTCAAAACATCTATAACAAAAATTTACATATAAAAGTAAGACATTCTAACACTGTAATTAAAATATAGCGCCTCCACAGAACACAAACATTAATTTTGACAGAAATATATATCGAAAATATTGCGAAAGAAGAAAGCAAAATCATAAGAAGCATTTTAGGTCCACAAGTCATAGGTGAATAATAGAGACTCAAAAGTAAAACTGAAATGTATACAAACATTCGCGGTGACATTTGAAAACGAAGGTTAAAATTTTAGGAACATATTAAACGAATGAACTCAAATAGGCTCGCAAAACAAATAAAGGAATTCCACGAAATTAGAAGCAAAGCCCAAGTAGATATTACGAAATGAATTGGTGAAGTAGAAAATGACTTAAGATTGGCAGAAATTGCGCAGGAAGATATGCTAAACAGAGATATCTTTAGAATCAAAGTGGCAAGCTGACCAAGAGCACAAACCGAAAGAAAAACTGGAAGAACATGGACGAGAGAAAGAAAGCTCACAGCCAAAGAATGGGAGGACTATGGATTCAAAAAAAAATAAAGAAACATTGCTAGGTATTTTGTGTAGTATATATGGACTCATTCACAATACAAAAAATCTGATGTTTTGCACTCACACGCACTCTTGCACTCATGTACAAAGTTTTTACAAACGCTTATTCTCCACCTACTTTGTGTTAATCGAGACATCGAGACGTTAATCTTATTGCTAACTTTCTTGTAGGTGCAAGGGGAATATGGTAGGCTTTAAGTGATAGTCAAATCTTTTAAGAGCTGGTTGACATGTGGAGTATTTCATTCTCTTTGCATGTCCAGGACAAACGAATAACGAATTCCCATTTGAGAAAAAGTATAAGTATTGCAAAATTCAAACAAATAACAAGGAATATCTCGGAAATGGTTCACCGGACAAAAAAATGTATATGACATAAATTGTCTGTTTTAACGAGATCTGCGTTTTTGTGTAATAAAATTTTGTTTGTCCCTTACGGTTTATAAGTTATGCATAAATCATTCAGAACGAAGAGGACTTGAGGTCATTCCCAGAAAATTCATGATATACATTTCATTTGCCATGAAAGTATCTCAAACATGTGATATTTTAATCAAAACTGTAAGAGCCATTTTTGAGAAAATCAAAATTTTCAAAAAATGTTCCACTAAAGGGTAGTTTGGGGTGGGGGAATTTTCTTGAAAATTTTCGTGTCGTATCTTTGAAAGATACTGCACCTAACTACCAAGTTTGGTATTTATTCTACTTTTCGTTTTTGAGTTTTGCTATTCACAGAAACACACACGGAGCTTTTTCTGAAAAATTCTTTTTTTGGATTCACGGCGCCTCAAAACATGTTTCCGCTGAAATCTCGATATCGAAATTTTGTGTGGAATGCAATGCTTCCCCTACTTATTATGCGTAGTAGAGAAAGTAATAAGACTTTGAAAATGCAGCACTATTCGGAAAAAGTGAGAAATCTGGGGGTCCATCACATGATATCCTCTCTTCACAAACCTAAATCCAGTTTCTAGCAATAACCTATGTAAAGTGCATCGCATAAAATAAGGCAACATAGGATCACTGTTGACAGAATTTAAGACTGTCTAACATTGGCGGCTCTTCATTAAAGAAATTTCGTGTACTTTTCTACGAAAAGAACATTCGGTAAACCAATCTGCGTTTTATACTTGTGGTTTACGTCTGTTTGTTTTCTTCCTTGCTGTTCGCAATGATCCCTTTCCCTTTAGTTCTTTACTCGGCGTGCAACGCTCCACTCGGAAACACCGATATAATGTGCATTTAGTTTAAAATTGTTATTCACAACGAGAGTTGGATTCTCCTGCATTAGTTGTTAAAAACATTCAACACAATTTGTTTCTCGCTGCTTTTAACAGCTTACCTTTAGAATGCTGCACTGGTTTTGCCGTGCTGTGGATAGTAGCTAGAGTATAAAAATACTTGTGTGTTTCCAGAGGAATCTTACGTGCTGGGTTGTTTATATTATCCTGAGTAGTTACACACACTAGCAACAAAATACCGAAGTATCATTTGCAAATCCACGGAAGGAAAGGATTAGCATTGGTACAAATAAAAGGCCAAATTCATTTGCAGCTGAACAACAATTAAATACGAATGCATTCTGAATTTTCACTGAACTTACAAGCATCTAACAAAAACACATGAATCAAGTCTGTCCTTTTGTCTTTCTTGCACAATTCAGTTTTACATTATGTGTACATAAAGTATTTTAATAGCAACTCGCTCTAAACCTTTCACACGCTAAAGGCACGCCACACGACTTGTAATATAAATTTAGAACTTTACTTACAAAAGTGAAATTTGGAACTAGGCCGAAAACGCGTGTGGACGTGCGGCTTCCTAAAGCCCCGAACTATCTGACCTCCAGTGGCGATCGAGTCTCAACTTTAAGGCTGCGGAGAAAGCCCGCGTGACTATCTGGTTGTCCTCTGTAGTGATTGTTGCAGCGCTCAGCCAGGAGTCACTGCAGGTTGCCTACTCCAACTTGCAGGCGATCATGCCGTAAAGTAGAGCATGAAGGCGAAATATAACTTTATCGCCTCCCGTTGGCAAGATGACCATGGAAAGATAGGAGGGGAGCCTAATATGACTCAGTACTTCACTATGACACTTTTATTGTGACTTACCGAGTTAATAGCACTTATAGAAGCAGGCAGGTTTATCGCCTTACTGACTGGTTGTCATGAATAGGGGTAAACACATAAACGGAAGCTTCAACCTTCTTAATTTTACTGTTTATTTTATTTATTATTTCATAATAATCAAAGGTTTCGAACATACTAACATACCTCTTGAAAATTCATAATCCCGTAGATTAGCTGTGAATGCTTTGGTTTCCCGCATATCGCGGACTAGTTAATGACGTCATGTGCATGCATAAAGTTGTGTTCCAAGAGTGGAGCATAATAGATAAATAACATGGGTCAGTAATTTTCGCATTATTTTCCATAAGCCTTTAGCCGGAATGGTTGTTGACAATGAAACACATTTAATTGTTTAGAGAACACTATTAAATGAAATTTATGGGCACACCAAAAAGACATAATTATAAATGCTGAACTTTGCTACCATACCGTTTCGGTTTGCTTTGCAAACTGAAATGTCACATACTTATCGTGTTATTTGCTTATTCTTAGGCCTGTTCTGGAAATAAGCACTTATTTCTCAGACACTAATACCTGGATGTGTTTCAGTTTATTACTTTTATTACTTTCTCTATCGCGTATCTATAGGTAGAGAAGATTCCATCCAAAAATTCGATATCGAAATTTCACTGGAAACACATCGTTTGAAGCTCTTTGAATCCAAAAAAGTATTTTCGGAAAAGTGTGTGTGTGTGTGTGTGTGTGTGTGTTTGTGGACAGCATAGCTCAAACAAAAAGGCGGTTAAATACCAAACTTGCGCCTTCCAAGGATACGCCACGGCGATTTTCAATAAAATTCCTACACCTCAATCTACCCTTTACATGGATCTAACGATTTCGATACCTGTATTATATTTTTAAGATATTTGCATGACAAATAAATAAAATGCATATATTGAACTTTCTGCGAATAGTCCATGAAGTCCTCTTTGTAAGCATTAGATTTTTTATAACGGGTAAACCATAAGAGATGGACAAAAGCTTACTATACATAAAATGCAGATCACGTTAAACCACATAATTTATGAAAATAATTCTTTTTGTGAGAACCATTTATGAGATATTCTTTATTATTTGTTTGAATTGTGACATACTTCATACATTTTAAACCGCGAAGTCGCTATTCGGTTTTTACTTTCTCTACTACGTATAGTAAGAAGGGGAAGTATTGCATTTCGCTGAAAAATTCGATTTAGATATTTCACCGAAAATACATGCTTTAGGGCCCCCTGAATTAAAAAAAGTTCTATGTATCTGGTGGATGTAAACAGCTTAATCCAAAAACGAAAAATCGGATAAATGCCAAACTTGGTACATGAGTTCAGTACATTCAAAGAATGCGGCACGAAGATTTTCAAGAATATCCTCCCACCCCAGACTACACTTTACATGGAATATTTTTCGAAAATTTTGATGTTTTGAAAAACTGCTGTAACGATCCTTATTAAAATATCGTATATTTAAGATATTTTCATGATAAATAAAATGTATATCTTGAATTTTCTGGGAATGTCCCCAAAAGTCCTCTTCTTTCTGAATGGTTTTTGCATAGCTAGCAAACTGTAAGAGATAGATACAATTTTACTACACAAAAGATGTAGATCTCGTTAAAACACAATTTATGTATACATTTTCTTTTGTCCAGTGAACCATTTCCTAGATACTCCCTGTTATTTGTTTGAGCTTTCCAACACATACCTTTTTACCTTTTTTCAAATGGGAATTCGTTATTCCTATTTTTTTTTCCTGGACATGCAAAGAGAATGGAATGCTCCACATAGGAACCAGCTCTTAAAAGATTTGACTATCGTTTGAAGCCAACCATATTTCACTTGCACCTACAAGAAAATTAGCAATAACATTATGCAAACGTTTACCTCGATTAACACGAAGTAGATGGAGAATAAGCGCTCGTACAAATAGTTTGTACAAGAGTAGAGAAAGTCATGTGAGTGTAACACAGATATTTTTTCTCTCCCAGTCATGCAAAGAGCATGGAATTTCAAAGCTAACACATAACGAGACACCTTTTAAAAATTTGACTATCTCTTTATCCTACTGTATGCTTCTTATACCTACCTAACACGAAATGCGTAAATGTGTAATGAAAGTTTATCGCGATTAACAAGGAGTAGACAGAGGAATAAGGTTTTTGTAAAAATAGTTTGTAGAAAAGCGAGTAGAGAAATTTAATCATGATGAACTCGTATTAGCATACATTTTTAATAAATGTTCTTTTCATGCGGATTGTTTAATTTTTGGCATAACCTCGGTAAATGGATTTTGGACCAAGAGAATTTCTGAATGAAGCAAAAAAAAAGTATATGTTACATTCATATGACTCTCTCTCTCTCTTCCCTCTATCGCTTATTATTGGGTATGCAGACTATTCTTACTAAAGCTTATTTTTATACCTCTACATTTTAATCCAAATAAAACTTTGCAAAAATAGCTACATCACATTTCGTTATTTATACAAAGAGAACAGCGACAGTCAAATGTTTTAAAACTGGACGCTATACGCTGTCTTAAAATTCCATACTGTTTCCATGCAATCGTGAGAAACCACTTGATTGTTGAAAGAACTTTAAAGAATGACCGAGTAATCGACAATTAATCCACTAATAAGGGATATCTCAGAAATGGCTGATGCTACAAAAAGGTTACTTGAAATAAATTGTGTGTTTTAAAGAGATCTATATTTCTTGTATGGTACATTTTCGTCAATCGCTTAACGTTTACCAGTTACACAGGATTATATAAAATTCCTTCCGAATGAAGAAGACTTCAAAGGCTATTCCCACAAAATTCAAGATACGCATTCTATTTGTCATATAAATATCATTAATATACTGTATTTTAACCAAAATCTTTAGAGCCATTTTTTAGAAAATCTAAAATTTCGAAAAGTGCTTCATGTAAAGGATTTGGGGTGGGGGATTTTCTTGAGAATCTTTGCGTTGCATTTTCAAAAGATACTGAACCTAAATACCAAGTTAGGTGGTTATTTGACTTTTAGTTTTTGAGTTATGCTATTCACAGACACAGACACACATACACACACACACACACACGGACGTTTTATAAAAATGTTTTTTTTTTTATTCAGGGGCATAAAACGTGTATTTCCGGTGATTTTCGGTATCGGATTTTTGGGTGGAATGGAATACCTCCTCTACCTCCTATGTACGTGGTAGACAATGTAGGTAATAAGTAAAAATAGCTACTCATATTACATCTCTTTGCAAGATGATTAAGCACCTTGATGTTTAGAGGTTTTTGGCGGCTATATAGCATTGCATATAGGGAAGTAAGCGCCTTGTACGATTTTCTGCAGAACAGCAGTACTCATGTACTGGATTCCCTGCTTTATTCTCTCTTATCCCTGGAGATAACACGGGCTTCTGCTGATGTACCGCGTCTGGGAAGTGCTTTTGCTCTCAGATAGAATCAGTAATGTCATGCACATTACAGGAGGCCGGGATTCTCGGTCAGAAATTCCTCGTCTTCTTTAAAACAAACTCCAACTGCTTACCGGCAAGGACGCACTAATTCACCCTCTATATCAGTCACTCGTAGTACAAGCACGTAAACTAACGTTGACGTTCTTGGTCGGCTTCCAGAGCTATGTTTTCATAAGGTTCAATATTGTCGAAAATTACCCGCGAGCACTTTTCAGACATTGTATGACCTAATTGATGCATAGTGTCTTTGTATATTGCTCAAAAACTAATAACAGATCACTTTTACTTTCTCTACTACGTATAGTAAGTAGGGGAAGTATTGCCTTCCAACCACAACTTTGATACCGAGATTTCACTGGAAATAAAAGTTTTGAGGCCCAATGAATAATAAAATAAATCTGATGTGTTACACTCACATGACTTTCTCTACTCTTGTACAAACTATTTTTACAAACGCTTATTCTCCATATGCATCATGTTAATCGAGATATCGAGATGTTAATCTTATTGCTAATTTTCTTGTAGATGCAAGGGGAATTGGTAGGCTTTAAGCGATAGTCAAACATTTTAAAAGCTGGTTGCTATGTGGAGTATTCCATTCTCTTTGCATTACCAGGACAAAAAAAATTACTTTTTCTGGATTCAGGGGGTGTCAAAACATATTTCCGGTGAAATCTCGATATCGAATTTTTGAGTGGAATACAATACTTCCCTACTTACTATACGTTGTAGAGAAAGTAAAAAAAGAGCATTTTTAGAAAACGGTCCATGTGTGTGTGTGTCTGTGAACAGCATAACTCAAAAACGAAAAGTCGGATAAATACCAAACTTGGTATTTAGGCACAGTATCTTCCCGGGTTCAATTCCCGTCGCCCGCTCACTCTGATCTTGGGTTTTTCGTGGTATTCCCTGGCCGGTAAGTGAATTCCGGTGTGGTTTCTCATCTACCACGATTTATTTTCCATCATTTCCTTTTCATTCCATTTCCTTCCCAACTTTCATTGAGTTTCTAGGTTTCGTGGGGATGGTGGTGCCGGTCAGATAGCGCAGTTATTTGCTGAAAGGAAAGAATATTTCCCGTGGACACTAGAGAACTGCTTAGTTGACGGTCTTTCATAACACTCTCCGGGCAGCTCCAACAGCGGGAAGTGTCTTCGAGACAGTAAATGTTAAGAGATTTCCGCGCGTCTTTCGGCCTAATCAACGTGCGGCCTGTATCCTCCAGTGGTTCCCTCACTTCATGTCTTCCTCCTGGACGGGGGGGGTAGTAACCATAATACATCTCTCGCAGTACATGAGGCGTTCCCCTGCGTTGTATACCCTATATCCATATAATCTCGGCTTCCATTTGACTAGGGATCTAGGAAACTCATTCTCATACATTTTCCTGTTCACTATTGGCGGTTGATACAAACTGTAGAAAAGGCGGGATTGGTTGATCTTTAAAACAAACAAACAAGAACAACAAGCGGCAAGATTTAACAGGTAAGCCAGTTAAAGTCATAACCAAATTCCTCCCTTGCTTATAATTGTTTTTAGGTAATTTATTTCAAATTTTAAACTCCCGCTTGTTGTCATTAGATGATTATTTCTCGACCTTCGGTCTCGATCTACTCGAGGTATTTCTGAAGATATGAATTGGATTCCTCAGTGTTGATTTCTTCGCTAGCAGGTCTGTGATTTAATTACCAAAACGCCCACATGAGCCTTTATCAATGTGAAGTATATTTTCCAGTTATTTTTCTTTAATGCTTTTAGGGTTTTACAAACACTGTATATTAATGATTTGTATTTCATAGGCTTTAAATTAATATTTGTAAACAAATGAAATGTATATTTTGAATTTTTTGGGAATAGCCTTGAAGTCTCCTTCATTCTGAAAGATTTTTATAAGTATAAAACCGTAAGAGAAGTAGAAAGTTCTACTCAGCCAAAAATGAAGACCTAGTTAAATAACGC
Source organism: Deroplatys truncata (assembly GCA_030765065.1). Lineage (NCBI taxonomy): Eukaryota > Metazoa > Arthropoda > Insecta > Mantodea > Mantidae > Deroplatys > Deroplatys truncata. The sequence goes on along the minus strand of CM060986.1, from coordinate 195,801,234 downwards.
CATTCACATACTATAATTTTTTGTTGACTTATTCATTTCCTAGATATTCCTTGTTATTTGTTTGGATTTTCAAATACTTACAGCTTTCTCAGCTGAGAAGTCGCTATTTTGTTTTCTCTCGTGGTCATAGGAAGAGCATGGAGTTTCACAGCGACCGGTTCTTTAAATCTGACTGTCGCTTTATCTGCTGGACCCTACAACTAAATGTATAAATGTGAATTGAAAGTTTATCTGCATTACCAAGAAGTAGAAGAACAAGCTTTTGTAATAATAGCTTGTAGAAGAATGAGTAGAGAATATCATGTGAATGCAAAGCATAAGAATTTTTAAAGTAGCATGTCGCTATTCGTTTTTTCTAGTGGCGTGCAAACAGTGTGGAATTCAAACCCATTATGTAGCTATTCGGTTTTTAAACATCTATCACTTTGGCCTACTGTATCCTTGTTAAACCACACGAAATGTGTAAATGTATAATGTAAGTTTATCTGTATTAACAAACTATACAGAAGAATAAGCTTTTGTAGGAACAGTAGTAGAGGAGTGAGTAGAGAAAGTCGTGTGAATGACACGCATAAGATTTTCTTTAGAGACATAAACACACATATTTGCAAACACCTATGTCTGAGAAGAGCCTGGACACGCAGTCGCCCATGCGATGGAACAGTCGAGCGAAATACGTTAGCGGCCGGCGGAGAGCAAAGTATAGGTGTTACAATTCAACAGCTTTGTTCTTCTTATATCCACAACACAGTGTGTAATGAAAGTTTAGATCATGTCATGTAACCAAATGTTTGCTTGGTCAGTACAACTTCATTATATAGGTATAATTTTCTGCCATCTGACGTGCAGAACTTGCAGTGGGAATTCGCGGTTCTTTTATCTATGATTGTAGATGTTTTTTGTTTTCTTTTTGGCTTTCTTAGTATACCTGGTGTTAATTTGAAAGGCTTTAAAAGCCAAGTATTTAATCACGCGGTAAAATACTACCCGATTTTCTTCCGATGGTATTTTTAACAATATTTCGGAGTAAGAATGTTGCGTCATAAGAGAAATATATTAAAGGAATACATATATAATTAAATTTTTAATAATTCATCCCAGATTTTTTATTAAAGCAGCAAGTGTTTCACAACGATATAAATAAATAATAAATCTTTGGAGGTAATGTTACTCTGTGCATGACATCTCTTGGTTTGTTTTCCTCCTACGAAAGCTGAAAGCATAGAACGGATATTCCAACGTAATGATCATGCAGGGAATAATACTTTATCAAAATGATGAGAATTCTGCGGAGAAATCAACCGATCCATTTCCCTTTATTATTTCCATCATTCTTCGGTACCGACTTCATCATAAATCGATGATCTGTGACATGTTGTGATGGATTACCGCTCTGGGCGTTGGCCGCACAAACATCCTCTTCGACCTTCTCTGTCCTTTACGCCTTGCATTTTATCTCATTTATTTATTACTTTTGTTTTTTCCCTTTCAGTAAATCAAGCCGTTCTTAGGTTTCTCCAAAGATATCAAGCCAGCTTGAAGCATTAGATATGTGCAATAGTAGATAATGCTTTCTGATTTAAGGAAGGAAATAATTGAAAAAAATCTTACGTGCTACATTCACATAACTCTCTACCCAGTATCGTTTATCTTTATATACATTCTACGCACTATTCTTGCGAAAGCTTATCTTTTTATCTACTTCAGTTGATTAGGATAAACTTTGCAGAGAGTAATATTACACATTTCGTTGTAAGTAGAAGGGGAAACAGAGGAAACCGAATCAATAGTCCTATGTTTAAAAGCGAGTGACCATAAGCTGTCTTGAAATTCTATATTCCTTGTACTAAATCGCGAGTAATAACTGAATAGCAACAGCACTTTAAAGATGTTACAAATGTATTATATAATTCCAATCAGTAACAAATCGTATCTCTTTCGGAAATGCTGATACCACAAAAAACTTATTTGAAATAAGTCGTGTTTTGAAGAGTTCTTCCACTACGATTAGCAATTAGGAGAAGTACTGCATTCCATCCAAACGTTCGATTTCGAAATTTCAAAGGAAATATATTTTGAGGCCCTCTGAACCCAAAACATATTATTTTTAGAAAAAGGTCCGTATGTGTGTCTTGTCTGTCTGTCTGTCTGTCTGTGGGCAGTATAACTCAAAAACGAAAAGTCCGTTAAATACCAAAATTTTCCTCTCGATAGGGAAACAGCTAGCGGAATGACTTTTATCATATTTTTATCAACCAAAAACCTTCCCAGCAAGAAACTGAGCCTGTCCATTTGGTGTCCTTCTCTTCTAAGTAAATCAGCGGATATAATGAGAGAGAGAGAGAGGCCTCATCAGTCAATGAGGTCACGCAAGTGGAGATATAGGTTCTGCTAGTTTATAATAAGGTAAAACCTGAGATCTGCTAAACAGATTGAAATAACTGTAAAGCTGTTTCAATCATTTAGATAACTTATTTAACTGAATTATCCAAATTCTACGTAAATTTTTAACCAATGAGGGTGTAATCTCTGGGATTTTGTTCTTTCAAGCCGACCGTTTGCACAATAACCGTAACTTTGTATGCTCACAAAACATTACACAATTAGTCTTCATAAGCTGGAATTTTGTCTTTTTTGGGTGCAGTATGGTTACAGCGCACCTTCCTCTAGTTCAGAAAAAGAACATTAATTTTTGTTATCCCAGAAAGGTATAACATTGGCTTACAAGTAATTTTCTGGTACATGGCTTCTATTTTCTGCAGCATTTTAATTTAATTTTTTGCAAGGTAATATTTCTGTTTATTTTCTTATTTCTTTTTGTGTTCATTTACAAACCAAGCACAGTGGCACTAGTAGAGTTAGGTACTTTGATGTAATAAGAGAAAATGTAACTTTTCCACCTTCAATTAAACCCGCAAGCTGTTTAGGGCTTAAAATATACCGTTGAAAAGCAAGTAATTGAAAACAAACATTGAAAAGAATATGAAATTTAAAAGTAATATTATATGTTCTGATTGGTACTGATTCTATGGAATAGATAACTTATTTTACTGTTCATTTCATTTTAAGCCTGGTGAATGAGTTAACAGAAGTGGTTTGAGTTAATTCAGTCGTTATATAAAGGGTTGTGATAAAATTATTAATTGCTAATAAAACAAGTACTTCCCCTGTAGTCGAGTGTTCAACGTTCTAGCTCTTCAAACCTGAGGTCCTGGGTTTGATTCCTGGCTGCGGCGTGGGATTTGTTTTTTTTTTAAATTAGAATAATTCCTTATCCTCTGCAGAGTCTGGAAGTGTGAATGAGGCAGTGTCAGTAAAAAATGAGTTAGTTGTTTTTAAAGTCAAAGCAATGACCATCTTATCTTATGATCCAGAGGGGATATTGTACACTCGCTTTCATTTATGCCGTCCCCGCAGCTTTGGGAGGCATTCTACTGGCCTTCATAGGTGAGGATGTATAGCAAGGAGTAGGTATGTTTGTCTCTTTATCTTTCCGCGCATACAGTGGCGTCCTGTTTTATGTGCACAGTTCTAGATTATTCACACATGGATATATAACTTTGAGTAATAGCTTTACTTTTCATCATTTATAAGAACCATGGTTTGCACAAGAACTTCATGAAAAAATATTTTTAATGGTAACATAATGTAAAGCTGAAATACGCTATATTTTTATTCTCAAAGAGGACACGTTTACTAGACATAATAATCTGTCCAATCCAAATATACAATTAAATAAAACATTGTTTTGCACAATTTCTACATGAAGAAGCATTTTTAATGTCAATATAATGTAACGCTGAAGTCAGTCATGGGAATCGATAGCAGTGACAGAAAGAATTTTGACTTTGAGATGACTGAAAACGTAAGAGGCACATTTTCAGATATATTTCTGCATTCAGCTATGTAAAATATACTGGGTACAGAAAATTCTAGGCAGCAGACACACACCGCACACACGGATCTTTTTCTAAAAATGCTTTTCTTTTGGTTTCAGGGAGCTTCAAAACGTGTATTTCGAATGAAAGCTTGATATCGAATTTATGCATAGAACTATGCAGTACTTCGTGTATTTATTATAGATAATAGTAGATAAAGTAACATCTGTTGTGATACCTTACATGACTTTCTCTACCCTCTATCTGTATTAGTGGTATACAAACTATCCTTACTAAAGCTAAAGTGTTGACAAATTTATGAATTAGCATTTTCCATTTTATTTTCTAAATGCAAAACAAGCAGTATATATATATATATATATATATATATATATATATTATGCAGATATCTACAGCAGGCAACTTTCAAGTGCCCAACAGTCAAAGGAAATATTTGCCCAAGGAGCGACTACCAATCATGGGAATGGACAACTGGAATCATTCCAGAAACAAATCTGTATGATATGCAGCTCTAGTGACGTAACCACTTCTCTTTTTGGAATACAATATAGTTGATTTTACTTCCTCTATAGCCTAGGTAACTAAGAAATAGGAAGAATTGCATTCGACTCGGGAGGGGGACTATATAGAGGTTTACCGGAAGTTTTCCTCTTAAGGACCTGCGTTTAAGAATACCCACAGATAGAATTTATAATTTGCAATTTTTATCCAAATGATTACAGAATGCTGTCACATGCTGGTCTACCGCAAATATAAGTGTGTTTTAAATTTCATGCATATATCTTTAATAGTTTTTGAAAAAAAAATGCTTTTATTAAACTAATCCAGGTGTTGCACACGATGCAGAAATTGTTATTTTAAAAAGTAAGAATACTAACACACTATTTGAATACTCATACATAAAACTCATTTATGGAAAATTTTTTACTCTTATGTATTTTTTTCAGAAAAAAATTTAGATATTTAAATATAATTGTTCTATTTATCCTCGGTGGTCGAATTGTCATATCTTAAGACATTTAAAAATGTAGTGAAAATCAAATGCGTGTTTTTAAAGTTCATTTTTTCTGAATTTCTGCTGAAAATCTCAAGAAAATATCGGTTACAAACAACATCGTATGGAACATTTTTAAACTCAAATAATGCAAGTAAAATCAAAGTCGAGTTATAGGTATTGTAAGTAAATATAGCCCACGTACTTTTGGGTATTCAAATGTTCACCTGTTGTAGTTTAAAGAATTCTGAGAGCAAAAGCCATAGTATCTGAAGCTAAAGTATGTTTTGAACATAGAAGAGAACTTTTGAATTTTTTAAAAGTTTTGATCTATTTCAGCTATGAAAGGAGGTGTTTTTTTTCAATTTGTTCAAAATAAATTGCTATCTCATTTACTTACTTAAATAGTGGTTTAAGTGTAAATCTTAAAATTTCGTGGATTTACATGAAGCCGCCTTTATACTTATTGAGGTTTCTATAACTGGAAAATCACAAGAGATAGATAAAACATATTAAAGGAATTATTTAGAGCTCATTAAAATATGTAATTTATGACAAATGTTTTACGACATTGACTTTCTTCTAATACAAGCTGTCGTTTAACTGAATTTTCTTTAGTTTTAAAATTAGGTAACTTTGGTTATAAATACTCGGGCAAGGAATGTATATTTGTCATGTACATTTCCACGAGAGCTTACGAATTTATCTGATGAATCTCGGAATCTCAAGTGGAATTTGCTAAGACTGTTCTATAAATAAAATGTAACAGATTGAATAAAAATTACGTTCTTATTTGTGTTTAAATCAAATTACCTCAGCTACTAGATGACGGTATGCTAAATGAATGAACAATCGAATGTAATACGAAGTACTAAACAATGCTACCAACAGTGGGAATGAGAAAATAGTTAACTTCAAAATTAATATAAGCTAAAATTGAACGCAATAAACGCATATTTTTTTGAAGAAGATAAATTATTTTAACATTTATTTTAACGAAGATACAGTAAAACACAATTTTCAAACTTAATCAACATATACCAACTGAAATTTTAAGTATCATATAACATCACAATAAGAAATACTTCTGGTTTATTATACAATTTTCAAGGCTGAAATTTTCGGTAATGGTAACTAAAGTGAATTTTGAGGTAGTAGGATTTCGTAATTTCTTCAGAATTGATGAATGGTGTTGGTTCCCTGCAGATATGGCTTCAGTGAATATAAGTTGGCGTGACTTGGTACTTTTATTAACTCTTGTTCGTGTATTTCAATCTGGTCATGGTTGATACTGGTGTCGAGAAGGATACGCAAGTGCATAGTGATACTATTGCGGTTCTGTAACGAGCTGACGTTTTATCCGATAAAATCGCATCCTTGCAAGAATAATGCGAGATAAATTACCGTGATTGCTCGAGATACCAGTTGTTATTGCTCAGTTTCCAATACCCAGTATGAATGGAATAGTCGATCTAATTTCCGATTTGATAAACTTGTCAAGTTCCTGAAACTGAAACCCGTGAAACTTTCCCTCGTCCAACAAAGCGTAATAATTTTGTGATGACATGGTGTTTGAATTGCGTAAAATATTAAGTGCAGAAAAGTATAAAAATTACATGTAAAATAAATGGAAATTCCGTGTATAAGGATCCTTGAAGACCAAGTAAAGGTGCTTTTTTCTACCACACATGCTGGGATTCTTCCTTGTACCACAAAGTTTTAAAGGTTAGCAAAGAACACCACTTCCTAGACTACACACAAATTTCTAGTCCAATATTACGCTTTATACCATGAACTATAAACAAAATCTAGTACAAAATATGTGAAACGTATACCTCACAGCCATAAAACGCGAATTAGGTAAATAATATAAGAGAGAGAGAATTGACTTTACAAATCACGTCATCCATTACTGAATGTTCGCGCCCAATTACTGCTCTTGCTTACAAGCAAGTTGCATTTAGTTGCAGCCCATTGAAGTGGGATTATCATGAAGGATACACACACAGATAAGTGTCCAATTTTCACCGTCACTTCATTAAAATAAATATTTTTTTGTTTGTTAACGACGCTGTCCATTGCCAGAATTCCGCGCCGCTGGTGTGCTGGAATTTCGTCCTTTAGGAGTTCTTTTACATGCTGGTAAATCTACTGACATGGGGGTGTCGGTTTTAAGCACACTTAAAAACCATCGGTCTGGGTCGGGTTTGAAAACGTGACCTTGGAATCAGAAGGCCAGCACCTAACCAACTGAGCAACGCAGACCAACCCCTCGCTTCACAAGTTCTTACTTCACTTCACTAATGTGTACTAGTTAATGTTCCCCGTCGCTTCACTTCCAGAAGATTCTAGTTATCTGTCGATAGGTCTTCTGCTGTTTACGATGGGCGAAAGCGCTGATTTGTTTACTTCTCCAACTGCCCAGTCCGACCTCCCGATAATTTTAGGGCATAGCCACTGCGTCGCACGAACAGCTCCACGATCTACAGCAAGGCGATCAAGATGAACTACCATCAGCTTTTCCCGGAGTTGACGCCGAATGCGGTATACCACGTCGTTGTTACAGGAACATTGCGGCTTTGGCAATTTCTCTTTAGTCCTCACAGGACGATAGAACCGCACGATGTTACCTTCCTGGAACACACCACTGATCGCCAGACGGTTACAGCGTGCCTTTATCCGGTCACTGGTCAGCTTTAGGTTTGGCAACTTGGTGGTTGTCTTCCAGATTGTCCGTTTGCGCCCGGACATTTTCACGTTGCATTCGGCACGATTGCGTGATGGGGAGCCAGGGCCTGCCGCACAGATGTCGCATGGCAAGCACCACCCCTCCACGTCGGCGTTGCTTCGAAGATGCAACCAATAGAATCGGTGACTTACCTTCTTCAAGGTCTTATTCACATCCAGGTGCCGTACGGTTGTGTCGGCATGGATTTCCGCGAGAACGTCTTTTTCCTTATTCCTCGTAAGCACCAGCTGTTTTCCACCGTGGTTTTCCCGTTTGTGGATTCCCTAACTCTCTTCAACACACCGTTCCTGACCACCAGGGAGCCCCTTAACTGCGTCCCAAAGCGCTTATAGTTCGAGTATCTGGAAGCAACATCCGCCCAGGACGAAGTACAATCAATTTCGGTGGCTTCGCAATCCTGGCACTCTTTACATCCTCAGTATGGATCTTGGCTTGCAGATCGCGGCACAGCTCTTCCAATGCGGCGTCCATCATCCTCTTGCTTTCCTTCGCCTTCTTGTCCAGACGTTCGTCCACTGCGGCTTCTATCATCGTTTTTTTTTTCTTTCTTTCCGCTGACCATCTAGCCGTTTTTTTTTTTTTTTTTTTTTTTTTTTTGCTGATCTAGACGTTCTTCCACCGCATTAATTTTATCTTCCATGTTGGATTTAATTTCTTCTCTTTTGCGATGTTGTCTTTCATGTCTTTCACCGTAACGTTTATCTCTGACTTCACAGAGTCGATATTAAATTTCATTTTCTCTATTTCATTCTTCACATCCTTCGTTACACTTTTCATCTCCATTCCGAATTTCATTTTCTCCTTAACAGATTCCATTTGCGTCTCCATTTTCTGTATTCCGATTAATAAACGTTGAAGCATTTCCTCCATCGTAGCGCTTAAATCCCACTTCTGACACCAGACGACTTTGTCCAGCTTTCACTGTCACTTTAGTAATGGTCTAGTTCAAATTTCATTGTGACTTCACTTATTTCACAGTCACTTCATAATGTGAACTAGTTTATCCTTCCCTATCATTTCACTTTCCTTCGCGACCTAGCGGCGTAATGAAATACGGCAAAGCAGCCTTTTTTTCGGATGGTTCACTCGCTGAGGAGTAGAATACAAGACGTCTCTAATCACTCGCACTAGCAGCACTCATTGTACGTCACAAACCACTCACAGAACTGCCCTTATGTCGCGTCAGAAACGCTCACCAACTCACTGACTCACTCAGTTTCTGGTGAGCTTGTGAAGTTTCCACAGAATATTCTAGTAACTTCTGGACACACATTCCGAAGGCGGAGGTAGGGAAAACTTCCAAATGGTTCTGGTTATCTGTCGATTGCGCTTCTGTCTAAACTGAGCGAGAGCGCTCTCGTGCAGCGTTGCCAACTCGGAAACATTTATTCCGTAAAAATGAAGTTAAAATTCCGCTAAAATCTGCTAAATCTTATGGTTGTTAAATGTGAAACTTCAATGTACTGGTAACTTACAAAGAATTTTTTTCGTCATCACGGTACGTTATTTATTATTATTATTATTATTATTATTATTATTATTATTATTAAAAAGTTTAGATTCCACTCACCATATTAATGTAGTCCAAGCCACAGCATTTCATTTTCCTCCTCATCCTGCATTAGAGTGTCTTCTGTGTCCACTGCTGAAGTACTGGGGCCGGCTGGAGAAATGTCTCTAGCGTTTGCTCTCATGGTGCCGATTTCTCGGAGAACATCCTCTGGTAGCTCGTAATCATGGCAACACTTGCCCACACGGTTAAGGCCAGCTCTTATTGTAATTATGACGTTCACCAGAACAATAGTTAGTCTGTTGCGCAATGAAGTTTTTATCAAGTTTAACTAGCTAAATGCCCCTTCCACGCCTACATTAGACCAGGGTAAAACCAGAAGCATTATAGCCAGATCCGAAAGCTCTTGGAAAGGATGTAAGCCGCTAGCATCCTTATATGACCTGACTTCATTCCAGAACGCCGCAGTATTAAGTTTTTCTTTCCACTGCATGGTAGTGAGCTTCAACCAATTTTGGTTACTGTTCTGTCGGACAAGCCCATTTCCTTGGCCAACGATACTATCGGTTCTTTTATCACTCGCAAGCATTCTCTCGGAGCAATTAAGGACCGTTTTGTAACACATTCACTTTTTTGGGCAAGCGGCGTTGCAGCTCAGAAGCAAGGGAAACAAGAAAATGTTCACATCTTTTCCTTATGATATTCTCAACCTCGGGTGACATTTTGTTGGTGTTGTTCATATCTTGCAGCAAGATTTCGACTTCATGACCTAAGTATACTCTCGGAGACTTATGTTTACGAACATCAGCTGTTAAAAGATCACCTCGTACCCTGGTACAACAATTCTCCTAACGAGCCCGGTCATTAATAAAACATCGTTTAGAAGCCGTGATTGGTCTGCAGAATTTGACTGAAATGCCTTAATTTACCAGCTAACATTCTTACAAATAAGGTTTCAGAAAAGTGAGGTAAATTTTATGTCATCACTCTACATATTATAAAGAAGTTGAGCAGTAGCGCATTTCTCATCAAGTGCTGCTATTTCAAATTGCGTTTTTAGTTCAAGCCACTGAGACATAACACGAGAGACAGCCTCTAAAATAGACATCCAACGTGTGTTACACTTCTGAACTATTTTAAGTGTTCCGTCATTTATTGCACTGAACAACTTTCTGTAAGCAATTTGACGAGACGGAGACTTGGAAAACCAAGAATACGTTTACAAGAACTCCAAATTTCGGGCCAAAGATTCCGCTGCCGCAGAAGATACCGCCAACGGCACGGATTGACAGACACAAGGAATTAAGACAACACGAGGAACTTCTGTTTTCAAATTCTGATACACGCCATTATTGATGTCTATCATAACTGCTGCATTGTCAATGCCCAAACCGCGCATTAAAAGAATGTTTAAACCATACTCATTAAGCAAAGATTTCAAACCATTGGTTATTGTCGTCTTCTAACTCTACCATTCCCAAGAATGTAGAAACAATGTAACCTTGGGCTTCAGAAAATATACCATACACACACAGCTAACAATTTGCAGATGTCCGTAGATTCGTCTAAAAGTACACTGAAATATCCGTCTCCATTGTCTTTTTTCAGACTGGCCTTGAAGTGTGGATAAAGAATGTTTTTAATCACACCACTGCACTTACTTTTATGCAAACGTACCTGAGAGACATGTATCTTAAAACACTTTTTGAGAGACTGCAAAGGTGATCCACAGACCTTATTGCGCAATGGTTAGCCACAAATAAACTTAATGCTGCTTCTGTAATAGAAACTTCATTGGTATGCCTGACTACGTGTGAATCTAATTTTAACTGTCCCTGCGAAGAAACTGGCGCTTCAGCTTTCACATGTTTTTTTGCTTTTTGAATGGTTCAATAAATCCTACTGACGAATTTAAATTGCATCACTGAAAAAATCGATAACGCGCACTAGCAGGTTCGACGGAAATCTCAACAAGCAAGTCTTTCAATTGTTTGTTGCTAAGCCACTCTTTTCTAAACTTTTGGATGTATTTTTTGTCCTTTTGTTTTGACATTTTGACGCAACTAATAACAAAATAAAGAAAACCACTGATTTCACCATGGTCAACTACACCATACACATAAACGGTTTAACACTATCTACTGTACCGGCGAACTAGGAAAGATTGTTCTGTTGAGGTAGGGGATTCTCTCGATGAAAATCTCCTGTTGTTTTTGCAACTTGTAAAAGAAGGACATTTGGAACGAAGCCGATCTTTCCAACAGCATGAACGATAATAAGTATTTGCCCTTTGGCAACAGGTGCCTGCAAACCTAATTCGCTATCGTCACTCCAACTTTTAGATGCTGTATGACTGCTGTGTATGTATGACTCATCTTCATACATTATAGTATTTTTCTAAAATTTGTAGCACCACCTTAAAAATTGATGCTGATATAAGTACACACTGATATAAGTACATATAAAATTGTAGTTATTTGGAAAGGTAGAATCAGACTGAAAAATTCAATGCCATAGCCGGGATTTGAACCACGGATCTTAGGCTTTTCGTGCCGTTGCTCTAACCGACTAAGCTATCATGGCAACATTTACTTTTTATTTTTATTTTTTTATTTTTTTGTTTTATTTATTTATTTATTTATTTTGCTTTTCTGTTAGAGCTCTTCTATTTGATTTCGGTTTCTTCCCTTGAACCCTAAATCTTTAATAATTTTTCTGAGATTTGTAGCACCACCTTGTAAGTTTCTGCTGTCTTTCAGCTTGGTGAGCAATCTGCTTATTATTAGCACAGTTTTTACTTCCACATAGGAATTGTGAATCGTGCGCCGAATGACGCATTCGAAATCGTCTATTTCTGTAATACGTTTAGGGACCTTATGTTTCTTTCCAGGTGTGTCAAATGGTACTCTTTCATCCATATGTGTTTTTTTTTCTTATCTTTGAGAACTCTGGAATCGGAGCTCGGTGAAACACCAGTTGCTTTGACTACTCTTTCTTTCACTCTCTTAAGGCTTTTGTGGAAGTCGGATGAACATATATTTTCTTCCTTCATCTCTGCTTCTTGCTTCATGAAGTCGAGGACATTTGCAATTATTTCCCTACTTTGACTACGTAACACCTTACCACTTAACTTTGAAAACATAGGAACCATGGTTATAAATATAACAAATATAAAATAAGTACTATTTAGATACTGCTGTCTTTAAAATTACAACCAGATGCAGACTCTTTCTATGCAGACTGTGTGTGTTACCACTGTGAGTAAGCAAAGGTATTATATCGCTTTCGTTGATTAAGCTAAACATAAACCATTCCTAGGCTCGGCAGCTGGGGTGGCATTCAAGGTCACGATTCCAGAAGTTTTGCGCAAGTAATAATGGTGTCTTAGAAAATATACAAGATTGGTCACAAGTGATAACACCGTAAAGCAATAACATCTACTCAGATACACGTTATTTTTCAATAGCGTTATTACTTTGACCGACCCATATTGCGATAATCACGTGTATATGTTTTTCTCATTACATATAAACACATTTCTCGCAGGGCATGAGGTATACATAGATATCATGTTTCATATGGTGAAATATGTGTCTGGGAAGAGGGAAGTTTAACTTGCAGTTTCATCTAGGATTTTTCTCACTCTAATCTGTAATGTTATAATTGAAACATTGAATTAAACAGAAAAATATTATCGCAGACAACAGTCCAGATATCCGTTAAAAAACTCGTTAACCGCTAAATGCAAAATTTCATCCGTTGGTGAAGGTAAAATCCGTCAAATTTAGCGGAAATTCCGCCAACTTGGAAACCCTGCTCTCGTATCTACTTATCTCTGTTTATCTCTCAACTGCCCGGCGCCGACCTCTCGATAACATTGGGTCATAGCCACTGCGGCACAGTATTATTAGCGCACTCACATGGCTTTCTCTACTTTCTTGTACAAACTATTTTTATAAAAGCTTATTCTCCATCTACTTCATGTTAATCGAGATATCGAGATGTTAATCTTATTGCTAAATTTCTTGTAGGTACAAGCAAAATAAGTTAGGCTTCAAGCGATAGTCAAATCTTGCTGATTGCTATGTGGAGCATTCCATTCTCTTTGCATGTCGAGGACATTAAAAAACGAATAACGAATTCCCATTTGAGAAAAAGTAATAAGCATTGAAAAATTCATACAAATAAGGTATATCTCGGAGATGGTTCACTCGACCCAAAAAAAAACATGTACATGACATAATTGTGTTTTTTACGTGCAAAAATGTGGTTTATCTCTTACGGTTTACCAGTTACGGAAAAGCCATTCAGAAAGAAGAGGGTTTTTGGGGAGTTTTAAGATATACAGTTTATTTGTCATGAAACTATCTTAAATATATGATATTTTAATCAAAATCGCTAGAGCCAGTTTTGAGAAAATCAAAATTTTCGAAAAATGTTCCATGAAATGGTTGGTTTGGAGGGGGGGGTTTTCTTGAAAATCTTCGTGCCGCATCTTTGAGAAATACTGACCCTAACTACCAAGTTTGGTATTTATCCAACTTTTCGTTTTTGAGTTATGCTGCTCACAGATACACAGACACACACACACGTGCGTTTTTCTAATAAAAATGCTTTTTTGGATTCAGGAGCCCTCAAAACACCTATTTGCGGTGAAATCTCGGTATCGAAGTTTTGGAAGGAATGCAATACTTCCCCTACTTACGTACGTAGTAGAGAAAGTAAAAACTCTAATACAGTGTAATAGAAATTAATGTTGTCATGTTCATGGTAAAAATCTACAACATTTTGAATGAGCCCCAAAAACCGTAAAAAAGAAATCCATTTGCGTATAGCCATAAAAAGCCTCCACTGTAAACTTTATGGCAAACCGTAAAAGTTTGTAAGTATGGGTGACTATCGTCTCGGTCCCCTCAATGTTCTTCAGTAAATATAACAAAACGTGTATTGATGGCATTTCTGCAAGAAACAATCATCGCTAAGAAAAGTAGTTAAAAGCAAGGTTTTATGTGCACATTTCGTAGAGTACCCATGAAAATAATAATATGCGATTGTAGAGCATCACCTATACTAATATTATAAAGAGAAAATTTGTCTTTGAATGTAAGTAAAATGTAATCTCAAAAACCACTCGATCAATTTTGATAATTCTTTCACAATTGGAAAGCCCTATTATTTCTGGCGAACATGTCGTATAGAACACCTTGCAACTTCAATTCATAAATCACTAAAATAGTTAAAATGATTTATAAAGCCTACGCAGTAGAATACGAATACATTGGAGATGCTTGCAAATAAGCCTTTGACTTTCATTGAAATTACCAAAATGTAGCTACTCTACGGAAAATGTGTGTAAAATAAAACTAATGCTGCCTACATTATATCCCAAACAATTTTATATAGTCACGATTTAGCAAGTAACAAAACATAAGACACAGTAAAACAAAAGAGAATCGAATCTCCTTATAACGCTACAATAAGCATGCGATACCAATGCCAAAATACTTTAGTAACTCTTATGTAAGAAAATTTGCTTTATGTCTCTTTTATTTGCCTGAACAGCGCATGCAAAATATTTGTTTAAAGAGAGATGGTTGCAAACATTAAAGATATTTTAACCGATATTTTATAATTAGCAAGTGAGAAGATCATTTTCCTTGGTGGTCGCAGGTCTTGTTTTTTTTTCTAAAGAGGTTAAATTTGTGACTGGTAGTGCGGAATATTCATATTCACCAGCTTCATCTGCATTCCGTTGCACACTTTAAGGGTTTGCGCATTATGTAAAAACTATGCAACTTTTATTATTGAATAACGATGGAACCAAAGACTAAATGTTAAAATTTCACCTACTTTAATTATCTAAAAAATTAATCTATCACTCCGACCGATGATTGTTCCACCACCAAAGAGCACTGATAGGCTATGCAGAATTTCTAGGACTAGCAAGACTTAGGGGGCGTTTAAACAAGTCAGACGTTCCACGGATATTTTACATCCTTTTGCGTGAATATTGCGGGATTTTAAGTCCCTGTTTTTTGGAATAGCTGGGGCTCTATAAAATCAGAATTATAACGGGTTGAGGGAAATATTAACTATAAAACGTCTTCTAGATTAGTGTACAATAGTTTAATAAATAACGGGGAAGTAAATGTAATTAAGTCAAAATTGGAGTTTAAAAAGCTAGCCGTGCAATGCAGGCTATTTTATAAATTTACTCTCCATTTCATAATATAATACAACTCGGGAAGAAAGTAAACGAATTCGTGAACATCCTGTAACAATGACGCACAGAATATAGGGAAGTTCGTGTATAGCTCGCTGTACAGCCCACGTACGCACGCACACAAATACCACCATCACTTCAGTTGGGACTGAATGCGTAGGCTACCCGGAACCAGCGGTGCGCAATGAAAGGAAAATGAACTTTGCGAAAACAAATGACTACCCTGAAATAATGCTCTAGTCACTGCAGAGGAAGAAAATTATCCAATCAGAGTCGTGCAAAACAATGTGCTCTTTAGAAGCGCTGATGAAGGGACGGTTTTAGATTGCACGTTTTGTTTAACCAAATCCACTTCCACGTGCATGAACTCAGATAATATTCGACGTTTTGTCAGACGGGGGAGTGTCAAGAGGGGGCAATATACGCCAAATTATAAAGTTAGAAAATTTATTTGTGTGCCCAGGGTAATTACTGGAAGTACTCCAACCATTTTGATAATTGCTTCTTTACTGAAAAGTTAATGCTTCGTCGTGGTTGTAGTGCAAATGCAAATTTTAAAAATCTGATGCATTGCATTCACATGACATTTTCTACTCACCCTTCTACAATTGTTCTTAGAAAAGCCTATTCTTATATCTACTTCTTGTTAATTGAGAGCGTTGACAGATTTTTAAAAATGTAGTCCGCTATGTGGTGGCTTAGAAATTCCTTGCTCCTTGCATGAACCCAAGAAAAAACGAATACCGACCTACCCTTTAAAAAAAATATAACTACTTGAAAATTCAAGCCATCAGTACATAAAGAATAATTCGGAATGCTTAATGCCACATAAAACTATTTGACATAAAATTGCGTGCTTTAATGAGATCTACATTTTTTGTGTGGTAAGATTTTGTCTGTCTTTTAGATTCACCAAGCTGAAGCGTGGTGCTCTGGCTGCCGGCTATGAAATGCGCCAGGGTTCGATCCCACCCATGGAGATGCGGATTTTAGGTCCCGGGTATAGGACCGGTGCCCATTCCGCATCGTAAGGAAAGTGAGGAACTGCGGTAGGCAGCGGTCCTGGCCACGTGAGCCAACTTTCCGGTTGGGCGATGCGTGATGCTGGCCAAAATCACCTTCCCGTATCGGTTGGAAGATCGCCCACCTCTGCTGTGCGCACATGGTCGTGAAGCCGGCAGTAGGTTTGGCAGGTGTAGGCCCTTCGCCAGCTGTAATGCTATAAGATTTAATTTACTTATGCAAATCTATTCTGAATAAAGAGGATTTTGCGGGATATTCTCAGGAAATTCAATATATACATGTTATTTGTTATGAAAATAGATTAAAGATAGTATTTTAATGAAAAATCAAAAGTAACGAAGACTTTTCCATGTAAACGTTAGTTTGGGCTGGGGGATTTTCTTGAAAATTTCCGGGTTACATCCTGAAAGATGCTGAAGTTAAATGTCAAGTTTCGAATTTAACCGATTTTCGTTTTTGAGTTACGCTGTTCGCAGACTGACAGAAAGACACACACAGATACACAATGAGCCTTTTCTGTTTTTTTTTTTCACGGAGACTCAAAAACGTGCATTTTCAGTAGGAATGGACAGAAAATAACGTAACGTTTGTATTGTAACGGTTGCAAAAGTAAGGAATACAAAGTAACTAGTTACCCAATAACGGTTACCAAAGTAGCGAAGACAACTATTTATCGCGTTAACGGTTACTGAAGACGGTTACTGAGCCTGGATGACATCATTCACTGCATCTGCGCAGCATTGATATCGTTTATCAGGAGCTAGTTACCTCAATATTCGTTTACACCTTCAATCATCCTTGCACGGAGTTGCAAGTCATATTTATTTCAGCTTGTTGATTAACACCTTGAATGTAGGTCACAGGCCACAGACTTACGGTCAGGCAGCAAAGCTTCATGCTTCACACACGATTATGGGTGTACGAGTGTTTATACTTCGCGCATAGAAGGGTATGAATAAGTAATTAATGCAGTTTAATAGCAAAATATGCGCGGGCCGCCAAGCTGGAACAACGAAGTCGTTCATATTGAAACGTAGTTATATATAATCATTACTGGTAACCGTTACATGTAACCATTAACGCTCTGTAACTGCGACAGTGATAGCCATTGGTCGAAAATAACTGTTTGGCACGTTTCTAAATTTCAGGAAAATCTCGGTAACGAATTTTTAGGTGAAATACAATAGTTCCTCTGCTTACTATAGGTAAGTACCTACTAGAGAATGGAAAAATCACAAAGGATTGAAAAATTCAGGCCAAAAATAGTGGATATCTCGAACTGGCTGATGCCACAATAAAGGTCAATACAAATGTACTGTGTGGTTTCAAGAGCTCTACATTTTTTGTAATGTATATTTAGGGTGGACCACTTAAGTTGAGACTTTACAATATCTCCAAAAATAAACATTGTAGAAAGAAATGTCCAATAAAATTGCTTGATATTATGGGGGAACGTTAATGCCATTAATCGTGTTTTGTTTGGAGGACGTTATGATGGTCATTTTAGGGTAAATTTAATATTTTTAAATGGGAACCTACAGTTGGAGTCTATTTAAATTGACTCTAAAATGACCATTATGACGTCCTCAATACGACTGTATAAACACTGATGTGCAAAACCTAAGGACGAGATGGGTAAAGTAACATAAAAAATGAACTACTTGGTGGAAATAGATGAAGGTGCGGGAGTATGTTGCCAGAGGTCTCTTACACGTACACAGAAAGCTGGATGTCACATGACATGAGTGTAGAGAGCCTGGAGTGC
Source organism: Deroplatys truncata (assembly GCA_030765065.1). Lineage (NCBI taxonomy): Eukaryota > Metazoa > Arthropoda > Insecta > Mantodea > Mantidae > Deroplatys > Deroplatys truncata. The sequence continues at coordinate 195,783,071 of CM060986.1, read as the reverse complement.
CAAATGGGTCTGGTCCCGCAACATGGGGCAGTTGACGAAACAGACAAGATGGTGTGTGGCAATTAGCGAGCTGTTACGGAGTACTGTAGTGGTGTTCTTCGTTGCAACATGGCCCGTAGACACCATTTGGGGGACTTCTCACGGGGAAACTGGAAGAAGGGCGAAGTGTGACGAGTGTTGCTCAGGAGTATCGAATTGCTCACAACATTGTTTCACGTGTATGGGGAACCTTCCAAACCACAGGAACTGCTGTCCCAAAGAGAGGTGGTGGTCGACCACGCTCAACTACAGCAGCAGATGACCGCTACATTGTGCAACAGGCAAGAAGGGATCCACGCCAACCAGCGGGTGCAATTGCAACCACATTTAACACGACAGCTAGGCATGCAATCTTACGATACACAGTGACACGGCGACTACACAGAGGTGGTCTCTTTGCCCGACGGCCAGTACGTTTGTATTCCAATGACATCCGCACATCGGCGGCACCGTTTGCGATGGTCCCAAGAGCATCAAAATTGGAATGGCGTCGCGTGCTCTTCTCGATGAGAGCAGATTCAGTCTAAGTAGTGATTCTCGAGGTAGGCTCATCTGGCGAGAGGTGAGAGCACGTAATGAACCCAGGAACATCCTTGAACATGATCGTTTTGGTGGTTCGGGTGTTTTGGTTTGGGGAGGCATAATGTTGCATGGGTGCACCGACCTCCAAATCTTTGAACACGTACGCTCTCTGGTCAACGTTATTGTGGTACTCTACTCCTTCCCCATGTGCGTCTTTTCAGGGGTGCAGTCGGCCCTGACTTCATTTTTATGGATGACAATGCGCGACCGCATCGAACAGCGTAGGTGGAGGGTCTCTTGAAACGAGAGGATATTCGGCGAATGGACTGGCCTGCCCGTTCCCCCGATTTAAATCTCATCGAACACGTGTGGGATGCTTTGGGGAGACGCATTGCAGTTGGGCCGCCTTCGTTGGGTGTTGGATTCGTTGGGCGCCTTATTGGGACGAACTTTGTTGTGTGTTTTATTTGTACGGTTTTGCAGGGGGAAAGGGAGGGGGAAAGAAAGAGCATGGATATATGTAGGGTTCTCTTAATCTCGGGTCGTGTTAAACGCTGACATTTATATCATTTTATACGTTTGTACTCTGTACAGTCTTATAAAAATATGTTACATGTTTCTACATTTATTTAGGTGATACGCAAATAGACTTTATATATATATATATATTATTATTATTATTATTATTATTATTATTATTATTATTATTATTGCTTCAGCGTATCGCTTCACATCCACATGCACCAACGATCATCCAACAGTTGTCAACAGCGCTGGTGGAGGAATGAAACGGCCTACCACAAGAACTGCTTACCAACTTTGTGGCAGCATGGGAGTACGATGTAGAGCATCCATTGCTGTCCGCGATGATCATACACCCCTTTAAGCACCATGTATCTGTTTCTGTAAATCTAGAGAGCCATCATATGTCGTATTGACTTTAGTGTAGCTATGAATAAAAGTGTCTATGAATAAAAGTGGCATTTCTGTTCGTCTCATTGCATATTTCCTTTAGTTGCCTACTGTGGCATACCGTAGCGGTTCCCTCTATGTATGATTCAAGTTTCATCGAGCTATGTTACTTAGCAGGTTACAGCATGTGAAGATTACTTTCGTCCTTAGGTTTTGCACACCAGTGTGTGTGTGTGTGTGTGTGTGTGTGTGCGTGCGTGTGTGTGTCTCTTTTGGTTTACCCGTTATACAAAATTATACAATATTCCTTCCGAATGAAGAGGACTTCACAGGGTATTTTCAGAAAATTCAAGACACATTTCATTTGTGATATAAATATCTTAAATATATGTCATTTTAATCGAAATCGTTGGTCACTTTTGAGAAAATAGAAACTTTATGTTCAAATTCCATGTAATGGATATATTGCGGTGGCGAATTTTGCTGAAAATATTCTTGTCGTGTCTTTAGAACATGCTAAACTTAAGTACCAAGTTTGGTATTTAGTCGGAATTTCGTTTTTGAGTTATGTTTTTCACACGCACCCCCCCCCCACACACACACAAACACCGACACGGCTGGTCGAAGTCGTTAAGACATGTATTCCTGAATGAGAGGTCCGCGGTTCAAATCCTACCATTACCCTCCTCCCTTACTGAGGATTTTCCCAGGTTTTCCTCAATCTTCATGGATGTAAATGCCGGGAAGAATCTTAAATTTACTCCACGAACGCTTCCTATCGCGATTATCATTTAATTGCATGTATCATAACTATTGAAATCACACACATACATACACACGGACCTTTCTCTAAAAATGCATTTTTTGATTCAGTGGGTCTCAAAATATTATTTTGGGTGAAACCTCGATGTCGATGCTATACTTTCTCTACCTAAAAAGGGGGGAGAGAGATTCTGTTGTAATACTTTCGACCAATGGTTTCTTTTTTAGCTGCATCGATGTAATTTATAGTCATAATGTCACATCTGTTAACGTATACGTCCCATGCACGGTATCACGGTTTCACTATTCATGCAGGCCGCTGGATATGAGAAGACTTTGACACTTGCAGGAGTGTAGTCACATGTTCTGAAATGGACAGGCCTGTACGAACATGCCATCATACTAAATTCTAATTTACCCATTGTGAATAGGCAATGTAGCACGCGAAAAATATATTTGTTTAAAAGCGATCTTTGTGTTGAAAAGAGCTAGTCATGAGCCATACAGTTCAATCTCAAAGACAGATTTTATTATTTACTTTACTGCCTCCTATAGTAAGTGGAAAAGTATTGCATTTCACTGAAACATTCGACACCAACAATTGTCTTCCTCCGTAGTGTGGTAGTTACCACGTGTTCCTGAGGACGCGGGTTCAAACCCGCCGGAGGGGGATGGATTTTTTCGGGCGTAAAAATCCTTAGCATTGCTTCCTTAGTAGATTTACGGCACGTAAAAGAACCTTAAGCCTCATAAAGAGGCCTCTGAGCAAGATTACCGGTCTTTCAGGCCCAATATAGAATGGGACGCTAAGGATCACAGCAGACATAGAGCGTCCATAAATAAAACTCAATTTAATTTGACACCAAGAATTCATCGGTAATACACATTTTGAGGTTCCGAATCAAAACCATTTTTTGAGAAGAGTCCTATGCGTCTGTCTGTCTGTCTGTGAGCAGCATAATTCAAAAACGAAACGTCGATTAAATACCAAACTTGATATTTAAGTCAGCATTCTCCAAAGATGCGACACGAAGATTTTCAAGAAAGGATTCCCACTCCAAATACCCTTTAAATGTAAACATTTTCGTTATTTTTTAAAAAAGGTCTCTAACGTATTTGATTAAAATACCATGACCAATAAAATGTATATCTTTAATTTTATAAGAATATCCTGTGAAGTCTTAATTCAATGATTTTTTTACAACTTGTAAACCTTATGAGATAGGCAAGAACTTATTACTATATAAAATATGTAGATCTCGTTGAGTCACACAATTTATATAAATTAAAATTCTTTATGGTGTTAACCGTTATGGAGATATTCTTTATTATAGTTCTGAATTCTCAAATGCTTTATACTTTTTCGACTCCGGGATCGCTATTCGTTTTTCTTTCGTGGTCATGCAAACAACGAAATTTCAACACATCGCATAGCGTCCCGTTCTTAAAAGATTTGACTATGGTCCAAGTCTGTTGTATTACCTCATTTCCCTTGTACCTAAAAGGAAATAGGTATGTAACCATTTTTGAAACGAAAAACAAGGTCGAGGGTCGAGGTTTCAGAGAAATCTTATGTAAGGAAAACATTAAAAATTATGAATACATTACATTTTGACCGTATTACTCCGAATATTAAGACATTCCTATATGAACTATGTGAAGTTTCTACCATATGTCCTAAGGACTGCGCTATATGAAAAATATTATATTTTGGATTCACATGACATTTCCAACTCACTTATGAAACTATTCCTACAAACGCCTATTATTCTATACGTCTTGTTAATCGAGATAAACCTTCATTACATATTTCCTTGTAATTATAAAAATCTGATGTTACACTCACATGACTTTCTCAACTCTTGTGCAAACTATTTTTACAAACGCTTATTCTCCATCTACTTCATGTTAATAGAGATAAACCCTTTCAGAAACTTTTTGCTAACTTTCTTGTAGGTGCAAGGGGAATATGGTAGGCTTTATGCGATAGTCAAATCTTTTAAGAGCTGATTGCTATGTGGAGCATTCCTTCTCTTTGCATGTCCAAGAGAAGAAAAAAAAACGAATAACAAATTCCCATTTGAGAAAAAGTATAAGTATTGGAAAATTCAAACAAATAACAAGGAATATCTCGTAAATGGTTCATTCGACAAAAAATATGTAGTGTATGACTGTGTGTTTTAACGAGATCTACATTTATTGTGTAGTAAAATTGTATCTATCTTTTACGGTTTATCAGTTATGTAATAGTCATTCAGAATGAAGAGGACTTTTGGGAGCATTCCCAGAAAATTCAAAATATACATTTTATTTGTCTTTAAGATATCTTAAATATATGATATTTTAATCAAAATTGTTAGAGCCATTTTTGAGAAAATCAAAATTCTCGAAAAATTTTCCATGTAAAGGGTAGTCTAAACTAGGGGAATTTTCTTGAAAATCTTCGTGTCGCATCTTTAAAAGATACAAAACCTCAGTACTAAGTTTGGTATTTATCCGGCTTTTCGTTTTAGAGTTATGCTGTTCACAGATATACTGCACACACAGACGCACACGGACCTTTTTCTAAATTTTTACTTTCCCTACTACGTATAGTAAGTAGGGGAAGTATTGTATTCCACCTAAAAATTCGATACCGAGATTTCACCGGAAATACATGTTTTGAGACCCCCTGAATCCAAAAAAAGCATTTTTGGAAACATGTCCGTGTGTGTGTGTGTGTGTGTGTGTGTCTCTGTGTATGTGTCTGTGTGCGTGTGTCTGTCTGTGTGTGTGTCTGTCTGTGAACAGCATAACTCAGAAACGAACTGTCGGATAAACACCAAAATTGGTGTTTAGGTTCAATATCCTCCATGGATGCGACACGAAGGTTTTCAAGAAAATCCCCCCACCCCAGAGTACCCTTTACATGGAAGATTTTTCGAAAATTTTAATTTTCTCAAAAATGGCTCTAACGATTTTGAATAAAATATCATATGTTTAAGATATTTTTATGACAAATAAAATGTATATCTTGAATTTCCTGGGAATGTCTCCAAAAGTATTCTTTATTGTGAACGGCTTTTTCATAACTGGTAAACCATAAGAGATAGGCAAAATTTTACTACACAAAAAAGTATATCGCGTTAAAATACACAATTTATGTCATATACATTTTCTTTGTTGAGTGAACCATTTTCGAGAAATTGCTTGTTATTTCCTTAAATTTTTCAATACTTATTTTCTCAAATAGGAATTCGTTATTCATTTTTACTTTCTCTACTACGTATAGTAAGTAGGGGAAGTATTGCATTCCACCCAAAAATTCGATACCGAGATTTCACCGGAAATACATGTTTTGAGACCTCCTGAATCCAAAAAAAGCATTTTTGGAAACATGTCCGTGTGTGTGTCTGTGTGTGAGTGTCTGTGTGTCTATGAACAGCATAACTCAAAAACGAGCAGTCGGATAAGCACCAAACTTGGTATTTAGGTTCAGTATCTTCCAGAGATGCGACACGAAGGTTTTCAAGAAAATCCCCCCAACCCAGACTACCCTTTACATGGAACATTTTTCGAAAATTTTAATTTTCTCAAAAATGGCTCTAACGATTTTGATGAAAATATCATATGTTTAAGATAATGTCATGAGAAATGAAATGTATATCTCGAATTTTCTGGGAGTGTCTCCAAAAGTATTCTTCCTTGTGAACGACTTTTGCATAACTGGTAAACCATAAGAGATAGACAAACTTTTACTACACAAAAAATGTAGATCGCGTTAAAATACACAACTTATGTCATATACATTTCTTTTGTTGAGTGAACCGTTTTCGAGATATTGCGTGTTATTTCCTTAAATTTTCCAATACTTATACTTTTTCTCAAATTCGTTATTCATTTTTTTTATGTCCTGGACATGCAAAGAGAATGGAATGCGCCACATAGCAACCAGCGTTAAAATATTTGACTATCGCTTAAAACATACCATATTCCCCTTGCATCTACAAGAAAATTAGCAATAAGATAGACATCTCGATATCTCGATTAACATGAAGCATATGGAGAATAGGCGTTTGTAAAATTAGATTGTACAAGAGTAGAGAAAGTCATGTGAGTGTAACACATCAGATTTTTTTGTCTTGGATATGCCAAAAGTATTAATCTGTGGCAAAGAGAAAGGTGCTGCACATATAACCAGCTATTAAGAGTAATGTCTATGCTTAAAGCCTACTGTATTTCTATATTGCCCTTGCAAATATATATTCCCCTTACGTCTACAAGAAAATTAGCAATAAGATAGAGTCTGCAAATGTTTATCTCGATTAACATGAAGTAGATGGAGAATGAGCGTTTGTAAAAATAGTTTGTACAAGAGTGGAGAAAGTCATGTGAGTGTAACACATCAGAAATTTTTTTTTTCATTCAGGGGGTCTCAACATATGTATTTCCGTTGAAATCTCTATATCGAATTTTTGTGTGGAATACAATACTTCCTAGTTACTATACGTATAGAAAAAGTAAAAATATATAGTCGACGAAATTATAGTCAGATTTTTAAAAAGTGGATCACTATGTGATGACTTTGATATTCCATGCTCTTTGCAAGATCATGTAAAAAGCCAATAGCGACTTTCCATTTGAAAAAGATTTGATGAGTTAAATGCACATGGCTTTTTCTATCCACTATGGTTTACTTTATATAGCTTCTATAAAATAGTCCTAGAAAGGACTATATTCGAGATAAGCGTATACAGAAATGGTTTCATTGCGCAATTCGTTGTAGGTACAAAGAGCGCCAAAGAAAATCTCACTGCACCTAATGTCTACGTCACATTGTTTATCGTTGCACGTGGCTTTGCGAAGCCATGGCCATTTCATTGGTTGCTTTAGGCTACGGTGCAAGGATGCACCAATCCTTCTGCTAAATAGTTGCACCAATAACCACAACAAAGGTTACAAAATGGCGTAGAAACGAAATATATGTTTACGCTGTTGATCGTATTGGCTAAAAGAGAAAGAGGTAGAGTGAGTGTATTCAGTTTGTCATACAGGCCTGTTATCATGATAGATGTGCAGTGTGCAGAGTGAGAAAATTTTCAAATTAAAGCTTGAATGGTATTCAGTAAATAGATAGCAATACTTTATAACGAAAACTAAATAGAACTGTATTCTCACAGTGGTATCGATGCTTGTTGCTGCATAGAAGCAAACATAACTAAATAATAAATAAACAAAGCAGCATGTTTTCCCTCTAATTCAAACTACAATTGGTTAATATACTTTTACTAACATTTTGCTGATCATAGGAATACAACAGGATTATAGACAAAAATATAATCCAATTTTATTACCATAATATGTATGTCATATTCGGTAAACCATATACATATTTATTTCTAGTTTCTAAACACGATCAGTCAGTTATAACAAAAGCGTAATTTGCATTTAGTAAACCAATATCATCATCTGCGGAAGTTTTACGGGGAGTAACCACTTTCTGGCGAGTATGTAGACTGTCTTCCCCACTTTCCTGGAATATTTTTATCCAGTAATTTACTATAAAAATACTTTTATGCAATTCTGTTGCAACTGCTGAACACTACGACCAGCCGCCCACATGCATAACCATGATATGTCCGCGAGTAATTTCGCTAGTATACGCCATGGCTGTTTCTGAGACAATAAACATGTTTTGGTTTCAGTAACACCAGAAAAAGCAAAGGCATTAACCTTCCCTCTTTTCCCCTTATTGTTGTATTATCACGCCTCCAAGCTCTGTGATAGGTAAGGTAGACACGCCTCATAAGACCCCAGAAAACGATACAAAATCCGCCGAAGATTTTCTTTGGTGCTGTCTGTACAAGGGGATATAGTACGCCGTATCGAGTCAGCTTTTAAAAGGTAAGTCGCTATATGCCGACCTTAAATTTCCGTAGTCTTTTCACGATATCGCGAGATACAACTGAATGATGATCCCATCAAAAAATCGGAAGTATTGGAACGTTTTAACCAGTAACAACGTATATCTCGGAAATAGTTGATGCCACAAAAAAGTTATATGGAATAAATTCCATGGTTTGAAGAGATCTAAATTTTTGGTATGGTAAGTGTTGTGTATATCTTATGGTTTACCAGTAATACAAAATTTTACAGAATAGTCTCTGAATGAGAAAGCCTTCGCAGGCTATTTCCAAAACATTCAAGATTTTCATGTAAATATCTTAACTATATAGTACTTTAGGTAATCAAAATTGTCAGAGAAATTTTAAAAGAAATAAAAAATAGCGAAATATTTTCCATGCAACCGGTAGTTTGAGAAGGGAAGTTTCTGAATATCTTTGTCGTATTTTTGGGAGGGTCGAAACTTAAATCCCAACTTTGGTATTTAACGAAATTTTGTTTTGAGCTGTTTACGGAACAGACGCTCCTTTTTCTAAACTTTTTTTTTATTCATGGGGCCTCAAAGCGTGTATTTCTAGTGAAATATAGGTATTGAATTTTTGGGTGCAATGGAATACTTCCTCTACTTACTATAGGTCACTAATAGAGAAAGTAAAAATAATTTATTTTGAAATGAAACCGCGTGATCCTTGGGAAATAATACGCTTCCGCATATACGAGGGTTGATATTTGAATAACAGGCCAGAAACTGATATGTACCCCACACTCTCATGGATACGCATCATAAACACAGCACATTTGTGTCAAAAACCGCTATGTGATGTAAACGGGTCACGACAAGTTGTCCGTGCTGCCACTGTTGTCCCCTCTCCAGTCGACCCAGTTGTTTGTATCTTTCCCCCTGTCACAAGCGTAAATTGTGCAGCATTTTTCCTGCTTTATTACAGAAGAACAAAAATAATATGTGCGCGGTTGTGTACTCGTTTGAAGTTCGTCGAAATTAAAGTTAATGCTTGTTTTATTGCTCGCTGCACTCTGTTACTCTGTTCCTTTGAAGTAACTGCAGTGTTTTCCAGTGGAGTTTCATTCCCTCTTCATTACCAAGTTTCGTAGGCTCGCATTTTCAAAGTAATTATCTCACGAGAATGACAGCAGTATAGTCATTTTTATTACTTTCTCCGCCGCGTAACTAGTACATAGAAAACGTATTGTATTGCATCCAAAAATTTTATATCGAGGTTTAATCGGAAAGACAAGTTTGTGAGCCTTTCCGAACCCCCCCCCCAAAACTAGTTTTAGAAAAAAGTCCGTGTGTTCGTGTGTAAACGGTTTAACTAAAAGTGTGTGTAGCATTCACACGACGTTTTGTACTCCATCTTTCACAGAATATTCTTATAAACGCTTATTATTTTGATTACTTCTTTTTAATGCAGACAGGACTTTATTACCCATTTTATTGTACGTAGAAGAAGAATACAATAAACTAAAGCGAAACTCGCACTCAATATGTCAGTAGCCAATGGCAGGTAGAGCATGCTAGTCAGTTGGCCAATCAAAGCCCTACTACACTGATTGTAATTCACCTTCAATTACTAACTGATAGTATTTCATGGTGGTGCAATTGTTTTTAGTTTGTATGAATGCAGTGAGTGAGATCACGTAGGCTGTGACTACAATAATAGCAACTGAAAATGCCGCGCCTTGGAAGTCAAAATATTGCTAATATAAAAGCAGCTGTAGATAATTTAACACCAGAAAACACAAAGAAGAGCAAAAGTATGGTTTGGAACCAATGTTCAGAATTCCATAAGGAGAGAAATTGTAAAATTGACGGCTAGGTTAGAGATTACTTCCATTCTACAGTACTGGGCTTAAAACATGAGAAGGAACGGTGAGAATTACTAACAAACAGTAATAACAATCAATTCAAAAACCCAAGGATGAGTTATAAAAGCAATAACTGCACAATCAATAATAATTATTAAATGTATTCCCTAACCTCAGTTACCTGTAACTTAGTTAATTGTTTCATATTTTGTTTCAATCATTTTAGAGATCCCACGCATTTGTTTCCTTTTGACAAACATGCATCATAATCAGCACTGCAGTGACTAATAAACATATTTGGCGCTAAACTAGGTAACTTCATAATAAGCTTTTCGTGTGATTATCTACCTGAGTAGTAATCGTACAACTGGTTTTACATGACAATTTAGTTTCGGTTTCAAACCCGTGCATCTTTTCATAAGATAATTGAAAAGAAGCATTCGTTAACCTCAATTAAATTGTCGTAAAATTATCAGTACTAGTGCTACTACTGTTGATAGTCAAATATTTTTAAATCCGGTTGTTATGTATGGCTTTTAAATTCCGTTCTCTTTACACGACGAGGGAAAAAGAAAAGAAAAGAAAAGAAAAGAAAAGAACTCTGTTGTTGCAATCATACCACTTTCTCAATTCATTTTTCAAAAAACTATCTTACAAAAGCTTATTATTCTAACTACTTCTTGTTAATCAAGATAATACATATTGTAGGATACGGTAGGTAAAGGCGATACTCAGATTCTGAAAGGCTGTGAAACTCCATGGACTTTGCATTACCGAGAGAGAGAGAGAGAGAGAGAGAGAGAGAGAGAATAACGACTTCAGTTGAGAAAAGCACAAATTATGTATTTGAAAATTCAAAGCCTTAACAAGAAATACCTGGCTAAATAGTTTCACAAAACAAACATATGACATAAACTGTCTGCTTAAACGAGATATACATTTTTATGTAGCAAGGTTTCGTGTATCACTTTCGGTTTCCAATTATACAAATGTTATTCAATAAAGAGCGCTTTACAACTATTCCCAAATAACTTAAGGTATCTTACCTTCCTTAACGGAGGGGACACGGTACCGATCCGGAGGGGATATTGTACAGTGGGCTTCAAATGTTTTCCGATAGACCAAGGGGTGAGAGGAAGAGGCGGAGGAAATGTCTTATCCACTAGTCACGTCTGGCTATAGCCAACAAGTGCCGGTATCGTCTCAAAGGTCACATTTACTTCTGTATGCTCGTATAATTCAGCGACCTGACTCTAAGAGAAAAGAAGACGAAACCAAATACTTTTCTCTTTACTAGATCTATTCAAGCGAAATAAATTAACATTTTCTTTGCGTAATATGTTATTTAAAAATCAAGTATTGCAGTCTTTATGCGGATGCTACACAAGTTTAGAATTCAGTAATTTTCTTAAGAAACAAGGTTCGCATAATATATATCTTGTTGTTATCGTTTGTTGCTAGTAATAAATAATAATATGAATAATAATAGTTTCATAATTATCATCAATAGAACGTTCTACGCGTACTCCGAGGGTATTCATTACCTTGAATATAAGTTCGTTTTGCTTTTTAATTGTAATAGATATTGATCACAACGTTTAGCGCTAAGTGTATAGTTCCATACAGTTGGCACATTCAGTTCTAATAATATTCAAGTAATGTCTTAAAAATATGGCAGCAAAAGTAATATTAATGTCAAACTGTTGAAGCAGTTTGGGCACATTTAAGTGCAACATTAAATTTTCTTCAAAATGAGATATATTTTGAGTTTGTTACTGAAAAACTAATAATGATTTTTTTATTTGAAACATTACTCCCCTTACACACAATCACAAGAGAAAGGAAGATAAACTGTGCCAGTCGTATAGTGGACGTAGAGTATAAACACCTATGTAGGTATTGTATCCAAAAGGAGAAAATGCTAATAGATATGAGGAAACAAAGTTTAGAGAAAAATATGCTGTTTCAATATTACTGTTTTATTCGGTTAGGATAACATATAAGCTAAATTTTCAAAATAGTGACCCGAAAGTGTTAATGCAGACAGATTGATGTGCTTTTGCTGCAAATGGTTCATTTGAAAGTACTCTATTCTGAAAATTTAATTACTTTCAAGTTACAAATCTGAAGATGCCCCCCCCAAAAGACTTTGTATTACGATTCACGTTCAGAATGTATAAAATGCTTCTCTTCCCTGATCTGGAATAAAATGGGATGTGTAACGGAGGGGACTCGACCCCGATCCAGTGAATGAGGATATTGTGTGTGCGCCCCTCGAGCAGGCGCTCCCGGGAGGGAGGGACGAAGTGAGACAACGAGACACCGGGCGGCCGCAACCAGGAGTGACGGCAGAGCAATGACAAGGTTCCTAAAGTTTCCAGATTGAGACGCCCTGACAGTTGTCAGGCAAACCGGGGACCCCACCCCAAAATGAGGGGCCAACGCCCCCCAAGAAACGGTCCGTATACCGTAACAAACAGCCAAAGACCGAGAGACGGATAAGGTTCCACAGAGAGCATTCTTTTTCTCTACCACGCCACACCGGAATACCATCGCCGACACGTCTGAAAAACACCTAACGGGGTTAAGGATGAATGAAATATGGAATGGAACGATATTCAGGGGCTGAGAGAAATCATATCAGCATTCGCCTGACGGCCGGAAAAAGTCTCGAATAAAAACCGTGGGTCAGATTGGGCGGTCGCCGGGAAGCGAACTAGGGATCTCCCGAATGCGAGTCACACGCGTTACCGCGGCGCCACCTGGACGTAAACTGGAAGATCCGTAGTTCAAATCTCGGCTATGACATTGAATTTTTCAATCTGATTCTATCTTTCCAAACCTGTCCTACACACGATTTGAGTGATAGAGTCTTCTTATTAATTGAGATGAACGCCATTACAAACTTCGTTGTAATTATAAGAAGAATGCAGTAGCTCAAATGATAGTCCGATTTTTGGGTGGTGTCTTTGAAACTCCACGCTCTTTGCATTACCACGAGAACAAACTAATGTATTGCATTCACATACCTTTCTCTTCTCAACACTCTACAAGTACTTTTTTCTAAATCTCATTTTTCTGTCTAATTCTTATAATCCAGATAAACTTGCAAATCACATTTAGCCCATCTCTGTGGTGTAAGGGTCTGCCTCACATTCAAGAGGTCCCGAGTTGGAATCTCGGTTAAAGTGAAATACCTGGGTAAAGTTTTTTCCAGGGTTTATCCTGAGAAGATGAAAGATTCTAACTTCAAGGGACCTCGGGGCCATTTGAGCATGATTTTAGCCATTTCGTTCATTCACTGTCCGTAATGGCCTATGCGGTTAAAGGACTTTAATTAAATACCAAAAGAAAAAGTTCACATTTACACATTTCGTACGTAGATAAAGCGATAGCCATGTTTTTTAAAAGCATGTCACTACGCGATGCTTTGAAATTGCATGTTTTTGTATGACCGCGACAAAAACAAAACGAATAGCGACTTCTCAGTTACGAAAGGTATTCAAACCAATAACAAAAAATATCAGGGAAATAGTTAATCTCATAAAATATATGTATAACAAACTGCCTGCTTTAACGGGGTCTGCATTTCTTGTGTAGCGATACTTTGTCCAATCTTTTAGAGTTTACCAATTATACAAAGGTCATTCAGAATGAATAAGAGTTGAGAGGCTCTTCTCAGTAAGTTCAAAATATATATTTCGTTTGTCATGAAAATATTTTAAACAGGGAGTATTTTAATGGAAATTATTAGAGCCATTTTTAACAAAATAAATTTCGAAACTTTTTCCATGTAAAGAGTTGTTCAGGATGGGGGAGGTTTTCTTGAAAATCCTTGTCACATCTTTGAAAAATGCTGAACTCAAATATGAAGTTTGGCATTTAACGGACCTTTCGTTTTGGATATATGTTGTTCACAGATACGCAGGCATATGGAGCTTTTGCTATAAAATGTGTTGCATTCACATGACTTTCTCTACTCACTCTTCTACAAACTATTCTTATAAAGCTTATTTTGCATCTATGTCATGTTAATAACGATAAACTTTCATCACTTATTTTCACAATTCGTTGTAAGTACAACAAAACATATTAAGCTAAAACAATAACGAAATCCCTCAAAGCTGATCGCTATGTGATAGCTTTGGATTGGTTGACTACGAAGGGAACTCGACACTGATCCACATATATTGTGGATACGTCCCACAAGGGGGCGTCTCCGGGAGGAAGGATGCGGTGAGGCAAGATACCGGGCGTCCGGAACCAAGAATGAGGCACAGGAATGGCAGGGTCCCTAAGTTTTCAGATAGAGACTCCCCCTCAGACAGACAGGCAGACAGGGGACTCCACCCAGCACAGAGGGGGTCCAACGCCCCTAAGGAAGTTAGGATACTCCCGAAAGCCAGCCGAAAGCCGAGGGACGGAGTAAGTAACAAAAAGCATCCTTTTCCCCTGCCACACTGCACCGAAACACCATCGCCGACACTTCCAACCCTGAAAGAGACCAATGGATGAAAGATAAAGGGAAATGAGAATGGAGATGAAACGGAGGTTCAGGAATTTCTGGGATGAGTATCCTTCCCAGCATTCGCCTGGCGACCCGGGAAAACCCTCCGAAAAAAACTCATGGGTCAGGAAGGTCGGCCAGAAGAATCGAAACCACGACCTCCCGAATGCTAGCCACAGACGTGATAGCTTTGAAATTCAGTTCTCTTTGTATGACACGAGAAAGAAAGAAAGAAAGAAACAAACAAACAAAGAAAAAATAGCTATTTGCAGTTGAGCGAAGCATAAAGTATTTGAAAATGCAAACTAATAACAAAGAAAATTTCAGAATAGGTAAAATATAAAATTTATTTGACATAAAATAGAAATATTTTTGATATAAAGTTTGTGCTTTAACAACACCTACGTTGTTTGCAGTAATATGTTGTCTCTCTCTTATAATATACTAATTATCATAATCATTGACAATAAAGACTATTTACAGACTATTTCTAGAAAATAAAATGTATATATATATATATATATTCTATTTATCATGAAAATAGCTTAAACGTATGTATTTTAATCAAAATACTTAGAACCATTTTTGAAAGAATAAAAAATTTCGAAAAATGTAAAGGGGTAGTTTGGAGTGGGAGATTTTCTTTAAAATCTCAATGTCACATTCTTGGAAGAAATTGAACTTAAACACTAAGTTCGGTTTTTAACCAACCTTTTGCTGTTGAGTTATGCTGTTCGTGGACACACACACACACACACACACACACACACACACACACACACACACACACACACTTGAACAATTCTCTAAAAATAAATTCATTGGATTCAGGGGGTCACAAACCTGATTTCTGGTGAAATTACGACATTGAATTTTAAGATGGAACAAAACACTTTCTCTACTTGCTGTAGCTAAGTAGTAGAGAAAGTAAAAATGCTTACTTTGGATTCAAGGGTCTCAAAACGTATTTCCGTTGAATCTCGTTATTCAATATTTGGGTGGAACGCAATCATTTCTCTACTTACTGTAACTACGTAGTAGAGAAAGTAAAAATGTTTTCTTTGGATCCAGGGAGTCACAAAACGTGTATATCCGGTGAATCTCGTTATTCAGTTTTTGGGTGGAATACAATACTTTCTCTACCACCTGTAGCTACATAGTAAAGTAAAAATGCTTTGTTTGGATTCAAGGGGTCTCAAAACGTGTATATCCGATGAATCTCGTTATTCAAGTTTTGCGTGGATCACAATACTTGCTCTACTTACTGTAACTACCTAGTAGAGAAAGTAAAAACGCTTTGTTTGGTTTCAGGGAGTCTGAAAACGAAGAATTCCGTTCCGAGTATTAATCTCGTTATTCAATTTTTGGGTGGAATTTAATACTTGCTCTACTTACTGTAACTACGTAGTAGAGAAATTAAAAACGCTTTCTTTGGATTCTGGAAGTTCAAAACGAGTATTTCCGGTGAATATCATTGAATTTTTGCGTGGAACACAATACTTTCTCTACTTCGTGTAACTACATAGTAGAGAAAATAAAAATGCTTTCTTTGGATTCTGGAAGTTCAAAACGAGTATTTCCGGTGAATATCATTAAATTTTTGCGTGGAACACAATACTTTCTCTACTTCGTGTAACTACATAGTAGAGAAAATAAAAATGCTTTCTTTGGATTCAGGGGGACCTAAAAACGCATATTTCCGGTGAGTCACTTTACTGTAGGAATAAAATAATTTCTCTACCTCCTGTAACTATGTAGTAGAGAAATTAAAAACGCTTTCTTTGGATTCTGGAAGTTCAAAACGAGTATTTCCGGTGAATATCATTAAATTTTTGCGTGGAACACAATACTTTCTCTACTTCGTGTAACTACATAGTAGAGAAAATAAAAATGCTTTCTTTGGATTCAGGGGGACCTAAAAACGCATATTTCCGGTGAGTCACTTTACTGTAGGAATAAAATAATTTCTCTACCTCCTGTAACTATGTAGTAAAGAAGGTAATTTTTTCTTTGGATTCAGGGGTTCTCAAAGCGTGTATTTCCGGTGAATCCCTTTATTGAATTTTTGGATGGAATACAATACTTGCTCTACTTACTGTAACTACGTAGTAGAGAAATTATAAACGCTTTCTTTGGATTCTGGAAGTTCAAAACGAGTATTTCCGGTGAATATCATTAAATTTTTGCGTGGAACACAATACTTTCTCTACTTCGTGTAACTACATAGTAGAGAAAATAAAAATGCTTTCTTTGGATTCAGGGGGACCTAAAAACGCATATTTCCGGTGAGTCACTTTACTGTAGGAATAAAATAATTTCTCTACCTCCTGTAACTATGTAGTAAAGAAGGTAATTTTTTCTTTGGATTCAGGGGTTCTCAAAGCGTGTATTTCCGGTGAATCCCTTTATTGAATTTTTGGATGGAATACAATACTTGTTCTACTTACTGTAACTAGTAGTAGAGAAAGTGAAAATGCTTTTTTTTGGATTCAGTGGGTCTCAAAATGTGTATTTCCGGTAAATCTCGTTATTAAATGTTAATTCCTCTACTTATTGTAAGTGCGTAGTAGGGAAAGTAAAACTGCTTTCTTTGGATTCAATGTGGGTCTCTAAACGTGTATTTCCGGTGAATCTCGTTATTTAATTACTTTCTCTACTACGCATAGTAAGTAGGGGAAGGATTGTATTCCACCTAAAAATTCGATACCGAGATTTCATCGGAAATACATGTTTTGAGGCCTCCTGGATGCAAGAAAAGCATTTTTGGAAACATGCCCATGTGTGTGTCTGTGAACAGCATAACTCAGAAACGAACAGTCGGATAAACACCAAAATTGGTATTTAGGTTCAGTATCTTCCAGAGACGCGACACAATGGTTTTCA
The DNA here is from genome assembly GCA_030765065.1 of Deroplatys truncata. NCBI lineage: Eukaryota > Metazoa > Arthropoda > Insecta > Mantodea > Mantidae > Deroplatys > Deroplatys truncata. The sequence continues at coordinate 195,765,736 of CM060986.1, read as the reverse complement.
GGAAAATCCCCCCATCCCAGATTACCCTTTACATGAAACATTTTTCGAAAATTTTAATTTTCTCAAAAATGGCTCTAACGATTTTGATTAAAATATCATATATTTAAGATACTGTCATGTCAAATAAATGTATATCTCGAATTTTCTGGGAATGTCTCCAAAAGCATTCTTCATTGTGAACGACTTTGGCATAACTGGTAAACAATAAGAGATAGACAAAATGTTACTACACAAAAAATGTAGATCGCCTTAAAATACACAACTTATGTCATATACATTTTTTTTGTTCAGTGAACTATTTTCGAGATATAACTTGTTATTCCCTAAAATTTTCCAATACTTATACTTTTTCTCAAATGGGAATTCGTTATTCATTTTTTTTGTCCTGGTAATGCAAAGAGAATTGAATGCTCCACATAGCAACCAGCTCTTAATATATTTGACTATCAACTAAAGCATACCAATTCCCCTTGCATCTACAAGAAAATTAGCAATAAGATTAACCTCTCGATATCTCAATTAACATGAAGCATATGGAGAGTAAGCGTTTGTAAAACTAGTTTGTACAAGAGTAGGGAAAGTCATGTGAATGTAACACATCAGATTTTTTGGGGGATCGAATACAATACTTCCTCTGCTTACTGTAAGTGCGTTGTAGGGAAAGTAAAAGTGTTTTCTGTGGATTTAGTGGCTCTAAAAGTGTATTTCCGGTGAATCTCGTTTTTTAATTTTTGGGTGGAATACAACACTTTCCCTACTTATTACAGGTAAATGGTGGAGACAGTAAAAATATGAGTTGTGGAATAGATAAGCGGCTGTAAGTCGTTACGGCATCTTGCATGCAACCAAATAGGAAAAGTGTATATTAGACTGTAACTTTAAATAATGTCTGGCCTAAGTTGTCACGATGCACGGAAAAATCATACTTTATGAGGACATTATGAAAATAAAGAACATATGTTTGTTGATAATGGGTAGAGGAAGCAGTAAATGTTGAAAACCAAACCATTTTGTTTTAACACTTGCTTGTTATACAATGATATAATGATTCCTAAAAGTTAGTTTGTATGCTGCTTATGTCGATATGTTGTAATGTTATTGTTGTTTTCTTTTCACAGTTATTACATTCTTACAGCCAAGGGAAAGGTGTTGGAATTATATTTTCTTTAGTCTATTACATCAGTTAACCTTCCTTGTAGAGCAGATATGAGCTAAACACCTGGCATAACCTCTCGATAAGACATTCCACTTGTCCCTCTTGCCCCGCTAGCGGTGGAACGGAAAACATTTGGAGCCGTCTGTACCTACGCTCCATAATGGGGATCTCCGGGAGGAAGCATGAGGCGAGAGTAGACAATGGTCGGCCGAACCCTATACAGCAATGACAGGGTCCCTAAGTTTCCAGAATAGACCCTCCGGATGACGGCCAGGCAGACCGGGGATGCTATACCTACAGCGGGGGGTCCAACTAAGGCGTCTCGGATACCTCGGCAGCCAACCGAAAGCCGAGGGACGCAGAGAGTTCATAGAAAGCATCCTTTCCCCCTGTTACGCTGCACCTAAACACCGTCGCCAACACTTCCGACCCTTAAAGAGACCAACGGGATGAAGGATGAATCAAATGAAGAGTGGAACGAAATGAAGGGACAGGAAATTTGGGGGGTTGAAAGAAACCACTCCAGCATTTGCCTGACGACCCGAGAAAACCTAAAACAAAAACCATGATAAGAGTGGGTGGTCGCCGCGGATTGAACCTGGGACCTCCCGAATGCAGAAATTCAAAATCAAAGGTTTATATTTTAAGGCAAATGTCTTAAACATATTATGTTTTAATCAAAATTCTTATAGGCATTTTGCGAAAATAAAACTAATGATTTTTCCCCTTGTAAATGGTAGTTTAGGGTGGTAGATTTACTTGAAAATCTTTGTGCAGCATTCTTGGAAGACACTGAACTTAAGTATCAATATTGGCATTAACAGACTTTTGGTTTTTGAAGTCTGCTGTTAACTGACACACACACACACACACACACACAAACACACACACACACACACAGACATTTGTTCTCTTCTGGGATTCTCAAAACTTGCATTTACGCTGAAATCTCGGTGTCGAATTTTAGGTGGAATACAGTACTACTTACTTAAGTAGTAGGGAATAGTAAAAACTAAATTTTGGTATTTATTCTCAATATTGTCCAAGGATGCGATACAAAGATTTTCAAGAAAATCTCCCCACTCAAACGTCCCTTTACATGGAAAAAAAATACATTTTTTATTTTCTCAAAATGACTAAAACTTTTGATTCAAATACCATATATTTAGGATACTTACAAGACAAGTAAAACGTATATCTGGAATTTTCTGCGAATATCCTGTTAATTCCTCTTCGTTCCTAAGGAATTGTTATTAGTCTAGTATAACTGGTAATAGATAAAAGCGCACTACCTTCACAAAAATGTAGAACTGTTTAGAACATGCATTCTACTTCAAATATACCGAGCGGGAGGCGATAACGTCTGTGGCCTGCATTCGGGAGGTCTCGAGTTCAAATCCCGTGAGCCGACCAATCTGACTGAGATTTTTTCGTGGTTTCCCTCAGTCACTAAGGTAAATACCGGATTGGATATTTAATACCACGACCCAAAGTTCCACCTTAAGTCTAAAACAATAGTAAACATGAAAAATAGGTGGTAATAGCGAATGCTGTGTCATCTATCCACAGATAATGAAAGTAGGTAGACTGGACGGTACCCTAATACCATCTGCACGGCACGAAGCAGAAGATCCGATTGCTATGCACTAGGGTCTCTGTGGACACGTGACGGAGCGAGTGGTTACAGGGATGAGACCTAGAAGGCTAACTGTCCGCCACACATCGATCATCGAGAGTTATTCACTAACAGATTCGTCGCAATATGACCCTGTAGTTAAAGCGACGTAAAATAAATAGCGTAATAATAATAATAATAATAATAATAATAATAATAATAATAATTGAAGTAAAATTTTTGTTCATAAGCTGTTTCCGAGATATTCGTTAGCATTAATTTGAATTTTTCAATGTTTTGTCATTTTTAAAGGCTGTCGCTATTCAGAATTTTCTCACAATGTCGTGCAAGACACTTAATCATTAGCTTTTAAACATCTGACCATGCATTCGGTTTCCTCTGTCTTCCTTGTGCCTACAAAGAAATTTGTAATGAAACATTTGTGCAAAGGTTCATCTGGATAAACATGAAGTAGATAATTATAAAAGTATGTTTTCGAAATGGTTGTAGACAGATTGATGGAAATGGTCAGCGGTCCGGGGTACAAAATTTACAGCTGTGCTGATGACATTGTCATCGTAGTTCGTGAAAAATTCTTAATTACTATTAAGGAACTCGTGCAGAGAGCACTTAATAAGGTAGTAGAATGGGTAAATTCTGATTGGCTAATATTAGTCCCCAGAAAACAGCCTGGTCCCTTTCACAAGAAGAAGAAACTTATTACAACTTGGGCCTCTGTTTCTCAATGCTGGGCAATTAAAAATGTCGTGAGAGCTTAACTACTTGGGAGTAGTTACTCGACTCTTAGCTGACTTGGAACCAACATATGGAAAACATGTATAAAAAAGTCATTACTACTTTGTAGTAAGACGAATGTACGGTAAGAGGTGGGGACTAATACCTAGAATACTACACTGGGTATATACTAGGGTATTCAGACCATCATTACTGTACGGTGCAATAATCTGGTGGACTAAGACACGAGAACTAAACACTAAAACAAAACTAAGCAGGATCCAAAGATGGCCTGTATAGCAGTACTGCAGCAATGAAAACATTCTTGAGCTTGACCCCTTTGGGTACTTTGATAAAGGGGAAGGCTACGATGGCTTTACACAGACTGTAGCAAACTAAAACAACTAAAATTCAAAGGTCTGCATCTGGGGCTGGTAATCTTAGCAATAACGAAGGAGGTTGTAAAGCTAAAGAAAGGTGCGTATCACGGAGGGGCCCCCGCAACCGAGGCAGAGCACCAACGTAGGCCAGTCGGCCGATTGTACTTCCAAAGTGACTCCTGGCAGGGAGGAATGAGGGGAGAGACCCGAAGGGCGACCAGATCCGGATGCCGACAGGGGAAAGCATGGACGGGGTCTCTAACGTTTCCAGATAGAACGCATCCAACACCGCACAGTTCCAGCCCAAAAGCAACCAACCTCCAGGGCCCCCGGGAGCAGAGTCCCACGCTGAGAAGAGAATTAACTGAGCGGTACCGCAGCGACGCCAGGGAATAAAACTTTACAAAGCCCAAGCCACCGCCCAATCGCAACACGCCGAACACCGTCGCCTGGTCCTACAACCCTAAAACAGATGTCAAGGAAGATGATGCATACAGGAAATGAGAGTCGTGGTAGTGAACCATCCCACCATTCGCCTGGCGACTCGGAGAAGCCAAGAAAAACCCATGGACCAGAGTGGGCAGTCGCCGGTTTAGATCTCGGGAACTCCCGATAGCGGACGTAGCTGCCTGAGCCACCCGCTCGGTGAAGGAGGTAGTAGATCCGATTTTCAAGACGGAAACAGACTACCTCAGAAAAACTTTACATCAGCATAAGAAATTTAAGGTAGCGATAATTGAACCAGATCAAAGAACACTCAGGAAGTTTCTGATAAGATTCTTGCCGCAAGTCCTCTTTAATTATCGCTACCAAATTTGGTTTAAGACCCAGGTGTAGCTTTAGTAAATCATTGGGTCTGGTAATCACGGTACTGGTGTTTCAAGCCAAAGTATTTGCCATTTTGCAATGTGCAAAAGAAAAGCTTAGAAGACAATATGAAAATAAACAGATCTTAGTTTTTCAAAGAGCCAGGCAGCACTAAAGGATGTAAACTGTCGTTTAGTGTCATCTAGACCGCTAGGTGAATGTATTACTGCCTTATCCAACCGGTAAAACATAACAAAGTATGTTTGTCATGGGTCCCAGGGCATAAAGAAATTGAAGGCAATGAGAAAATTGACGAACTTGTAAAGCAAGGATCAACACAGCTGAAACTCAAACCAGCGCCACCTCTAGGCACATCTAAGTGTTCCATTAGAGCGGCTATAACAAACTGGAGTAAAAGCAACACTCTTTGGCCTGGAAGAAAATTCCAGGAATTCAGTATGGGGAATTGTTTATCAAAGAACCGTGCAACCCTTTAGCTGACAGACTGCTTAAATGTAGTAAGTCTGTAGCCTTTTCCCCTGGGCATGCACCAGTGAGAAAGCACCCATACATAATAGGAAGCTTTCAGGGAAACACGGACTGTAGATTGTACGGGTCTGAAACTGAAACAGCTTATCATTTATTATGGTCTTGTGAAGCGTTAGATTCAAGGAGATATAAGATCTTAGGGAAACATTTTATGGAACCAGAGCACTACTATCCGAACACACCGGACGGGATGGCCCAGGCGGTTCCGTCTGTGGCCTGCATTCAGGAGTTCCCTGGATCGATCCCCGGCGACCACCTACTTTGGCCCATGGGCTTTTCGTGGTTTTCCCGGTCGCCAGGCGAATGCTGGGGTGGTCCATCTTCTACCACGACTCTTCGTCCTATCATTTCCTGTACCCATCATCTTCCTGATCATCTGTTTCAGGGTTGTAGGACCAGGCGAAGGCATTCGGCGGGTTGCGGCTGGGCGGTGGCTTGCGCTGTATTAAGGTTTCTTCCCTGGCGTCGTTGTGGTACCGCTCAGTTAGGTCTCTCTTCAGCGTGGGGCTCAGCTTCCGGGGACCCTAGAGGTTGGTGACTTGTGGCAGGGACCGTGCGGAATCCAATGCGTTCTCTCTGGAAACGTTAAGGAACCCGCGCCTAATTGCGCCCGAAGGCATTCGAATCTAGTCACTCTTCGGGTCTCTTCCCTTCCTCCCAGACGTCCAATTGGAAGCAAAATGGGCCGACTGGCCTGCGTGCGGTGCTCTCCCCAGGTTTCAGGGGCCGCTCCGTGATAGGCACCTTTACCTTTACTGCCCCAGCATACTATTAGGCCTGTGTAATCTGGTGAGGGACACATGACTATTGTGAAGAGGTAACAATCATTACAGTTTAGCACAATAAGTCTGCATAAGGCTGCAGTATAACCGGAGCTTTTGCTAATAAAAAAAGATGATAATAATAAGCTTACGAAAGAATAGTTATGTAAAAAAAGGACATTGGGTGGAAAAAGCCATGTGAATGTTAACGTTAACTTTTTTTCAACTAGAAAGTCCCTATTTCCTTTTTATAGTCACTCAAAGAACATGAAATTTTAACGCCATCACAAAGCGAGACAATTTGGAAAACTTTGACTGTCGCTTTAGCTTACTGTATTTTCTTCTTCTTCTTCTTCTTCTTCTTTTTCCTATCACTTCCTTTAACCTAGGTTTTCATATCGGACGATGAATGCATGAAATGGTAAAATGATGCTCAAATATGCATCATTGCTCAATTATACCCCTGTCCATAGATTTTAAAGTTACCCTCGGATAACTTACCCCAACTGAGATTCGAACAGGGGACCTTGAATTTGAGGCAGAACACGCTACCACCACACCACAGAGGCGAACCTTGCTGTATTTTTCTAATACCTAAAATAAAATGTGTAATGAAAGTTAATCTCGATTATCAAGAAGTACGCAGGTGAATAAGCTTTTATTAGAATAGTTTGTAGACACTTAGGGGAGAAGATCATATGAACGCAAAACATCATCATTTTTTACTTAGTTTAACTTCTATGGTCATACCGGGACTTTGATTTGAGGTACAGTTATTGACTTTGGTTGCTTTTAACGTTGTTTTTTAATCATTTTTACTTTCTCTACCAGTTACATAGTAGGTAGAGAAGGTATTGCATTTCACCCAAAAATTCGATACCGAGATTTCACCAAAAACACATGTTTTGAGGCCATCTGAATGCAAAAAAAAAGCATTTTTAGAAAAAGCTCCGTGTGTGTGTCTATGTGTGTGTCTGTGAACAGCTTAATTAAAAAACGAAACGTCAGATAAATACCATACTTGCAAAGATGAGACACGAAGATTTTCAAGGAAGTCCCCCACCCCAATCACCTTTAAATGGAACATTTTTCGAAAATGTTGATTTTTAAAAAATGGCTCTAAAGATTTTGATTAAAAGATCATATATTAAAGATATTTATATGACAAATAAAGTGTATACCTCGAATTTTCTGGAAATACCTTGTGAAGTACTCTTCATTCGGAAGGAGTTTTGTATAATCTTATATAACTGGTAAACGTTAAGCGATAGACGAAAACATACTGCACAACAAATGTAGATATCCTACATATATACACGAGTACATAGATACACACACACACACACACACAGAGAGAGAGAGAGAGAGAGAGAACACATTGCACATCTTTGTATGCTACAAAATACGAAAAAGCCCATTGTTCCCTAAATATCCTACCAATTCTTGTGGAATCCGTCTCGTAATTGCTTTAAGCAGTGTTCCACCACTGAATTAGAAGACTGTTTGTGGTTGCAAACAGCAAACGAAAAGGTCGCTTAACACGCGGGGTCAAGAACGCACATACCCGCGATAGACGAAAACGTACCATACAAAAGATTCAGATTTCTTTAAAACACACACTTTATTTCAAATAAGTTTTTCTGTGGCTAAAGCCGTTTCTGAGATATGCGTTATTAAAGGTTGGAATTGTTCAATACTTGTCACCCTTTTAGTCCCATCAATTTTTAGTTGTTTCTCGCGATTGAATCGAAGCAGTATGGAATTTTAAGGCCAACATGTAGCGTTCAGTTCTTAAACATTTGACTATCGTTGTTCTCTTTGTATTTATAATGAAATATGTAATGTAGCTGTTTTTGCAAAAGTTTATTTGGATTAAAATGTAGTAGGTAGAAAAACAAGCTTTAGTAAAAATACTTTGTGTACCCACTAATAAAGAGAAAGTGATGTGAATGTAACACGTCAGATTTCTTTACTTGAAACACTTTGACGTTATTCCCACATCGATACTTCTAGACTCTACGGAGGGTTGGAAAATATTCTAGTTAAAGAAAAATGCCACGCCTCTGCCGGAAACTGTAGGTTGGGAAACCAGAATACTGATAGCTTGACAGTCATTCATCCATTATCATTTGTTCTAAGTTATAGTTTCTAATTTCTTTGAAATATTTTTACTTTCACTACTACGTATAGTAAGTACCTAGAGGAAGTATTACATTCCCTTCAAAAATTAAATACCAAGATTTTACCGGAAATACATATTTTGAGTCCCCTGAATCCAAAAAAGGCACTTTTAGAAAAAGGTATGTGCGTGTCTGTGTGTAGTATAACTCAAAAATGAAATGTAGCGTAAATACCAAACGTGGTATTTAGGCTCAGTATCTTTAAAGATGCGACACCACCCCACACAACCGTTTACATAAATATTTTGATTTTGATTTTCTCAAAAATGGTGCTAACGATTATTATTAAAATGTCATATATTTAAGATATTTTCATGACAAATAAACTGTATATCTTGAATTTTCTGGGCATGCCCTCAAAAGTCCTCTTCTTTCTGAATGACTTTTGCATAACTGGTAAACCGTAAGAGATAGACAACATTTTTCTACACAAAAATGTAGAGCTCGTTAAAAAAACAATTTATGTCATATACATTTTTTTGTAGAGTGAGGCATTTCCGAAATATTCCTTGTTATTTGTTTGAATTTTTCAATATTACCTATATTTTTTCTCAAAAGGGAATTGGTTTTTTTATGTCCTGGATATACAAAAAGATTGAAATCCTGCACGTAGCAACCAGCTCTTAAAAGCTTTGACTATCGTTTAAAGCCTACCATATTCTCCTTGCACCTACAAGAAAATTAGCAATAAGGTAGTTTCTGCAAATGTTTATCTGGATTAAAAGGAAGTAGACGAAGAATAAGCGTTTGTAAAAATGGCTTGTACCAGAGCAGAGAAAGTCATGTGAGTGTAATACATCAGATTTTTTGTGTAGTAACATTTTGTGTTTGTCTTACGTTTACCAAATATACAAAAGTAATTTAGAATGAAGAGGAATCATATGAATTTGAAGAGGAATTCATAGACTATTCCTAAATAAGTTAAATATATGGCGTTTCGAACAAAAGTGGTTTGAACCATTTTTGAGAAAATCAAAAATGTCGAATGTTTTTCCATGTAAAAGCTATTTTGAGGGCGAGCAAGTTTATTAGAAGGCTTCGTGTTGTATCTTTGGTAGTTGCTGAACGTAAATACCAAGTTTGATATTTAGCCTCATTTTCATTTTTGATTTATGCTGTTCAAACACACATACAAACCCTCTAAAAAATGCTCTTTATTTAGGGAGTCTCAAAACGCGTATTTCTAGTGAAATCTCAATATCGAATTTACTATGGCAGAGAAGGTAAACAAATGTTTTCATGTATGAGAACATATTCCTATGGTTGCCATCACTAATTCAGGCAATGTTGATCCAGAAAGGCTCAAACCTGGATTGCTTTTGTTTCTAGTAGGACAGCTAGGTGTCATCTAAAAGAGGTGTTTGGTGGTGATGGAGTGATGCATTTGAAAAGTGTAATGCATAGCAAATGGCGAGTGTCAGTTCATCTCTGTGTACCCTGCGGGACACTGGCACTGAATATGCAGACAAGTATTCTGAGATGAAGTTTTCAATAGGCCCTAACGAGTGCCGGCCCACCGAATGTTTTTGGAAAGAATTTCATCAGCTCGGTCAAGCGGTCAGTGCAACTTTCCCCCAACCGTTACATCCGCAGAACCGCCGAGGCCGGAACAATTTTACTAATTCGTGGTTTACGGCAAGAGAACGCCAGCCACAAATATGTAGCTTTTCCCGAAATCTACTGACAACTGTGTTGGATTGTCTGGGCGTTAGCTTTGCAAAATGTCATTTACGGCTTTTACTTTTACTTTCTCTGTTACTTAGTTATAGTAACAGTATTACATTCCACACAAAACCTCAATGCCGATATTTTTGTTCAGCGTACTGACATGGACGGCCGAGGACTCGTGAAGTGGGGGTCTGCAGTTCATATCCTGCTAGGACCATCCTTCCTGGCTGAGGATTTTTCCAGGTTTTCCTGTCTTCATAACTGGCAAATGCCATAACGGTAACCTAAACTTAGGCCTGAAGGGTTTCTGTCCCAAATTTTTATACCGCAATTATAATTTCATTTCGTGTAGGAATTGTAGCAGATGTTTAGTGGGTTTGTAGGTCTGGAGATATGTATGTGTGGGTGGGTTATTCACTGCCAAGATGTAGTCTTGCCTATTCACTCTCAGATTCAGGTTGTTCAGGTGGATAAATGGACACTGATTGTTGACACTTGACTTTATTAATTATTGACACTTGTGTTTAATAATTATTGACATTTTGCTGTGTTGATTATTGACACTTGGCTTTATTAACCATTGAAACTTGTCTTTATTAATTATTGACACTTAACTTTATTATTTATTTACACTTGTCTTTATTAACTATTGAGACATGTCTTTTTTTAATTATAGACACTTACTTTATTAATTATTAATACTTGTCTTTATTAATCATTGACACTTTTCTTTATTAATTATTGACACTTGTCTTTATTATTTGTTGACACTTGTCTATTAATTATTGACACTTGTCTTTAATATTAGTTGACACTTGTCTTTATTAACTATTGAGACTTGTCTATATTAACTATTGAGACTTGTGTTTATTAATTGTTATCACCTGTCTTTATTAATTGTTGGCACTTTCTTTATTAATTATTGACACTTGTCTTTATTAACCATTGAAACTTGTCTTTATTAATTATTGACACTTAACTTTATTATTTATTTACACTTGTCTTTATTAACTATTGAGACATGTCTTTTTTTAATTATAGACACTTTATTAATTATTAATACTGGTCTTTATTAATCATTGACACTTTTCTTTATTAATTATTGACACTTGTCTTTATTATTTGTTGACACTTGTCTATTAATTATTGACACTTGTCTTTATTATTAGTTGACACTTGTCTTTATTAACTATTGAGACTTGTCTATATTAAGTATTGAGACTTGTGTTTATTAATTGTTATCACCTGTCTTTATTAATTGTTGGCACTTTCTTTATTAATTGTTGACACATGTCTATTAATTATTTACATTGTCTTTATTATTTGTTGACACTTGTCTTTATTAAGTATTGACAGCTTTATTTATTAATTATTGACGCTTGGCCTCATTGGTTATTGGCACTTGTCTTAATTAATTATTGACACTTGTCTTTATTATTAGTTGACACTTCTCTTTATTAACTATTGAGACTTGTCTATATTAACTGTTGAGACTTGTGTTTATTAATTGTTATCACCTGTCTTTATTAATTGTTGGCACTTTCTTTATTAATTGTTGACACATGTCTTTATTAATTATTTACATTGTCTTTATTATTTGTTGACACTTGTCTTTATTAAGTATTGACAGCTTTATTTATTAATTATTGACGCTTGGCCTCATTGGTTATTGGCACTTGTCTTAATTAATTGTTGACACTTTTCTTTATTAATTATTGATACTTGTCTTTATTGATTATTGACAATTGCTTTATTACTTATTGATATTTGTCTTTATTGATCATTGGAAATTAATTTATTAATTATTGTCACTTGTCTTTATTAACTATTGACACATGTCTTTATTTACTATTGACACTTGTTCTCATTAATTATTGAAATTGACGTTATTGCCCGTCCTCCACCCCATAACACCTTTTCTATCACTTGGACACATCATGTTATAAGCTGATGACTGAGCACGAAGCAAGCAGAATGTTAATATTGATAATGCCCCGTGTTCATTTTTCACACATTTTTCTAGTAGTATAGAAATGACGATTCAAAATAACTTAATATGCAGGAATGTGTATTCCTATGCAATGAGGTCTCCCCCACCCGCTCCCCCACCTCCTGGTACCATCTGCTTGCAGCTGAGGGTCATAAATCTTATTGAGTATAATGGAAACTTGAAAGGTAAGCAATTAAGGCTGTCGCTCAACTGTCAAAATGAAAAACGGGCATAATAAATTATCTTCTGTAACAAAAGCGGAGACGGTTCTACTCACTTCATATCCGCACACGTGTGCACTTCTGCACTAAAACAACCACCTCCCATTGTTTAACGACCACGTGCAAGAGAACAAAAGGTTATCCATCACCTGTCAAAATGAACAAGAGTATGCTGTAATGTTGTGAACAAAGCAACAGACGCTATTGTCCCAGCTCTATTGAATTACCTGGGTGTGTACTTTTAGGAATACCAACTGGCAGTCAAATTGTTTGACGAACACGTGCAAAAGAACAATAGAACAGGCTTTACCCGGGCTAACAAAGGGACAGATGCTATTGTATCCCTTTCTATTGACCAGAGCAAGGCTTCTTTAGAAAGACCACCCGTGTAGCACTCCGCTTCCACAACCGTATAATAAAAGACCAAGCTGGACCCTTCTAACAAAAGCTTGATTGACAAAGGAACAGATTCTGTTGTATCCCTTTCCATTGTCCGAACACGTGCATGTTAGGTGAATATAACAAAAGAAACACGTGGAGGCTTTAAACTTGCACTGTCTTTTTTGACTGTGGGAAAAGAGAGAAGCTTCTGTTCCCACGGGGACAAACATCGTATACCCGCTAGACCATAAATTCCATCCAACTCCACCTTGACTTATTGCCGTCACCTGCGCTGCCTGATGGCTACTTCCCTCTGCGCATACGCAGCAAGAGATAATGTCATTGGATGCAATAATCACGTAACGTGTAACATCTCCGCCGCCATACCAACGTGTTGGAGTTGCCTGAGGGCTTTAGGTCCCTATATAAACAGCCGTCGATGGATGCGAAAACCACTGCCAGTTTATTAACTCAGCGTTATAGCACCTATGTGATACAGCTTAATCGAAGTCCGTGCTATTGTCTTCTACAATGCATCCATTGCCATCTATATATAATACAAGGTGAGTGAGTTTTTACATATCTACGTGAAAGACGAATCATTGCAAGAGTATCATATTGTTTATCTGAATTTCATTTCTTTAATAATTAGCATCAGAATTTTTTAAAAAATATAGAGCTTTCATCAATGGTGTAAATAGTTCTTTAGATCCCAAAGCATAAACATTCATACTTAATCTCTAATCATTCTGCTTCCATAAACATTCATATGTTTTTCTCAACACCTAATTCTTCTATTAACTTTCACACCATTTCCTCTACATGTTCTTCTTCCATAAACACTTATAGGATTTTCTCTACACATTCTATTAACATTCACACCATTTTCTCTACAGATTCTTCTTGTATAAAAATTTACACGATATTCTCTATACATTCTTCTTCTATTAACACTCATACGATTTTCCCTACACATTCTATTAACATTCACACCATTTCCCTCCACATTCCTATATAAACATTTACACAATCTTCTCTACACATTCTTCTTCTGTAAACATTCCTACGATTTTCGCTGCATATTCTTCTTGCATGAACATTCATACAATTTTCTCAACACGTTCTTCTATTAACATTCATACTATTTTCGCTACACATTCTTCTATTAACACTCACACGATTTTCACAGCACATTCTATTAACATTCACACCATTTTCTCAGCACCTTCTACTAACATTTCTATGATTTCTTCTACACATTCTTCTTCCATAAACATTCATACGAATTTCGCTACACGTTCTTTTATTAACATTCATAATATTTTCTCAACACATTCTTCTTCCATAAACATTCATATGATTTCTTCTACACATTCTTCTTGTATGAACATTCGTACGAATTTAGCTACACGTTCTTCTATTAACATTCACACAATTATCTCTACTCATTCTTCTTGTATACACATTTACACGATTTTCTCTACACATTCTTCTTGTATAAACATTTACACAATCTTCTCTATACATTCTTCTTTGTAAACATTCATACGATTTTCTATACATATTCTTCTATTAGCGTTTATACTATTTTGGCTACACATTCTTCTTGCATAAAAATTCATTCGATTTTCTCAACACCTTCTTCTATTAACATTCATGATTTCTTCTACACATTCCTCTTGTATAAACATTCATACGAATATCGATACACGTTCTTCTATTAACATTCATAAGATTTTCTCAACACATTCTTCTTGCATAAACAATCATATGATTTCTTCTACAAATTCTTCTTGAATAAACATTCATACGAATTTCGCTACACGTTCTTCTATTAACATTCATATGATCTCTACAACTTCTTCTGTAAACAATCATACGATTTTCCCTACACATTCCGCTTGTATAAACATTCATACGATTCACTACAAATTTGTCTATTAACATTCATACGATTTTCTCTACACATTCTTCTGTTAACATTCATACGATTTTCTCAACACATTCTTGTTCTGTAAGCATTCATATGATTTCTATTACACACCCTTCTTGTATAAACCTTCATAAGAATTTCGCTAAACGTTCTTCTATTAACATTCATACGATTATTCATACGGTTTACGCTACACATTCTTCTAACATAAACATTCATACTATTTGCGATACACATTCTTCTATTAACATTCATATGAGTTTCTCAACACATCTTTCTTGCATAAAATTCATATGACTCTACACATTCTTCTTGTATAAACATTCATACGATCTTCGCTACACATTGTTCTATTAACATTCAAACGATTTTCGCCACACATTCTTCTATAAACATTCACACCATTTTCTCTAAACATTCTATTAACATTCATACAATTTTCTCTACTCATTGTTCTGTAAACATTCATAGGATTTCCTCTACACATTCTTCTCATTATTTCTCGTAAACCTTCATACGATTTTCACAACACATTCTATTAACATTCATACGTCTTTCTCTAGTCATTATTTTAAATATTACGATACTTTCTCTACTCATTCATTTTATCAATCGCATTTACATGATTTAAATTTTTTCGCAAGTAATACTGCAAATGCCATGGGAGTCGCCAGAGGAGCGGGCTCTCGACTATACCAGATAGTACAGGTTCATAGAGAACCTGCTAATATCAATTCCACCTCAAGATAAAACATGCCAGCACCCCTAGGAGATCAGACCTGGCGGGAGATTAGACATCAGCTGTGCCGCTGCAGAGCAGCCATATCTCTGATAATACTAGTAGCCCCCGTCACCAATCTTATCGGGGGTGATTATATTATACCACCGCCACCAGGATTTGAGGATGTCACTCCCGTTATAACGGTGAATGCAGACATGGACAGCTCTTCAGAGCAGTATTGCACATGCAATAACCGCGAATACAGAGCTGCTGCAATACAGATGTTTAACTATGTGAATGGTGAGTTTAGATATATTATCACGCAAAAAACTTTTTTCTAGAAAATATTAGCTTTATCCTTAATAAATGTAAACCAGTGAACAATTCATGCTTACATCAGAATTTCAATTATGAAATGAAGCATTCATTTTACTATCATCTTTCAATTAAAATATTCAATGTGAAGCTAATTATACTTTAATTGCTTCTTTGTTGTTCCTGAAGCGAATTCATTCGGAGCAGCGGAGATGGACGAGGGTGGTAGCTTGCCTTCACCTATACAAGACTACCTGACTCCGCCTCCTCATGTGTTCGAGGATGTTGCACAGATGCTTGTAGGAGATCCATGGGCGATTATTCCTAGTGAGGGGGTGTGCACCTGCGTGAATTGTGCATACACACCGTGTACCTGCAACTGCTTCGTGAAATGAATGGTGAGTTTTTAACTTAATTTATTCTAGATCTAACATCGTTACATAAATAATTAACGTAACGTTAACGCATAACTTTTCTTTAAAATTGTTTTACTCATTTTATATTAAAATATACAATTACAAAATAATTAGTGTAACGTTAACGCATAACTTTTCACAATCAATTTTTTACTTATTTTTATTTATTAAAATATACAATTATATAAATAATTATAACATTAACACATGACTTTAAGCTTTTTCACTTCAATGATTTAATGAATATATATTCTCGCAACGGCCATTCCAATTAATTCTGCTTTATTATTGTTATAGAACCTTCAATAATGGTCACGAACACCGAGCCTGAGTATGCAGACAACCAAGCATTGCTCCCGGGTTCCAAAAGACATCCTGAAGCTGAAGAGGAGCACGGTCAAGGAATTAACCCCCTCACTCATCAAGCATCTTCAATGGCCACTCCATCACCAGTTGCAGGACCATCACGCATCCGTCGTAACGACCATTATGGCAACTCAACCACCACCGCTGACACTGACTCCTACAATGACGACCTTGCATATAGCAACAATGCTAAAAAACTAAATGTTAGTCATAACCAGCTAGACTGTAAGGTTATTGAATCGGCGCTCAAGAGACGCCTTTTCAATTGCCGTATAGAAAACATTTTAGAGATAGCTGACCCCGGTCAATTTCTGCAGGAATGCAGACGCCTTCTATTGGGAGAGATGGTTTCTGTACTCGGCAGAAGCTCTTCTAGTTTTAAAGTAAACACCTCTATTGAAATCACGTACCTCATACAATCTCCTGAAAAAGAGCATGCAGAAACCATCTTTTTCAATAGCAAGACAAAGCTTGGCCTTCAATCAAGTAATCTTGATGCCTTATACACTTCTATGGTCGATGCAATTCTATAAAACATCTCGAATTTCGAAGGAGCTGCAAGCTCAAAATCTCTGCTCGCTGTCAGGGCTCTTATCATTGGAACTAGCTTCTATGATCCCTTGAGTGCATCGCGATACATAGAGTTACCGAATGCGATCAAGACTGAATGCATGGTGTTTGCTCGCTGCAAAGTATCCAACTATCCTGAATGCAAACAGAACGAGTAAATACCCTGCAGAACAGTTATTCACTGCATTCTATTACAGCGGAGACTTCCCTGTAAGGCTACACCAGACTCCAGAATTTGAACAGCAAAACACTGAAATATCAGTTTCTGTATTTGGACTAGAAAGGGAGTGCTCAATTATACCTCTATACCAAACCAGCAGCAGCAAAGACTTCAACGTTAACCTATTACTAATTGAGCAAACTGGGAGATCTCACTACTGCCTGATTAAGGACATGTCAAGGCTGACAAGATCACAGTTCAGCAAACATGGTAGCAAACACTGGGTATGCGAGCCCTGCCTGAAGCACTTCAATAATTGAAGGTGCTTTTAAAAAGCATCAATTGAAGTGCATGCAGTGCCAGGAGCTCAAAATAACTAAGCAGGGTGAAGTGATTGAGTTCTCATCCTACTCGAAGGGTACTCCTGTAAATTTTGTTGTGTATACCGAAATTGAGAGCGTGTTAGGCAGAGTTCAGTCCTGTGAGCCGTCGGCTAATCAGAGCTGGACTCAGGCTATCCGCATCATGAGGCTATATCTATATCACTTAAGCTCGTATGTCGCCATGACGATTCATTGTCGAGATTTAAGCTATTCAGAGGCCTGATGCAATCAAAGAGTTCTTCATTGAGCTTAGGTTAATAGCGATATGGTTATTGACCAATATAGCCGCAATTAAGAAATGATCTTGACTGCACAGGACGTGGCTGATTTCGATAATGCTCGTCATTGCCACATATGCAAGAAGGAGTTTGAGGTAGACGATTTGAAGTTACACGACCACTGCGAGGTGATCGGTGTATTCCTGGGGACTGCTCATAATGAATGCAATTTCAATAGACGGGTACCTAACTTTCTACCCATCTTTTTTCATTGCCTTAGCAATTATGACAGTCATTTCCTGAAGCAACACCTGGCATATGCTGATAACCCCATTTCGTGTATCTCAATCTCCTATATATATATATATATATATATATATATATATATATATATATATATATATATATATAATTTAGAAAACAGCACAGGAGTATCTTCTTCAGGTTTCTAGATAGCTTTAAATTCTTGGACGATAAGCTATCTAGTTTAACCTGCATGCTGAGCAGCGATGAGTTCAAGATCACGAACTCCGAGTATTCCGATCCCGAACATCAGCAGTTGGTGAGATCTAAGGGAATATTCCCTTACAGCTACGTCGACTCTCCTTCCAAATTACAGGAAACAGCACTGCCTTCAATAGAAAAATACGACGACATAACACAAGAAGACTACAATCATGCTGTCAACGTCTGGAATACATTCAACATAAGTAATCTGGGCGAATACAGCGACCTGTATCTGAAAACGGATACGCTCTTGTTGGCCGATGCATTCGAGAAGTTTAGGGACCTCTCTGGAGGTATATAATTTAGACCCGTGCTGGTACTATATCCTGCCAGGACTTGTATTTGATGCAATGGTCAAGGTGAACAAGGTGAAGCTTGACCTCGTTCATGACGAGGAAATGATTAAATTCTTTGAGGGAGGAATCAGGGGCGGAATGTGCACTGTATCAAAGAGACATGCAAAGCAAACATCGAATACCTTACTGGACACGATGAAAAACAAAAAAATTTATTTGGCGTATCTAGATATCAATAATTTATATGGAGCTTCGATGACCAGCCCTATGCCGCACAAGAACCTGAGATGACTTTTGCCAGAAGAAATTTCAGCGATAAACTTCTTTGCTATTGCCTCTGATTCCCAACTGGATATGTTTTGGAAGTCGAACATGAGTACCCTGAGCATCTCCACGATGAGCACAATAACCTTCCTCTCTGCCCTAAAAGCGAGATGCCACCTGATGGCCAATACAAGAAACTGCTGGCAACACTCGAGAATAAAGATAAGTATACCTTTGCGCTACAGAAACCTCCAGCAGTGCATTGATTTAGGCATGAAGCTAATGAAGATCAATAGAGTGGTTGCATATGATCAGTCAGAATGGCTGTTAACCTACATTAATATAAATACACAGAGACGTGCAAGGGAAACTCCCAAATTCGGTCAGAATTTTTGGAAGAATATGAACAACTGTGTATATGGTAAATTTATTGAGAATGTACGCAAATACAATGACTTCCGTATCGTTACAACTTGGAAGCAACGCAAGAAATTGACAGCGCGACCAACTTACGTTCTGAGCATTTTATTTTCAGAAAATCTTGCAGGGATAGAGCTTGCCAGAGAGGAAGTGTACATGAATAAACCCATCTATATGGGGCAAGCCATTCTTGACATATTAAAACATCTAATGTATAGCAAGGTAGAATCAGATGACTGACAAACTCAATGCCATAGCCGGGATTTGAACCACATTGAGTGGCATGGCACACCACTATGGCATTGAGTTTTTTAGTCATCTGATTCTAGCTTTCCAACCCTGTCCAACACACGGCTTGTGTGAAAGAACAATTAATTCCATATAATGTATAGTTTTTAGTATAATATATTGAAGCCAGGTCTAGAGGATTTAATTTTGAACTACATGGACACGGATTTATTTATACTGGAAACCTCAACTGACATCTATAAGTTTATCAGGGAAAACTAGGAACACTTTCACACATCAAATTATGAGACACAAAACTGCTACTGAATTACACCGCAAAACAAGAAAGTTATCGGCCTGTCAAGGATGAGCTTGCAGAAATACCTATGATAAAATATTTTGGGTGAAGGTTCCACGTTATAGGCAAACAGTCACGAGGACCAAACTATGATGAAAGCAAAGGGCATCAACAAGACCGGCATGCGGAACATAAATTTTGAGCACTATTTCGGATGTCTAAACGACATTCGAAAAAAATTTAACAAAAACAAAAACATTTCGAAGCTTCCAACCTAAAGTCTCGACCATAGAAATGAATAAGGTCGCTCTCTGTGGTAGAGACGATAAAAGGAAACTTATTGAAGGCTCAGACCAAACAATTGCCTGGGGTTACTATTGTCTGCGTATGACTGACCCTTAGATGTATATATGCACATGTAAATGTATTTATGTATTTTTTTTAGTTGTGTGTAAATTTTTTTAACTTTCTGTGTGATTATATATGACAGACCTTGAATGCACACATAAATATATGTATATGTATAAATGTAAATTTTTCAGCTTTATGAATTGTTTAACTCTTTTCTGTTTATGAATTTATCGCTTTTTTAATTATATAAAATGCAAGAAAAATGTATCCCAATGATTGTGTGTTTATGTATTCATGTATGTATGTAGTGGTTTAATCATAAAGTGCAAATAATAATGCATCTCTCTCTCTCTATATATATATATATATATATATATATGTGTGTGTGTGTGTGTGTGTCTGTAAATTTTTAGATTCATTAATTTTGTTTGTTAAACTCCTTGTGTTTATATATTTATTGATTTTTAATCGTGTAAAATACAAAAAATGTAATCCTGTGATCACAAAAAGCATTAATCTTGTATAAAAAGTATGTTTGGATAAAGAATTTCATTTATTCAGTTTTTGACTCATTATTTAAAAGACCAAATGCCTTACAGGAAAAGTTATATATCATGAAATAAAAAAACACGATTTATTGTGAAATGAAAGCCTCTTTATTTTCATTATTCCTTTTTCTACAATAAATCCTTTCTGTGAATCCATTGAGTATTAGGGAATCCATACCACTTTACAAGAATCCTATATCCCTGCCTGCGTAATACTTTCTACCAGAAATGTATTTGGGTACAGTGTGGATCGCAGCTCATGCCCATAAAAGAACCCCTTTATCTCATCACCGTCATTACCTTTTAGCATATAATTAACGGGATTGGTGTGATTGACAAGAACAACTTGAAATATTTCAAAACTCCAATTAGATTTAAAGCCCTTTTCAAAAAGTTCCTTGTCCTTGGATATCCTCACGTAATCACCAACACTAAACCTTCTTGCCCCCTCTCTTCGATCTTGAGTGTAGTTATACACAGTCAGGAGCAGATCATTGTTCTTCACCTCTATAGGCTTCATTCGAATAGTGGAGTGGTAAGTGTTGTTATATCTTGCAATGATCTGAAGTAAAAGATCTAGCCACTTGTATGATCCTTTAGCTAGAAATTCGCTATACATCATATTCTTTAAAGTTCTTATTAACCGTTCAACAGCAGCTGCCTTCACATATGTATAGGTACTGTAGTGATTGATGTTATATTTTATCATTAATTTTTTAAAATGCTTATCATAAAATTCTTTTCCATTATCACTCTGTATGTTCTTGGGCGGGGTTACCATTTCTTGCAGTATATCTTCCATAACCTGAAGTCCTGTCTTGTCCTTTAACGATCTCGCATATGCCATTTTAGAGTAGACGTTGGTTGCAATGATGATTAACTGAAATTCTATTGATTTTTGCATGCGGTATCACGTCCACCAAGTCGATCTGCACCAAGTCATGGAGACCCTTGTTGATAATCTTTCGACGCATGAAGTTTCTCCGGGCTGGAGCATGGAGCTCGCTTGCTATATTTTGCTTCACCGATTTCATGCTATAATCTTTGCCGCTTTTAGTTCTTGAATAGTCTCTTCAATTTCTTGAGTACGATTGTTATTGCCGGCATCTCTGGATGCCACAAGTAGCCTAAGGCGTTCCACCAGATCATTAGGGTCGGTCCAGTCTTGCCTCGTATTAGGGCGACGTTCTTTCCACTGTAGTCCTAATCCCTTGTGTTTCGTTACTAGAGGACGTATAACGCTTTTATACTTGTAGGAATTACCCAATCTCAGCTGCCCATGCTTACTGAAGTTTCTTCGATGAACATGTGTTGCTTTAAGTATTTTACTGTATGTTTCAAGGTCATATTCAGTGTATGCATGTATTTCAGGTATTCTCTTGAATATGAGCTCCTTCAATTCTGGCATGGTTTCATACGTTTCGTCCCCTATTCGAACTTTATTATTGAAGAAATCAATAATCTTGTTCCCTAACACGTAGTTAACATCCTCATATCGTACTCCATATGATGAATCTATTTCATTTTTGTCCTTCTTTCGAACTTTAATAAGGTAGTTGTACAGTTTCTCATCTTTCACATCTTTCGGTGATTCGTCCTTGCTTGCAGTATTCTTTTTCTGTATTTCAAGTATATATTGAAGCGGATTTGTCAATGGTTGAAGAGCTTCACTCATCACTCTCTGGGTTTCAAACTGCTGACCTTTAAGAGAACATAACTTTTCTCTTATGGCCTTCGTGTGCATAGCTACATTTCATTCGCTATTCATTTTGAAATGACACTGAAATTAGACTTTCGCATTAATATATACCCTATTTATTTAGCAGACTTCAGTTTATAAGAGATTTTCAGCTCAATATTTAGAAAATGACCGTCCCTTACACGATTTGCAGGAGCAGTGTAGCTTACTCTATCGCCATTTGCAATTGGTGTCGGCAGAGCTCTAACCGACTTTTTATTTATTTCAAGTGATGTATCAGGTCTTACAGTAGGAGCTGTTGGTGACGTCATATAGCAAGAAATTATCTCACCGTTTACACTTGATTTGTAGTATTCAAGGCCTGTTGTAAACATGAACCTCTGTGATTTCCCTCTGAAAGACGACTGCAGTGTAATTACGTGCTCTCCTATCATTTGCTCTACTATTGCATTTATGACTCTCATTTGTGTTTTAAGGGTATTGAAAGTATCCGTTGTAGTTGTCAGATGCTTATCCATTGATTTCTGGCGGTTC
This sequence comes from Deroplatys truncata, assembly GCA_030765065.1. Lineage (NCBI taxonomy): Eukaryota > Metazoa > Arthropoda > Insecta > Mantodea > Mantidae > Deroplatys > Deroplatys truncata. The sequence goes on along the minus strand of CM060986.1, from coordinate 195,743,066 downwards.
ACCATAGTTTCCATGTGTTTTCCCGCTGTTTCTGTAACAGTGGTACTTATTGCACCAGGTCTGCTGTTTAAATCTTGCTGTATTTTATTTTGTTTCCTTCCCACGTGACCTTTTTGTTGCTCCATCACTGTCATCGACAGGATCTGCTACTTCTATTAGTCTTCTTTTTTGAAATGAAACGTTACCGTGTGAATCGAGTGGCGGTGTTCTTGCACTTATATGTTCTAATGCATGCTTCTTATTCGGTACGCCATGATCTTCTTGAGGTGGCAGCATTATCTTCAATCTTATAGCGTCCAGGATAATCTTGTTTCCATCGTCGCGTTTAAGAGTATTTTTATTCCGATATCCCATTACAGAATCATATTGCACGTCTAGCGACTTCTAGATGTGATCCCTAAGCGTAGTTTGAAATTCGCCCATGCGCTGATATGTCGTTTTTTCTGTGAACTCCTGCAATTTCAGTAGAAGACGTAAGCGTCGTCTTCCTCCTCAGGATCCTGAACAATGCACAGCCTCTTGCTACTGAATTGGTAATTTCCTTTTCCATCTCTCTTTATAATAAACTGATGTAGCGATCTTTTCACTGGTGCTGTCCTGTGTGCTCCAAACCTGTCAATGCTCATGATGAACTATGAATGAGCAATTTCTTTATTAACAACTTTAATATATACATCGAATCCGCATCTATATCGACCGTCATTCATCGGAAATTCAGGAACCTTTTGAAGAGCTCTCCCAAACACGTTTGCACAAATTTTTAATCTCCGTATATGACATATCTGTGTTTACGTTATCTTCATATATATGCTTCAAGTTTAAATTATCTTGTCTGAAGGTATGATCATGTTCGCATTATCTCTAATTGACTGTTTTGGCACTTTGGCATAGCATGGTACTAGGTATATAGAATCCACGTTTCGATGTCTGCCCATGCTGTAAAATGAGACAATCTTGTCTTGCTTTTTAATGATGACATAATCAAATTTAAAAATTGAATTTTCTTTAATTTCTAAAGGGTCCAACATGCTTCCACCGTCTTCATGAGTATACCTACCAATACCCGCAATGTTTTCAAGCAGCTTAACTAAATATTAATACTTTGGTTGGAATAGCGACTTTGAATATACGTACACATTTTCAAAGCGTAGTCCATTCTCGTGAAGTATCATATTGAGTAATACATTTGTTTTTCCAGCACTGGAGCTACCTTGAATTAGTGCTCTAACATTGCCTGGAAACAGCTTCCCGTGACGATTGCGTCTGAAGTTGCTTTCAAAGTTTAGCTCCTGTATAGGCAGCGAGCAATCTTGCTTCACCAACTCCATCATAACAATTAAAATAAAATAAATCATCCTTAATGTACATATGCTTATGAATGCAAGCAATCACAGAGTATAAAAGAACTATGCAGCAATACAATCAATTAGTATACCATGAGTGCTAAGGGGGTTAAGGTCGCAAGAGGTTCCGGTTTAATCAACTCTCTCGTTAATCTGCTACCATTTGAAGCACATTTGCCTGGTTACAGATACTGCTGACCTGAGACAAAGCTAGAAAAAAAACTAAAGAGAGGAGACCCTGGAATCAACCCGTTAGACGAAGCGTGCAAAATTCACGACATTGCCTACGCTCAGCATAAGGACTCTGCTTCGAGAAACATTGCCGACAAAATCTTGGCCGAATAGGCGTGGAACAGAGTGCAATCATCTGATGCTACATTAGGTGAAAAGTTGGCAGCGCGACTAGTAACAACAATTATGAAGGGGAAGGCATCAGTTGGTGCCGGATTCAGCAAGAAGAAACGAGGAGGATTTCCTAATAATACCAATTATTGCAGCCCAAGGAGCCGCCGCTGGAGGCGTAGCACAAATTGCCTCCGCAGTAAATAAGAAAAAGGCTGCAGATAAACAACTTGCTGAAATGATGAGACATAACAAAGAAATTGAAGCAAGAGGAAAAGGTCTATGAGTGAAGAAGAAGACGAGGAACACGGAAAGGAAGAGGAGACAGAGCCAGAAAGGGAATTAAAAAAACTCCGGCAGAGGGCTTTACTTGTCTCGGAAAAAGTATTGAGTAACATAGATCTCAACTTGTATGCCCAGCGTTTAAAGATTCCTCATTTTCGAGGTGTATACATGATCGATCAGCTACCCTCAAGACCTCGTTACAGAAGTGAATTATTGTTAATCTCGATACTTCAGAGAATGAAGGCACTCATTGGGTTTCTATTAAGAAGGATAGCTACGTGCCATTTTATTTCGATAGCTTTGGACAAATGAAGCCTTCAAAAGAGATAGAAAGGTACCTCAGAGGCGCTAAGGTTCTGTATAACACTTAAGAGGTTTCAGAGTTTCAGCTCAGTCATCTGCGGGCACTTGTGCTTGCAATTTCTATCGCAATGAGTTACACTATTGCTGTCACTGTAGTCTGTTCTTACTACATACCTGAATACTCCTCTTCAATTAGATCCAAAGGGTCATTATGAGACTGCTCTATTGAATTTTGAAGCCTTCTATTCCGTTCCCAATATCGATCGGAGTAATAATCAATTTCATTACACATACGATGATGAAATTAAGGTCATTGATATACCTGATGGAACTTATGAGATTACTGATGTTAATGAATACATCAGAGAAAAGCTAGGGGTGGATGAGAATGTCTTCTTTATTAGGCCTTATATTAACACAATGAAGGCTGAAATTAAATGTACTTTCACTGTTGATTTTTTCCAATGATCGTTCTTTAGGCTCGCTATTGGGTTCAGCGGCAAAGTTATTCCAGCTATTGTTATGTTTTTATCTTTTTAAGATTTAATCTTAATCATACCGATTATACAGTAAATAGAAGAACCTAAATTCTTTAACTAGAACGGCAAAGTAGGCACTTCATAAATAGATGGGAGTGTGATACCACCTAAAGTACAAATGCTTTCAAAAAAAACTAACAGAGGTCCGACCAAGTGTCTGACACAGGGCAAAACAAAGTAAGCCCAGGCCAAAGTTATCTGAACACTTTATTAAAAATAATAAAAACAAATAACAGCGAAAATAAGTACTTCATATATTATAATGGCATCCCTTGGGTGCCTATATAACATTTAACATTATATAATTACAAAAATATAAAAAACAGAAAGGATTGATAAAATATTGAAACATGAATGAGCCCACCCTAGGCCATCATGTATGCCTATATATATCTTTAATACCTTTTAAAATTCTACTAAAACAACAATATTTACACTACTCTTAAACCAGAAACCAATGTCCCACAGTAATACTATACCGGGCAAAATCCAAAGTAAAACCACAACCAAAAGTATATTAACCTTTCACTTCCTCTCAATAATAATATATTAACGTAATTAAAAGAAGACATAAAAGAACAAAGTACCTAATGTTCATGAATAATGCCAGAATAAAAACCTTGCCCCACCTGATTAACCATAAACTTCAAATGCGGAGAAGCTTATATTATCAAAATCCAAGAAATAATTACACGTTTTAATACGAATAAAATACCTTATATCAACGAGTTTGAATTAAATAAAACGAAATAAATTTCCCTAAAAATTTCTAATTGATTACCTATAGTCAATCAGCTTTCCCACATACAACACGTTACTTGGGCCACCATAAATTCAGTCAGGAAATCATTTACCAACGATACACTCTTTTAAGAAAACGAAAGCTTTATGCAAATATATCTGTAAACGACATAAATAAAAATGACCAACTAGAGGGCTTTTCATATCAAAATGGCAAATGTAACGCAAAACCTGAATTATGTTAAAATAATATCCTTTTTAAGTTGTAGTTCTCCCCAAGCTCTACAACAATTATGTATGTGGAATTACCCACTAAGTGATAAATCCTGCATAATTTTAAAAAAACATGGCATTTTCAAAAAACAAAGCATAGTTAACGTAAACCACCTATACGATATTTTAACACAGTAGCAGGGAAATTAACAAAGGAAAAAAGTAAAATAGGATAGCCCAGTTTTGTTTCCTGTGGTCACACAAAATAATTAAAGCACCAAAGTCTCTCAAGTATACACCACAAAGACAAGAACAAACGATAACAATACGGCCAGTTTAATGCCAGAAATTAAATCATAAAAAGCCGAAAGGTCGGAGATCTTACCTTACTGATGATCACTCTAGGTACCCCCAAATCACAACTGACCTCCGTCACCAGAAAACGTTTAACCAGCTCAGTAGAGCAAATGCGATAGCCGCGCCGCCACACCAGAAACTCAAGAAATAACACGACTGGACGTGGGGCAGAGCCAGAGAACAACAGGAAAGACCGATAACCACACCGCCAGGCCAGAAACTCAAGAACCAAGACGACTGCAAACGTTCACGTACGACAGGACTAAAGAAAAAAAAGAGACTTTGGCGCGATACATAAAGCGACAGCTAAGTGCACAGCACACTATGCAGCTGTCTGAATTTGATTTCCTGGTGAATATATTTATGGTGAGCGTCATACCAATCGAGTGTAGTATTGCAACAGGCGCTTTCATCGACGGTAAAAGTGGAGGCTCGATCTACGTGTTCTTCCCTTCTGTTCCATCCTGGGTATCATGTTTCTCAAGAGCCGTAAAATCGAATTTACCTTCCAATCATAAACACCATTCCTAGAGCAAATTATTCTTCGTGTAGTGGACCAGAAGGTAATATCATTGACTTTAGAAACGAAGATATAAGCATAAGGCTTGCTATCCGTTGCAATGGCAATAGATTTTGAAGAAGTCAGCGACGTCGAGGATATAATAATGGAATGATTCGACGCACACATCATACTCTGCCCTTGACACCCAGCGGACTAACATCACGCAATCGGCAGTTCCTCCAGGTATTGGGCTTCAGAATCCTATAATCATGGACATCTTCAATGTTACCGGGACACCGAAGTTCGACAAGATCACTAAAGAGGAACATGTGTTTTTACCATATAATACATCAGCTCTGGACGCTAATGACGAGATAAGAATCCCTTTTCAAACGGAGGATTTATATACTTTACCTAATCGAAGTTATCTATACATCGTGGGGAGTATTACTAAACCTAATGGAGAAGCTACTACTGTAAAGCTTACTAATAACGCTATTGCATTCATGTTTGAGGAGATTACACTGGATATGAACGGCTCAACTATTGATCGAACCAGGAACCCCGGGATCGCATCAACTTTACGCAACTATGCTGCTCTCAACCCCATGGAATCTGATCGTCTGCTGAATGCTGGATGGTGCTATCCTAGAGAAGACATGGACATTGTGAATGCAGCATATGGAGCCTTCAACGCTCTCGATGCTTCTGGGATTTGCTGACGACCACAGGAACTCATACTCAATAGCAAGTTTGAGTTGGTGCTGATTCGATCCAAGGACTCTAAAAACTGTATTATAGCACCTGAGGGTGAAGAGGTTGCAAGCGTTAAACTTGCACGAATCGAGTGGAGAATGCCTGTGATTCGACTTTCTGTTGCTGAAAAGGTTGAAATTCTCAAGACTGTCAAGACGGACAAGGCGCTGTATCTCCCATTTAGGACCATGGATCTGCATACTCACCCTGCTGTGCCACAAACTAAATAATTCACCTTGAATGTCGCCACCACATCAAAAATGGCGAAGCCGAGATTTGTCATTTTGGGTGCTCAGACTTTAATCTCGAGTAATGCATTTAAAGACTGTTCCCTTTTTGATCATTGTAACATAACTAATTTGAGACTTTATCTTAATAGTAAATGTTATCCTTATCATGACATAAATTTGGACTTTGGAAACTCGAGATTTGCATCATTGTATGACATGTACTCAAAGTTTCAAAACTCTTATTATGAAAAAGAAAATTATCCTTTATTGAAGAGAAAAGTTTTTCTTAAATTTGCTCCTATATTTGTTATTGATTGCTGACATCAACCCGAGGAAGTTGTAAATGGTGCTGTCAAAATCAGAATAGAAATTCAAGCTAGTGTAAATATTCCTGCACAGACATTCATTGTATTGTTTAATAATTAATAATAAAGTATTTACATACAAGCCTCTGACTCATGTGATGCAGCTTATATTTTAAACTAATCATTGTAATGATTTATTTTTTCATTAGGAATCGTAAGGATTTTTAATGAATAAAAACATGACGTAAAGGATACCTTCATTCATTTTTATCTTGCATTTCCATCACTTTCCTCCTCCAACTCCTCGATCCAGCATATGACATTGCACTTGCAACAGCTAGGTTACCTAAATGGTAATCTATAAACGATTCAAGTATATTTAGCCTACAAATTTCATCGCTATTTAAAAGTATTTCACAATAATTAAATTAGTATTAAAATTTTTTATTTCGAACTCTTGCATATAAGCAACAATATTATAAGATAAAACATTTTCGCAATATTCCACACGTTGACACTCTCGATTTGAGGAATGATCTGAATGTAGGAAGACTCTCTCGAATTATCTCCCAGTCTTGCATTGCCATGTAAACAAATTTGTCTGTGTTTTTCACTATAAGCACTGGAAGATCGTAGAAGAATCTTATCTTAACGTTGTGCCTTTTCGAGATGTGGACGTCTCGGCACCCGCTTCTTACCGGCATGTTTCTTGGGTGTCTCGATGTTGCTTATTCTATCCTCCAATAGCGTCAGCCTCCTTTGCAGTCTGCAAAGCTGTTCCTCTTCTTCTTCCCCTTATTGCACCGTCTGAAACATTGCACAATGAAAGTCTTAGAAAACTGCTTTGTGAAGTGAAGGTAGCCTGAAAAGAATTACAGTTTGCTAGGTTACAGGGAAATGAAGCAATGATTTTTTCTAGATGTGAAAATACTCACGTCAGTGTTTTCCTGAGTTCTGCCGGCTTGCCAGAGGAAGGTTCGGAGGTCGTCGGTGCTAGATCTCCAGTCGCCTGTGAATTGGACTCCTTCTGTTCCTCATCTATGTGATTAGCACACCGCGGTGCAATGGGATATTCCACTATATCTTCTGGTTCTTTATCATCCGAATCTATCTCGGTTTTAGGTGTCGTCATTTGAATTCTGCAAAGCCATAATAATTTCCAGTGTTGGTTACATACAGCTGCTTTTGTGCTATAGTACTATGTATCGAAATAGCAATGCATGTTTGTATCGTCTAAACAATTAAGTTTTTACACTAATGATCTCTGAAGCTACATATATGACGATGGCAATGTAGAATAATGATACATATTTAAAGAGCTACTTACTTTAAATTTCTCTGCCTTAAGAGGAATACACTGCAGCTCTCATTGCATGGAAAGTATGACGTCATCTGGTCGTGTATCTCAGGTTTTGCACACAGTACAGTGAGTATACCCATTACACTACTCTGAATGCCAAAGAGAGCTGTGACTTGAAATGAGGCTGGCCATCTCACCTTCACTTTCGGAATCAGTCTCGCTGGAAAGAAAGAAATACAAAGCAATGAGCCATTTTATTTTCACTCTTCTTTAGAGAAGAATTGCACACTTTTTAGAGATTGCATTCAATGATAAAAATCTGTACTTACATCATGCTTCTTTTGAAGACCGGGCAGTTGTCTGTGCATATGCTTCGTGAAGTCATTTGGTGATGATAGGAAGGCATGTTGTACTCTATAGAATGCATGATACCATTCCACGACTCTTTATGATAGTATGTATAATGGTATGACTCTTCTCCACATTCACTTCAAAAATAGTCCACTGTATTATCGTCTCGATTACACATGGAATAATATTCAGAGCAGTGCGAGAAGCGGCTCCTTATATACAGCGAATTGAGAAACCGGTTCTTCTATCTCATGTACTGACGTGCAGAGAGGATCGGTGCGGGAAAGCGATCTGTAGAGAGCGGGGGAGGAATGTGTTTTTTCTCTATGCAACAGAATCGAGGATTCAGTGAGGGTGGGAGGGGAATGATAACTTCTATTACAGAGAGGGAATGCACGTAAAGGTTTTTGATATCTCTGTTTGAAAGAGATAATTATTGTAAAAAAACAGTGTTAGAATAGATTGTACATGTATATCTATGCTCAATGATTCTCATAGGTAATCCTACAGATTCGTATGCTTGGAGGAGCTGTAAGTGTGTTACAGTTGTGTGTGTGCGTGAGTGTGCGAGTGTGTAAGTATACGGGTGTATGTATGTTTATGTTTGTATACGTATGAGGTGTATGAATGCGTGTGTGTATGTGCAAGTACACTGGTATATGAGTGTGTAAACTGGTGTATGTGTCTATGCTTGTATGCTTGTGTGTATGTGTGTGCGTGCGCGCGTTTGCGTGTATGCGTGCACTGGTGTATGCTTGTGATGTATGAGCGCGTGCTCGTGTATATGTGAATGCTTGGATGTGTGCAAGTCGAGGAGAAAGAAAGAGATAGATAGATAGAAAGAGGGAAAAGGAAGAAAAAGCGAGAAGAAGAAAGAAAATAAATAATCATGTCTAGGCACCGGAATATATAAATAATTATATTTGTTAAATACATTTTAATCTGCCCGTGCCAGCTTCCATAATTTAATATTTATTAAGCATTAGAGTTTCGCAGGGTAAGACTCGAACTAGGACCTCTGTGTACGTAAGGATACGGTGCATTAAAACATCGTAATCATATATAAAAAATTAAATTATATTTCTTAAACACATTTTAATCTATTCGTGCATGTTTCCATAATTTAATATTTATTAAGCATTAGAGTTTCGCTGGGTAAGATTCGAGCTAGGACATTTAGGTAACGGATAACGTCTTTCATTAATCAGGGTAATGATATAATATTATTAAAGCATCAATTTTTCATTAGCAATAAACTTTGCCTGCAGCAAGATTCGAGCACAGGCCTAAGGATGTCTAGGTATACACAGAGGTTTAATGTATGTAATGATATATGTTAAATACATTTTTGATATCACTTTGAAAAGAGCCAAACAGAGAGCTTGTATAACTATGTTCGGGTATATCCGTAGGACTTCGTGAAGACACTACTGCTCTCAGAGAGAACTGGCCTCGGGGTAAAGCCAACGCCTTGATGACGAGGTGGAGTGGGGTGGAATTTAGAGTCTAGCAGTTATATGATGCTTGTTCCCCTTGGGAAGTGAAGCCTCTCTCTTTTCCCACAATCAAACAAAGACAGGGCACGTATAAAGGCTCCACGAGTTTCTTTTGTTATATTCACCTAACATGCACGTGTTCGGACAATGGCAAGGGATACAATAGAATCTGATCCCTTGTCAATCAAGCTTTTGTTAGAATGGTCCAGCTTGTTCTTTTGTTATACGGCTGTGGAAGCGGGGTACTACACGGGTGATTTTTCTAAAGAAGCCTTGCTCTGGTCAATAGAAAGGGATACAATAGCATCTGTTCCTTTGTTAGCTCGGGTAAAGCCTGTTCTATTGTTCTTTTGCACGTGTTCGTCAAACAATGCGTCTGCCAGGTGGTATTCCTAAAAGTACACACTCAGGGAATTCAATAGAGTTGGGACAATAACGTCTGATCCTTTGTTCACAATATTACAACATACTCTCTTGTTCATTTTGACAGGTGATGGATAACCTTTTGTTCTCTTGCATGTGGTCGTTAAACAATGCGACTGGGAGATGGTTGTTTCAGAGCAGAAGTGCACACTTGTGCGGATATGGCGTGGGTAGAAAACGTCTCCGCTTTTGTTACAGAAGATAATTTATTATGCCCATTTTTCGTTTTGACAGTTGATTGACAGCCTTATTTGCTTACCTGTCAAGCTTCCATTATACTCAAGAAGATTTATGACCCTCAGCTGCAAGCAGATAGTACCAGGAGGTGGAGAAGGGGGTGGGGGAGATCTCATTTGCATATGTATACACATTCCTGCATATTAAGTTATTTTGAATCACCATTTCTATACTGCTAACACTAGTTATGAGGCTTGCAGACTTTATTCTTCCCGAGCTTTAAATCTTATTCGCTCATTATATATTTTTAATTTGTTTCAGCCGCCTCTATTGGTTAAATCCAACAAGCATCTTTGAAATAATACTGGAATTTCGCGCCCTTAGCTCAACGAATTTCTGAGCCATATCTGGCTAACGTCATGTACCTCATCCCCGCCTTGCTTCTTCCATCCTTGTGTCCGTGTTGAAAGCGGCGTCTAGGAAGACAACCTAGCGGCGCCACTAGATTTCAGTTTCAAACTTTCATTCAATAATCTGTTGCAAATAAAACAATGTTTTTAATTCTAACATTTACACAGTAAAATATTTAAATTATATTATCTCCTAACTACTATATACATAATATGTACAGTCTCAGTTTCATCAGTGTCCTTGCGTGTCATCCTCCGTGGTGTAGTGGCTACCATGCTAGCCTCTAGTTTCCGAGGTCGCGGGCTCAAATCCGGTGGAGAGCGATGGATTCTTTCGGGCGTAAAACTCCTTAGTATTGCTTTCTTTGGAAGATAAGTAAAGCCGGTGGTCCCGTGTCGTAGATTTACGTCAGTGAAAGAACCTGAAACCTGATAAAGAGGCCTCTGAACAAAATTACTAGTCTCACGCCCAATATAAAATGGGATGCTAAGGACCACAGCAGTTAAAGAGCTTCCATAAATAAAACTCAATTTAATTTTTAGTTGTCGTCGCCTGTGGTGCCGTATGCAGTAACAACGGGCGTTAAACACAGCACGGTCTCTACATTTTAGAATGTTATGTGCAGTTGCAATTATCATATTATTTCGCTTGATTTCATTTTCTGTGCACTTGACTGATTTCGGGTGACTGTGTTTGCCCCAGCATTGCCTACGTTTCCGTTTCTTCAAGTTTGGTTCGTTCTGACTTCTTTTGTTATGCGTTACCTGAAGGCTGCTTGCCTTCTGGACGTGTTCTGCTCTTGCTCTGCATTTGCTGTCCTTAATACATATGATATTTTATATTTATTCGCTTTTAATAATTCTGTTTTGATATTATAGCGATTCTTTGCGTAGTGTTAAATGTTTATCTTCTCCACATTTACTTTACTTATGTAGCCTTTTATGTTGATTACACCATTAAATATTCTTTCTCTTTATTTATTTGCCTTTTCTTATGTTTGTTTTCTAGCGTGTTTGATATTTCATATCGGGCGAATATTTCTATCTCAATATGTGCCGATTTAGAAGATAGTCAGGCCTTGTAAGTTTTGAAGCATGGCGATGAAGGAACATTCGTGTGTAAGAGTTTCCAAATACGGCTAATAGGTGCCCTGCGAACGCTCCTAAAAGCGACAGCAAAAAACGCCAGTTAAGTGTCAGAGTATAAGCAAGAGAAAAATTAAAGCTTACTTGCAATGATCCCAGTTCTCACGAGATGCTGAAAAAGTTGAGAACAAGTGACTGTAAAACTTTTTATACGAGCTAGAAACTCGTAAAAGAAATGCTTTTTGAAACTTTGTGTAATGAGCATAACTTTAAATTAAGGCCTTACTTAAATCGCCATTTCTTAAAATTTAAGGTGCTGCAGAAGAAAAAAAAGATGATATTAGCCATCACAGCACATTAACATTTTTTTCTCATCTAGGAAAGTGTAAGATGAACTTCAAATAATAGCTCCCAAGATCTAATCGTAATTAAAAAAGTGAATCTGATATAAAATTCAGTTGATATTCAGCCTGTAAATTGTTAGAGACTATAGAAAATATTCTATATGCTACATTCCTGTTTTACAGTATCCATTATTATCTACTGTGAGCTCCGAATTAGTTCAATTCTGTATTTAGGAAGAATGATATCTTCTTCGTTTCTTTTGTTTTTTCTTTCCCCCTTACTGTTTGTACTGTTCTATCAGTGCGGTCTGCAGTATATTTAGTTGGTCTTTCTGTCGTGCTTAGAGTGGATTTATCCACTGAAGATCAAACCACGAGACTCATATACTACGAGGCTCTACGAAAAGAATATAATAACTAGGGCTAGGATATTTATGATCTAAAAATCACCATAATATGCACAAACAAATATGCTGTTATGATCAAACATTTACCAAAATATGCACAATAACGTAATAAATATGACCTAACAATATTAAAATGAGGTAAATCTCCTATTGTTAAATAAATTAGTAAGTCAGTTTTGATAATGAACTATTTATTTGAGAATAAAATGCACATGAAAAGCAAGCTAAACTATGCAATTTGACATTCCAGTAGGATTTTTATTAACATTATAGGTACATAATTAACCTATGTGCTTTTTACATCCTCATTCTACTTCATATAAGCTCTGATTTGCAATACACAATGAATACCTTGTGCAAATTTTCAAATGAAAAAGATTTCCTATTGTCAACCAACAAAGCTTTGTACTTCGAAAAGCTCCTTTCTACTTCAGCTGACTCAAGAGGAGCATATTTAAAATGAACAATATCATTTGAATCTAAATCTGAATGATTAAGAGAGAACTTTTCACCCAACAAAATCATTGAAATGGAACACAGTGTATGATACCCTTGGTTTTTTTCTAACACCTTTTCCATTTTCTTTGACACTTCTTTTCCCACTTTACCACAAACACCCTCTAATTTATTCATAACTTTTTTCACTTGTTCTATCTGCTTCATCAGTGGCACTTCTGGTTCCTCCATAGCAGTTATGACAGCAATAATAAATCCAAAATTTGATTTTATGTATGAAAGTTTGCCTGAAATTTCACCATTAGACATTAATTCTTGAGCTAGTCCAATTGAAGTAGCTTCACTGCTATCCAACGAATCAATGATGCTTTTCACAACGTTGAAGTTCTGGCAGTAATAGGTGCAGGTATCAATTCAGGACCCCCATCTTGTCAAAATGGGAGATGGTGGCAAGGGAATGTCTGGAGCTAACAACTTAAATGGTGCAACACGTGAAGGGGCTTTCAAAAATATCTTTTTGACACACCCAATAAATTTGTCAACGTCACTGAATTTACTACGAATCTCCTCTGCAACTCGGCGCAAGGCGTGATCTAAACAAGTCACATGCACCATTTTACTGTACAATGCTTTTAGAGAATCGGCAGCTTTCACCATATAAGGTGCAGCATCCATTACGAAGAGAAGTACATTGTCATGCTTAACACCATCGGGCCATATGGCACCCATAGATCTGTCGAACAACTTAGAAATGGTGGAAAAATTTACTTTTTCTAAATGTTCACAGTTTATTAGAAACTTTTCGCCTAGACCATCTTCTTCCACAGTTCCCACAATGGCATTTGCAATATATCTTCCCATAGAGTCTGTAGTTACATCAATTGATACCCAAATTTTTTTTATTTACAAGCTGTTTGATTTGTTGTGTTGTTTTTTCGTAGCTTCGGCTGACAAAGTTCTTTCTTAATGGGGAAGATTTAGGAAGAGATTTGCCTGTGTATTTTTCTAAGAATTCACGAAATTTTGGTTGGTTTAGTTTACTTAAGGGAATATCAGCACAAAGGAAAGCTGTACAAAGTTCTTCACAGTATGGTGAATAAGACTGGCGGGATTCCCCTAGAAGCATTTGCTGTAGTGTTTTTTTTCATTTTCAATCCGTTGTACTTAACGTTTGAGTTTATCTGTCGCCACATGCTGCTGAACGTTAAATGACTTCTCCGCAGTTACTCTTACGTCGCACAGTTTACAATACAGTATTTTACCATCACTTGAAAATACTTTCTCACCATATTGAGACACAAGTTTTTTAGTTTTACTTGAACATTTTGCTTCACTTTAGGCATTTTTTCTGAACTGCACTGCACACGCTTACGACTTCAATAAGACTGAATAACACAATGAGTGAATTAGACACTTGTCTGCAGTTCAGGGTCCAGACTTAGGACTTAATCAGCTACCTGCTCATAGAGTAACAATGGACTGGTTTAAAGACGGTATGATGGTATGAAAAAGAGAGTTTTAATTTTTGCTAGAAGTCAGAGAAATGAAAGTCAAAATTAAATCGGTTTTCGGAATAACAGATTTATTTTATTTTACTTATATACATTTTTTTTCAAATTACTTTGCTTTCCCCTTTAATGTTCCAGATTACACAAACTCACTGATGCGTAAGGGTGAAGTCCATATTGTGAATTCAAAGGAAACAGGGAAGGAAAGTAGATACTTGCCATTTTCCAGGAAACAAAGTGAGGTGCGCAATTCTGAGAAATGTAACACGGAAGAAATAAATTGCATGGGAAAGTTCTTTTCTTCTTGAAAGAGTGAAAATATGACAAATATGACCATTTACTTGCTAAAATATGCTCTATCAGAGACAAATGGCCATATATGCAAAAATATGACTTAACAAATTAAGTTAATTCATTTCGCTGTTTCATAAGAAGCATTTATATGTATTTAAGGAGCATGTCAGTCCTACCAAAAAATATATGCCCTATCATAAAAATCCTAGCCCTAATAATAACTTACACAAATAATAAATACTGGTTCAAATCCCGGCTATATCACTGATTTTTTCAGTCTACGTTTCCAACCTAGCGTATATAAGGCATGTAAGTATAGAAGAACAATTAATTAATTACATTTTAAGTTATCGCTAATAGAACCTGTATATTTGTGAAGCTAAAGTAAGGTAAACTGCACAAGGAATGTAGGCATTTGTTCGTAGCAAGTGCCTGCCAAAAAACACGTTGAAACATTTAAGGAAGGCGGTGACGAAATGGGACCAAGTTAACTCCCTCTGCGATGGTGTGGAGTCAAGTGCATGGAATGTACAGACAATCCGCGGTGGTTTATGTTGAAGGAAGCACTAAACCGCCTCTGTTTGTCTTCCTGCTCCCCTTTTCTTTGCTCCTGAGCCTAAACTAACCTGTGTTCGTAGGCTAATGTGTGTTTAACAGACTTTTAACCTCAAACCAATGCGAGACGGACTCATCCGGGGGCTGGTGTGGACCGTCGTTGCGAAGCATGCCTTCCAACCACTCAGGTGAAATGTTTGCATACACCTCTTCTTTAGTAGCTCATCTGGGCCGGTTTTTCATAGGCTAATACGTGTGGTCTGACTTGAATTCAAACCAATAAGAGATTTGATCACCCAGGAATGGTGTGGAACAAGAGATAAGGAGGTTCACCCAACTTTGAAAAAAAAGAAAAACATTATAGAAAACCGAAGTATCGGTACGTTTCCTTGCACTCGACTATAATTTGCCTCAAGATATTCAAACTGCGCCACAGGAATACCTACTGTAAAGTGAGTTTTATATAGATGCTCGGTTAAACCACGCCTTTCTACTTTTGATTTTATCGGATTTGGTGCCGCCACGAAATTATATTTGTGTAATTCGAATCTTAGGTCAAACAAACCTTGTCATTTTTATAATGACTATAAATTGCATGTTTTCCTTCATTTACATATTTCGTGTGAATTCTTAATGAAACTAAAAAGGTATTTTTGTCGTATAGGTTGTAGTTATACATACACATATTTTATCCACACACATTAAATACATACACAAATCCAGACACACAGAGACCCAAGCAAGCCCACTCACACAAACCCATACGTGCTCCCCACACATACACACATGCATACGCGCTCATACACATACCTGGTAGCTCTTCTTAGATGTGCTTCTTAAAACGTCTTACTGTTTCTCTGCCAGCTACGAATTAGTACAGTAAATAGAGGAGGTATTGTAGTCAATATTTCATGTTGTGGGGTCTACTAAAGCAAGAAACCCGAAATGGTAGCCGAGGTGGTTAAGGCATCGACTCATGAACGGGAATTCGCAATTGAAATCCCGCTAGGACCGTCCTACCTACTGAGTTTTTTTCCAGGTTTTCCCAGTCTTCTACCTGTCAAATTCCGGGAGATACCGTAAACTTAGGAGTGGAATGTTTCCTTTCCAAATCCTCATATTACTTCATGCATCATCAATGTCCAAAACCTGTGGTCCTGAATGTAGTAAGTACTGGCATTAAACACTGCTTAAAAAAAGAATAAAGAAAAAAACTGTGTAACTCTAAAAACACTCTTCTCCATCAAAAATAAAAAGTTATATAAGTAGAGAATTTCATAGGTACTTAAATTATACACTGTTTAAGAATGCCAGATGAAGATTTTAAAGAAAATATCCCCACCCCAAATACCCGGAACATGTGAGTAGAGTTAATTTCTGCATTTGGGTGTCGATAATGTTAATGACTGCTCCACCTACCCGCGTTTTTGTTTGTTTGTTTTTTGTTTTACGGACGAAGCATGGCTTTATGTACCTATATATCATGAAGAATTAATGAATATTAATGTGAATTTTCTTAAAAGTTGGGAGAGATATGTGGCGGCACAAGGACATAATTTGCAATATCTTCTATGACGAAGGTATGTGGTTGTTGTGGTTATAATTTGCGTGTGAATCTATGGACTTAAATTTAAGGGGCTATGAATATCAAACTCCGCCAGCAAATAACGTGCTGCCCAATGCCAAGAAAATTCCTGTTAGGCCGGCCACGCAAACAAACGAAGGCTGTGTAGTTGAGGTTGGTATTTAATAGTTATTGTAATGATACTGCATTACAATTCTGTACCTCTCGTGGATTTGAAGATTTTAATCTGCAGCACATAGTAAAGGAAGCCATGTTACCTTGGTACCGTGTACTTTCTAGTATTTGCTATATGTGAGAGGAAGACAGGAGAGGGGAAGTGACTCCGAACAGGTAGCGTAGAGAGAGAGAGAGAGAGAGAGAGAGAGAGAGAGAGAGAGAGAGAGAGAGAGAGAGAGGAGACCAAGGTCTGGCGTTAGCTAGTGAGTTACAGAGTGGCAGGGTGCCATGTCGGCCGTTAAGAGCGTACAGTCCAGCTGATTACTACCATAAAATGTTGCAGTACATGCATGGGATCGGAGTATTATGGTTAAATATGTGTGATTCTCCAACATAGCTCCCGCATAGTAAACTCCTCACTTCAAAGGCTTCAAAAGATTGATGAAAATGGTTGCAGAGAACATCGCTGTAAAGGAACATATCGTCATAGAGGCAACCAGAGTTAACTAGGTTTAATGGAAAGGAGTGGCGACGGGTTTCTTTGTGAAGATTCAGCAATATTGGAACCGGGCGTTCTAATGGGAGAATTTCAACTCTTCCTGTATTCTACAAGAACAGCAGTCACGTGTGAATTATTATATTGGATGATATCTGTTCATTTTGAAATGTATTTATGTAATATTCAGGATTGTATTATATTCAGAATTTTCGACCATTCAGAATTTCAGTATATGAAATTGTGGGGGATTAATAAATCAAAATTTTCATAATTAGCAAGCAGCAATCTGAAAATGTTCAGGTGTGCATGTGCTCATTGTAAGATATGGAAAGTCCTAATCATTTTGTTAATAAATGTTTATCTTTATTCAAAACTAAAGTGTGAATTGTATATTGAAATTCCTTGCTGTGTATGCAGTGGTTAATCAAACGGTTGTGCTAAGCATAAAACTGAAAAGAAGTGCGATGAAATAATACTCACGAACAATCGAAATGACTTCAAAGTAATTGTGTTGCTAGATTATACCTGGCATTTACACATATTCATGGAAAGAACGAAGCAAATAACTGCGTTAAAATTGAAGGAACACATTGGTTTAATATTACACACTCGCTCTACCATGGTGTGTAGTCAAATACATAGAATCGTGCCAATATAATCCGCAGTGGTTTATGTTGACGAAGCACTATAAACCGCCTCTGCCCCCACCGCTTACCTGGTTCTAGTACTCTACTTAATGCTTGTCTTACTCCTCCCATTTCCTTCGCTCTTGAGCCTAAACCATAGGTTAATGTTTGATTAACAGACATTTGACCTCAAACGCGAGACCGTCGTTGCGAAGCATGCCTTCCAGCCATTCAGTTGAAATGTTTGCACACAGCTCCCCTTGGGCCGATTGTTCATAGGCTAACACTATTTGCATTCTATAATGAACAAATTGCACTTGTCAACAATAAAAAAGTTAAATAATTGCTGCTGATTCTTCTGTATTTGCAATCCAAAAATGAAGCAGAAATGTTCCATCACCCACCAGTGTTTTGTAATATTAAAAAACTGTTTTCATGTTTATTAGTATAGGGCTGCAAACGTACTGATTGAAAGAAAATAATTTTGTTTCATTAGGCCAACAAACGACATATTTGCTTTAGGTGATAGTTGTCTGTGACTTCAGGAATGACATGTTCAACAATGAGCTTCTCCTCAGAAAACTATGGCTTTCCCGCCCAGATAAATGTTTACTCAAAAAACAAATAAGGAAAGTTTGTTAGAGACAGAAGGGGTTGCCAGAGGAGAAGCTTTGTTTGATGAAAGAAGCTAATCCTGTGTCTTCTCAGTTGTGAATTAACAAGTGTAGTGTCAGATAATAGTGTATTTTCTTAAGCATTGTGAATTAGGAGGAGGATAATGTCTCGCAAATGTGTATACGATAAAAACAAGTTTTGTTACATATGTGGTGAGTACACTTTAAAAGCGCAGAGGCGAAATGTGACTCCTCGAATTAAAAGAGCGTATGGGTGTTATTTTGACAACAAAATAGGCCAAAATAAGTTTTGGGATCCGGAAATCTGTTGTGCCAAATTTGTAACACTATTAACAGGCCGGTTAAAAGGATCCCGTCATATCCCTTTTGCAGTTTCTATGATATGGCGGGAATCATACACCAGACTTGCTGCTTCTACTTGACATGTATATTTGGAATAAGTTCTAAGTCCAAACATACTGTTAAATATCCATCTTTAGAAGCAACAATTCGACCAGTATCTCATGGACCAGGCCTTCCCAAGGCAACTCCACCAGACGACAAAAATGTGACCGAAGATTTTGAAAGTGTTGATGACACTGGTAAATTACAACAACTGAGTGACCCAGATTTTATAGAAGTTACCATAAACGAACCGCACTTTCTAACGCAGGAGGATCTAAATGATTGGTTAGTGATCTTGGATTATCCAAAAATAAAGACAATTAAAGACCGGCACCTCATGCAGGATGCCACCAAAGTAAGTTCTTTCCGTCAACGCCAAAAGGAATTTGAGCATTTATTTTCTAAACAGGAGGACCTAGTTTTCTGTAATAATGTTGATTCCTTGTTGGGGCTCCTGGGTGTTTAACATAAACCTGAAGATTGGCGTTTGTTCATTGAACTTCTCGAAAGAAAAGCTTGAAAGGGGTCTTGCTACATAATGGAAACAGGTTTTCATCCATTCCTATAGCCCACGCAGTTGGTATGAAGGGGAGTTACTTGAACATACATCTCTTGCTTTCCAGAATCCAGTATGACGACTATTCATGGCAGATATATACATTTTCAAGTGATAGCTGTCTTACTTGGGTTACAACTTGGCTATACAAAATTTTGCTGTGTCTTGTGCATGTGGAATAGTAGAGATAAAATCAACCATTATGTTAAAAAAGTGGGCCAAAGTGAGAGTCATTCAGTACAGGACAGGCAAATGTTGTTCAACAACCACTTGTAAGTGCCGACATAATCTTATTGCCTCCAATACACATCAAACTACGTTTGATTAAGAACTTCGTGAAAGCAATGGATCGTAATGGGAGTGCACATCTGTTACTGGAAACTATGTTTACATAGTTCAGTGAAGCGAAACTAAATGAGGGAAGATTTGTTAGCCCTCATTAGAGAACTTATGAAGGATTCATAATTTGAGAACCTGTTAAATGTGCAAGAACGAGCTGCATGGTTCTCTTTCAAGAACGTTGTCATAAACTTTCTAGGAATATATAGATCTGAAAGGTAGAATCAGACGACTGAAAAATTCAATGCCATAGCCGGGATTTGAATCACGGATCTACCGGTCTCCGTGGTTCAAATCCCGGCTATGGCATTGAATTTTTCATTCGTCTGATTCTACCTTCCCAACCCTGTCCAACACACGCCTTGTGTGGAAGAACAATTAATTCTATAGATCTTAACATTACAGAGAATTTTTCAGTGAGCTGATTGAGAACTACAAGGTCATGGGATGTAATGTCTTTGAAAATACAAATGTTGGACTGCCATCTTGACTTCTTCCCTGAGAACCTCGGCGCTGTCGGCGACGAACATAGCGAGCGTTTCCATCAGGACATCGCTAAATGGAAAGACGCTACCAGGGAAAATGGACTCCAAATATGTTGGCAGACTACTGTTGGATACTCATGAGAGACGTTCCTCAAGCAAAGTACATTAAAAAATCTACTTCAGGTTTATTTTAGGTACTTTAAAGATATTATAGCAAAGGTGTTACGCATATTAAAATGTATAATTACCAGAAATGTTATTCATGAAATTATTAAAAACCTATAGCGGATGGAAAAGTTCTTTAAAAAGATTTGATATTAGCACAACAAGGTTAATAATAATCACCCATTGTATTTCTTATAACATTAAAAATCTTAAATTTTGTTGACCAGTGTTGTTTATTCATATTAAAAGCTTTAACAAATTCATTCTTTACAGAGCAAATATGCATCTTGCGTTATTATATTATTGCGCATGTAAAATTTGCAGTTTAAATACGTATATATAAAGTGTGAAGTTGTCTGGAACCATTAAGTACCCACATTTAAATCCAGCGCTTCCTGATTCCTCATGTTAGAAATAAATGTTAAAATGATGGAAAAGTTAACCATGTTAACATTATAAGTTGCAGGCATTCAAATTGCTGTCGAAACTCATTAATATTCCATTGTATTAACACGAACTTCATGTAATGGTTGTTAATGTTAAACATTTGATTGTGCAGGAGAGGGACTTTTTTGGCTTATCTTTAGAGCTACCCTTGTAATTTCTTTGTTCTGAGTAGTGATGTTTAGTAGTTTCTTAATGATGAGGTGCTTCGGTTTTTAGCTGTTTTATCTGTGTGGATTGGCTGTAAAATGTAAAGGTACGGACGAACGGAAGGGTCCCCGCAACCGGAACAGAGCACCGCAAGTAGGCCGCACGATCCTGTTTGCTGGAGGGGTGATCACGGGAAAGATTTTAAGTGCGAGCAGATTCGGATGACGATGGGCGCAAGCATGGACGGGATCCCTAGCTTTTCCAGATCGAACGCATCCGCCGCCCGGGCCCACCCCAATCACCGAATCCCCCACTCCGAGGCGAGTCCTAACTGAGCATTCCTACAACAACACCAGGGAAGAAATCTCTGCTGAGCGCACATCCACCGTCCAGCCACAATCTCCAAACACCGCCGACAAGAGATATGATGGGCGCAAGAAATGAGGGGCGGGAAAGTCGCGGCAGAAGATGAGTCACCCCAAAATTCGCCTACCGACCCTGGGAAACCACGAAAAAAAACATGGGTCAGAGTGGACGGTCGCCGAGGATGGAACCCTGGACCTCCCGAATGCGATTCGCACACGTTACCACAGTGCCACCTCGCTCGGTTAGAATGGCTGTAGTGTTCGTAGTGTATGTGCCAAAATTTGTAGATCAGTGTAACCAAATGCAATTGCCATGTCACTAAATCCCACAGAATTTCAAATAAGCTGAGAAGCTATAAGTTGCTTAAGAGAAAGGCATCCGAATGGTTTTCCATTACTTTCTTCATAGGTGGAAGCATAGAGCTCAATTATTCAGTATTTTGTCTGTGTTTTGTTTCTGGATGGGAGAGTTACCTTCGACACTTATGATATCACGAGTTGTACATTCGGTCTGTTCATTAGTTGTACATTCGGTCTGTTCACGAGTTGTACATTCGAGTGCAAAAAATAAACGTGCCATACTTTTGGTTACTTTTAGTTTTCCATTCTTGAATGTTGGCAGAATCTCGTCATCATTTTATGTACCGCGCTGGCCTTAGGTGAGCTATCTTCTAATTGGTTTTAGCTGAAGTCCGATACGCTAGCATTACCCTATGAAGAAAGGCCAGGCCTAGCTGGGCAATGAACGGGTTGGTATATCTCACCCGAATGGTTGAAACAATATGCCTCCCAAAGACTGTCCATGCTAGCCTCTGAATGAGTCTGGCTCTTATTGGTTCGGCAGAGGTTAACCTCTGTAACCGAATGCAGGATGGAAGGCGCGGTAGAGGCGTGTTAATCATGGATTGCCAACTTAACCCGCCGTTCCTCATATCGACACGTTTTTTGCACTCGATAGTTCAGGATTGGACAGTGTCCTCGCTATCTTCAGCATTTATGGGAACTGTGTCATATTGGTTGACGATATTGGTCTTTTGTATCCTTTTATAATACTAAAGTCGCTATGTCTATTTGCGATTAGTTACTGTTTTGTTGTAGTTACATTCCAAATTTCAATTGGTAGGTTCAAATAATTTTACTTAGATGATATCATTATGAATTCACTCTCAAACAATTAATTAGTAATAATCATCAGTGTGGATCCTGAAGACCTAGCGTAAGCGTTGAAGTTGCTGGATCACAGGGACATAATAAGAGAAAAAACGTGACCTATGACAGCCTTACATATGGTAAAGGTATGGTAAAAGCAATGGAATGAGGAATTTAAACAGAGGAGCACAAACCTGAGAGGGTTGGCAAGGGTTTTATAACTCTCACAGTGTAAACGACGTATGTAGCATAACGAGTCTATCTCAAGCATGCACACTTTGCAAATACTACCGAGCCCACTGAAACAAAGGACGATGGTCCAAACAAAAGCAAGCAGTTTGATCGTCGCCTGAGAAGGACCTAATTTGGCTCCAAGAGAACTGTCCTCGACAACGCGTTTCCCAAGGGAGGCTTATGAATTTTCCACTTTGGCGATCCCTGCATCTCCCAATGTTTAAACTTTCCTTCTCACTGGCAGAGTTTACATAAACTTTAATTGCAGGCGTATACAACAGAGGCAGGCGCGCGCACGCCTAGCACAAAAACGAGCTTGCTCTGAAGACGAGACGCCGAACTCGTACAACAATTTCTAAGGATAATTAAATCCTTAGAAACTTGCGACTTTGTTCTTCCTCGGCATCTATTTGTACTAATCTTGGGGATGACTTGACCTAGAAGCTGTTTGAAGCAGGGAAGTCAACATTGCTACACAAATTCTCTTACTTGTTGAAATGCTTCAAGAGACGTTGACGACATGAAAGTAAACATCGCATCCTGCTTTCTTTTGCTGTACGAAATTAATTTCTTCATGTAAGCAATATTATTAAATTTGCCTATACTTCAACAAATGAATCTCTTTTACTCCTGACTCTTTTTCGTTTAGCTCTTGTTATCTCTTCACAGGAGTCTAATACAAAAGCAGAATATGTGTAACTATCAATCGACTTTTCCTTCCCCTTATTTGGCCATTTTTCTGTATTTTTGCTTTCTCCACCATGTATCTAGTAGATAGAAAAGATATTGCATTCCACCTAAAAATTCAATACCGAGATTTTATCGGAAGTACTTGTTTTGAGGCCTCCTGAATAAATAAAAAGAAAAAGCATTTTTAGAAAATCGTCGCCGTGTGTGTGTGCGTGCATCTGCGAACAGCATAACTCAAAAAGATAAGTCGGATAAATGCCAAACTTGATATTTAGGTTCAGTATCTTCCAAAGATCGACACGAAGGTTTTCAACAAAATTCCCACCCCAAAATATCCTTTATATGGAGCATTTTTCGAATGTTTGATTTTCTGAAAAATGACTAACGATTTTTATTAAGTACCATACCTTAAAATGTTTATATTACGAATAAAGCGCATATCTTGGATATTCTGGGAATTTCTGTGAAGTCCTCCTCATTAGGAAAGTATTTTATATAATTTTATATAGTTGGTAAACGTTGAGCGATAGACGAAAATGTAGTGAACAAAGAATATAAATATCTTTAAAACACACAATTTATTTAAAATAACTTTTTGTGGTATAAGCTGTTTCCGAGATATCCATTATTAATGGCTCGTATTGTTCAATACCTTGTTTTTCTTAAGTTCTGTTGACATTTAGTTGTTTCTCGTGATTGCATGGAAACAGTATGGACTTTTAAGACCAGCTTACAGGTTCTTAAACATTTGACTGTCGCTTTTCCGTTTATATCTATAACAAAATGCAGCTATTTCTGCAAAGTTTCTCTGGATTAAAATGAAGAAGCTGGAAAAATAAGCTTTCATAAGAATCATTTATATACCCACTATTACACGATAGATGGTAGAGAAGGTAATGTGAATGTAACACATCAGATATTTTTATTGCATTGCATTTCATCTAAAAGTTCGATACCGAGATTTCAACATAAATACAGGTTTTGAGGTGCCCTGAACCCCAAAAGCATTTTCGTTTAAAGATTCATATGCGTGTATATGTGTGTGTGTGTGTGTGTGTGTGTGTGTGTGTGTGTGCAGAACAGCATAACAAAAACGAAATGTCGGTTAAATACCAAATTTGGTATTTGAGTTCAGCGTCCTCCAAGGATGCGACACGAAGATTTTCAAGAAACCCCCCAACCTCATACTAGCCTTTGGATGAAACAATTTTCGTTAGTTTTGATTTTATCAAAAAGACTCTAACGATTTTGATTAAAATACCATGTGTATGAGATATTTACATAACAAATATAATATATGTATTGAATTTTCTGGGTATATACTGTGAAGTCATCTTCATTATGAATGTATTTTTCATAACTTGTAAACTTACTATACAAAGGATGTAGATCTTTTTGAAATCACATCAGTTATGTCAAATAAAATTTTTGTCGCGTTAACCATTTTCGAGATATTCTTTATTATTGGCTTGAATTTTAAAATATCTTTTTCAGTTGCCAAATGGCTTTTCTTTCTTTTTTTTTCTTGTGATCATGCAAAGAGAACACAGTTTCAAAGCTATCACATAGCGACTGCGTTCTTAAAACATTTGATTATCGCTTAAGCCAACTGTGTTCCCTTATTGCCTTCTGCCTACAAGGAAATAAATAATAATAACCATTTCATTAAATGTTTGTCTCGAATACCATGAAGCTGATAGAAGAATAAGCGTTTGTAAGAATAGTTTGTTGAATGGGTAGAGAAAGTCGTGTGAATATAACATATCAATTCTTTTTGCTATAGACACTCTCTATAAAGGCCAACCAATTAGTTTTAAAAGGCCGTTTGTAATGCCTCAGAGCGAGCGAGAAATTCAGGCCAAAAAGTGTAGCTTTTTTACTTTATTTTATTTTATTTTTTTTTTTGAATGGGCGTATCTCACTGACTTCTGCCTCTTTAAAGAAAATCAGTTGGCAGCACTGTGAACAGCTGTTTTAATTTTCCGCATATTTCTACACTGTGATATACAGGCTTTGTTTTATCACAATGAGTTCACATCAAATAAAGAAATAAGTTTTATTGAGAGTGTGTAGCGCTGATTACCAGGACAATGCACGTAAAAGAAAAAGGAAAGAAAAGGTAAATGTGTTATATAAAGTCGTCTTATGGAAATTTAGCAATACTTTCCCTATGAGATATCTATATTACTTACTTTAATCTCAACAACATTTTTGGTGTTTCTTGAAACTATTTATTCAGTATACACGATCTTATCAAAAATATTCAATTCTAATCGAGATATCTTAGCCTTGACAGTCGTCATGAAGGTGAGAAATCTTCGGGTTTAAGCCGAGATCTCGATAATCACGACGTTTCACCACGGACTGTGCTTGACATGCAAATGTAAACCCGAAGTTGGTAGGTCATTAGACATACGACCTGTTCATTCTGCTTACGACATACGCAGACTTCAGCTCTATCTTTGAAGATGGCAAGCACAATCCTTAGCGAAACGTCTGGATCATGGTCTACAAGTCTTTTCCTACCCTTTATTTGAATTAAATTGTATATTTTAATGATATGTACACTTTACTTTTCCTACCACGTTACCTGGTAAGTAGAGGAAGTATAGCTTTCCATTAAAAATTCGATACCTATATTCCAATGGAAATGCATGTTTGAGGCCCTCTTAATTAAAAAAAACATTTCAGAAAAAGATCCGCATGTGCGAGTGTGTCGGTTCGGTGTGTGTGTGTGTGTATGTGTGTGTGTGTGTGTGTGTGTGAACAGCAACTCAAAAACGAAAACTCTGATAAATCTTGAAAGATGCCACACGAACATTTTAAAGAAAATCCTTCACCATAAACTACACTTTACATGGAGAATATTTTGAAAAATGTTAATTTCTCATAAATGGCTCTAACCATTTTGATTAAAATACCATTTATTTAAGATATTTGCATGGCAAATAAAATATACATCTTAAATTCTCTGGGAATAGCCTGTAAAGTCTTTTTCATTCTTAATTTATTTTGTGTAATTTTGGAAGAGATAAACACATAATACACAGAAATTTAGATCTCTTTAAAACGCAGAATTTATTTAAAATGTTGCTTCTGACATCAACCATTTCCGAGATATCCGTTGTCATTAGTTTAAATTTTTCAATACTTGTGACGTTTTTTAAGTACTGTCAGTCCTCTATTATGGAAAGAACATATAATTTAAAGGCGACCGCTTTGTAAACATTTGAACATTTGACTGTGTCTATTCCCTCTGTACCTATAACAAAATATTTAATGAAAGTATTCATGCCAACGTTTATCACAATTAACTTGAAGCAGATAGAAGAACACTTTTTGCAAGAATAGTCTATAGAAGGTTTATGAAGACAAACGATAATGGGCAGAGAAAGTAATGTGAATATGAATGTAACATATCAGATTTTATAAAATTTCTGTCGACATTCAGTTGTTACTCGCAATGTCACGGAAAATGTATGGAATTTTAAGCCCAGTACCCTTTACATGGAACGTTTTTACAATATTTTGATTTTCTCAAAAATGGCTCTAACGATTTAGATTGAAGTACCATATGTTTGAGATATTTTTATGGCAAATGAAATGTATATCATGAATTTTCTGGGAATGTTCCCCAAAATTCCTGTTTATTCTGAATTGCATAACTGAGAGAAACCGTAAGAGATTTTACCAAATTTTACTACACAAAAATATACGCGGGCGATAAATAAAGACTGAGACTGATTTTTTTTTCACAGATATTTGTTACTCCATTTCAATGTTGACATGATCTTTTTCAAATTAGTCCTGTCCTAACTGAATGCACTTTTTATAACGTCTCTGCCAGTCCTCGAACACATGGTGCAGGCCATTCTTTGTCAGGTCTTTGAGAATCGCCTCACTTTTCTTTAGCACTGCTTTAGTGCTCTCAAATTGAATGCCCCGGAGCTTTGCCTTTAGTAATGGGAATAAAATGAAATCACAGGGGATAGGACCGGAGCTTTAAGGCGGATGCGGCACACAGGTAATGTTGAATTTAGCCAAAAATTCCTGGACTTGATTTGCGACGTGAGGCCGCGCGTTGTCGTGATGAAGTCGCCACCCATTCCGATGATGTTCTGGACGTTTCCTTGTAATGTGCTTCCTCAGTGTAGCCAATACTGAGATATAGTAGCTGCTGTAACAGTAGTGTGAGGGGGAACTGCAGGCTGGTAAATCATTCCATTCCGAAACACCAGGCCCACCTTGCTTAGCACAGAGGACTCGCCCTTCTTTGAAGTCCTTGAACCACCTAAACACCGTTGCACGAGGTAGTGCATCTTCACCGCATGCTTGCTTCAGCTTTTCTAAAGTTTCAAGGTTGTATGATTTAAACGAAAATAAAATTTTATTGCGCTGCATTGCTCCTCTTGTGTCACCTCCATTTTGTGGTATGCGAAATTCAAGTGGGGTCAACAATATACAGCATTACTACCAACCTACGGTTACGAGAGTGCTGTCGCTTATGGACCTTATACATGAAACCTTGCTCTTTTCAAGTATTTGTGATAGAGACATAAAACTATCAAGGAAACTACAGAAAAAAATCAGTCTCAGTCTTTATTGATTAGCCCTCGTAGATTTCGTTAAAACATACAATTTATGCCATATTCATTTTTTTTTTTTTTTTTTTTTTTGCCGAGTGAACCATTTCCGAGAGGTTCCTTGTAATTTGTTTCTGTTTTCCAATACTTAATCTTTTCCTTAAATGGGAATTCGTTATTCGTTTTTTTATATCCTGGATATGCAAAGAATGCTCCACATAGCAACCAGCTCTTAAAAGATTTGACTATCACTTAAAGCCTACTATATTCCCCTTGCATCTACAAGAAAATTAGCAATAAGGTTAACATCTCGATTAACATGAAGTAGGTGGAGAATAAGCGTCTGTTAAAATAGTTTGTACCAGAGTAGAGAAAGTCATGTAAGTTGAACACGTGAGTACCGCCAACCTTCAGTTGTTTCTCGCAATGTTATAGAATTTCAACGGCAGCATATAGCAAACAATCCTCGTATTGAAATGTGTAATGAAACCATTTATGCAAACGTGTATCCCAACTAACTCGAAGTAGATAGAAGAGTAAGCTTTTGAGAACAGTATGCAGAAGCTAAACAGTGCGCAGAGAATAGTAAATAGAGTAAGTCATGTAAATGTAACACACAGACTTTTTAGACGTAAAAGTTATGCGTGCAGAAAGAATGGCTTGGAAAAAATGATATAATAAATCTATTGAAATGAATAGATTTATTCTGACTTTCTCTAATCCGCCTACGAAATATTAAATCTTTCTATAAAAACATTTTTATTCCTTCTGATTTGGGGTGTCAAAAGCACATGTTACTGTTGCCGGACTAAAATTTGAGTTTACGACACAACTGGCAAGTAATTTTTGGTGCCTTTTTCTATTAGGTAGATACAAAGGCGGAACTCTGTGATCCTAGGAGCCAAATCAAATGACGTAAGCTCCCAATCAAACTTGAACAACCTGTATTATAAGTTTACAACCGAAATACTTACTACCGTCCTATGCCAACCTTATAATTAAGGTTTTCTTTTTAATTTTATATATATAATTAATTGTATCTTTTAAAGACCTTAGTCTGGTCTTGGCATATTTTTAACATACAGTCAACCGAAAAATTTAATGCCGCAGCCGGGATTTGAACACGGCAGTCCCGCTTCCCGTGCGGTTGCTCTACCCATTGAGCTACTGTAACGAACATTGAATTCCCCAAATGACTCAAGTTGTTTTTCAGATAGACCACCAAGGCATCTCACTAGAGATGAAAATTACAATGGTGGCCTGCCATTGCAAGTACTTTATTACTGCGTGCTTATGGGTTTTTTAAGGTTTTCTTTTTAATAATTAATGCTCTTCTTATAATTAATGCTGGCTATAAAGGAGGGACTAAATGGAAAAAATTGCCATAAAATAACAGTCTGTGCAGGCATATTAATTGTAATCTTCTCTTAATTTGATATATATTTTATCATTTTAGGCAGAATACTTAAATATATTTTTAAAACTGGTATTCTTCATTTGTACTGTGAATTCTGCACCACTTCACAAAAAAGTCTTAACTGCTACACACTTTGAAGTAAAGTGACAAGGTTAGCCCATCTTTAACCTTCAGACTGCTATGCAGGGTCCAGCTGGACC
This sequence comes from Deroplatys truncata, assembly GCA_030765065.1. Taxonomy (NCBI): domain Eukaryota; kingdom Metazoa; phylum Arthropoda; class Insecta; order Mantodea; family Mantidae; genus Deroplatys; species Deroplatys truncata. The sequence continues at coordinate 195,713,681 of CM060986.1, read as the reverse complement.
CCAATGTTAAACATTTTATCTTTTACGAGTGAAATGTTAATTTCGAATTTTAAAATTGTTGTAATGTTTTACAAATATTATCAGCTCTATCACGATAAAATAGTTCCGTAAAATGTTCAATAAATACAACTGTAAAAAAATACAACTTGGGGTACACTTGGGCCCCTCATAGCAGTTCATTTCTCATAAACGTTTCTCCATATTGATTGTTTTATGTTAGCTGCCTTGTGTTTTTCAGTTATTCTAGTATCCATTGTTGGTTTGAAATTGTGTGGAAACAGCTCAGGACTCTCCAAGTGAGCAATGTAAGGTTTAGACCTGTCGAAATGGAAAGATGAAACTTTTAAAAGGTAGCTTTTTTGTTAGTTATGTACAAGAAAAAATTAATTTGCGATACTCACTGTAAGAAAATGCAGAGAGTAGTGTCTCTTGGATATTACACTTAGTGAACATAAATTGTAAAACTCCACGTAAAAAACTTAAACGGTGCTGGTAGTACATTATAAACATGTTGAAATGCAGTTATGAATCCTAGTGAAAAATAAAACAAATTATTGCCTCTAATCATAGTGCTAGAATAATCTAGCGACAGTGCTGGAAAATAAAACTAATATTCTAATTTGTAATTCGATTGTTTGTTTGACAATGCTAATTTTGAGGTACATTGCTGGTAAAAAAAATGTTGAGACATCAGAATTGTTCTCAGTGGTTTAAGGAGGCACAAAAGCATAACATTGTGAATGTTAAAAGGACTTTTTCTCTAACAATTGCTATTACTGTTAAATATGACAGCTTTTCTGCGCTCAAATCATGTGCTTTGTATATTTGCAAACATATGCGACTTTTTGTTTTTTCCATTTTTGCTTTGAATAGCTGCCTTTCTTGAATGATATCTTCTGAAATATATTTTCTCAAACTATTGAAGAAAGCTAAATTAAGTTATAGGATCGTAAGAAAAACCTCTTAGTTCTATGGATGCAATTTGCAGTTAAAAGATGGTTAGTGATTTAAAAAAAATCGTTGATAAAATTTAATCAAAGAATAGTATAACTGGGAAAAAGCCTATCTTACTTAAAAGGTCTGATGTGTTACATTCACATTACTTTCTGTTCACTTGTACAAACTATTTTTACAATCGCTTATTCTCTATCTACTTCATGTTAATCGAGATATCGTGATGTAAATCTTATTGCTAATTTTCTTGTAGGTTCAAGGGGAATTTGGTAGGCTTTAAGCGATAGTCTTTTAAGAACTGGTTGCTATGTGGAGCATTCCATTCTCTTTGCATGTTCAAGACATAAAAAAAGAAAAAATAAAGAAAGGGGAAAAAAACGAATAACGAATTCTCACTTGAGAAAAAGTATAAGTATTGGAAAATTCAAATAAATAACAAGGAATATCTCTGAAATGATTCACTCCAAAAAAAAGTATATGATATACATTATGTGTTTTAACGAGCTCTACATTTTTTGTGTAGAAAAATTGTCTATCTCTTACGGTTTACCAGTTGTGCAAAAGCCATTCAGAAAGAGGACTTCTGGTGACGTTCCCAGAGAATTCAAGATATACATTTTATTTGTCATGAAAATATCTTAAATATATGACATTTTAATCAAAAGCGTTAGGGCCATTTTTGAGAAAATCAAAATTTTCGAAAAATGTTCAATGTAAAGGGTAGGCTAGGGTGGGGTTATTTTCTTGAAAATGTTCGTGTCGCAAAGGTACTGAACCTAAATACCAAATTGGTGTTTATCTGACTTTTCGTTTTTGAATTATGCTGTTCACATTACACACACCCACACACGCATCTTTATCTAAATATGATTTCTTTCATTCAAGGGGCCTCAAAACATGCATTTCCGGTAAAATCTCGGTATAGAATTTTTGGGTGGAATGCATCACTTCCCCTACTTACTATACGTAGCACAAAAAGTAAAAATAAACATATTGGATAAAAGTAGATAAGTGAATTTAGAAGGCGTAAATTAGTTCCTGTAAAAGCTTCAGGCTGATATCTTAAACATTGTTTTTATATAATGGACAATGAGTTTAACATGTTTAATATTGGCGAAATAGGGCTTTTCCATCTCGTCTTAAAGTATGTTGCTTATAATTTTCTCTCGCAGAATAATTTCTTACGAAGTCAATAATTAAAACTGATTTTAAGTCTTTTTATTTTCTTCTTTCATTTTAATAATAGCCGCACTACAACTATCACAAAAATAGTGACGTTACACCACACTACTAGGATATATTTTCCATGAAATACGAAAGTTAAGTTTTCTAAATTGTATTATAGTTAAATTGACTAAAATTTTTATGCATTTCTGTCTACTTTCGTTATGCCACTTGCGACATTTAGAATCCCTCTGCCATAATCCAAAGGAATACTTTTCTTATATAAGCAGCATTCTTATTTAAATATTTATTACGTCCTTTGCTCTCTATCTATAGTAGATTCTACAATATTTACTGTAACCCATCCAAAAATTAATGGCGAGATTTCAGCAAAAATGCATGTTTTAAAGCCCCATCATTGCAAAGAAACATTTCTAGAAAAAAGTATTTGCGTGCGCGCGCGCGCGCGTGTGTGTGTGTGTGCATAATTCAAAAACGTAATTTTTTATAAATCTAAACTTGGAATTTAATTTCAGTATCTTTTGATGAAAAGAGTTAAGTGAAAAGACCAGTGAATGTTAAATTCTCTTAGGCTCACCTGACAGTTTACACCGTACTATTTATTCTACCTAGAGTAGGTCATGTAGAGTCTCTCAGGATTTTTAAGGAAATCTCCCTACTCCAAACTACCCTTTACTTGGAAAAAGTTTCGAAATTTTTTATATTTTTGCACTTCAGGCTGATATGAACAGCATCTGGTTACTATTGAATTATCGGTTGTTGGAATAAACGAATTTAGCTCAAAGATACCAAGGATAGTTTTCGCGTTGCTGTATCTTGCCTCAAAATGATAACTATGTTCAAAAGCACTTCTGGATCATTCATGGCATTGGTGCTTTGTAGCACACAATCACTGTTATCAGTGTTTTGTACTTCGGGAATTTTTTCGAACGCGCCTCACATAGTTTTAGGTCTGGTGACAAAGTTAAGTTCTCCATTTTTAAGTTTGTCAGCATATTGCGGGTAACTAAGTTTAATAATTTCTGCCTTGGTTATATTTGAAAATATTAAATGGATTGAAGCAATACTCATAGCTACGATTCTTAAGTTCGCTCATTATGCACTTTCATAAACCACAGAGCTAAGAATGTACTTGTAACGCAAAAAGGCTGAAGACAAAGTTACGTTTAAAATGAAACAGCATAGGGAGGCTTCGTAGGATATCAGATTCCAGTTGCTAAGTTACACCGAACACTGGAAGTGATAGCCCATCACGTTTGTACTGCGTAGCACATCGGCTGGCGTGCTGCTGCGGTGTTGCTCTTTCAGCAAGCAGTCTCGTGTTCTAAAATCCTACGTGCTAACACAAACTGTTTAAAAGCCAACTTCTGAGGAAGATCCCATCCTGATATTAACAGGCTTAAAACAAAATGTATCACAGATTCCATCTGTCGTTTTCCCAGATTTTGATATTAGGAGGTTAAATATGATATTGCAGTTTAAAATATTCACACTTAAAACGTGATTGTTTCTTGATTCCGAATAAATAGTATTTTGAATGAGGAATACCACAATTTTTTATCTTCAAAGCGACATATATTTTTATCCCTGACCATTCTGTATTCCGAGAATAAATTGCTTTTATGCAAGTTGTGCGCATATAAGAAAAATGTTAATTACCCTGTAAATCCTAAAATAATTTTATTTTCCGCAAAATATAAAGCACGTGTCCATTTGTTTTACGTGTGGAACACGTAAAATAAAATTCAGAAAATTTAAAGAAAATGGTTTTTGTATGTGTTTGGTTTGATGTGGACTCGTAGAAAGATAAGCTTTCATAAGAACAGTGAGTAGAGAAAGTCATGTGAATGTAACACATCGGAGTTTTTCTCTTTGAAAAGACACTAAAGCCTAAATGCAGCTTTTTATTTACTTATAGTGTTTTTATTTAATAAATACATCTATAAGAATTCTAATATTGTTTTATTAATACGCGCTTTATTCTTCTATCTCTAACATGTCCTAATTTATTCAGAAGTAGCAAATTATCAATGAGCCTACCTGATGGTTGATAGGAGGGCGAGCGAATAAAGAGAGCGGAGTTTGTGTGCCAAGAGTTTTTTGCGTCACCATTAGAAAGATAGCTTAAGCGGACGACAAATTGAGATATTTTAATAAAAAAAATGCCGTAAAATCCCCATGGAGAATAAACTATGTGACGATAGAATTTAACATTAACATTAACGTTGCTCTCCACTGGAATTGATTAATAGTAATTAATGGTATAGTAGATTAAAGTAGTACAGAAAGTTGTTCGCGATCTGTGGTAACAAGTTTGGACGAGTACACTAGCTCCACGCTGAAACATGCCGAACCAAATGAAAGTGCAGCAGTATAAGTGTATCACTATGTTGGTTCAGTTGCGTACTCTCGTTCCTGCTGCGTCAAATGACGCCGAAAATAAAACCATTCTGGGAAGGGTACACTACTGCAAAATGCTCGTATTCCGAGATGATTTTGCAGTGCAAGAGGCGTGGGTTTACTGTATCCAAGAAAGGTATCTTATGTGTGCTTAAAAAAAAGAAGGTAAGGGCATATCAGGACTTATTCCAAAGGGCAAGAAACAGGCAAACCCACGACCGGAGATAATTCGAAAGGTAAAGGCCCTTGTCTCTGGACCAAATCCTGCAACTCAGAGGGCCATTGCATTTAAATTAGGAATCTCTGTTACTACTGTGAACGCCATAATCAACAGAGATTTGAATCTAAAAAAGTGCCAGAGGCGGATACATAAGTTGTTGCCTAAACACATTCTGTATAAACGATACCTAGCTGGTGAAAAGTGGATGTTTGTTGTCTTTTTAGACGAGGCATATGTTTATCTAAACGACTGCAACAAATCCCGGGCTATATATTACCGACCAGGAGAGAAAAAAACTTTTGAACGTTGGTATACGGAAACAAAGGAAAGTTTTCCTAAGGGCTTCATGGTAATAGCAGGGTACAGTTATAGTGGCAAATTAGCCATTCGTCGTGTACATAAATATGTGAAAATCAACTGGGCATATTATCAGACTAACATCCTGACACCAATTTTTCCACAGAAGCCCCTATTCTCTATGGTGCAGATGCAAATAAGGTCTAGTTACATCAGGATAAGGCATCCAGCCATACATCTGTTTAAAATAGCAAATTCTTGGAGAACAGAGAGAGAGAGAGAGAGAGAGAGAGAGAGAGAGAAACGGGAATATATTCTACATCTTTCAGCGACATCCCTGTTAAGTCACTTGATGCACCGCCAATGGATTATTGTGCATTTGGGTTACTGAAGCAGACGACTGAACTGTGGACGGCCTCTGGAAACCCTGCCAGTAGGAATGGAATAAATTGGACCTCCCTGTACTTCCTAGTAGTTTGCTCCAGTGGAAGCTGGGCTGCAAAGCGATTGCCCAAGTTCAGGGCCGCCAGATAGACACCACTGCTGGTGGAGGCGTAGTTTCTCATACTGTACGGTGTTTTACTTTGTTACCATAGATTGCGAATAACCCTCTGTATTTTAATTCTGAGTGAAAACTTTAACGCAAGAGACTTGCCTAGGGTAACAATTTTCACGAACATTTTAATACGTGTATTTTAATCTCGTGGGCATTCAAGTAGCAATTAAAGCGTAAATCACAGCCATTATTGTAAACACGCAGATTTATCGTTGCTGCTATGGGAATATGGTGGCACCAATGCTGGTTGTCTTGAAGATAATGGATATAAATGAAATTGATGTCAGATGGTATAAGTGTAAATTGAAATGTGTACGGTAAAGGAAGATATATTTGTTCCTGAAGACGTTATAATGAATGCTCAGAGTGCAGTGAATTCCTTAGTACCTAAAAGGTCTGGTCTTCTATATCATAAAGAGTACAAGTCATTTCAAGAGTGGAGAAAACCAAGGAACTTGAAGGGAGTTAACAGAGATATTGTTTTAGCGTATATTTAAAAAAATATAAGTAGCAAAATATCGTCATTTTGATCATATCATTCTATATTAAAGAAGGCATTATAAAAATTAAATTGAGTTTCAATTATAGACGCTATTTAACTACAATGGTGCTTAGCGTCCCATTCCATATTGGACGTGAAAGACTGGAAATTTTGCTTAGAGGAATGTACAGAATGTTTCAGAAATACTTTTACATACTTCGGGTATGGGTTCCTTCAGCACAAGAAGGAAAAAAGTTCATATGAACATATGTCTCATAATCCTTAGTTTTCTCGTTAGGTGTTCAACACAGTGGTACACTTATAACACACAAAATTCATAATAAATGCTCGAAATGTCCTCCTCTTGCTTCTATGCATGCCTGTACTCGTCGAATCATGGAATGTCGCACCCTGTCAAAACTCCGGGATGGTGTCGAATGGTTAGGCTTCCATCACACGTCGATGAAGCGTTTCTGCATCCGGGATGGCTGTTCCATAAACCAATGATTTAAAATGCCCCCAGAGGTAAAAATCCACAGGATTGAGGTCGGGAGAACGTGCAGGTCATGGAACTGGTCCTCCTCTGCCTATCCATCGGTCATGGTAGATACTAGTCAGTGCATCTCAAACAATGCAACTAAAATGAGCCGGAGCCAGGCATTTATCACATTTATCAGCAAGGCGACGATAAACAGCGACAAAGGTTAGATGACTCGGTTGTCTTCGGTCTGGAAACTCTATCTGATAGAGCCTTTACAGCCTCGCGTCCATTACCATTCGCGCAACCATACATAAAAATCATGTCTATCTATTCACGAAATGAATATCCAGCAATGGTGGAACGAAACATGTGCAGTTAACTCACTACATGTACACAATTGAAACGTCGAAAACAGACTAATGACAAATGACAAACGTAAAAAAGTCTCCATAGCAACACTTCGCCACCTACCTATGTAGTACAATGGGTTAACGCCTTCTATGAATGCATAGAGAATTGAAGTTTTGAGGTTGGACCCCGAAGGCCGTTGAACTCACACTTTCATTGTGACAGGAATAACACGAAAACCAACGATTATGGGACATATGTTCATATGATGTTTTTTCATTCTTTTGGTGTGAGGAACCCATACCCGAAGTTTGTAAACATATTTCTGAAACACACGGTATATCAGGCTTGAGGTTCTTTTACGTGCCGTAAATCTACGACATGCGACTGCCGGCTTTACTTCCCTGCAGAAGGAAGCCATTCTAATGGCCGTGTGCACCATTATCGTTAAACAAAACCCTTCAGTTTACCGTGGTAAGAATTTGACCGAGGTTTCATCACACAGCGGTGCACCAATGTTCAAGCAGTTTAGGTGATCGTGGTTAGCTGACAGCTGCTCACATTGGTTGAGTGAAGGTAACCCTACTGAACGTACCCGGAAGTACATTACGTCGTCTCTTTTTCACTTATTCTCCCTCTTTTTTGAGGCGCATGGATGTACTTGGTCAGCGTGCAATGGAAGAAAGTAAAAGCAGACCCAAGTTTCTCTAATATCTTATTAAATGTGCCATGCAGTTCTTAAGATAACAGAAAGTACAGAGATAGAAGCAATAGCTTTTAGATTCACACGTGGGAAAAGCTGGCCTTACTATTGATTAGAAAAGTATGCTGAACTATTATAGATTTTGTTTTCTTTACTTTCACAGTAAGTTCCATTTAGCTTAGTTGAAATTCGCCTACTGAAAGAGAGGAGGAAAAAAGAAGGGGGAAGAAAACATTATCTCCAAATAAGACTTGAACTCGAAACCTTCTAAATAGGAGGCGCACACGCTACCTCCACGCCATGATGACTTCAGACTTTTTGACACCGACCTCTTTGGGTCACTGGATTCCTATATCTATGAAATTAATGCATCCTAATATTCCTGAAAATGTACTCATTACACTATTTTATTGGTCGCCTTATTGCTGCCTTGTTCTTGGAGGTATGCTTCAACTAATATAATTATATGTAAGGCCGTGATTGTGTGGATATTCGTTACGCCTTGGATATTTAAAGCATCTGTCGCACAAAACGCCTTAAGGCATTAAAAATTACAAAATACATTAAAGTAACGTTATCCGTATGCATTCATTGGAGAAAATGGAGTGTTTCCTTTAGTTGCGAATTCCAACCTATACTGTTCCGCCATTTTAACATTTCAACGCCAGTGAAGTTGGAGATAATCGACGAAAAGCGGTCGTTTATGGGCGGTCAGATTTAACCGCAGCAAAATTCTCCATAAACTTTTACCGTCGTCGGTGCATCACAAATGACCGTTCATCGCGGTAAAGTCCATATTTTACCACGGTAGAATCTTAATCAAGAATGGTGCACACGATCATAAGAATTTTTACACCCGAAAAAAATCCATCGCCTTCCGCCGGGTTTGAACCCGCGACCTCGGGAACTAGAGGTACCACTAGACCACGGAGGACGACAAGAAGGCATTATGGGATATGAATTTATTACGTAATAGTTGAGAAATTATTTAGTTGAAGTTTAGTTTCAGAAATGAAATAAAAAGATCATAGCAATGGATTAAAACGTTTAATTTGACTGGTGTTATGAAAAGCAGCATTTATCTTGCTACGAAAACGAAACGGTAGTTAATACAGTAGTGAATAAAAGATTAAAGCCTTCTGCTTGATGACTTAGGCCCGGCTGATTTATCTCGCCAACTTAAGGGTCCCTCGAACTATACCAGTCTTTATCGCCGCTCCCAATTTTTCCTTAAGAATAACACATTTATTTTGGGTCGCGTTTAATTACTTCAGTTGGAGTGTCTTATGGTCAGTGAAAAGCGAGCCATGTGGGGTGAAGGAGCGACTTGTGCCTACAGAAAGTGAACGATGAAGAAAACAGCTGCTGCGCTGACATAAGAATGCTTTGCTTGGGACGTAGTATGTTCACTGTTGATAGCCCTGACTTTCCTGCTTATTATTCTTCTTTTTAAAAGCATTCTAACGATGTTTGATAAAGAAGCATTGCACTGGCAGTAGGATTTGTTTCTACTATATACTTATAGGTAAAGAAGCTATTGCGTTCCACCTAAACTTCCATATCAATATTTCACCGAAACTACATATTTTGAGCTACCCTGAACCCAAAAAGCATCTTTAGCAAATGTTCCATGTGTATCTGTCTATTTGTGTGTGCGAACAGTGTAACTAAAAACGAAAAGTCGTTGAAGGACCAAATTTGGCATTTAAGTTAAGCACTTCCATGGAGAGACACAAAGGTTTTCAAGATAATACCCCATTTCAAACTTCCCTCTGCATGGTAAAGCCTTTTGAGAATTTTTATTTTCCCGAAAAATGTATAATGATTTTGATTAAAATACCATTTTTAACATAGTTTATAACAAATGAAATGTATTCTGGGAATAGCCTGTGAAGTCTCTTCATTCTGAATGACTTTTGCATAACTGGTAAACCGTATAAAAATAAATAACAATTTACTAAACAAAACCCTGGACCTCGTTAAAGCACGCAGTTTATGTCAAATAAATTATTTGTTGTGAAATTAACCATTTTCGAGATATTCCTTGTAATTGGTATGAATTTTCGAGCAGTTATATTTTCCTCAAATGCGAAGTCGTCATTAGTCCTTTTTCTGGTGGTCATGCAAATAGCATGGAATTTCAAAGCCTTCACATAACGATACGTCTTTCAAAAGTCGATTATCGCTTTACCTACTGTAACACTCAAGAAAATGTATAAATGCGGATTGAAAGTTCATCTGGATTAACGAGAAGTAGCTAGAAACGGTTTTAGAAGAGAGCGAGTAGAGAAAGTCATGTGATTGTATCACATAAGACACTTTTTTCGAAGGAATCAATTAAAATCATTTATGTAGGTACATGTTTAAGGTGTAGTCAGACGAAGGGCCCCTCTGTAACTGCTGTACAGCACCGCACGTAGGTCTTTTGTGCTTCCTACACTACCCCTGGAAGGAAGGATGAACGCGAGATCGAAGGCCGACCAGATCCGAGCGACGATGTGCGCTAGTAAGAACGGGGTCCCTAAAGATTCTAATATGACTCCAACCCTTACGCCGACTAACCCTGCCTTAGCCACCCGCAAACCCGGGATCCCGGTAACAAGCGAGACACTCTCATAAAGGGGAGCAATCCCTCCAAATGCCAGGGAGGAACCGTTCCATAGCGCTAATTCCACCGTCCTATCGAAAATAATGGCCATTGCCTGGTACCACAACCCTGAAGCAACAGGAAACGATGACAGGCAACTCGTGGTAGAAGGGGAAGCACCTACATTCGCCTATCCACATAGTCAGAATGTCCAGTCCAACGGGGTCCGAACACTTTTAGCCATTAGCTTTCAGCACACATTTTGTTCTTGAGCCTAAAGTTTGACTTTGCTTTCTCTGCTACTTACCTATAATGGGAGTATTGCATACCATCAAAAAAATGTATAGTGAGATTTCCTGAATTAAAAGAATTGATGTGTTACACTTACATGACTTTCTCTACTCTTGTACAAACTATTTTTACAAACGCTTATTCTCCATCTACTTCATGGTAATCTTGATAAAAATTTGCGAAAACTATCGTGTTGTTAATTTTCTTGTAGGTGCAAGGGGGAATATGGTAGACTTTAAAAACGAAAAGTAGGATAAATACCAAACTCGGTGTTTAAATTTAGAATCTTCCAAGGATGTGAAATGAGTATTTTCAAGAAACCCCAAAACTACACTTTAGATGGAAAATTTTTCGAAATTTTTGAATTTCTCAAAAATGGCTTTCATGATTTTTATTAAAATACCTTCAGTTTAAGATATTTACATGACAAATAAAGTGCACATCTTAAATTTTCTGAGAACAGCCTGTGAAGTTCTCCTCATTCGGAATTAGTTTTATATAATTTTGTATAATTGTTAAACCATAAGAGACAAAAATATACTCCACAAAAAATGTAGATCTCTTCAAAATACACAATTTATTTAAACAAGGTTTTCGTGTCATCAGCATTTTTCGAGATATCCGATTGTTATTGGTTTAAATTTTCAATAGCTTTGTCATTTTTAAACGTCCTGTTGCTTCTCAATTGTTTCTCGCGATATCGTGGGAAGAGTATAGGAATTGTAGGCCAGCATATAGCGACCCGGTTTTTAAACCTTTGACTATCAGTTTCATTTTCTCTGTTCCTCCGTAACTTCAACGAAATCTGTAATTAATCTATTTCTGCAAGATTTATCTCGATTGATGTGAAGTAGATACAAAAATAAGCTTTCTTAAGAATAGTTTGTAGAAACTATACAAAAATAAATTAAAGCAGCTGTGAGTGTAACTTGTCAGATGCTTTTTAATGAGCAAAGGACATGGAATTATAAAGCCATCACATAGCGATCCGTTGCTTAAAATTCTAACTACCGCTTTAGCCTTGAAGCGATTTATAATTTAATTGAATTGTCTAGCTCAACCCCTCTCATGGGCCTTCCGCACCCTCAGCAGAGCACGCTACCAAAGCCTAACGTGACGGGATGTGCAGGATAGAAAATACTCTCCAACTCCTAGACCAACACAATTAATTATTTCCTACTATGCATGTTCTTTCAAACTAAGGTTTATGTACTGTACAGGGTCGACCATTTATGTTGAGATTGTACAATATCTCCAAAAGTAAGTATTGTAAAAAGAAATGCTTTTAATAAAAGTTGCTTGATATTATGGGGGAAAAGTAAATGCCATTAGTCGTGTTTTATTTGAAGGTCGCTGTGATGGTTATTTTAGGGTCAAATAAATTTTTTTAAATGGGAACCTAACTTTTTTATGTTGTTTTCTCACTCCTCATAAAACTGAACATTTGTATAAAACACTTTGCAATTGTTCTTACGCCAACGTAAAATAACAACAAAAATTTTAAATGGCTGTGAATGGTTGGACCATCCATGGATGGTCATCTGAGGGTCAAATTACGTTTCTTAGCTGGGAACCAACGTTTTTTTTATTTTGTTTCCTTATTCCTCATCACAAAATAAACAGCTATAAACCATTTTCTAATGAGAAAATAGCGTACAATATATAGGTTTCCATCTAAAAAATTAAATTGACCCTAAAATGACCATCATAAGGTCCTCCAAACAAAATACGACTAATGATATTAACTTTCTCCCAATATCCAGCAACTTTTATTAAAGACATTTCTTTCTACAACGTTTAGTTTTGGAGGTATTGTACAATCTCAACTTAAATGGTACAGCCTGTATATAAATAACAATGTAAAACATTTCCCAGTATATACTCAACGAAGGCCTATTCATCTAGCAACCTAAAATTCAAATAATAGCACACGAGATTTAAACTCAACCGAGAAGATATGGTTACAAATTATAAACTCTGGTGAGCAGAACCCTTAACAACCATGCAGTAAACTATAGGTGCCAATTAACTTGTGCTTTAGCTAGCTGCGAATCCTTCAAATATTCACAGGTCTCGACAGTTATATAGCAATTCGAAGTGCAGACAGTAAATACATTAAAGTGCAAGCAAATCACCTGAGACCACGCCAATTAGCTGGGCTTACCAACTGTCCAACCCCTAGCCTTGAATACTTAATGTTCCTTTTCACCGCGAATTAATCGTGTAATCAGTAGATGCAAAAAATTGCAATTGTGTGCCTTATAATCTCGGTTAATTAGCTTGGCCCAATAACTGCCCATTCCTCTTATCCATCAGCCTTTCCAAGTTACTTAACCAAGTAATTATTGAAATGTAATTAATAGAGCAATCGGTAAGTGCAATTGAAATCAATTGGTAGATGCAAAGAACACTTTTAAGTACTATAATTTATGCACAACACTTCTTCATGTATACTTGCAAGTTCTTTTACAAAATAATCACAGAAATGCAATTAGTAAATGCAATCAGCAAGTGCAATTGGAATGTAATTAGTGGATGCGGGTTTTGTTCCAAGTCAACGTTGCTTAATTAGTTCACATGTTATGGCTGTGCTGTTCATGCGGAAGAGCCACCTACATAGCGAAAAACTATGTCGCCGAATGAATTTGATTAATACTTAAGCGTGTCATTAAACGATATATATATAAAGGAAAAAAACAAAAACAAATATGAGGCGAGCGGTGCATGAGGCCGTAGCGAGCCGCAGTAAATCGACAGGGTCCTCTTGTTTCGAGATTTACCCGAGATTTGGTCAAGGTTAATGTGTGTGTGTGTGTGTGTGTGTGTGTGTGTGTGTGTGTGTGTGTGTGTGTGAATCGTTTCAAATAAAAGGTATGATATTAGAAATTGCGTAGTAAAGAAGGCCAGAGCGAACATTATATGGTGCCTAAGTTTTAGGCTTCTTGATGATGCTTCGAGGTGAATTTGTAACGAGTGTGTTACAAGAGCAGCAAATATCGTTGTTTTCGCGGATTACCTTTGAAGTACGTTTTTGACATTTATCGATGAATTTCGTATATAAAGGGTGCTTTAAAAAGGGGCAGTGAGTGCGTTACAGGCTTTCAGAGTGCTCTGAAATACTGTGATGCATTTTCATTCCTTAAATTCTCTTCCTTCAACATTGAAATGTAATTAGTAAATGCAATCAGTAAGAGCAATTGTAATGTAATTGGTAGTTGTAAATTACCCCTTGTAAGTACTATAATTTGTGCCCAACCATGTCCTTGAGTACTTGCAAGTTCTTTTAAAGAATAATTGATATATAATTAGTAAATTCAGCCAGTAAGTATAATTGAAATGTAATTGGTGGATGCAAAGAACACGCTTTTAACTACTGTCACTTCTGCACCACATTTGTTCATGAATATTTCCAAGTTCTTTGGCAAAATAGTTATTGAAATGCAATTAGTAAATTTAACGAGTACGTTCAATTGAAATATAATTATTAGGTGCAAAGAACATACCTTTAAGCACAATTTTTGCAAAACTCTTGTACTTCAAAGTTACAAGTTCTTTCAAAGTCATTATTATTGCTAGGGCTCGTTTAACTGTACCAGACTCGACCGATACTGGAGTGCGAGAGTTAGCTACTGATTGCTAGTGTACAGCCAGGCGCAACTAACCAATATCTGTAGCACGGCTGTATTGCATAACATGCAAGTTACTGCAATATTCGAAACGTTAATAGCAAGTAAAGCGTTCAATAGTAATTAATAAGCGAACTTCCCCATACGAGTGCAGAGAGTGGTAGGTCATCTGATATAGCCAAATACAAAGACGTCTACGCACAGAACCCTTTCTGCTGATTTAGAATGATTCTTCAATGAAGAGATAACTTCTCTCTATTCTGTGATTAATCTCTAGCACTTACTAAAATGCCAGAGGTCTGTCGCAACCGGTAAACATATTTGAAAAAACAGAGTTACCGGAAACTAAAAAAGTGACCAATCACATTAAAATTAATTAACTAATTACCCACTCAAAGGATAATAAGAATGGGAGCCTAGACACATAACTTCACCCTGTAAAGATGGCGGCTGAGAACCACAGTATGGCCGAAGTCGTCGCATCTAATCGGAACGAAATTCCAAAAGCAGGTTCCACTCAATTCAACTGAGACTGCGACCAGCCACTTGTTTCCCTCTCTTGCGGAATACCTAACGCCTCACCGCATGTCTTTACGGGCATTCAAAAAATGTCTCACTTAGGAATACCTATAGGTGGAATTTCGAAGTCTTGCAGTTTTTATCTAAATGTTTTCAAAATTTTGTCACTTATTTTTCTACAACAATTATAAGCGTATTTTAAATTTCATGCAGATATCTTTAATATTTTTGGGGACAAAATTATTTAATTCATTAGTCTGGCTGATAAATGAGCTTGCATTGCGACACAGAATAAACCTATAAATTTTGTAATATTAAACAAAAGACTTTTAAGTGAATATTAGAAATTGTATTTTACCATAGACTGTAACAGTTATATAAAATTAAGCTATGACAAAAAATTGCAACAATGATTAAAAAACATATAAAACCGCAATAAAAGTTATAACAATAAAAATATAACCACTTGTAAAAATAAATTGCTTTCTAAACGATAATACAGTTCACATGCTGTTTAAACCAAACACATGACACCGAAAGGTGACTACAGAATATTTTATAATGTTCTGTGTGTTTGCACCTTGAACACTTTTACTAGTTTTATATTTCCCTCTCCACTCCACAATAGTCATTTATGCAACGATCCTATAAAGGGAGATATTAAGACGCGATTGACGAGTAACTTTCGAGTTCAAAACTACCCGAGCGTCTTAATAACCATTATATGAGAGTTGCGCACAATAGTTCTTCTACGACTTTTAGAAATGCAATAGATATTTAATACTTAGATGCATACAAAAGAAAATAAAAATGTGATAAATAAATTTCTCGATACGTATTTTAGATGCGCTTCGATAACAAGTGAATATCGATTAAAGGTCGTAGGTATTGATTTTACAAGATGGAGACAGAAATGTTTATTAGCGAATTTGAAGAGGTGGAATTTAGTTCCACACCTCCTGATATCCTGGTGGAGGTGAGGAATGTAAGCAAGAATTTCCTTCCTGAAAAATCAAAGAAAATGTATGAAAAGTTGTATGACAAGTTCAGGGTTTGGCGAGCAGGCACAAAAATGTAACTTCATTGTCAGAAAATGAAATACCTTGAAGAAATATCAGAAACAACGTTGTGGACAAATTATTCGGTACTGAAGATTACTCTAAATGTAAAACATGGAACTACTATATCTAAGTATAAAAAGTTGTATTACCTGTTAAAACCGAAATTGGTAGGGTATAGAGGGAAAAAAACAAAACATTTTCGACAAATGAAATGAAAACCTTCATTGATGAAGCACCTGACAATACGTTTCTACTGATAAAGGTATGTAAATATAACCATTTTCGTAAAAAAAGATATTTATATAGATTATTTGCTAAATACATGATTTTGTTACAGGTAGCACTAATATTCAGAGTAATGGGAACATGTCGAAGAGAGGAATTACATGAATTAAGATTTGATGATTTTAGCATTACTAGTTACTATTCCCAACACAAAAACAAATACATCACGAAGGTTCACAGTAACAGGAAAGTATTACGAAAGCTGTAAAAAGCACATGAATCTGCGCCCTGAAGCCTGTAAATCTCAATATTTTATTTGTTAATTATCACAATGGAAAATTCACGATGTATTAATTAATTCGCATTAATAAATTTGGAAATATGGACAAACAAATAGCTACCTATCTTAACCTCCCTGACCCACAGTCATTCACTGGCCACTGTTTCCGTAAGAGCTCTGCAACTATGTTAGTTGAAGCAGGTGGCGACATTACACTAAAACGTCATGGTGGTTGGGAATCCATAACAGTAGCTGAAGGTTATATTAGAAGAATCTCTTGAAAATAAACTAAAAATCGCAAATAAAGTACTAAAATCTATAGAAAATAAGAACACTCAAATAAATATAAATTCACCATCTACTTACCAGAAATTACCTTTGCAAATTGCACTATACAAAATGCGTATATTAACAAGGTAGAGAGCAGTTAGATTTTGTGTTTTTAAAGTCCTTATTACTAAACGTTTGTAAAATGTCAGCAGATATTTATTAGTATTTCATTGTAAAGAATGAAAACAGTGAAATACAGTTAATATAAATTGATATTATTGAATAAACGATTTTTCAGCGGCTCGGAGAAGGACAGCACGCAAGCGCGGAAATCTGTATCGACATGGACTTCATTCGATACAGGTTTATAATAGCAAATG
Source organism: Deroplatys truncata (assembly GCA_030765065.1). Classification (NCBI taxonomy): domain Eukaryota; kingdom Metazoa; phylum Arthropoda; class Insecta; order Mantodea; family Mantidae; genus Deroplatys; species Deroplatys truncata. Next base: position 195,696,817 of record CM060986.1, on the reverse strand, counting down.
AACACATTTAAGTATAGGAGTCGATAAACATATTTGTGATTGTTCTACTAGGGATCCAAAAAATAGGCCTGCTGTTTTCTTAAGGTTGTAATGCTCTTAAGTATGATATGGTAGACTCATATGTTTCCAGCTTCTCTAGATGGGCTACTTGAGGTTGGTCTTTATTTAACTCAAAAGGATGGTTGGGTCGATTATCTCTGCTACGGATTTTCTTCTCCTTATTGCAGTGATGTCTATGCGACGAGTACTGCCCCCATAGCTAGGCAGTGAACTTCCTCCTAAACTTCCATTCCGGTTTCACGTGGAGCATTTGCCAGGATGGATCTTAATTCTAAGAGACATACTTTATTTATGCTAATTAATCAGGCGTTCCATGTGATGTAGGAATTGTAATTTTGAAAAAATTAAAATAATACCATATTATTAAGGTACTAATGCACAAAACTGGCGTATAGAACTACTCTAAACTACCCGGGTTGTCTCAGAAAAAAAGTTTTAAGCTTTAAAATATAATTGTTTAAACACTTTATCCTCAGTAGCGGAATTAATTATGTCATATTTTGAGCAATTTAAAGGTGTAGCAATTTAATTTCTTTCTCTCAGAGTTTCTGCTGAAAATTTGAACAAGTTTGGTTACAAACTACATCACTTTTAATGCGCAAAAGTGTAAGAAAAATCAAAGTTGAATAAAAGGCATTGAAGGTAAATAAAGGGTATTAGCCCGTGTGCTCTTGGACATTTAATGGTCACGTAGTGTAGGTTATTTATTGTACAAATAGTGAAATGAATTTGCGAATGAGTTTTGTTGAATAGTTGAAGTTGAAGGTGAATTGATGTTAATTTGTGTGTTTTCTTTTTCTACTGATTTTGTATTGTGTTTGAAATTTAAATTTTATTGTGTACTGATTCTTCAATATATTCTTCTGCGACAGTTGTGGATTTCCAGCCTCCATGACGTTTTAGTGTTGTTATGTCGCCACCAGCATCTACTAGAATTGACGCAGAACTCCTGCGAAAGCAATGCCCTGTGTATAACTTGGGGTTGGGGAGATTAAGGTATGCAGCTATTTCTTTCCCCATATTTCCTAGTTTATGCCGACATTCATCGCGATGCATTTTCCATTTTTGTAATTTATAAAGAAGGAGGGAGTGTTGCATACATTGGGACGTAGATTTACGTATTTATGGCAAATATCATAATACTTGCCTATTACTGTAAAGGTTCTTGTTGATTTTGTCTTAGTGTTTGGGATAGTAACTAGAATAGTTGATCCAATATCCTTTACATTATCAACTTTTAATTGATGCAACTGATGTCTTCGACAAGCACCCATTATTCCAAAAATTGTAGCTACCTGTAACAATATTAATCACGATACCTAGCACTTTTTCACCACACCTGTTAATACATTTGTTAATTTTAAGAAACTACTTGGTAACATTAAAAGAAACATACTTCCCCTACTTACTATACGTAGTAGAGAAAGTAAAAATACTTACTTTTATCATGAGGTACTCAACATCAGGTGCTTCAATTGTAGCTACCTGTAACAATATTAATAACGTTACCTGGCACTTTTTCACCACGCCTGTTAATACATTTGTTAATTTTAAGAAACCACTTGGTAACATTAAAAGAAACATACTTCCCCTACTTACTATTCGTAGTAGAGAAAGTAAAAATACTTACTTTTATCATGAGGTACTTAACATCAGGTGCTTCATTTATAAATGTTTTCAACTCATCAGGTGTAAATGTTTTGTCTTTTTCCCCTTTATATCCCCCTGATTTGCGTTTTAATAAGATGTTCAGTTTTGAGTATTTAGATAAGTCAATTTGGTGCCTAATGTTGAGTGTTGATTTCAAAATAGAATAGTGAGTCCACAAGGTCTATGATTTCATATTTAGAGACAGTTCTTCGAAACAAACTTGCAATACATTTTCTGAGAACGAATTTATACCTTTTGATATTATTCAATCCATGAATTGTGAATACAATTTCTCGTACATCTTTCTTGACTTTTGTGTCAACAATTTATTGGTAAGATTGAGTGCTTTTGTCGTAATTTCTGGGGGGGGGGGTAAGTTGAATGTCACTGTTACTAGTGTCAGACATTTTGACTGTTTTCTAAACTCGCGCTTGTACCGTTGTCGATCGAAACGAGAATAATCGATACTTGCACTTTCACAATGTTACGTGGTCACTTCTGATTGGTCGAATACCAGTACTTTAATGAGGCCCATTAAAGTACTGCTACCAGTCGTATAAATACTAAAATTTGGCATGGCGAGCATAAAAAACTTATTTTAAATAAATTGTGTATTTTAAAGAGATCTACGTCTTTTGTGTAGTAAGTTTTCTCTATCGCTTAACGTTTACCAATTATACAAGATTATACAAAATTCCTTCCGAATGAAGTGGACTTCATAGGCTGTATCTCAAATAAAAATATACATTTTATTTGTCATGTAAATCTCTTTCATATATGGTATTTTAATCAAACTCGTTAGAGCCATTTTTTAGGAAATAACAATTTTCCAAAAACGTTCCATGTAAGTGGAATTTTGGAGTGGGGAATTTTGTTGAAAATCTTCGTGTGCACCTTTGGAATATATTGAGCGTAAATACCAACTTTGGTATTTATCCAACTTTTGATTTTTGAGTTATACTGTTCGCAGACATGCACGCGGACATGTTTCCAAAAATGCTTTATTTGGATACAGGGGTCTCAAAACATGTATTTCCGGTGAAATCTCGGTATAGAATTTTTGGGTGGAATGCAATACTTCTCTCCTGCTTACTATACGTAGTAGAGAAAGTAAAAATGGGTATTACAATCTTGAAAGATTCTATTCACATGCCTTCCTTGTGTTTTCCAAAGAATCTGTAGCATGTGTTTTCTGGAGGAAAATTTCAATAACTCCCTATGTAATTTTTGTACAAGGTCTTTGGACAGTAGTTAATTTTGAATGAAATTGCTGAGATTCAAATAAATTGAAAGCAAAGCAATCAGCAACGTCTTCAGGTTTTAGAAATACCAGCCCAAATAAATAGCTACTCAATATTCTTTGATAGTCTACTTTTACTTTCTGCACTACCAGTGATTTAGTTGGAAAAATATATACAGGAACTCACCTTATTAATTCAGCAATTGCCAAAGGACTCGTATTGAGTGTCTAAATCAGCGGCCTCGTGTTTCCGGCAAGCTGTCTCATCAGCTGAACATCGCTTACTATGACATCACATGCAGCTGTGGATTAAACATATACACTGGAGGTTCAAAGCTGCTTATGGAAATAAGTCCACTTGATCTCGCAGTCAATAGTCTATTTCTCTTTTAGATGCCAATGTCATTCATTGTACTGAAAGCTCTTTCACTTTCTGATGGGAATGGTCTGAACAGTCTTGTTAAAGTCAACAGCTCTACTGGAATTTCCTTGGTCTGAATATACTTCCTAAAAGCACTTACGTATCTCCTCTTGTCTAAAATTTGGAAAAAACCACAGTCTGCCCACACTCTCATCACCCTAGCAAATATCCAAAGTCGAAGTGGAAGGCCGATTATTTTTTAATAGTATCTTCGAATCAGTGATAACTTTTGTCATTCTGTTATCTTTCTTTTGACTAAACTGATACTTAGATGAGATCTGTGAGCATATTTTCCACAAGCCTGTTATTTAAATTATTCACAGGGCTCTTGAAAAATTACTTTCTGTCAATTTTCACTACTTTTTCATAACGATGTAACCGTATCTGTCTAAATTGTTTGTATTCTGCTGCCTTAAGAGCTGTCCTATGGTATTCTCCAGATGTTGAACTGCACATGATTCAACACTGTAATAGTGCGCTGATTACATTTGCACCTCCGTCAGACTTTTCTCTTTTCTGCAACTCTAAAGACAAATCAACAAGAGCTTCGTACATCATTCCAAGATTTTCTATACATTCTACGATGTTAACATATTCTCTAGACCTTGGAATTTTGCTCTCTTTTGAGTTCCTCCGGTTGTAATTTTTGGCCTCACGAAAATGTTTTATCACTGATTACTTCCCAGTTTCTTAATTCTTTCTTCCAATGAAGCAGCACAAATATTAAGTTCCCTTTTATATAAAGAATACATTTTTTTTAGAAAATCCTCATTCATCCCATACGAGTTAAGATTCTTCAGTGTCTTATAAGTAATAACATCTGCTGTTGTTGATTTAACTTCTTTCAAATCCCAGAAAAATGAAACAACTTCAGAGTCATCCGAAAAAGCACATCTCATGCAGATCATTACAGCAGACTTTACACTAACTGTTGTTGGATTCATCAATCACAATGCTGATTATTGTTTTTGATACTTTATTTCTAATTTACTGTGAGATATGTTCAATAATATTAGCACAGCTAAAATTTTAGGAAGGATTCGACCCATAACCAAACCATTTAATTTTTGGAGTTCAGCATCTGCCTGTAAATCTACGAAAGGCCTATTTCTTTTTGGAACTTTGTATGCTTTTCGAAACACTATAAAAGTGGCTTCTAGGTGTTTAGTATTCATACTATTCAAAAAAATGTCAAAATGTCTTTTATTTGATTCAGATATTAATATAGATGTTTTATCTGAGACTTTTGTGTTCAAATATTTTTACTTTCTCTATTACGTATACTAAATAGGGCAAGTATTGAATTCCAACCAAAAAATTCGATATCGAGAAATATATGCTTTGAGGCCTCCTGAATAAAAAACATGGTGTGTGTCTGTGAACAGTATAACTCAAAACCGAAAAGTCGGATAAATACCAAACCTGGTATTTAGCTTCAGTACTTTCAAAGATGCGACACAAACATTTTCAAGAAAATCCCCTCACCCCAGACTACCCCTTACATGAAACATTTTTCGAAAATATTTTCTCAAAAATGGCTCCAACGATCTGGATTAAAATAACATAAATTTAAGACATCTTCATGACAAATAAAATGTGTATCTGAAATTTTCTGGAAATGTCCCCAAAAATCCTCTTCATTCTGATGGCGTTTGCATAACTGTAAACCGTAAGAGATACACAAAATATGTTTACACAAAAATGTACAATATGTCCTATACATTTTTTGTGGAGTGAACCACTTACGAGATATTCCTTGTTGTTTGTTTGAATTACACTTTTTCTCAAATGGAATTCGTTATTCTTTTTTTTTATATCCTGGACATGCAAAGTGAATGGAATGCTCCACATAGCAACCAGCTCTTAAAAGATTTGACTGTCGCTTAAAGCCTGCCATATACCCCTTGCACCTACAAGAAAATAAGCAATAAGATAGTTTCTGCAAATGTTTATCTCGATTAACATGAAGAGATGGAAAATAAGCCTTGTAAAAATAGTTTGTACAAAAGTAAAGAAAGTCATGTGAGTGTAACACATCTGATTTTTTTATTCAATGGGCCTCAAAACATGTATTTCCGATTAAGTCCTGGTATCAGATTTTTCATTGGAATGCAATATTTCATCCATTTAGGCAGTAGAGAAAATAAAAATAATTAGTTTATGCTTTCAGAGGTAGCTCGAGATGCCAGGAGTAACCTTTAATCAGGCTTGTGGCTTAACCACAATTATAGCGCCCGCTTTGCACGCTTTCAGTGAAGGAATCATTACTAAAACAAATGTGCATCAGTTTGCAAATGTTTCCTGGCTTTCAAACAGTCCCGTATATCAGCTGTGGGCGATAAAACATTGCTACCCCATTCAGAAAAATTCCTGCGGGCGCCGCTGTATGGTGATAATGGTTGAAATTATGACGACCACATAACGACAAGGGGGCTAGAACTGCTTCGGAGAGCAGATATTCCAAAATATGTCGGTGACAAAATGTGACTAGCGCCTCTACACAATCTGTGAGAACACCGACAAGTAAAGTCCTATTGTATGAATCCAGAATCTTGCTGTAAAATTCTCCAGTGCCGCTTCAATTTGTTTTAAGTGGAAATTAATAAAATATTACGTTTTTAGTTTCCTGTGCTGCAGAATTTCCTCTTTAATTTGGTAGTTGTATATTTTATCATTGTTAGGGCACAGTACTCAAATTTTAAATAGATTTTTTACTTTCTCTGCCACTTGCCTACAGAGGTAAGCAGTACTCTATTCTACCCAAACTTTCGAGGCCAACATTTCACTGGAATACATATTTTGAGGCCCCCTGAATAAGAAAACGTTTTAAAAAATCTAATGTGAAACTTTTACATGACTTTCTCTACCCTCTATCGTTTATTAGCTTGTATGCAAACAATTTTTTACTAAGCCTTATTTTTCTTTATACTGTTTTTAATCCAAGTAAACCTTTGCAGAAATAGCTACATTACACATTTCGTTATAGATACAAAGAGAACAGCGATAGTCAAATGTATAAGAACTGGACCTATATGTTGGCCTTAAAATTCCATACTGTTTCCATGCAACAGCGAGAAACAGCTGAATGTTGACGGGAGTTTAAGACCAAGAAATGAACAATTCGAACCATTAGTAACGGATATCTCAGAAAAAGCTTATGCCACAAAAAAAACTTATTGTAAATAAATCGTGTGTTTTAAAGAGATCTACTTTTTTGTGCAGTGCGTTTTCGTCTATCGCTACAAGATTATTCCAAATTGCTTCCGAATGAACCGGACTTTACAGACCATTCCGAGAAAATTCAAGATATGCATTTTATTTGTGATGTTAATATATTTAATACATGGTATTTTAATAAAAATCGTTACAGCCATTTTTTAGAAATTCGAATTTTTCGGAAAATATTCCATGTAAGGGGTAGTTTGGGACGGGGATTTTCTTTAAAATCTTCGTGTCGTATCTTTTGGGGGATATTAAACTTAATTACCAAGCTTGGTATTGATCCCACTATTCGTTTTTGAGTAATGCTGTCCATAGAGACATACACACACACACACACACACACACACACACACACACACACACACACACACACACACACGGGATCTTTTTTACTCAGAGGGCATCAAATCATGCATTTACGGTGAAATAACGGTATCGAAGTTTTGGGTGGAATGCAATACCTACTCATCCTATTATGTAAGTGGTAGAGAAAGTAAAAAAAACGCTTCCAAAAATGTGACACTAAGATTTTCAATAAAATCCCCCCCGTTTCAAACTATCTTTACATAGAAAAATAATCTGTATTATTTATTTTCTCAAAAATGACTCCAACGATTTTATTAAAATAATATATGTTAAAGATATTTACGTGATAAATAAAATGTATAGCTTGAATTTTTTGGGAATAGCCTGTGGAGTACAATGTATTCTGAATAGCTTTTGTATAATTGGTTAACCGCAGGAGGTGGACAAAAATCTTGCTGTAAAAGAAATGTAGATCTCGTTAAAGCACACAATATGTGTCACATAATGTTTTCGTAGCGTTAACTACTTCCGAGATATTCTTTGCTATTGATTTGAATTTTCAAACTCATGCTCCTTTCAAGCGGTAAATAGCTTTTCATTTTTTGCTGTGGTCATATTTAGAGCAAGAGATTTCAAAGCCATCACATAGCGTTCGGGGTTTTAAAAATCTGACTATCGCTTTAGTCTGTTTTTTTCTATACCTACAACGAAATTAATAGGCGATGAAGTTTATCTGATTTAACAAGATAAGTTTTTGTAAGAATAGTATGCAGAAGAGTGAATAGAGAAGGTCATATGAATCGGATTTTTAAAACCCTACTGCATCTGCCATTTTGTACTGTGAATTCTGTATCACTTCACAGAAAATAAAATGGTAACTTTTAGATACTACTTCTTTGGAGTAGAGCGTACACTTTAGTCCAACTTTTAGGGGAACTTGGATTCTACAATTTGGTACTACTGTTGCTTCTCTGTTCTCAAGACATACGGTTTGTTTCTTCGCAAATATGCACACAGATTTTGTTTTCTCCATTTTGCTTTTTCTGTGAACGGCATTTTCTTTTCAGAAACTACCGAAAATTCATTTTAGGATAATAAAAGCTATCTTTGAACACTGTGTTGGAAGTACCTTGATGCATTGGCTTAGCTATTATATGTGGTAATATTGTTCAAGTCAAAAACAGTTTTACACACAAACTAAATTCGTATTTCATAATTCAAATAGCTCTAAGAACATTTCAATATTCCTTAATATAATACATAGGATTATAAGTAAGAATGATATTACCTTTGTCTTAAGTTTAAAAGAGGCATTGTGTAAATTTGTAGATTAAAAAGCAAATTACTAATATATTATTGAAATTGTGCAGCGCTGTTACCAGCTTTCGTTTGGAAAGATTTCATAGATATTATGAGCTGAATCATTGAGCATTAGTAGTATATGTATAAATTCATGCAGAGAAGTAATTAAAGGTATTAAGATTAATTCTGTACGTTTTGTTCTGCATGAAGCATTAAAATCAGCTCCTATTAATACTCACACGTTTGTTAAAATCTTAAAATATGAATATTTGAAGCTATTATTACGATGTCAAATTTCGTTCTTAATACTATTATAAACATGAGCATAAATTATGCTACTATGATTATAAACTACAGATAGACAAATTTCACCGAGACAATTACGCACATAATCAACATTAGTTTCCAGTTTAATAAACACGGTGTATACAATATGGTATAGGATATAATTGTGAATCATAACTTAAACTGAAGAGCAACTGCGAAAGTTTGAATTTACATATGTAGATTTTGTTTTGTAGCTATGATAACGAAATAAACAAAACATGGCAACTCGCGAGCAAAAGGCTTTCTGTATCTTGGAACTCCAGAAACATAATTGAGTTGTTAAAGTTCAGCGGACGCACAAGCAGGTAACAACATTCGTACTGTAGGCTTCTAACCAGAAAACGTTTGCGAGGTGTTATGCTCTCCGGAGGAGTGAGGGTGGGATAGTACCACGTGGTAGCTCACGATGATGCCATAAATAGATCTAATGTCTACATTAAAAACATCGCGCAACGTTAGTATTCCAGCGTGTTTCACTTGGAACAGTGTATACATGTTTTCTAGTTATTTATAAAGTTATTTACAATGCCCAGTAAGAAAGAAAGAACTCTACACAGTCAAGTCCGAGAAATAGTTGCCAACGTTGTTAAAATCTGACGAGAAAGCAAACAAAAGTAACGTCATTCAGCATTACTAGCAGAAGAGCCTATGTTTTCTAAGAGGTCTTAGTCGTCCTCCGTGGTGTAGTGATTACCATGCTAACCTCTAGTTCCCGAGGTCGTGGGTTCAAGCCCGGCGGAGGGTGATGGATTTTTTCGGGTGTAAAAATCTTTAGCATGGAAGGGAAGTAAAGCCGGTGGTCCCGTGTTGTAGATTTACGGCACGTAAAAGAACCTCAAGCCTGGTCTTTCTGGTCTTTCACGCCATAAAATGGGACGCTAAGTTAAAGAGCGTTCATAAATAAAACTCAATTTTAAGAGTCTTTCTCAGATAGCACTAGAACTGTTGATGTCAACACGTTCTTTACAGACACATTCTCGTGAGAGGAACACAGTAGATGGTACATTAGATGCAAAGGACGGAATGTCCTTGTAAAGGAAATACTGCGTGTGTCAACTGAGAACGTGAGGAGAGTTTCTGTGCGGCGGGTCAAGAACTAACAATTCCAACAATTACAGTGTGGGAGGTATTAATAAAACGTGCCACTGCTACCTGCAGACTTACCTGAGTTGAGACCGAGGAGAATCAGTTACACCAGACCTGCATAACGTCAGTGTGGTAAAACATGGACTGCAGACTGCATGTATGATGTGTCACAAATGGATTCCATATTGAACACTTGTGATTTGTGTTATCGTAACTTTCACAGTTTTTCTGCAATTTAAGTTATGATTCAAAATTACATTGCATACTGCAGAGAAAACCCTAAAGTCATGTATGCACAACCTGCGTGAGCTGCTTAAACCAAGCAATTATAACCTTATGATTAATTGAAGCATTGACACGGGAAAGGTATTGGAAAATTCAAACAAATAACAAGGAATTTCTTGGAAATGGTTAACTCGACAAAAAATGTATAAGACATAAATTGTACCTACTACATATCTGGCCTGCGCGCTCTGCCGTCAAGGCATTCTCACGTGACCTAGTGCAGGCGGCGAACGTTGGAAAGGCATGGGCATGTTTGTGTTGCAGATTTTCTATCAATGAATAAAGCAGTTTTCCTGTGCATATTTTGACTTAATTTCACGTGTGAAAGTATTCGATTTTTACCCCCACTTCTACGGATTGCAAACCACATTGGGGTAAGTAAAATATCTGGTATTATAGTTATCATATCTGTTATTGTAGTATGTTGCAGAAGTATACTTGGTTATGTCTGGCACAACTCTGAAAGTAACTAATAACTATTTGTAAGCTTTTATCAGAGAATTATATTGTAAATGTATAAAACAACAGTGTTTTCTTTGTATTTTCAGAGCTGGAATGCCTTTCAAGTGTTCAGTATCAGGTTGCAGATCGAATTATGAACCTCCGTAAGTTTAGGTTTCCCAGAGATGAGGAACGACGAAAATTATGGCTAAGCAGAATACGCAGGCAGAATTTTGAGTTCACTGAAAATGCTAGAGTCTGCATTAGACACTTTCCGGAAGAAATGGTTATTCGAGAGGAAAAATCGCAGGATAAAGATGGACGAGTGCATTTCATTCCACGTGCTAATCCTTGCATTACTGATGATGCTTTTCCTACAGTTGTTAATGAAAGCACACCGCACTTAAGCTTTTCACTTCCAAAGAAAAGAAGAACAAGAGAGGAAAGGGAAGATGAAACACTTCAAACAGCCCTGGATCAAAGTTTAGCTTCATATGATAAGGAATTAGAAACAACAAGTTATTCACATATGAAGATGTAACAGTTTATATAAAAAAATGTGTGAACGAGAGAAAAGATTGGGCACTTTCAATTAGTGTTAGTGCTATTAGTACTAAAAATAAATACATTATCAGTGCCTTACATTGTTAATTGTTTTGTGGTTTCTAGTGATAGGTGCTTTAAAGGTATATAGACAAAGAATTGAATCCTAATGAACTGAATCTCAAATTTAGTGTTATCTTGGAGAAATATCAGGTGGATGCATTATTTGAATTGTGTAGTGTGCCTATGTCAAACTTTACAGGAAATAAACTTGCTGCAGCAGTGAAATTGTTAAAAGAACATGAGGTGCTAGATGCTGGTAAAAAGTGAGGCTTACAGAGCAGATAGAATTATTCTCCTTTAAGAAGGAAAGGTACAGATTTTCATCAGATCTTCTTAGGTTGGCTCTGAGAATGTTCCTGATATCTCCTGCATGTTACAGAACCATACGTCAGTCACAGGTACTAAGTCTTCCACATCCAAGTAACTTAAGAAAACTGGCTGCCAGTCTAAATGTAAGTGACAGGAATTTTAATATTAGCAATTCCTACATTGTTGGTCGCATTTGTTCCTTGAAACCTAAGAAAAGATTTGTTAATGTTTTGATGGATGAAGTTTATATTTCACCAGAGTTAACTTTTAAAGGTGGTGAATTGTTAGGAACTAGTGCAACAAATACACATGAGCTTGCTAAAACAGCTCAAGTGTTTTCAGTAAATGCTGGATTTGGTAATTATTCAGATGTCATTGCCATTTTGCCAGTCAGTAGAAATTCTGGGGACTTCTTACATGCTACTGTGAGTAACATTCTCTGCGAACTTGGCAAACTTGATGTAAAAGTAATCAGTCTCATAGCTGATAATTATCAGATCAACAAATCTTTGTTTCACAAATTCATGCCACATACATTTGGTTATTCTTCAGTAGTAAATCCCTTTAGCCAATCTCAGCCTCTGTTTTTGCTCTATGGAACTGTGCATATTTTCAAAAATATAAGGAATACTTGTATAAACCAGAAAGACCTTATGTTTAATTTTCCTGATTTTGAAAATCCAGATATAATTAAAAGTGCTAATTTTGGTCACCTCAGATCCCTTTATCACAAAGAAAAGAATTAATTCTGAAATTTGGTATCATAAGTTAAATGCAAAAGCTGTCTATCCATCAAATATTGAAAGAAAAAAATGAGTCTGGTGTGTAAAATTTTCAATTATGAAAATATTAATGACCTCTTAGAATGCAATGATGGTTATGGAGAAACAGCAGAGTTTTTAAATATTATCCTAAAATGGTGGAATATTGTAAATGTGAAGTTTCTATATAAGGATGTAAGGTATAAAAATGCTGATTTGTAATAAAGCAGTCTTTGCTATCAAGCAAGAAGAGTTAATTTTCCTAAATAAATTTTCAGCATGGTTGTGCAATTGGGAATATCTCTGTAGGGGAAATGTATACCAAGGGCTGTCTAGGCGCACATTTGATGCAATAATGCAGACATGCTCAGGGCTTTATGGTTTAGCAAATTATGCTCTAACAGAATTAAAAGTAAACTATGTTCTGTTTTGCAAGTTTCAAACAGATCCTCTTGAAGAGCGATTCAGTCTTTACCGCCAGTTGTCTGGCAGTAATTATTTTATCTCTCTCCAACAGCTATATGAGAATGAGAAAAAGATCAGCATTAAAAATTTGCTTTCATTTTCATTAAAAATGGTAACATTCCAGTAAGAAGCTTAAATGTGGGTGCAGATTCTGAAAACAAAAGTGTTCCATCATTGCTGCCTTTTTGTGAAATAGAAATTGAAATTGAAAACCAGTGGATAATGATGTAATGCCTATCATGTTTTACATTGCAGATTATGCTGCTCTCAAGGTAGCAAATGGTATAATATGCACCAAATGCATTGAATTATTTATTTTAAAAGAGACTTTACAGTATGAATTTGAAGGTGCAGCAAGGCTGATTGATTCCTTAAGTAGAGGTTCTCTAAAGAAACCCACAATATATTGTGTAAAAGTAACATGGTTGTGTATCCAACTATTTCAAGGCTTAGTCAAAGAGTGTTACAATTATTTTATTAAAAGTAGTAATCATCTTGCATTGTTGAAGAATTTGTGCAGTCCCTACATAGAAAACATTATGGATGAAACCAGAGAAACGATCATCAATCAATGCAACGATAAATATGAAGACTATTTTCATGATATATGCTCAATTTTTGCAAAATTATTCTAAATAATTACTCCAAAATGGTAACTGAGGATAAGAAACAAAAGTCTTGTAATAAAAGAAAAATAAAAAAACTGACCAGTGTGTGAATTCATAAGAGCATTTTGTGCTTGCCATGAGGAAGGAAACAATTATATTTACAAGGAATAACTTGTGTATTAAAAGCCACTTTTTTCTGTAACATGAATTATTGTATACATTTTATAATGAACACACTGAGGCTATCTGACTTTGGCTTCACATAATATATTTCAGTAATTTTACTCTTTTTACTAAACTAATAAGTATGTGGCGAGCTTTAGTATATTGCCAGTAGTAACATTAGCAGATTCAGTGGATGGACTGTTAGCTTTTATGTTGACTTTAATTTTCAGTAAATACAAAAGAAATCTTACAAAACTTTGTCAGTTTGTATTGACTTGTACAGTGGTAAATGAGAAAAATTGCTCCAAAATATATAAAGCATTAGAATAAGTTCCTACAATAGTGTTCAAAGGTAGCTAAGTCCTAATAAACTGAAATGTTTGATATTTGTGTTATCTAAGCTGTTTGTTTTCATTCCATTTGAAGCTGAGCTTGTAAACATATAATTATATAAAGGTAAGGTGTTTAGTGAAAATAATATTTTGTCCCAAAACATAACACAGAAGTTCAGAGCATAATTAAATATGAAATTGTCATATTTTGAGCCACTTTCTTTGTGATAAGGTGAATTGGCTTTTATGTGCACCTGTATAGCTTAATGCTGTTTAACTTAACTGCATAGTAATTATGTTCTGTTTTAATTTCTTCATTTATTATCACTGTTAAAACAAAGTACCCATATTACTGCTGCAGTTACATTATTTGATAGGCTCATAACGACGACAGCTAGATATTCTACTGTGCTTATTACTTATAGCACTATTTTAGTTTTTTCAAATCCAATACATGCACAAATACCTAAAAGTCATTATTTCTTTAATGTTATCTTTGCGTTCTGGTGGTGTTTAGTTGCTATTATTTTAGATTAATTTTTTTTTTTACGTTTGCTTGGAACTGTGGAATTCGTTTCCCGCCGCCTTCGGACTGCCGCCATATTGAAATTGCGCTCAGGCCGAAAGTGTAGTAGGCTGTGATTTTAACGAGATCTACATTCTTGTGTAGTAAAATTTTGTCTATCTCTTACGGTTTACCAGTTCTGCGAAAGTCATTCAGAATGAAGAGGGCTTTTGGGGACATTCCCAGAAAATTCAAGATATACATTACATTTGTCATGAAAATATTTTAAACGTATGATATTTAAAAAAATCCTTAGTCATTTATGAGAAAATCAAAATTTTCGAAAAATGTTTCATGTAAAGGTTAGTTTGTGGTGGTATTTATCCGACATTTCGTTTTTGAGTTATGCTGTTCACAGACAGACACACACACACACACACACACACGGACATGTTTCCAAAAAAATGTTTTGTTTGGATTCAGGGCACCCTAAAACCTTATTTCCGGTGAAATCTCGAATTTTTGCGTGGAATGCAATACTTCCCCTACTTACTATACGTAGTATAGAAAGTAATTATATAATAAATTATTTATAAAGAAACAATGGAAGCCTCTTTAATGTTATTGAATTTTGTATAATTTGGAAGCTATTAGAGATACCTAAACCTTCCGCAAGAAAACTCTGAGGTTTACATTCATATGCTTTCCTCTACCCACTATATTTATTTTTATATAGGTTCCACACATTATTCTTACGAAAGCTTATTTTTCCATCTACTTCATGTTAATCGAGATAAATATTTGGAGAAATACACTCATTATACATTTCGTTGTAGGTTCAAAGAGATAGAGGAATCCGAAACAACAGCCAGATGTTTAAATTCGGGGATTTTCTTAAAAATCTTTGTGTTCTATCTTTGAAATATACTGAACCTAAATACCAAGTTTGGTATTTATCCGACTTTTCGTTTTTGAGTTATGCAGTTCCCAGACACACAGACACACGCGCGCGCGCGCGCGGGCTTTCTCTAAAAATTACTTTTCTGGATTCAGGTGACCTCAAAATATGCGTTTCCGGTGAAATCTCGGTATCGAATTTTTGGGTGGAAAGCAATACTTCTCCAATTTAGTAGAGAAAGTAAAAATGAAATAACAAGTTATTGAAACATTCAAGTCAATAACAAAACATATCTCTGAAATAATTGATGCCGCCAACAAGTTTTTTGAATTTTTTTTTACGTTTATATTTTCTGTAGTTAGCTTTTGTTTCTTTTATGGTTTACGTTACTACGGGTCTTCAGATTTATTCGACCTTTTACCGCAAGTCGCTTTAAAGAAATGACGTCATCATTAGTTCAGCGAGCCCCTGTCTCTAAGAGGCATTGAACCTCGGACTGCATGCGTTTCCGACTTCGTAAACAGGTTGATATACTGCGGCAGTGCAGAAGTGTTTTTCACTATTATCTATTCCAAACCAGAGTGCCTTCCATTGAAAACAAACTCTTTGTATTATCCGCGCGAAAGTAGTTCGCAATCCCCGCCCATAATGGCTGCTTGTTCCCCTCCCACGTGCTTGTTGAACACTATTTAATCTATAAAAAGGCGCCCTGCGTGAGAATCATGGTTCAAAATGCAACCTGAGGTAACAATCGATTTTATAAGTATGTGGCAATGAACACTTACGTTAATCACAATC
The DNA here is from genome assembly GCA_030765065.1 of Deroplatys truncata. Classification (NCBI taxonomy): domain Eukaryota; kingdom Metazoa; phylum Arthropoda; class Insecta; order Mantodea; family Mantidae; genus Deroplatys; species Deroplatys truncata. The sequence continues at coordinate 195,681,030 of CM060986.1, read as the reverse complement.
CTCGGGCAAAAGTGCAACACCCAAATCCGAATTCTCCGAAGGTAACTCAGCTGACATATCGGAATCAGAACTACTCTCCAAAATAATGACAAGCTTATCCACAATTCCATAGCATTGTCGCACTTAAAACTTTATCCTCTTCTATGTTGTATTATTTCTGTTTGTATTCCAAGTTGAATTATGAAGTATTGTTTGTTTTTAGCCACTTTTTAACTGTTTCCCGCTTCTGTGTTTGACCAGTTTATTCGCACTACACGCACCTTCCTCTGCCATATGAGCTCAAATACCAACTGACTAAATCACAAGATTTGACCTGAGCTGAGCTGTGTATTAGTGTATTATGAAGGACTATTCGCTTATCATATATCCTGTGTTACGCAAAGTGTTTATTCGGTACTCAGATAGCACCTCTGGGAATTCATTGCTGCATTTCTTGTGCATGTATGAGATTGGCAGTCGTTTATACAACCAAGATGCTCTCGGCGTTAGCGCAATAGCAGGCGAAAGTCATATTTTGTAATCTCTTAATAGCTAGTATATATCCATTATATTTAACGATGAGTTCTTATGATAACCGCAATAAAATGTGCAGTTCTATACCTTTCCTGCTCTAATATTTCATAATACAATACATGTATTAAGGAGCTATTTACGTTGGCGTAAGAGTATATTCTTGGGTTCGTGACAAGCCGAAGCACGTGCTTCTGTTTACATCAGAGGGAACTCTGGTTTGGAATGGACAATAGGATATTGTGTGCGTTCTTTGCACGCGAGATGGAAGTCACCATCCATCACAGAAATTGCATGGCTGTATGCTATACCAAGACACTCCACGCTACAAAAGCCGCCCAATTAATTTTGTTTCCCTTGCTTTTCAATTTTTCCACCTGGATATGTATATCATGAATGATCTGAATTCAAATCTGTTTTCAGTTTTGCTCTATCGGGCTAGGTTTTCATTCAATATTAAATCAAATGTGAAATACATAAAGCTAAGACAAAACTGTTTCCTTAGGTTATATTAACATAAATATTAATAAATGTATTGAAAAGGAGAACTATGTGTTAATAATTATGAGTTTCCACACTTTTTCATTGTCGCAGAGAAGAACACTTCGATTTTTTTTCTAAGGTTTGACGTGTTCTACATTAGTGTCTCTCTTCAAACACCAACAATACTGTCTTCCACAGAAAAATAAAGTCCCCGGGGAATGAAGGGCAGAGGGGAAATTGCTGATTAGACACGGTCCGAACTCTGCCTACTTGCTTATGTTACCCTTATTTATGACACACGACAGCTCAGTTGAATAGTTTTACTCCTTGCGTAGCATGCGTTCTCTGTCACACATTCACCGTCCTTGTCGCACTTTTTCCAAACAGATAAGGTTAGCACATTCCTGTCAGGGGCTTTCTTTCCGTTGACGAACCGCAGTCGGCCATTATTGATACATTCTAATGGCCTCGGTAGCAGGTTTCTATTGTTTTAATGTCTTTATGAAGGCGCTCACCTTGTTCTTCACTCGTTGCACCAAGATTTGCTGGAAAGTAATCAACATGGCTGGAGAAAACGCACTTTAACACTCATTCCACAACCTAGATTTGTAATATGTTGTAACATTTCCTCCACAGTTTCCTTATACTTCTCATACTTCTTGTTACCAAGAAAGTTTTCTGTCACTGATTTGCATGCCAACCATGCTGACTTCTCCAACTCGGACATTGACTGAGGAAAGGTCTCATCCTGCATAAGTTCATGAATCTGGGGGCCCTCGAAAATACCTCTTAGGTTCAGTTTTCTGTGGAACTTTATAACAAGGAATTTGAAACAATCACTGCCCTTATTTAGAGCAGTTACAAATTGTTTCATCAAACCTAATTTGATATGGATTGGTGGAAAAAAGGCATTAGAAGGAGAAACCAATGGTTCATACTTCACTTTTTTTTTCTCCAGGAACTAAATTGCTCCTTTGTGGCCAATTTTTTCTGGTCCAATGCTCAGATTTAGCCCTACTGCCCCATCCACACACACACACAAACAGTGATATTTAGTAAAACCTGCTTGCTGGCCTAAAAGAATAGAGATCACTTTTAGATCACCACAAACATTCTATTTATGTTCCATATACTTCACCTTCTCTAGCAGAACTTTCGAAGTATCGCATGATTCTTTTAAATGCACTGAATAACCTATTGGAATAGAAGGCAGTACATTTCCATTGTGCAACACAACTGCCTTTAAACTTGTCTTTGAACCATCAATAAAATGTCTCCATTCATCAGGTTCATTTGATGAATTCATAGCTTTAAAAACACCAGCTATGTTGTTACAGAACACCAGTTTATCAGCTTGTGAAAAGAAAGTTAAGAAATCTTTATCCCGCTGCCTGTAAAATGTAAAAGAAGTTCCAAGGGCTAACATACTTTTTTCCTTTAATCTCGAAACAAGAAGTTCAAACTGGGGAGCCCACTTCTTATCCAAATCATTAAGAGACATGCCAAAGTAAGTTTTATATGCATTTTTATAAACGTTTGTAATATTTCTTCTCAGTTTTTATGGAGTATAACTACCTCGCATATAGAAAAAGGTATCACGACTATTTATGCAACGACGTCGATCAAACTTTTTTCAGGTGCATATCCAAACTTATGAGAAAGAGAGGTTGTAAGAATTATTACTACCGTTATTTTCTTTTACTGTAACTTCATGAAACCAAACAAGGGCTGGTTTCAAAGTTTCATTCTGGTAGAAATCAGAAAATATCAACAGTTTTCATTCAGCAAAAATTGTGTAGACCTGTATTTGAGTTACCTATCAGCATACATGCAGAAGTTACAAGTTTACGAGAGGTAAGCGAAAGACGTTCCAAGTGTACATACTGGAAAGGTGCGATACAAGTCCCATTTCACTAAGTTAACTTCGAAACTGTTGACATTCACCCCTACCATTCGTCTTTCGCTGGTTCTCTACCAAGGCACTGGCGATATTAACGTCATGCGCAGACAACCGACTGTCGGCAACGGCCGAATAAATCTGAAGACCTGGGACAAAGTTATACAAAACTTCTCCCGAATGAAGAGGACTTCACAAGTTACTCCCAGAAAATTCAACATATGCATTTTGTTTGTTATGGAAATATCTTGAATATGTGTTATTTTAATAAAAATCGTTATAACCATTTTCGAGAACACCAAAAACATGTAGTTTGGAGTGGAGGATTTCTTGAAAATCTTTGTATCGCATCTTTAGAAGATACTGGACGCCAAGTGATTTAACTGATCTTTCGTTTTTGAGTTACGCTGTTCACAGATACACACACGTGCGCATTTTTTTTATAAAAATTATGTTTTACTTAAGTAGCCTCAAAACGTGTTTTTCCGGTGGTCTCTGTATCGAGTTTCAGATGGACCGCAATACTTCCTATAGTTACTATAGGCAAGTAGGAGAGAAAGTGATTAGTCCTCGCATTATATTTAACTTACCCTTTACTTTATACTTTGTCCGGTATACGGTATTGCGTTGCGATTCAGTCTACACTGTATAGAGCCATCTTGCAGTAATTCACTGCTCGGAACAAGACAACAGGCTAAATTGCACCCGTCCTGCTCATGACAAAATAATGAATATACTCGTACATTTGCTAAGCAGATGTAGTACAGGTACCTGTTAGGGAGGAGGTATGCTGACTCGTTTATTACCAGTACAGCGGCTAGGCTGAATCAACAGAAGCTAATGTGAACTAAATACCTCCTCCAAACTTAATGTTAAGCTAACTTCAAGGTTGATCATCTTGATGAAAAATTTTAATTTTGCTTTCTCTACTATATACATAGTAGATAGAGAAGGTATTGCATTACACCCAAAAGTTCGATAGGGATTTCATCGGAAATACTTGTTTTGAGGCACCTAAACCAAGAACTAACATTTACATGGAAAACTTTTCGAAATCTCTTATTTTCCCAAAACTTGTCCTAACAATTTTGATTAAAATAAGTACTATATGTCTATAGGTACCTATACGTCCGGTGTCCACTCAGTATTGTGCGGAAAGTGAGGAGCTGGGATAGGCAGCGTTCCTGGCCTCGCGAGCCAGGACACATCGGAAAGTAGCATACCCAGCCACTTTCCGGCTGGGGGATGCGTGATGCTGACACATCACCTCCCCGCATCGATTGGATAATCGCCCACATATGGTGTGCACAAGTGAGCGTGAGGCCGACAGTCGGGTTGGAAGGCTTAGGCCCTACGCGGGCTGTAGCGTCACAGGATTTATTTATATATTTACAGATGTTTGCATGACGGATAAAACGTGTATTTGCTGGGAATAGCCTGTGAAGTCCTCTTCATTCTGATTGACTTTCCTATAGGGTATTCATTTAAATTGGTTCTGCAGTACAATCTTGCTCTAAAATATGTCATTATTTTAATATGAGTTTAGCTCCTCAAAGGTTGCAAAAGTGGAATAGTTTTTTGTCAGAGAAGTTGCCTAGTTCCCACGGCGTAACAAAGTTCTACGACTTTAGTACTTATACTATAGTGATTCTCATACCTATGGCGCTCTCTGTCGATCAAACAACCGAATTAAACCTCCACGGAAGGTTTGGGTACTGTTTACCTTTAAACTGCCCTTTCGATTCCTGCATTGTAGAAAACAGCTTGTCTGTTTATTAGCGCCAATCATTAGTTTAGTCTTACTATGTTAATTCTTTGAAAATGTTTCAGAATTTCAGAGATTTTGAATGTTCTTTTACAACAAAATTATTTACTATTCAAAATATGTAAATGGGTTTATTATGCTATCTTTTCTTCCTGCCATTCTGGGATTAAAGAACACTAATGTTTCAGAAAACCCCAAAATATGTAATGGACCGGATCTCCTTTAATCTTTTCTTTCCACTATACAACCTATTCATTTAACGGTTACTTCCATTTGGATTACGGATTCATTATTATTTGAAGGCTACAAAATCAACCAGGCAGCGCTGACATATCATGCCCATTACACTGGACAACGGACCAAAATAAAAGAACATTCAGAATAACTGGAAACCTAAAGGAATTGGTAAAAATCTTACTACACGAAACATTTTGATCTTCTTAAAACATACAATTTATATGAAATAAATTGTTTTTGTTGCATTAAGCGTTTGCGGGATATTCTTTGTTATTGGTTTAAATTTTAAAATCCCTAAACTTTTCAAGTATTACGAAGCTATTCTTTTTTACTTTCTCTACTACGTATAGTAAGTAGGGGAAGTATTGCATTCCACCCAAAAATTCGATACCGAGATTTCACTGGAAATACATGTTTTGAGACCTCCTGAATCCAAAAAAAGCATTTTTGGAAACATGTCCGTGTGTGCGTCTGTGTGTGTGTGTGTGTGTGTGTCTGTGTCTGTGTGTGTGTGTGTGTCTGTGAACAGCATAACTCAAAAACGAACAGTCGGATAAACACCAAACTTGGTATTTAGGTTCAGTATCTTCCAGAGATGCGACACGAAGGTTTTCAAGAAAATCCCCCCACTCCAGACTACCCTTTATATGGAACATTTTTCGAAAATTTTAATTTTCTCAAAAATGGCTCTAACGATTTTGATGAAAATATCATATGCTTAAGATAATGTCATGAGAAATGAAATGTATATCTCGAATTTTCTGGGAATGTCTCCAAAAGTATTCTTCATTGTGGACGACTTTTGCATAACTGGTAAACTATAAGAGATAGACAAAATTTTACTACACAAAAAATGTAGATCGCATTGAAATACACAATTTATGTCATATACATTTTTTTTGTTGAGTGAACCATTTTCGAGATAATGCTTGTTATTCCCTTAAAATTTTCAGTACTTATATTCTCAAATGGGAATTCGTTATTCATTTTTACTTTCTCTACTACGTATAGTAAGTAGGGGAAGTATAGCATTCCACCCAAAAATTCGATACCGAGATTTCACCGGAAATACATGTTTTGAGAATCACTGAATCCAAAAAAAGCATTTTTGGAAACATGTCCGTGTGTGTGTCTGTCTGTGTGTCTGTGTGTCTGTCTGTGTGTCTGTGTGTCTGTGAACAGCATAACTCAAAAACGAACAGTCGGATAAACACCAAACTTGGTATTTAGGTTCAGTATCTTCCAGAGATGCGACACGAAGGTTTTCAAGAAAATCCCCCCACCCCAGACTACCCTTTACATGGAACATTTTTCGAAAATTTTAATTTTCTCAAAAACGGCTCTAACGATTTTGATTAAAATATCATATGTTTAAGATATTGTCATGACAAATAAAATGTATATCTCGAATTTTCTGGGAATGTCTCCAAAAATATTCTTCATTGTGAACGACTTTTGCATAACTGGTAAACCATAAGAGATAGACAAAATTTTACTACACAAAAAATGTAGATCGCGTTAAAATACACAACTTATGTCATATACGTTTCTTTTGTTGAGTGAACCGTTTTCGAGATATTGCTTGTTATTTCCTTAAATTTTCCAATACTTATACTTTTTCTCAAATTCGTTATTCATTTTTTACTTTCTCTACTACGTATAGTAAGTAGGGGAAGTATTGCATTCCACCCAAAAATTCGATACCGAGATTTCACCGGAAATACATGTTTTGAGAATCACCGAATCCAAAAAAAGCATTTTTGGAAACATGTCCGTGTGTGTGTCTGTGTGTCTGTGTGTCTGTGTGTCTGTGAACAACATAACTCAAAAACGAACAGTCGGATAAACACCAAACTTGGTATTTAGGTTCAGTATCTTCCAGAGATGCGACACGAAGGTTTCAAGAAAATCCCCCCACCCCAGACTACCCTTTACATGGAACATTTTTCGAAAATTTTAATTTTCTCAAAAACGGCTCTAACGATTTTGATTAAAATATCATATGTTTAAGATATTGTCATGACAAATAAAATGTATATCTCGAATTTTCTGGGAATGTCTCCAAAAATATTCTTCATTGTGAACGACTTTTGCATAACTGGTAAACCATAAGAGATAGACAAAATTTTACTACACAAAAAATGTAGATCGCGTTAAAATACACAACTTATGTCATATACGTTTCTTTTGTTGAGTGAACCGTTTTCGAGATATTGCTTGTTATTTCCTTAAATTTTCCAATACTTATACTTTTTCTCAAATTCGTTATTCATTTTTTTTATGTCCTGAACATGCAAAGAGAATGGAATTCGCCACATAGCAACCAGCGTTAAAATATTTGACTATCGCTTAAAAGCTACCATATTCCCCTTGCATCTACAAGAAAATTACCAATAAGATTGACATCTCGATATCTCGATTAACATGAAGCATATGGAGAATAGGCGTTTGTAAAATTAGATTGTACAAGAGTAGAGAAAGTCATGTGAGTGTAACACATCAGATTTTTTATGTCCTGAACATGCAAAGAGAATGGAATTCGCCACATAGCAACCAGCGTTAAAATATTTGACTATCGCTTAAAAGCTACCATATTCCCCTTGCATCTACAAGAAAATTACCAATAAGATTGACATCTCGATATCTCGATTAACATGAAGCATATGGAGAATAGGCGTTTGTAAAATTAGATTGTACAAGAGTAGAGAAAGTTATGTGAGTGTAACACATCAGATTTTTTTGTCTTGGATATGCAAAGAGTATTAATCTTTGGGAAAGGGAATGGTGCTGCACCTAGCAACCAGCTATTAAGAGATATGTATGTGCTTAAAGGCTACTGTATTTCCAAATTGCCCTTGTAAATATATATTCCCCTTACATCTACAAGAAAATAAGCAATAAGATAGAGTCTGCAAATGTTTATCTCGATTAACATGAAGTAGATGGAGAATAAGCGTTTGTAAAAATAGTTTGTACAAGAGTAGAGAAAGTCATGTGAGTGTAACACATCAGATTTTTTTCTCATGGTATTCAAGGAGCATGGAATATCAAACATTCGCTTTAGCCTACTGTAGCCTCGAGCATGGCTTTCTCTTTCTGAAAATAATCGTAAAATTCTTCAGTTCCCCAAAGACATTCTTACTTCTTTAACAGATTACCCTCCTCTTTGAAGGACTTACAAGCCAATGCCTTGAGTCAATAACCCATGAGGAGCGAGCAAACTCTGAATCTTATCATATCCAGGATGGGTGATCAGCCCAATGTTTTGGATCAGTAACCTATCGAGAAGATAGCAAACTCTGCATCATAGCATATTTAGGATGGGTGATCAGCTCAATGCCTTGGGTCAATAACCTATCGAGAAGCGAGCAAACTCTGGATGACAGCATATCTAGGATGGGTGATCAGCTCAATGCCTTGAGTCAATAACCTATCGAGAAGCGAGCAAACTCTGCATCAAAGCATATGCTAGGATGGGTGATCAGCTCAATGCCTTGGGTTAATAACCTATCGAGAAACGAGCAAACTCTGGATCATAGCATATCTAGGATGGATGATCAGCGCAATGCCTTGGGTCAATAACCTATCGAGAAACGAGCAAACTCTGGATCATAGCATATCTAGGATGGATGATCAGCGCATTGCCTTGGGTCAATAACCTATCGAGAAGCGAGCAAACTCTACGTCATAGCATATCTAGGATGGGTGATCAGCGCAATGCCTTGGGTCAATAACCTATCGAGAAGCGAGCAAACTCTACGTCATAGCATATCTAGGATGAGTGATCAGCTCAATGCCTTGGGTCAATAACCTATCGAGAAGCGAGCAAACTCTGCATCATAGCATATCTAGTATGGGTGATCAGCTCAATGTCTTGGGTCAATAACCTATTGAGAAGCGAGCAAACTCTGGATCATAATATATCTAGTATGGGTGATCAGCTCAATGCCTTGGGTCAATAACCTTTGAGAAGCGAGCAAACTCTGGATCATAGCATATCTAGGATGGGTGATCAACCCAATGTCTTGGGTCAATAACCTATCGAGAAGCGAGCAAACTCTGGATCATAGCATATCTAGGATGGATGATCAGCCCAATGCCTTGGGACAATAACCTATCGAGAAGCGAGCAAACTCTGGATCATAGCGTATCTAGTATGGGTGATCAGCCCAATGCCTTGGGACAATAACCTATCGAGAAGCGAGCAAACTCTGGATCATAGCGTATCTAGGATGGATGATCTGCTCAATGCCTGGGACAATAACCTATCGAGAAGCAAGCAAACTCTGGATCATAGCATATCTAGGATGGGTGATCAGCCCAATGCCTTGGGACAATAACCTATCGAGAAGCGACCAAAATCTGGATCATAGCGTATCTAGTATGGGTCATCAGCCCAATGCCTTGGGACAATAACCTATCGAGAAGCGACCAAACTCTGGATCATAGTGTATCTAGTATGGGTCATCAGCTCAATGCCTTGGGTCAATAACCTTTCGACAAGCGAGTAAACTCTGGATCATAGCGTATCCAGGATGGGTGATCAGCCCATTGCCTGGTATGCGGTGAAGAAGGAAATGAAATTTAGTGATGAAAGGGATGGTAGGGAAATTCGTTGATCAAATTATTCAACTCATCATTCGTCTAGCGTCCTAGGAAAATGGCGAAAAATATCTTCGGTCAGATTGTTGGGTCCCGGAGGTTTGAACCCGGTACCTCCCGAGTGCTGGCCACAGATGTTACCGCCTGAGTCATTGTGTTCGCTTCCCTAAAACCCCAATGAAACATGTTTATTGTTAATAGAATTTTAACCAACCTAGTCTATCTGGCATAAAATATTCGCCTGCTGTTAACCGTTGGGATTATCTTTCTGTAATAGTTTCCCTACATATTCTCCTCAGACCCGAGTTCAGTTGCTGTTAAAGTACAACTTTGCAGGTGTCATAAACACACCTTAAGGACCTGTGTTCGTTTGCTGTTAAGATTGAATGCTGCATGTGTGGCCACACAACATACACAGACTTTAAGGGCCAAAATTCGTTATTATTAAGGTTTAATATTGCAGCTGTGATCACACGACATAAACAGGCTTTAAGGTGCGTGTCGTACAGGACACGCCAGTCCTGAAGAGCATAACGAGAGGGATAGAGAGGCTAATACTATGATGCTGAAGTACTCTTAAGTTTCCGAATGTAGAATTTCAGGAAAGATATGGCAATAGTTGTTGACAAAGACCGCAAACTGAATTTCTGTAGCGGATGATGAGTCTTTTCACCATAATTATACTCATAATATGCATAAGGTAGCTAGCTCTACCAGAGCTAGACTGCTGCAGTGCCGCGCCCTACTGACAATGTGTGCAACACTAATGTTGGCCGGGCAAATGAGTGAGCATTAGCATCATCACATCATTACCTTAATGTTTCCCAACAGAGGGTGCCAAAAGTCCCAGACACAACGATAATTACGAGTGTCTTCCATGTACACTCACGACAAAAATGTCCGATTCCTGCTTTATTTGGCCTAGCCTACCATCAATGCTTCTTTCTCTAAGGGTCAGCTGCAAAGACTTGGAATACCCTAACTAGAGTACAAATGTGGTGACAATCTGTAGGACGAGTTCTAGTCCTCAAATAGGCGTTCCAATGTTAGCAGATTTAAAACTGATGTTGGCTATATTACGAGTCATTCATGGTTGCTGTGATACATGCCTAAGTTGATTTTGTATTTTTCTCAATCAGCCGTTGCTAACCTCCCTTATTTACTCTTAAATAATTAAGGATCCTACCAAGCGCGATGGAATACTAATTGTAGTTCTGCAGTTTACAGACAAGCACTATCACATGGAGAGAATAAAAAATCGTGTTGCATATACATGACTTTCTCTACTCGCTCTTCTACAAACTATTCTAACAAAAACGTGTTCTTTCTATTTTTGTTAATCCCCATAAACTTTCATTACACATTTACATATTTAGTTTTAGCATAACACGAATATAGTATGTTAAAGCGATATTCAGATTTTTAAAAACATGTCGCTATGTGATGGCTTTGAAATTTCATGCTCTTTGCGTGACCACGAGAAAAAAGATTAAATAAAAAGCGACTTACCACTTGAAAACAACTATGAGTATTTGAAAATTCAAACCAATAATAAGGATTTACTCGGAAATGGATAACGCTATAAAAATTCACAAATTGGGTGCTTTAAGAGCATTGTGTGCTTTTCAAGCAGAGTGTAATCAATTCTATCCGCCAGCTATTCCTGTCGTCCTCCGTGGTGTAATGGTTACCGTGCTAACCTCTAGTTCCCGAGGTCGCGGGGTCAAACCCGGTGGAGGGGGATGGATTTTTTACGGGCGTAGAAATCCTTAGCATGGCTTCCTTTGGAAGGGAAGTAAAGCCGGTGGTCTCGTGTCGTAGATTTACGGCACGTAAAAGAACCTCAAGCCTGATAGAGGCCTCTGAGCTAAATTACCCGTCTTTCATGCCCAATATAGAATGGAAAGCTGGATCACAGCGATTAAAGAGCGTCCATAAATAAAAAAAGCTATTTCCTGAATATTAAATATATGCATTTTATTTGTCATGAAAATATCATTTTTGAGCAAATAAAAATAACGAAAAATGTTCCATAAAAAGTGTAGTTTGAGGTGGGGGCATTTTTTCAAAATCTTCTGTCGCATCCTTGTAAGATGCCGAACTTAAATACCAAGTTTGGTATTCAACTTTTTGTTTTTGAATTCTGTTGCTCATAGACCACTCACGGACCATTTCTAAATTATTTGGATTGTGGTGCCTCTAAACGTGTATTCACGTGAAATCTCAGTATCGAATATTTAGGGGAATGCAATGCTTTCTATAGTTTCTGTAGATAAATAACAGAGAAAATAATAAAAACTCTAGCAATTCAATAAATGTATTATTTAACGCGAAGACAACTGTCAACAAAACCGCTCAGCAGCTTCGGCAGAAGTTATTTCAAGAGGCAACTGACTAATGGGCAGCTCCAAATACTTTCCAAAGACGAAAACCAAAAGCAGATAATATAACCAATCCTTATGTGCAAAGTTGTGTTTAGTACTGATGATATTCACTTTAGATATTGTGTTTTCTCTACATCGCTACGTATCGTATTAGTAATTTGCTGCACTGTGTTGAGTGTTTATCTACCGAGTGAGATGACTCCCTCGTAACGTGTGAGACTAGCATTCGGAAAGTTGAGAGTTAAATTCCCTTCGTGCCGGTCGCTCGAACCTTGGGCGGGCTTTTTCGCGTTTTTCCCGGACGGTAGGCGAATGATGGGATAGTTCCTCTCCTAACACGAATTTTCTGCCTTATCATTTTCTTTCATCTGTTTCATCTCTACATGTTTCAGGATTGTAGGATCTGACGACACGCTTGGTGCGTTACGACGGGACCGTGTAGTCTGCGCTGGTTAAAGCGCTTGAATAGCCGTCTGGTGGCCCTTCCTTGGGGACTCATTCTGGGACCCTTATGGCGCAGGCAGGCTCGCGCTGGCGTTAGGATTCGTGTCATTCTGGAATCGTTAGGGACCCTGTCCCTGTTAGCGTGCATCGGCATCCGGATCTGGTCACCCTTCGGCTCTCACCTTTATCCCTTCCTCCCGGAGGTCATGTAAGTCACAAATGACTAGGTGCTGAGCTCCAGTAGTTGGGACCCCTCCGTCTAATCCTATGGGTTTACGTTACGTAGGAATTAACCTCACTCTTTCCATAAAAACACGTATAGTGCTGGCATTATTCTAAATACACGATTCTGCTTTGACCCCTTAATACCGGAATTAATTTGCATCATATGCCGCTCTTTCTTTAATTCCTAAACCGGCTCTCATATCCATTTCACCGGTATCACAATCGAAGCAATTCGTATAGCCGTGGTTGTTAAAGCAAGACGAAATAGACTTGCTATCCATTCAAAGGTAAACGTCGCAAGTTGGAATCCCAGTGGCTGCAGTCAAATATGCGGGCAGGACCCAAGTAAAATAACCAGTGTAATGGCACGCATGCATGGATTTAGCTACTTATTATTTAAACAAAATTGCAGTTTTATTGAAAAAAGAATATTTTACGACATAAAACCCTAATAAAACACCTTAGTATCAAATATGGCACAACAGGCTATAAGGGGTTAAGTAAATCTTTTATTTTATCTCAGTTTTATTTACCTACTTATCACATATTCCAAACCATCACACTCCGCGCGGTATCTCAGCTTTAATTCACGAGCAATTCACTGCTGTCGTATTCACGTATCACTTTTAGGACGTATTGTCTTATGCTTTCTGGTTCTCAAACAAATTATAAAGAAACTGCCGTTTATATCGGACAAATTTGCGCCCAGTTCCCAAGCAACCATCTTATTGTTATACTCGGAATAACGCGCTATCACCACATGAAATAATTGAATAACTTATTCCGTGGTTACACCCTTGATAGGCTCTACTCTGGCATAGAGTAAGTATACTTATACCACGATTCCGTAAACGCGTCGTAGTAAGCTTCCTTGACTGGATGTTTGTAACGTAAGCGTCACTTGCTAGAGCTGCCAACCTGTGTTCAGGAGTTAAAGTGCTGTTTAGGAATTGTTAGTAGCGTTATATTCCTTGTTTTCTCTTTAATTTTTAGCGACTTTCAATATACACAAATCCCTGTGTAGAATATTTCTATAAGGTTTTGATTACAGCTTTCTGGGTAACACAAAATTATCAAGAGGGATGGCTCAGGCGATTTGATCTATGGCTCGCATTCGGGAGGTCGTGGGTTCGATTCCCATGGCCGACCTTCCTGACCCACGGGTTTTTTCGGGGGTTTTCTCAGGTCCCCAAGCGAATGCTGGGAAGGATTCTCACACACCCCGAATTTCCTGTACCTCCATTTCGTCTCCCTTCTCATTTCACTTCATCTTTCTTGCGTTGCTCTCTTTCAGGGTTGGAAGTGTCGCCCATGGTGTTTCGGTGCAGTGTGTCAAGGAAAAAGGATGCTCTTTGTGACTCCGTCCCTCGGCGTTCGGCTGCCTGCCGGGGGTATCGGACCCCCTCTGTGCGGGGTGGGGTCCATCTGCCTGTCCGTTTGCCAGGGAGTCTGTATCTGGAAACTTAGGAACCCTGCCATTCCTGTACCGTCACTCCTGGTTCCGGCCGTCCGGTGTCTCCTCTCGCCTCATCCTTCCTCCCGGGAACGCCCCCTTGTGAGGGTGTAGGAACAACATCCACTATATGGATCAGTGCCGTGTTCCCTCCGTATCCAACCTAAGGTTTTATAAGAATAGTTTGTAGAGGACTGGGTAGACAAAAGTGAAGTGAATGTAAGGCATCAGATGTTTATGAATGTAGTTTACATTTGTATCTGTTTCACTACAGCATTGTTTTAAAGATTTAGGTTGGCCGGTGTACGGGATTTGAACCGCGACTTCCCAAATGCGAGCTACAACACTGGTTTTTCGCTTAGAGATTGAGACATACAAGGAGATAAATGAGCAGCAGGTGTAGGTTAAGAAAAAGGACTTAATTTAAACTCTTGATATAAGCCTAAAAACGGCGGTTGCGATGTTTTTCTCGCTTAAGAATATAGAGCGGTTCACATCCAATATCACCCGGCGTGCTATACGGGCTTTGTAATTTAATTAGACGCCAGTACGAACGACAGGACATGATGTCTGTTTCAGGTGTTTGCACACACACACAAGCCAGTTCTAACATCGAGCTGGTTGCGTGTGCTCAAAATTACGACTGCTAGAGATGTAAATGAAATTATTCCACCGGCCTCTGCGTACAAAGGGTCCTGGGTTTAGCATAAGAGCAGGCTTTGGTCGCTTCTTAACCGCTTTAGTTGCGGTTTAATGCAGATAAAACGAAGTAGGTCATGCTGCGAAAGAGTTATACAGCAACAAATAGAGACCGGATCTTAGCGGTGTAAGCCTCGATTATGCGGTTCAAAGCGCAGGAGATTTGAAATGTGTTCTTGGTCTTTTGCGTTTCTAATTGCTTGGTATTGTAGAGGGTGCGCATGTATAATGAATAAGCTTGAGAAATAGCACCCGAGGTAACGGAAACCAGTACTAATAGGTGGCAATGAATTATCAGCACGTAAATTTATAAACGGAGTTTGCTTATGGTTTAAGCTTCCGAACCGAGGAGAAATGTGTGGATCGTGAACGAATTGGCTTACTAGTTGGAAAATGTGTAGTAGTGCTATATAAACCATGGTTACCGGTATAGTGCCATGTATTCTGACGTGTAAAGAAGTTGTCCCGTGATGGAATGCAGTTGTTAGTGTTGGTACTGGCAAATGTTGCTACCCTCTGCCCGCATGACCTCCTTCTATTCCACAAGAATAATTCGAGCCATTGGATTGACATGCATTATTATCTCCTCCAAAAGTACGTCCGAAGTGCCGAACAGCAACAGTACGAGATAATTGTCCATATTCTCACTAGACATTTATAAATAAAGAAGAAAGTTGAGAAGTTTTTTCTTTCGTTTTAATACATTTAAAGATTTTATTTTCATGCTACATTAACATTTTAATGAAAGCTCTCATGTAAATGTAGTAGCTGTTGTGTAACTTAAGCACACATGCAAATAATCCTTCACCTCTTCCTCTGCAAGACCGAATTAACTTGTATTGGTTTAGCCTTTCTTTGTGTACCATTCGCAGCGAAACTCTTCTATAAAGCCGGTATCCGAACCACCCCTTCATTTTACATCGACTAGAATATTGTTCATTAGTTCGTTTTTGTGTCCCTGAATAGCCAGATACAGAACTGTTACCCGCTGGGTGGAGTCAAATATTGGTTGGATTGGTTACGGAGGGGAATCGGCACTGGTGCACATAGGGGGTTTGTACCTACTCCCCACAAGGAGCCGTCCCCGGGAGAAAGGATGAGGCGAGAGAAGACACCGGGCGGTCGGAACCAGGAGTGATGGATCAGGAATGGCAGGGTCCCTAAGTTTCTAGATAGCGACTACCCGGAAGACGGAAAGGCAGACCGCGGACCCCACCTTGCACAGAGGGGGTCTAATGCCCCTCAAGGGAGTTTGAATACCCCTAGAAGCACGCCGAAAGCCGAGGGACGGAAAGACTTACAAAGAGCATCCTTTTCCCCTACCACACTGCACCGAAACACCATCGCCGACACTTTCAACCCTGAAAGAGACCAACGGATGAAAGATGAAGTGGAATGGGAATGGAGATGAAATGGAGGGACAAGAAATTCGGGGGATGCGAGAACTCTTCCCAGCATTCGCCTGGCGACCCTGGAAAAGCCCCTAAAAACCTATAGGTCAGGAAGGTCGGCCACGAGAATCGAACCCAAGATCTCCCGAATGCGGGCCACAGACGAAACCGCCTGATTCATGCCCGCTGGTCAAAGTTTTGTTACCTGAAGATGGACACCTTGCGGAGGAAAAAATACTATTGGGGTATAAGGAAATGGGGCCAATTTTTATGCACGCTAGTATACATGTATTTAAAAAATTCTAATGAAGACTTTTATAAATAACTAGCTGGCTAATCCGACATTGCACTGTTAGCTTTTTATACTCGAATTTAGATTCAACTAACTTCAATTACTTCAATCTGATCTTTATGAAATTATTGCTCAATGATCTAGAGGGTTTTAATGGTGAATCCTGCACTTTACTCCTTTTAACAGTAATTTCATACAACCCTACATATTCCTAACAAACCTAATATTCACGTAAGCGGATGTGAAGTCTCACCCCTTTCCTTATCCTCTCCTACACAGTTTTCCGGGTAATGGAAATACTGCATACCTTATAAGTATCCTTTAGCGGTGGAACAATTACCTGTTGGAATTCTCGAGTAAGATTTCAGATAATTAGAGTAGATGAACTTATAAACGGTTGTACATACCTTCTCTTTGGTAGTAACATAAAGCTACATAGTTTTCACATAATCCAGAAACCTTCATTTACATTGAAATAGAGGTGAAGCTGGTTAATATGAAGATTCTGCACTCCCAGGCCACCAAGTTAACCTCTTTGTAAATACACACAGTCTGCGTCTATCCAGAAAAATAATATACCCGGTTGTTAATTATGAAACGTCGGTTAACTGATGCCTAATGTTAGCAATTTTCTCTCCTTATACAAGTATTTAGCATGCCCTGCTAATAGCTATTTAGAGGATTAGTTACTTAACCTAATTTGTAACATGTCTACAATATTTTAACTACGTTCAGAGTATTTTAGTATACGTTGTATATTTGGTATATTTAATTATAAACTTATTTATTTTGCGGAAAGGATATGTTTAGAGAAAGAGTAATCTGAGCTTTGGAAGAAAGAAAAAAAATAGACATGATAAATCAACTAATTTGTTGTCATATTCTACAATTTTGGATGCTAGCTTCATATGTGAATTAAAAGTAAAAATGAGCGAAAAGCTGATTTTCACGGTTCACCAGGAACAATTTTAAAAGCAGTTGAAGATGCAACTATTAATATACTTTCAGAAAAGTGTGGGAAATGAAGCAGACGTAAATGAAGAGTCTTTGTTGGCGTATTGTTATGAGAAGTCGAAAAGTATTAAAGCTTCGAGTCTTTGGAGTGAATATTCCATACTTAGGGGAGAAAGTTCAATTACAGGCAAAGCTTTAAAAATAATAATTCTGATAATAGAGAAAACGTGCCTCCAATAAGTATTAACAATTGTAATGGTTGTAATATTACATTAACTATCAATTAGAGCTTTTCTTTTAATGCGTATTATTATCATCAAGGAAATAAGATATAGATGATCATCATTAAAGTATATTTTATGTTTTGATAGCGTGTTTGATAGAATATACAGTATAGTTTTTGTTGCCTAGTAACTACGTGAAGCATCACTCATTATTATACTAGTAGATAAAATATGTTTACTTTGGTATCGCATGCAAATCGAGCGTTAAAAGCAGAATCGATTCTCTTTTCTTTTGCTAGTCTTATGTTTTCTTAGTTGCTGAATCATGACTAAGCCCCGGATTTTTAGGTTCTAAAAAGTTAAAATTAGGTTCTATGTATCAGTGTATTAGGATTTTATAGGATCTTATATGTTGAATTTAGGAATTTATAGGATCCTTGGCATATATATTCATGCAAATCACTGGGCACTTTGTTTAAAACACTAACATTAAATTGTAAAAAGTTAAATTAACTAACTTTAGTATGTATTTGAAAGTACCAAATTCAAAAATGTCGTGTTAGAAGCTCCCTATAACGGAAGAAGCAATAATGCATACTACTCAACAGCGCTATTAAAATGTTTGCCTCTAGTTTTCACCTATTGTTGCGGCATATAAACATCACACTTTTCAGAAATGCCGCGTGCCACTGACCACCTCTTTCAACTATAGCTAGAAAATGATAACTGAAGGCGGCGAACGTTTTCATTACTTTATTATTGTGGCGGACGGTTTAATTAAAGTTTATTATTGTAAGGTATTGCGCAAGATTTCATAATCTAATTATTTAATAGTTTCCTTATTCGAACGGTCCCCCTTCGTTTTAAAATACTTTTATATTCATAAATCTACTCTTATTTGCTTAAATAACCGAATTAGGCACTTTTAGGTTCTATCACGAAAAATAGGTTTTATTGAGTCCTAACGTAAAATTAGGTCAATTTAGGCTCTATAAAATTGAAGTATATTACTCGTTGGTAACTAAAACATTAAAATAAACCGAAGTTTGGAGTGTAGGAATAAAATAGGTCAGAACCTAAGAATCCGGGGCTTAATCATGACCATCTATATAATTGTATTGTTTGGAATAATATATCAACAGCATTTGTCTTTTACATGGATTTTCTATGGAAGCAATACTTCCCCGATTGCTTAAACGGAAAGATAAGAAACATACAGGCATTTTAGAAATGTTTTTTTGATTATGAAAATTTAGGATATTTAAACACTTCCGCGGCCCACCAACCTGATCGAAGGCTTTTTTCGCGGTTTTCCTCGGTCCCTAGGCCGGGTTGAATAATTTGATTTGTGAATTTTTCTATCATTCCTTTCATCACTATATTTGATTTCCTTCTTCTCCGCGCCATATCGGGTATTGGGCTGATCGTCCATCCTGGTTATGGTATGATCCAGAGTTTGCTTGCTTCTCAACACGAGACTTGGCTTATAAGTCCTTGGGGGTGTAAGTCCTACAACCAGGAAGATAATCTATTAAAGAAGAAGAAAATAGCGCTCCAGGGGGAGAAACTACTTCTCGCTCTCCTGCCGAGGCTAATGTCGTTTATTTCAGCTAGAGTTTGGACAGTCGGAAATTGTTTCTCGGGCCCTGCAGGTGGTTTGTGTTGGCTGTGAGAGTGTATAAATTCATTTTTTTGTAGAAAATTTTCGCAATAAATTAGTATTTCTGCTCCATATGACAGGTATGCCATTTCAACTTGAATTTTCTTCTTTTTTCAAGCAGAATTAATTTTATTAATAAGGTAAATTCAATGTACGTTCAGCAAGCAGCACATGGTGTGTTGTACCGGTGTGTGGACCGCCCGGCAAGCGCGACCCAGTGGTACGTGGTGAGAGGCGTGAAAACAACCTTGGCGGCGCAGTCATGAATCTAAACTACAACAATTTATCCATATTTATTTTCAACGCAAAATTGTGATACTTAATATTTTAAATCGTGGATTTGGCTTTGTGGACTTGTCAGAAAAGAAAAGAGTAATCGAAACAGGGCAATGGGTGAATTCAAAGAACTTAAAGTACAAACAAAAGCATGTGTAGGAAAATTCAGTCATGAGCAGTATGCAAAGACAATGGTTATGTGGATGCCGTCATTTAAGGGAATTGTTTTGCTGGTCATGCCTATTATTTCACCATTTGGAAC
This sequence comes from Deroplatys truncata, assembly GCA_030765065.1. NCBI lineage: Eukaryota > Metazoa > Arthropoda > Insecta > Mantodea > Mantidae > Deroplatys > Deroplatys truncata. The sequence goes on along the minus strand of CM060986.1, from coordinate 195,661,272 downwards.
GAAACAGGTTACAGCGATATAAGACACTGTAAAGACACGAAATATCACAGTCGTACATTGTTTCAACAATACAATTCGGTACCTCCCTGTGTGGGAGTCCCGGGTTCGATTCCTGGCTTGGGGTGGGAATTTGTTTCTAGCCATATTACTCCAGAGTCTGGAAGCATGAATAAGAGTGTGAATGTGTGTTGAACTAATGATTAAAGCCCAACGTTTACTAGAAACCCAAAGACAAGCGGACACGAATTAAAACCATTGCCTATAAGCCAAAATATGCTCAAAGGAAGGGCCGCCGATAAGATCATTGTAGTTAAAGACGGGGTATAAAGGAACAATACAATTAGCGACATTTGAAAGGTCGAGAGTTAATTTTCAAGTTGACAATCAAAAGCTTCAGTCGGTGTTACAAATAATGAAAACCTAAAATAAATTAGAGCTTCTAAAACGTCTCATTGATATTATTTATCTTCTGGAAGCAGATGTGGTTATAATGAAGGTGACAGTTCTGTTGACAGGGGTAATTATGTTGAATTAGTCCATTTACTATAGTAGTGAGTTCACAAGTTGAAAGCTCACCTAACAGACAGTACTATATTTACAGGCTTATACAACATAATTCAAAATGATTTAATTGAATCAGTAAGCAATGTAATTATGACCAAAATAGAAAAAGAAGTTCGAAATGCTCCATTTGATGAATAATGGCGGATATTCGTAGCTATCAACTCTCCTTAGATAGCATCTAGTGAGGAGGAAATACAAGAACTTTTCTTAGGATTTGTGGTTGTAATTGCTGATTGAACTGCATCGCCGTTAGCAAATGGCTGTATAAATCGGCACGATTTTGGCAGGAAAATAGTGACTGAGGCATACGATGGTGCGGCGGCCATGTCAGGTGAAATTAATGGTTTACAATCTGAAGTCAGAGACGTATTTCCGGATGCACTATTCATTCATTACTGGCTCATAAACTTAACCTTGTTCTTTCGTAGTCTGTATCATATATCAAAGAGTTTAATATACTTTTCAAAACTCTTGACAGTTTCTCGTCATTTTTCTTAAATTAATAAAACAGGGCTCATTATTTAGACCAAGAAGTGAAAAAGAGATTTGGGAAAATCAACTTGTAGAGACCATGTAAAAGTATAAATCAGATTTAATAATGATGTATGAAAACTAATTGAATATCCAGATGACAGGGATTTTCATTAGAACAATCCCTTTTGAAATTTTTCAAACAAAATTAAATTAATATTCTTCCGTATCCGAGTGAAGCTAAAGAAAACAGCCAGTGAAACAGGAGACTTCTAGAAAATATTTTCTGAAACATTTTGATAAAGACACAACTAAACCGCAGAGCAAAAGATTGTGGCAAGATAAAGTAGAGAAATAGATACATATTTCCGTAAGTTATATAATAAAATCTTGGATAGTATTCTTGTTCAAATTTAAATAAACTTTCAAAATTTTGAGCAATAAAAATTCTTTGAATTGATTAACCAAGCCATGACGATAAGCACGAAAAAGTGTTTCCTGATTATTCGTTTTCATCACCAAAACTACTTATGGTCAACATTTCGATTTTCCTTGTTTAAGAAGTGAATCCACTGTTCTTTTAATTCCAAGGAAGACCTAATAAATCCGCGAGTGAGGTGTTATCTTAAAATAAACTCGGATAGGCAGTGCGTATCACGAACTTAAAAATTATGTGAACTAATTTCTACACATCCTGCAGGTGATGTTTCAATTGAACACTCCTCTTCTGCGTTGAAAAGAATCAAAACGTACGTGAGTAGTTCTCAGAAGGAAGAGAGAATGTACAGGCTGTCGTTACTCTCCATAGAGAAGAAATTACTGAAGAATATTCACAGAAACGAAGACTTCTACGACCACATTATTGATATTTTTTCTGCTAAGAACAGGAGAATCGAACTGATCTATAAGAAAACTTAGGGAGCTGTAGCTCAGACGGTAGAACACCTGTCTGCTGTACGAGAGGTGGCGGGTGTAATTCCCGGCTGAGGAGTGGGAATTCTTCTCTAGCCAAAGTTATTCCCTATCCTCCTCATAGTCTGGAAATATGAATAAGTGTGAATCTGCGTATATGTGTATATAAAACCCAAAGAAAATCAGAAATCTAACGACAACTGTATACGAGGTAACACCATCGCCAATAGGCAATATGTTCCAAAAGTAAAAAGGCGGGCTATAAATGGAGCAATAAATAATAAAAGAAACTTACTTGAGTTTATTATCAGTTTCATGTCATAGACGTATATTGTACCTACATATATAACTTTTTGTTCTTGTGCTTCCCGTCTAAAATTGCACCACTGGTCGGTAGAGCACATGTCTGCTGTACCAGATGTCCCTTTGGTTCTCCACTGGGAGGGAGATTTTTCTTTAAGGTTATCCTCCTAACTTCATGACCCATTAGGTGGTATGCATAAAGTCAAGCATAAGCTTTACCTTGCTAATTTTGAAGTGTAGTCTTGGCTTTTAATGCATAGAACAGCTTCGACGTGACTTAAGTCTAGCATTTTCTTTGGAGCCAGCTAGCTGCCTAGCTTTAGCTTGAAATTTCCTGCAACGACTTGACTTTGAATGCAAATCCGATGCATAAAACAAGCGAAAGCTTCGCCTCCTCTAGATTAATCTTGACTTTTTTCAAGCTACCTCAGTAGGTGACTTGATTCATACAAGAGAAGTCTTAAGAGTTGTTTTATCACACAATGTGGCACAGTTCATGAATATCCGTCAACGGCGATATTGCTGGGCGATTCCGGGTATGAGATTGCTCCTTGGTTAATAACTCCATACAGAAACCCCGTGAATGCTGTGGAAGAATACTATAATCGTCAACGTGCCCGAAGTAGAGTTACAATAGAGAGATATTTCGGGCAATTAAAGAGGCGATTTCCTATATTGATGAACACCATCAGAATTCCTACGGAGAAAGTACCGCGTATTGTTGTATGTTGCTTTGTGTTGCATAATGTCGCAAAACATCTGAGAGACGTTCTGTAGAGGAAGAGGTTGGTGATGGTAACAATGGAAATGAAGAGGAATATGCGGGAGAAGTGGAAGATTGGAATGAAAATGAAGATTGGAGACGACGTGGAATGCAAAGAAGAAACGAAATTTCACAGTTGTTGTATGAACATGTTGCAAATGGTTAAATTACATACTATTATGAATATAAACTATACAGTTCGAGTTTGATGGCAATCTTAAACTTTATACATACAAATGCAAACGGTTATGCAGCTCTGAGTGAAATATAAATAAATACCATCTGTAGTGTTTAACATGCTTATCGGATATAGTTACAGGTTCTGAATAAAATTTGATCCCTGTACTTCTATTACTGGAAGCACGCTCTGTCTGTTTAATATCTCCTCCTGCTACATGCGTATCAGTTTTAATTGTTCTAAGAGTACCAATCTTTGCAGTTCGTGCGCAGTCAGGTGTTTTGTTTCAGGGGTCTCAGGTAATTTAGATTTATTTGATTGAATACCCTTTTCATTAGCGTTCTTATTGGGATTTAGGGCAATGCTCTCATTATTTGTACATCCAGATTCAACTTTAACTTGCTCCATTGCATCATTTGGTAGCTGTTCTTCCAAACCTGCCCCACCCACAGCACATCCACCTAAACAGTAAACAAAAAACCAAATAAACTAGCCGTAAGGGAGTCAAAAGGACAACTAGTTTATTTAGTTAGTATTATACTGTTTGGATTTGATGACGCTGTAAGGTATTACATTACTTTCCTGGAAATACATTGTCGTCCAGCTGTGGCCTGATTATTGCTGACAATGCTCTGCTGCCAGTGCTACAAGGTCGTGTTTACAGATTAAGCTGATCCCCATGTTATTAGTAAGCCCCGGATTTTTAGGTTCTAAAAAGTTAAAATTAGGTTCTATGTATCAGTGTATTAGGATTTTATATGATCTTATATGTTGAAATTAGGAATTTATAGGATCCTTGGCATACATATTTATATTCATGCAAATCACTGGGCACTTTGTTTAAAACACTAACATTAAATTGTAAAAAGTTAAATTAACTGTAACTTTAGTATGTATTTGAAAGTACCAAATTCAAAAATGTCGTGTTAGAAGCTCCCTATAATGGAAGAAGCAATAATGCATACTACTCAACAGCGCTATTAAAATGTTTGCCTCTAGTTTTCACCTATTATTGCGGCATGTAAAAATCACACGTTTCAGAAATGCCGCGTGCCACTGACCACCTCTTTCGACTATAGCTAGAAAATGATAACTGAAGGCGGCGAACGTTTTCATTACTTTATTATTGTGGCGGACGGTTTAATTAAAGCTTATTATTGTAAGGTACTGCGCAAGATTTCATAATCTAATTATTTAATAGTTTCCTTATTCGAACGGTCTCCCTTCGTTTTAAAAATACTTTTATATTCATAAATCTTCTCTTATTTGCTTAAATAACCGAATTAGGCACTTTTAGGTTATATCACGAAAAACAGGTTTTATTAGGTCCTAACGTAAAATTAGGCCAATTTAGGTTCTATAAAATTGAAGTATATTACCCGTTGGTAACTAAAACATTAATACGAACCGAAGTTTGGAGTTTAGGAGGTCAGGAATAAAATAGGTCAGAACCTAAGAATCCGGGGCTTAGTTATTAGTAATGTAACCTTCATTAGATTATTCAGAGATGATCCTATAAGTGAAATTTCTTCAGTAGCAGAGGGATACAGATGATGTCAATTGTCATTGTTCTTTCAATAATTAACATCTTACGTATAAATGCTGAGATTATTTTTGCTCATAATAACTTCAAATCTCAATGAAAATGAGAAATTTCTTAAGAGAAATTAGTTATAAGCTGGTAAAACTAGCTCCATCAAACAAGAGCTATAGGCAGTTACATTATGGAACTCTTCGAACTAGAGGAGCCACAATAGAAAAGAAAGATTTTCCAATAAAACTTATATAAATGGTAAACTCAGCAACGTCCAGTTCTTGACCAGAAATAAAGGCAACTAAAATAAGCAATTTTAGTGTTGTTTACAGGAAAGTCATGTGTAAACCCATTTGAAAACTGTCTTGAAGAACCTGATAAAATTCACAATGAAGCAAAAAAAGAATTCGAAACTGTCCTCTTTTTGCCAAAGTAGTATCATATTATTACGTACTTTATCATTCGCTGTAATTTTCCGATATATTTATATTTTATAGCAGTTACGTATATATCACATTACAGAATACGTTTTAAATTGCATTTGATACTACAAACCAAAGCAAAAAAAAAACAATTACACAGAAACTTCTAAATAATTGGCTCCTAAGATCGACATGCATTCTTACCTGTAATCCTACCAATGGTTGGGTTGCTTTCGCCATCAAGCAGCTGCAGAAATTCTTCTTCCACTTTTCTAACCTTATTTTCTGATTTCCCGTGGCCTTACGGTCAGTTTTTGTTTTTAATTCAGTCTTCATATTCTGAATCTTTTTCTGCACCTGCTGTGGAGTGAATTTTCTGCCTAAAATTTCTTCCAGTTTGATGCAGGTGGTTTGCAAAGCGTTCACTTTCTCTTCTTTGATGCTCGGGATTTGCGATTTATTCAAAAGTATTGGAAACTGCTTAAGAATTGCTAGAGAGGTATTCTGAATATTTACTTCGTCTGCCATTACGCATATAACTTCGATATAGTTTAGGTACCGTATTCGCAAAACACTTCTGTACTCGCCACATGAGACAACAGTTATGAGCCGCATTTGGCAGACGACAGCTGCGCGCGCAACGTATTTCAAGCGTTTGCTGGTTCTAGCGAAAGCTTGCTAGATTAAGATTCTTTTTATGCATGAGTTGAACAAGCCAAAGCTTAATCTTGTAGAGTAATCTTATAGATTTCGCTTTAACTTAAGTATAATCTTAAAGACAAAGCTTGGATTTTATGCATATAACCGATTGTCTCAGAAGATATTTAAATTAGACTGAAATATCTACACGATGCAGATTCGTGCGTTCTAAGTGCACTGATTTACTTTTATTTAATGTTTGATTATAAAGGAAGATAAAATTTTTCTCAATTACGAGAACACCAGTGTATATATATATATATATATATATATATATATATATATATATATATATATATACACGACTAATGGCACTTACTTTCCCCCATAATAGCAAGCAACTTTTATTAAAGACACTTCGTTTTTCAAAACCTTAGTTTTGGAGATATTCTACAGTCTCAACTTAAATAGTATGTATGTATGCATGTATGGATGTACGTATGTATGTGTATGGATGTACGTATGTATGTGTATGTATGTATATATGTGTATGTATGTATATATGTTTGTTGAAGGTTTTATTTTAGGAGGAGTTGTATTGTAGTTCTACTGTTGGGGAGCCAAATTTGATGAGGTAACTGCCCCACGTATGGTACAAAGTTTCCGGTGGCCTTCGCCCTAACGTTCAGAATCAACTTTGTATTTTAATGTTTCTTTAAATGTTATATATATTTATGTTTGCCTCGGCTGCGTCAGTATTAATTTGTAGAAACATCTATCTCTTATCAGGGGGTGATGCGGCTAAAGAATGAAGGCTTACACAAATTATAATTTTTACTTCACTCCTTTTATTAATCCTTCACACGATTAAATAACACTTCACTTATATAGAGAGCTGTGAGATTATTTATTAACTACTTGCACTTTTTAACACGTAAAGTTTATCATATTCTCGCCGTAATGACTTTTCGTCTCACACTGGATACGTACCGAGCGGACGAACTGCTCAGGTACGTTGCCTTCTAGCGACTGGCGTTTACCGCTTAAATTTGTAATTTTTTCTATTTCACGTCTCTGATTGGTTAATTTTACTCCAATAGTATACTTTTATTTAACTTGCAGCTTTTTTGGTTGTTGATTGGCTATTTTTAAAGTGTTTTAAAAATTACATTATTGTTCCAAGAATTACTAGTAGCATTATTAAACTTTCCAATTCATTATTGCCTCAAGGTTACCTCATTGTTAGCAACTTTCGGCCTCTACTCCAGCTACACAGCTCCAATATTATTAAATTACGTAATACATTCACATAACGTTATTATGCTTGTACACAATAATATAAACATATTCAAGACTGTAATATACAATTTGTATATATTGTTACATACATATTGCTTTAAGGCGGGCTGTTATTATAATTTATATTATATAATCAGACTTAAATCATTTTAAATCATTAAAAATACTGCCTCAAATTGCCCCGTTTTTGATTAAATATTTTAAAATTCTTTTTGTTTTGTCTTTTTAAATTTTTAAACATTTTCTGAAAGTCTCCTGAAAGAAAGAAACTTAACCTTTGTTATTATAACACTTGATATTTTTCACTGTCACTTTAACACTCACTGGTTTTCACTGCACTCGTGTATAGCAGAATACTTCATATTTTTTCTGCCACATGTTCGAAACTTTAAGGTCGATGACGTGGTGTAAGATCAATGATCTGGTGTTCAATGACCTGAGTAAAGTTTGTTTATTTACTAACACAGCCACTATTAAGTATTTTATTTGCTAGACATTAAACACTTAATTAGGCATATTAACACTTGTTACCCTTTGTTTACAACTTATTTCTTAAGCATTTTTATATTTCTTACAATTTCTAACAATTTATATCTTATACAATATAAATGCAGTTGGTATTCAGATTTATTATGTTTTTCTTACTAAAATGGATTTTCTTCTATTACATCTTTTTAACTAAACTCTCTTTTGTTATATTGACAATTGGTGGCATTTAGTAAAGATATTTTAAATAGTACTTTAGATTGTTTTCCCCTTTTTTATGTTCCAGTTACTTTATTTTCTTTTGCTTTTTCTTCTTGTGCCACAGATTGTTTACATTTATACGGCTTCAACATTTGTTTGTGGAATCTTCCAATTACTTTATTTGTTTTGTTTCTAAGTTCGTATGTATCTGTTCCAAATATATTTATTATTTTATAAGGGCCAGGATAACTAAGAAATAACTTCCAACATTCCTTACGAAGTTTATTTGACCTTTTATTCTTCATTAACACTTGATCTCCCATCTTTACTTTCCAAACTCTTCTTTTTCTTTCTTCATGTTTTAGTTTTCCCTTCAGGGCCTTTGCTTGTATCTTTAAAAATGGTAATTTAAAAACTTCCTCTTTTTCTGGCAATTTAACTGATTGGTCTTCAATAACTTCTGGTACATTATGGCTCAAAGAATTGTATAATTTTCCATGAAGAAGTTCTATTGGTTTAAATCCTGCTACTGTATTTATGGATTGATTAAGTATATTTTGTATAATACTGATGTATGAGTACCAACTGCTCTGCTTGTTATGGCACGCTACACGTAGATAATTTGAAATTTATTTTATCTCCCTCTCTCTCTCTCTCTCTCTCTCTCTACTGGATTGGCATTAGGTCAATATCTTGATGAGAAATACTGTTTGACTCCCAAATATTTGATTCCATTCATAAATTAGAACTGGTAAACACTGATGCATTATCACAAAGTACGGCCTGAACTATTCCTTCCTCTGGGAAATATGATTTTGTTAATTTGTTTAAACTTGCTGTGCTGGTTGCATTCTTGAGTGCATATATTCGTACATATTTGCTAAATATGTATAGCATACAAACAAAAATTTGTACCCTAATGAACTATAGGCATTGGACCATGCAAATCTAAACTTAACAAACGTTTTGGTTTATCTATAAGTACTTAGTCCGTTGTATATTCATAAGCTACATTAGTTTGTTTTGCTTTCTGACAAAGATCGCAACATATGTATTTTCTTACTTTATGTCCTAGTTTAGAGATATATAAATTTTCCAAAATAGTTAGGGTTGTCTTTTTTGTGTACCTGCATGTATTAATCCTAAATGAAGTTGTTCCACTACTTCTAATTCCATACTTGTTGGAATATGTGTTTTCCACCTCTTTATCTCCTTTCCATGTTTCTTATATAATACACCATTTTCAACAGCGATTGTACTATTCTTTGTCTCTTCTATTTTCGAAGCTTTTTATTTCGAACTTACTAGTTAAATGTCTTTATTTTGCTCTTCTTTAATATTTTTAAATTGATTCATTATTTCTTTCTTCATTGGAATGTCTATCATAAGCACTTTAATTTCATATTGTTGTCTAGAACAGCTTTCAGGAAATTGTTTGTTGTGGTTGATTCTTGATATTAAATCACTGAATGTATTTTGTTTGCCTAGAATATCTATAATTTCTACATTAAATTCCATTATAGCGAGAACCATTCTAGCTAACTTGCCACTATATAACCTATATTTCTGTAAAAGTCAAGCTAATATGATCTGTATATATTTTCACTTTCTTCTGAAATATATGTCATAAATATAAGTAATGTAAAATATAGTGCTCCAATTTCTAACATTGTTACTGATACATTTCTTTCAATATTGGTTAAGCCACGCATGACATGAAATGTATTGTCATGTTCTCTTTGCCCTAGTATTCCTGCATATCCCTGACAAGATGCATCCACATACAACTCATAATCTAATTCATCTATTGGACGTTACAGCAGTATTGCATTTGCAAACAACTTTCTTACATTTTCAAAACATTTTTGTAGCTCTGCTATCCACTTCCATTTATTTGTTTTCTTTAGTAGTTGTGTTAAAGGTTCTACTTCTATAGCATATCTTGGTAAAAATTTACTTTCATAATTCCAAATAAGCGTCATAGCTGTCGAATATTTTTACGTATTTTTAATATGGCTTCTATTCTTTCTTCGTCTGGTCGAATGCCTACTTCATTAATTACATATTCTAGGAAGTTGATTTCAGGTACACAGAATTTTGACCTTTTTATATTTACGGTCATGCCATGTTCATGTAATTTATTTAATACATAATTTATATTCTCTAAATGTTCCTCAAAGGTTTCACTTATTATTAGAAAGTCATCAGTGTATCTGATTAAGAAATCATCTGCTGTGTCACCAAAGATATTATGTATTGTTCTCAGGAATCCACTAGCACTATTCTTTAATCCATATGGGTTTACACAATACCTATATTGTTATCCAAAAACATGAAAGACTGTGTAATCACGTGTACCTTTGGATCTAGCTCGACTTGCCAAAATGAAGCTGTAAGATCTATAGAAGGAATATGTTTGCCACGTGCAACTTTGCAATTGTTTGTTCTATACTTTCATTTTGAAAGTGGTCTGGTAGCATGAATTTATTTAAATATCTTCCATCTATAGTGATTCTTAAACTATTATCTTTCTTTACCGTCCAACAAGCACTATTTACATATTGTGAATTGCTAAGCTCAATGATGTTATTTTCTAGCATATTGGCTATTAATTTTTTAGCTTAGTTTCTTAGGTTTACTGTCAGATTATTATATTTTCTACTAAATGCTGGTACATTTTCTACTGTGAATGTGTGAATATATGATATACACCGTCCTGGAATTTCATATAATATATGCCTATTGTCTTCTAATACATTTTCCATTATTATCTTTTCACTATCAGTCAGTATTGTATTTGTCATCAGTGTATCCGTGTGTATTTTCCTGTCTTGTATCTCTGTTGCATACCTTTTTTCTACGTGCCCTAGCATACTTTCTTCTGCCATTGGTTTCTTTGTATAAGGGTAAGGTCAGTTTTCTGTTCTTCGAAGTAATGGGTCAATAACCTTTCATTATTTTCCCTGCTTGCTTCGACATTTATATTTGTATGAAGCATTCTTCTTCATATAACGCATTTTCTTGTTCCATTCTTTGCACTCTACATACTTTATCTTTTATAAAAGGCACGTATATATTCTTTTCTTCTTTATTTAATATAAGTCTGTCCTTAAAATCAACTATCGCAGAGAACTCTATTAATGCATCATATCTAATTATAACTTCGCATATTAAGTTTGGAACTATTAAAAACATGACCTCCAATGTAATATCTGCTATTTGTATATGTATTAATGCTTGAGATTTAATAGTTTGGTTCATTGTACCTATGGCTACCCCACATACAATATTATTTATTGGCGCTGACAAAAGTTTGATCCCTTCATTTAACAGCTGTTCATAAAGTTTCTTTGAGCAGATAGAGCTTGATGTTCCTGAATCTATTGCAACATTTACTTCCCTTCCTGCTAAACTAGTTTGAATATACGGTGATTCATATTTGTTTTCACAATTCCCTGTGTTTTTATTTAGACGGTAACAATCAAAGTATGTAGATATTTTATTCTTGCCACTTAGAGCAGAAGGTACTGTATTACCAGAATCTACATCAGGCAATACATAATTTAGTTTTCCTGGTGAGTATTTTCATTATTTACAGGATTGACATTTTGTATCACAGTTACTATTATTTCATTATCATTAACATTTGTGTATGAGCCACGCCCCCTAGCTCTTGTTCACCCACTGTAATTCCTATGTCCTCCACTATAAATCCCCCAATTAATCCAACAGATAATCAAAACATTTTAATTAATACCCCAATTCTCTCCAATATATTTCTGTATTTATATTGTCTGTATGGTTATAGGTGTGGAAGTTTACCCTGCATACTTCCTCTATGCTGAAATCTATTATTACCTCTAATTGAAGCAGAATTCTGCTGATTCATCAGTTCCATTCTTAAATAATTTATGTTTTCTTGTCTCCCTTGTTGTCTTGAATCTCTGATATTTTGTGTATTGTAATTGAATGTGTTTTGGCCCTGAAATTCATTACTTCTCCTATTTTTATGTTGATAGCGTGTATTGTAAGGCATTTCATTACGCCTATCGCGTTTAATTTGTCTGTCTCGTCTGTGTGGACTCCAAATTTCATTACTATTACTATTTCCTAGCTGTTCTAATGATGATATTAGCTCTGTCATCTCATAAATAGTTTTGGGTCTTGTAATTAAAATGTAGTTTTGTATGTGTAGAGGGTACTGTCTGGTAATTACAATAATAAAATCTTCCTCATGCATGGCTGGAGTTAAATATCTTACATATCCTACATACTTTATAAGATAATCTGTCATTGATAAGTTGTCATCTCTACTATGTCATTGATAAGTTGTCATCTCTACTATACTGTGAATAATTTAGGCTTGCTCTAATCTTATGTTGCACAGTGGTATTCCAAAACTTATTCATAAATAAAACTTAAAATGTCTCAAAATTCATTTCACTATCTGCTAGCATTTGTAACCATTCTAAGGTTTTGTTTTCCAAGCATTTTCTAACAAGTATCATTTTTAATGCTTCAGGCACATTTTTCAATTAAAAGTATTCTACTAGATCATTAATAAACTGTACTGGAATTGAGGAAGCATTAAAATAAGGTAATGGTGATTCATTAAGCACAGAATAATAGTTTGACATCAGATTTGGTACATGCATATGTGTGTCATCATTATTCTTTTGTGTTTGAGAGGCTGATGCTATGGAAAAATTAGTAGCGTCTCTTGTGTTATTAGTTAACAAAGGTGATACACTTGTTTCTGCTCTTATATTATTGTCATGGATTTGATTATCATTTACAGAACTAGCTACATTTGTATTTACCTTTGGTACACTTGTACTTAAATTTTCAAAACTATTTCTACGTTTATCTATTTCTTTGCTACTTTCTTGTACTTTATCTTTAATTTCATCTACCACTGACATTACTTGTCCTTGCCCTGTATTTGCTTCTTTTATTTTATTTGCATTTGTTTTTGCCACTTCATGCATTTTATGTATTTCCCCTGTTAAATCTATTTGTGCTTGTACAAGATCTGCATTTGTATGTTCTACCATTGTTTTTAATTCTTCACCCCGTTTATCTAACTTGTTACAAATACCCTGTTTAGTATTAGTAAGCTTCAACTCCATTTCAGTTATATTTTTATCAATATGACTTGACAATTTCTGTTCTGGCTGATTGCAACTTTGATTTACGTTTAAATCTGTATCATTTTGAAGTGGATTAGAAGACTGTTCTATTTTGATTTCTAGCCTCCTACTTTCCGCTTTACTTTCTTTCATACAATTTTCTATTCGCTTAGCTAGATCATTTTATACTAGAAAGCTCTGTATTAGTTTTGGTTATCTTATTGCTTAACTCTACTCTCAGCTTGAAGAAGTTACATTTATTAGCCCCACGTATGGAAGCCAATTTGAGAAGATTGGTTTGTTACGTTATTTATTAGCACCACGCTTTGGGCGTCAATTTGAAGTAGTTTGTATTGAAGGAGTTGTATTATATTTCAACTGTTGGGGAGCCGAACTTGAAGTTTGTTTGCAACCGCACGTATGGTACCCGGTTTCCGGTAGCCTTCGCCCCAAGTTTAAAAAAAAATATTAACTTTGTAATTTGACTGTTTCTTTAAATATTATATATTTATGTTTGCCTCGGCTGCGTCAGTATTATTGTTAGAGACACGTTTCTCTTAGCAGGGTTGTGATGCGACAAGAATGTAGGCTTACACAGATTATAATTTTACTTCACTCCTTTTATTAATGATTGACACGATTTAAATAACACTTCACTGATATAGAGAGCTGTGAGATTCTTTTTATTAATTAATTACACTTTTTAACACATAAACTTATTTTTCGTCTCACAGGAATACATATTATATTTCTGGAGGACACTTTTTGCGTCTGGTTTGTAACGCTATCTGCAGGCAACTGAACTCTAGATTTGTAAAATTTTCTCTTTTTCAGTTTCTGATTGGCTATTCCTACTCCAATAAAATACCTTCATTTAATTGAAGCTTTTTCTGGTTGTTGATTGGCTATTTTATAAACTGTCACTAAAATTGCATTACTGCTTCTATGCATCAGAAGTAGTATTGTTAAACTCTCAAACTCATTATTGCCTCAAGGTTACTTCATTGTTACCTCACTGTCAGCAACTTTTAACCTACATTATTAAATTACGTAATACATTCACATAACATTATTAAACATGGATACAATAATATAAACATATACAATGACTGTAATATACACTTTTATATATATAATTACATATGCATATTGCTTTAAGGCGGGCTGTTATTGAATTTACATATTATACAATTAGACTGAAATCATTTTAATGTTAAAAATACTACCTCAAATTGCTCCCTTTTAGAAATATTTAAAAATTGTTTTTTTTAAAAAAATATTTTCTGAAAGTCTCCTGAAAGAAAGAAACATATTCTTTTTATTATTGCACTTCCTATTTTTCACTGTCACTTTTATTTAACACTCACTGGTTTTTCACTGCACTCGTGTATAGCAGAATACTTCATATTTTGTTCTTCCACTTGTTCTACACTTTTTAAGGTCAACGATCTGGTGTAAGGTCAATGATCTGGTGTTCAATGACCTGAATGAAGTTTGTTTATTCACTAGCATAGCCACTATTAAGCATTTTATTTGCTATACATTTAACATTTAACGCTTGTTACCCTTTCTTTACAACTTATTTCTTAGACACTGTTATATTTTTTACAATTTCTAACAATTTATACCTTATGCAATATAAATGCAGTCGTTATTCAGATTTATTATGTTTTTCTTACTAACAATGGTTTTTTTCTATTAAATCTTTTTATCTAAACTATCTTTTGTTATATTGACATTTGGTTACTTTAGTAAAGATATTATTATATCTTTTTAAATTACATTGCTTTCCGCTTTTACGTACCGAGTTACTTTATTTTCTTTTTCTTCTTATGCCACAGACTTTTTACATTTATTTTCTTTTTCTTTTTATGTCACACATAACCTACATACTTTATTTTCTTTTTCTTTTTCTTCTTAATCTTGTGCCATAGACTTGTGCCTTGCCCTAATCTTATGTTGTACAGTGGTATTCCAAAACTTATTCATGAATAAAGCTTTAAATGTTTCAAAATTCATTTCACTATCTGCTAGCATATGTAACCATTCTAAGGTTTTGTTCTCCAAGTATTTTCTAACAAGTATCATTTTTAATGCTTCAGGCATTTTTAAATTTAAAATATGCTACTAAATCATGTATATATTGTAGTGGAATTGAGGAAGCATTAAAATAAGGTAATGGTAATTCATTAAGCACAGAATGATAGTTTGACATTTGATTTGTTACATGCACATGTGTGTCATCATTATTCTTTTGTGTTTGAGAGGCTTATGCTATGGAAAGAGCAGTCGCGTCTCTTGTATTATTAGTTAACAAAGGTGATATACTTTTTTCTGCACTTGATTTATTGTTATGCATTTGATTAGCATTTACAGAATTAGTTACATTTGTATTTACCTTTGGTACACTTGTACTTAAATTTTCAAAACTATTTCTGAATTTATCTATTTCTTTGATACTTTCTTGTACTTTATCTTTAATTTCATCTATCATTGTCCTGTGTGCTTCTTTAATTGCATCTGCATTTGTTTTTGCCATTTCATGCATTTTATTTATTTCCCCTGTTAAATCTATTTGTACTTGTACAATATCTGCATATGTATTTTCTACCATTGTTTTACATTCTTCACCCTGTTTATCTGACTTATTACAAATACCCTGTTTAGTATTGGTAAGTTTTAACTCCATTTCAGTTACATTTTTATCAATATGACTTGACAATTTCTGTTCTAGCTGTTTACAACCTTTGTTTACATTTAAATCTATATCTTTTTGAAGTGCCTTAGAAGATTGTTCTAGTTTTATTTCTAACCTCTTACTTTCAGCTCTGCTTTCTTTCATACAATTTTCTATTTGTTTAGCTAGATCATTTTTAATACTAGGTAGCTCTGTATTTGTTTCAGTTAATTTATTATTAAATTCTTTACTTAATTCTACTCTCAGCTCTGTACTAGTTTCAGTTACCTTATTATTAGTTTCAGTTATCTTATTACTTAAGTCATTTATTGCTTTTAGAATGCACATAATATGTTGTTGTGATAAGTTTTCTTGCTCTTAACGGCTAGATGTGTGAGGGTTTCTTTCTTTTGTTGTTCCCTGCACTAATATATGTAAAGGCGATTGACCTTGCATACTACTGCTATCTCTTTCTATGCCTACCTGCGAATTTACAGATAACTGTTTTTCTACATCTAACCTATTTGTTTCCTCTAGCTCTGATTGTAAGTTTACATTGTAATCTGTAATGGCTGACCTATCCCTGCCTACTTCCATATTTTCATTGTTTTCTGTTTCCATTTTATTTTGTATATTTGGTTTTGAATTGCTCAATTTTAATTTACCGCTTCTTAACAGCATGAAAATATCTTAATAACAATATATTTTCTTAACTATCTTTACAATTATTATACATATAATACTGGAATTTTCTGACCTTTTGTTCTGGCTGTTAGTAAACCTTTTTTATTCCGGTGCTCTCTTGAAGATTCTTGTTGAATTGTTGACTGCGTGCCCCGTACTCCTGTAAGAATTATTGCTGTCCTTGGATGCTGTTGATGATTTTTAAATTCTCTGGAGCTTTCTAAAGTTCTCTGGAGTTTTCTGAACTTTTCCTAAGTTTTTCTGAAGTTTCCTGAAGTGAAGTCTTGTAGTTTCGTCGATTCCGGTAGTTCTATGATGTTCGATGATCTCTTCTTTCAGTTATCGCCAATTCTTGTCTCTTCGAGCTTCACGCAGTTGGGCGCCAATTTGAAGAAGTTATTTTGTTGTATTATAAACTGTCACTAAAATTACATTATTGCTTCCATGAATCAGAAGTAGTATTGTTAAACTCTCAAACTCATTATTGCCTCAAGGTTACCACATTGTTACCTCACTGTTAGCAAATTTTAACTTATTATTCTCACAGCTCCTACATTATTACATTACGTAATACATTCAAATAACATTATTAAACATGGATACAATAATATAAACATATACAATGACTGTAATATACACTTTCTATATATAGTTACATACGCATATTGCTTTAAGGCGGGCTGTTATTGAATTTACATATTATACAATTAGACTGAAATCATTTTAGTGTTAAAAATACTGCCTCAAATTCTGCATTAGTTTCAGTTATGTTATTATTTTCAATTAGCTTATTATTCATTCAGTTATTGCTTTTAGAAGGCACATAAAATTTTGATGTGGTAAGTTTAGATGCTCTTGTTGGCTAGATGTGTGAGGGTTTCTTTCTTTTGTTGTTCCCTGCACTAACATATGTAAAGGTGCTTGACCTTGCACACTACTGCTATCTGTTTGTATGCCTACCTGTGAATTTACAGATAACTGTTCCTCTACATCTAACCTTTCCTTTAGCTCTGATTGTAAAGTTATATTGTAATCAGTAATGTCTGACCTATCCTCTCCTACTTCCATATTTTCATTGTTCTCTGTTTCCATTTTATTTTGTACGTTTTCTTTTGTTATATTTGGTTTGGAATTGCTGAATTATAATTTGCCACTTCTTAACAGGATGAAATTATCTTAATAACAATATATATTTTCTTAACTATCTTGACAATTATATAAATATATTATTGAAATTTTCTAACCTTTTGTTCTGGCTGTGCTAGTAAACCCTTTTTTATTCTGGTGTTCCCTTATAGATTGTAGTTGAATTGTTGACTGCGTGGCCCGTACTCCTGAAAGAATTGTTGCTGTCCTTGGGTGATGTTGATGATTTTGAAGTTCTCTGAAGTTTTCTGGAGTTCTCTGAACTGGTCTTGTAGTTTCGTCGATTCTGGTAGTTCTATGATGTTCGTTGATCTCTTCTTTTCGGGTATTCCCGCCTATTCTGGCCCCACGTTTAGGCGCCAATTTGAAGAAGGTTTTATTTTAGGAGGAGTTGTATTGTAGTTCTACTGTTGGGGAGCTAAACTTGATGAAGTAACTGTCCTACGTATGGTACAAAGTTTCCGATGGCCTTCGCCCCAACGTTCAGGAATCAACTTTGTATATTAATGTTTCTTTAAATATTATATATATTTATGTTTGTCTCGGCTGCGTCAGTATTAATTTGTAGAAACATCTATCTCTTATCAGGGGGTGATGCGGCTAAAGAATGAAGGCTTACACAAATTATAATTTTTACTTCACTCCTTTTTATTAATCCTTCACACGATTAAATAACACTTCACTTATATAGAGAGCTGTGAGATTATTTATTAACTACTTGCACTTTTTAACACGTAAAGTTTATCATATTCTCGTCGTAATGAATTTTCGTCTCACACTGGATACGTACCGAGCGAACGAACTGCTAAGGTACGTTGCCTTCTAGCGACTGGCGTTTACCGCTTAAATTTGTAATTTTTTCTATTTCACGTCTCTGATTGGTTAATTTTACTCCAATAGTATACTTTTATTTAACCTGCAGCTTTTTTGGTTGTAGATTGGCTATTTTTAAAGTGTTTTAAAAATTACATTATTGTTCTAAGAGTTACTAGTAGCATTATTAAACTTTCCAATTCATTATTGCCTCAAGGTTACCTCATTGTTAGCAACTTTCGGTCTCTACTCCAGCTACACAGCTCCAATATTATTAAATTACGTGATACATTCACATAACATTATTATATATGTACACAATAATATAAACATATACAATGACTGTAATATACACTTTTTATATATTGTTACATACATATTGCTTTATGGCGGGCTGTTATTATATTTTATAGTATATAATCAGACTTAAATCAGTTTATTGTTAAAAATACTGCCTCAATGTATGTATGTATGTATGTATATATGTATGTATGTATGTCTGTATGTATGTCTGTCTGTATGTATGTATGTATGTATGTATGTATGTATGTATGTATGTATGTATGTATGAGTGTATGTATGCATATTCCAACTCGTATGGCATCCTTTGTTTAAACTTTATAAGCAGTTATATTTATTAAGAACCAGAGCACAAAACACAAAAATACAACCACAATAATACATAGAGGTCGTTTTTCATCATCTCAAAATTTTGGTAGGTTGTCTTCGATAGTTTCTGAGAAAACAGGTAATTTAAATCAGAAAATGTCATTTACATAAAAGGCTGTTCAAATCAAAGATGGATAAAAAAGAATCGCCTACATTTGCAAAGAAAGAAATCACATGGCTTGAGCACACAGAAGCTGCCATATTTAACATTAATACCAATTTGCAAATCAAAACTTCCCCTATAAGAAGGGCTGAAGTTTACCACCCTACTCCAAAGCGTGTAGTAGTTACGATGGTATTCTGTGAAGTGGTGCAGAACCGCTAAAATTATTTAAGTACCATTTTTTACAAGGATGCGAAACCAAGATTTTTCAAGAAAATCTCCCACTCTAAATTACCCTTTACATCCAAAAGAACTTTAGTGTTTTATTCTCTCAAAAATGGAGATAACGATTTTTATTAAATTACCACATGTTTAAGCTATTTTCACGGTAAATGAAATGCACAACTTTTCTGGGAGTAGCCTGTAAAGTCGTCTTCATTTTGTATGAATTCTGTACAATTGTTTAACCGTAAGAGATAGATAACATCGTATTCCACAAGAAATGCAGTTCTCCTTAAAACATACCATTTATGTTAAACAACGTTTTTGTGGCATAAACCATTTCGAATTGTTCCTAGTCTTTGGTTTAAAGTTTTGAAACTCTTATCAAATTCTTTTAGTGAATGATCATGAGAAGATCCGCTTTTTAAAAATATGCTAATGCTTTATCCTAGTGTATTCTTCTTATACCTATAACGAAATGTGTAAATATGTAATGGAAGCTTATCTCAATGAACAAGAAGTAGACAGAGACTAAGATGTAGTAACAGTAGTTTTTAGAAGATTGAGTAAATAGTCAAGTGAATGCAACACATAAGAGCTTTTGCTTGTAGATCGAATCTGTACTGTTTTCTGTAGTGAAGGTTTACGTACACGAATAAGCAAGGAAAAGTTGGTATAAGTCCTTAAGCATTCATCCTATATAAATTTTGCAACTAACTGATCTTAGCAGAAAGTTTTTGCTTATAAACATTATATAGCAATTATAAAAGTGAATAATGAACGAAATATTTAGAGATTTTTTCTTGCCCGCCCCAAGGGGAAAATTATTAAAGTACTAAGTGGAAAATAGGAATTTTTTGGTCGACTGCTCTATAATATGCTGATTATATATGACGTAACTGAACTGTTATGTCATCCATAATATTTCAGCGACTCATTATGAACTTATACGGCGGCGCGCGCAGCTCCTCTATCCTCTTTTAACACCTTCAAAGCAGAAGTCCACTGGGATGTATTCCTCAGATCAGCAATGAAATATGTTCTTTTAAAATACAATAGATTTTGTTCGTTTTAAATTTAATATTCTAATACATTGTGTTCACTTCCTTCAATATGTGTTGCTTTTACGCTACCTGCAAAAAATCAATAAATACACCGTGGGCTCAACAGTGCTACATCTTTTGCACTACTCGCAAATACGATCAAGTTACTGACATTTGTCTGCCACCCGATCAGCATTTAATTACACACAATTAATTAGCAAGTTAAGATCTTAAGATCAGTCATGCAATTTAATATAACGGCAATCAAGACACTCGCTATCGCTTGTTTCATAAACATGCTCGCGTCTTAATTATAGTCTTATTGCATAATATACTATTATATACCAAGTTTCATAAGAATCGATTTGAGCATTCTTGCGTGAGGGAAGTCATGAATGCACATCTCAAAACATTATTATTTGCCTCAGAATAGTCAATTATTCATCGAAGTTTGAGAATTACCAGAACTGTTTCGGTTAGTGTTTTGTGGTATGCATACATTGCAGGCTTTAGCACCAAAAAAAGAAACTCGAAAGTATTTCGACGGTACTAACACGATAACGGCACCATAATCCTTGCCGTTATTCATGGAAGCTCCTTCCACAAATTTTGTTTATGATACGTTGCTTTGGAAACGAAATGAGGCTGCCCGGGACAAATGATGTTGCAGGAGGTCAAGAAAAAAGCAAATAAGCGACGCATATGTTGCTTAGAGTTATCTGTGCACATGAGAAGGGCAATTTTTATGCAACAGCTCAGCAATATTGAACCTTACCTAAATTCAAGGCATACGTATATCGTGGGTGTTCTATAGTGGAAAATCAGAAGTGAGAACAGCAGTATAAAAAGCCTTCCTATGTATAAACCGTGCTCTTAGAATGAATTGTGAATGCAATAATGACAATTTGATGACATCTGCGGAGATTATTTCAAAATACAGACCCCAATTACAGCTATCTTACCCGGGCCACATTTTTTAGATAAATCGCTTTTACTTTCTCTCTTGCTTGCCTGCAGTAAGTAGAGAGTATTAAATTCCAACCAAAAAGTCTATATCGGGTTTTCACGGAAATACATGTTTTGAGACATATTGAATCCAAATAAAGCATTTATGGACAAAGGTCTGTGTGCGTGTGTGTCCTTGAAGAGCATAATTAAAAAACGAAACGAAACGTCGGTTAAATACCAAATTTGGCATTCGGGTGTCTTCCAAGGATGCTACACAAACACCTTTAAGAAAATTTCAAAATTTGGTATTTTCTCAAAAATGGCTCCAAGCAATTTCCATTAAAATACCATACACCGAGTGGAAGGGAATTTATTACATTCCTCCGAGTATCTCCTTCACAGAAGCATTACAAACAAAAATGTATGATGACATTTTGTTCTTTGATCATCCGTTTTCAAAAAATCCAAATAGTTTTTGTTACGAATTATATGTTTAATTCAATGAGAATGTATGAACGTAATAGTTTGTTGTAAAATGAGTAGAGTAACCCATTTCTGGCATGCTTCGGCAGTAACTATGTGGCATCACACAGGATTGTTGAATAATTAATCACTTAAAGGGAATTGCGGACACCTTTTTGCAGACGAAATATGACTGTAGAACTCAGCAACATTACAAACATTGCGTATGTCACGCAATCTAATCCGCTTATGGACGTAAACAAAACATAACCTACCACACTTCTCTCCTTTATTGGAAGAGTGACTAGCGGTTTAGTTTTCCACGTTATCTTAATCCAAACAATCGCGTGGAAAGGATGGTGAAATGTTTTAGCGAAATAAGTATAACTAGCATGCTGTTGGTCTACACTAGACAGTGCAAAATGAAAAGAATGGTTTCAGTGTCCAATAAGGGTCTAACGATATAGTTTTTTTGTGTTTATATGCCACAAAGTTGGTTTGATTACATTACAGCAGCTTCAATCGCAAAGATTATTTAAGTTTTATGCTGAGCGTACTATTAAAAATGTTCAAAGATTGTGAGTTTAGCTTACAAAATGTGTTATTGGAAGATTCAAATGTAACTATTAGGAGATAGCAGCATTGAAACGTTTGTTTGTTTGCTTATGCTGAGACACAAGTCGCTATGAACGTGAAAGTGAAATCTGTTTACCCGGTGCCCTCTTACTGGCTTTGAAAGTGTAAGTGATACCCCTGCTACAATGGGTCAGCAAACTCTGCAACGTTGCCAATGTGTCTGTTTCATACTCTCGAGAAACTTGAAATATTTCCGCAGGAGGCGCTCAACTGCTAGGTCATTAGCGTCCTTGTAAAAAAGATCTTGGTAAATGCCAGTACAAAAAATCATAGAAAAAGCCGGAGATAAGGATGAATATAAAAAAATCTAGCAAAAGCAAGAAGTAAAGATCGATATAAAATCATAGCAAACGTCAGAAATAAATTCCAATATACAAAAATAAACCTAAAATTACGAAACACCTGAGATGAATATGACTAAATCCTCGTTTGAAAAGTTACCTATGACACAAACCTGAGAACCATCTCAACGGTTTGCTTATCGTCTACTAAGACCTCTGTAAGACTGCCCGGCAGTTGCAGAAAGTTCCGAAGATGTGCTATGGAAATACACTCTAGCAAAGTATACGGACTAATAGGTTTGCGTTACACAGTGGACAAAGAGGAGCAAAATCCCTCTTAAAAATATAACCGTGCGTAAAATTGCAGTGGCCAATATGCAAACGAGCCAAAATGACGTATTCGCGAGAGTTTATCGGAATGTCCATCACTACTGCAAACTTATTTCCGCGGAGAGCTAACCGTTCCTCGCGCCAGCACAATAACACCGCTCTCTGCACAACAAGCCTCAAGTCTTTCGACGTTATGGATATATTGTAACACTGGGTTCTGTAGTTGCCGTCTTAGCTGCCAAATCCACAGGTTCATTCCCTGACAAGCCAACGTGACCAGGAATGCAAGCATACCCCACAAGCGTATAAAATAAGACGGGCATCCTGGATTCGCTGAACAATGGCTCTGAAGTTCACAAGTGAATCACTCAAAACCAAAGTCTCCCAGTTTACGATGGCGCACATAACAAAATGGTTCGGTATATAGCGTACAGCTCTGCACTATAATTTGAAGTGCCATAATTGAAACCGAATGTATGGGGTTTGGTTCTATGAACATAAACACATGCAACACCGTTGGAGCACTTAGATCCGTCGGTGTATATAAAAACTCGGTTATTGTAACCTGACAAAAATTCTAAAAAACAAGTGCGGATACAAAAAGCAAGTATCGTAGGTTTCCGGTATGCTGTCATCCCAAGGTCTACATGAAATATCACACGTAACCAAGGGGGTACACCCTCTCCCCCTTATGAAACATGCTTGGCATTTCAATGCCATGCCTCCTTAAGAAGCTCCGGAGGCGAAAACCTGCAGGCTTTGGATTAGTGGAGCTGTTCCTATAACGTTTGTCCAGCGCGGTGTTGAAAAAGGAGACGAACGTTGGATGTATAGGCATAAATTTAAGCCCACAGCCATAATTTCCTAACAGAACATCACACTGATATCGCAGAGGATGTTCTGCCGATTCGGCGTAAAGACTCATAACTGAGCTAGTTGAAAACGCACCAATGGACACACGAATGTTCCCATTAGGGATTGGGTCTAATCTTCTCAGCACAGATGAACGTGCTGAAGAATAAAATATATACCCATAGTCTATCTTGGATCGGATCAGTGCGCAATATAGTCGCACAAAAACTGTCCGATCCGCTCCCCAAGATTTGCTATTTAATATCCCCAAGATATTCAGAGAACGGCACATCGTGCTTTCAGCTACACTTGTGCAATGTCAAGCTAAGTTTCCTATCAAACGTCAACCACAGGAACCTCGTCAAATCTGCGAATAGAAGTAAAACTGCAAGGAATCGGAGTTAAGGTGGTAATCGTCTCCTACGACGAGAGAAATTAATAAAGATTGACATCTCAGTTGAGAAACGAAAGCGTTTTTAGAACTCCAATCTTGAAGATTGTCTAAACATGGCTGCAGACGGCGCTCCAAAATCGGGACGTTGTGAAGTAGAATAAATGGCAACGTCGTCTACGAATATACATGACGATACCCCTGGAGGAAAACAATTGGAGATGAATTAATTGCTATAGCAAACAGTGTAGCACTTAGTATCCATCCCTGAAGCACTCCCTTCTCCAGAACAAAAAGGTTCCTAGAAACCGGGCCTAACATTACTCGGAAAACGCGGTCCTTTTAAACTCCTGAATGAACAAACGTAAGCGCCCATGCATGTTCCAGATGTGTAGGGAACGTAGTATCCCAGCTGGCCAACACGTATCATAAACCTTTTCAAGGTCAAAAAATATCCAACGTTTTGACAATTCTTCATGAATCAGTTCATGATCTGTGTCGATAATGGCACAAGGTAGTTCACTGTAGAATGGCGTCGTCGAAAACTGCACTGGGTGGTAGTCAGTAGGTTGTGAGCTTCCAGCCACCATACCAACCGTCCGTTGATCATGGGTACCATCACCTTGCAAACGCAACTGGTTTTCTGGAAAAGTGGCGTCAATCCAAACACGATTTATAAACCTCGAGCAGGAAAGCCTTGACTTCAGGAGAGAGCTGTTGCAACATTTGCACGTATATACCATCTGGTCCTGGTGATGATAATCGCGAAGATGAAAAACCGTGTTCTAACGCCGCCATGGTGAAAAGGCGATTGTAATCTTTCAAGCTTTCCAGAACGAAGAAGCTTTGAGTATCCACCTGAGTTTTAACAGGAAGGAACTCGGGCGAATAGTTCTTGAGCTAGACACTTGAGCAAGAGCACAGCCAAATGTGTTAGCCACGTCAAATGTATCAACAACAGCTCTCGCAGCTGTTTTAAGGCCGGCGATTGGCAGGTGGATCGATTTTCCAGGCGCACGCCTTAACTTACTCCATACGACAGAGGAAGGCATATGTTGATTAAATGAAGCTATAAACTTGCTCCATGATGTCTTTTTGCCATCCGTAATGACTTATCTACGCTTGGCAGCATTTTCTTGTATTCGATCAAGTTATCCAAACTAGGGCGATGCTGGAAACACCCAATAGCATGCCTGCGAGCACTAATGACACTTCGGCATTCATCCGTCCACCAAGGGACCGGAAATCGATGGGGATGGGCAGTCGATCAAGGACTAGATTGCTAAGCAGCAGAAAGAATCACATCTGTGAGATGTTTGACTATAACATTCACAGAACCGTGCTAATTGTAATCAAACACAGCCAAATGAGAGTTGAGGTTCCAGTTGGTATGATTTAAGCGCCATCTAGGCAAACGCGTGGAATATATATCTGGTGTTAAGAGATTAATAAGACATGGAAAGTGGTCACTAGGGTGTAAATCTGAGATGGCATTCCATTATAAGGAAACCGCTAAGTGTAGTGAACAAACTGCTATATCAAGATGTGCAAAAGTATCAAAGGAGTCTGAAAGAAATGTAAGCTCTGCGGTGATCAGAAGGTTTAGGTTATAATTGTCCAAAAATCGGCAAATAATTTGCATCTCGCACAAGCCCGAAGTGAGCCCTAAAGAGCGTGATGGGCATTAACGTCTCCGACCAACAGAAACGTTGGTAGCTGAGAAATATATCATCTAAATCAGCGAGCGAAAGGTCGATGGAGGCAGATAAATGTTACAAATGGTAAATCGGATGGATGGCAGTTTAATCGTTACAGCGACTGACTATGTCAGACTGTATGGGTACAGATTGCACGAATAAATCATCTCTGATGAGCATCATAATGCCCCCGTGCGCAGGAATACCATCTTCGGGTGTAAGATTACACCGCCTGATTTGAAAGCTATCTTGCGGGTGGAGCTTAGTTTCCTGTAAATATATGACAGAATAATTGTTCTGGTTGAGTACCTCTGGTGGATGTGTTCCAATTTCACGTATAGTCATTGTAGGATAGTTATAGTACTTATAATGGGATAAGATCTCAATTGTATGAGTCCACTACAATGAGGACAGTGATGGTCGAATCGATTTACCCATTTTCTTTGATATCGGACTAACACCTTTAACGGATGATATATCCTGCCTCTTTTACACTGTCGTTATAAAAGTGTGAATAGAATCCTCCTGTTCCTCCTCCTCCTCCTCCTCCACAGGAGAGGACCCCTTTCCAATTAAAAACTTAGGTTCGAGAACCTCTAACGTATTGGAAGTGCAGATCAGCGAAAATGTAGATGCCGATCAGAGTTCTTCCCAGAAGAATCCACAGAAGAGGATCTCCGAGGAGATGCTCGTGGACTTTTCTCGCCTTTATATGTTCTGAGTAAAGTCTTGCCATTTTCTTTTAGGAAGTCGGTTCTGTTTTAGCTGGTATAGAACTTTATCGGTGGTCCATTATACGTTACAGGATTCCTAGTCTTGTTTGAGGTCGATGGTCTTAATAGTGGCTTTACTGAAGCCAATAACAAACTTGACAGATGTTGATGCAGATGTAGATTTCCTGGGATTTGGAAATGATCTGGCTACTAGGATCTTTTCTGAACTTGTGGTCCCGTTAGCATCGCTGGTTTGAGTTGGCGATTTTCCGACCTGGTACCGGTTTTAGCTGCAACTGAGCTATAGGTACCGGACTTCGAGGCGAATGTTTGCGGATGCGCAGGAATTTACGGGCTTCTGAGGACACCTTCACCCTAACCCGGACCTCTTGGACCGCCCTTTCCTCTGTAAACGGCGCATTCTCGGGAACTTTATGGATGTGCCGCGTTGCAGTTAGCATGTTGGAGCTGCTCCCTCGTGTGAGCATTATCCACAGTTAACGCAGGTAGCTTCACCGTTACAGAAATTACATGTGAAATAACATCTCAGGGGTTTGGGGATATATGGCCTAACTTCAATCGCTTCATACCCTGTCTAATCGTTTGAGGGAGTTCTACCCGATCGAAGATAAATAAGTACGAGTAGACACGAATTCACCTCTTTCTCTCCGCTGAACCCGATATACATATGTCACACCTTGGTCCTCAATGTTCTCTTGAATCTACTCATTTGGAGATATCCTCCAATGCACCTGTGTTTACCACACCGCGCGAGGAGTTCAAGGTCTTATGCGTCTTGACACGTATTGGGTAGCTGCCTGGGCTGCTGAATGTGTTTCAAACCAGTAGCGTGCATTAGCGATTTCTGATACAGGTCCCATTGAACCAGCAATTTTATCCAGACGCTTTTGAATAATATATGGACTCACCAATGAAAATTTCCTTCTTTCCTCTGTTCTCGCAATTATTAAGTAGCGAGGACCACAACACTCGACTACTACTTTTTCATTAACTTTAACATTTTGTTTTTATCCATGGCGATTAAATCTTCCATCATTACAAATGTCTCCGATGGTATACTCGCATCCTGGGGGCTACCCCGGCTTAGGTGAGAGTTCTGGTCTGGACCTAGTTCACCTTGGCGTCTCACCTCCCAAATTACAGATAAAGGGATACAATTGCTTTCAGGAGCATAACAGCTCATGCAATGGCCCCTCCCCGGAACTGATATTTATCAGCGGATACGAACACAATTCTACATCATACTCAGGGGCTGGGAATTACGTGGTACCCAGTCACCCCTTGCGACTCCCTTCAGGCTATTCGTCAGATTGTGTTCAGGGAGGTATCTAGTAGTTGGTCAAACACGCTTGTAAATCAGTTTATTTGGGCGTTTGCCATAAGCCCTCTCATGTCTTAGAGAAACACAGTAGAGTATTGCTGGTACCGTGGGTACGGCAGACCCATATCCACCGAAGGTGGGCCCCTGGAGGTTAAATCAGATCTGTAACTACTTTGAATTAAAGCAACAATTTCCCTTCCATCCGGTATTAAAATTTTTTTATATGACAAATAGGATGTATAGCTTGTATTTTCTGAAAATAGTCTGTTAAGTCCTGCTTATTCGGCATGAATTTTGTGTACATTCGTAAGATCTAGACAGAATTTTAAGAGGCAAAAAAGTAGATCTCTTTAAAACACACACTTTATCTTAAAGAACATTTAATGGTTTCCGAGGCATCCCTTATTATGGCTTAAAGTTTTCAATACTTTGTTATTTTTACTTTCTCTACTACGTATAGTAAGTAGGGGAAGTATTGCATTCCACCCAAAAATTCGATACCGAGATTTCACCGGAAATACATGTTTTGAGACCTCCTGAATCCAAAAAAAGCATTTTTGGAAACATGTCCGTGTGTGTGTCTGTGTGTGTGTCTGTGTGTGTGTGTCTGTGTGTGTGTGTGTGTCTGTGTGTCTGTGAACAGCATAACTCAAAAACGAACAGTCGGATAAGCACCAAACTTGGTATTTAGGTTCAGTATCTTCCAGAGATGCGACACGAAGGTTTTCAAGAAAATCCCCCCACCCCAGACTACCCTTTACATGGAAGATTTTTCGAAAATTTTAATTTTCTCAAAAATGGCTCTAACGATTTTGATTAAAATATCATATGTTTAAGATAATGTCATGAGAAATGAAATGTATATCTCGAATTTTCTGGGAATGTCTCCAAAAGTATTCTTCATTGTGAACGACTTTTGCATAACTGGTAAACCATAAGAGATAGACAAAATTTTACTACACAAAAAATGTAGATCTCGTTAAAATACACAACTTATGTGATATACATTTTTTTTGTTGAGTGAACCGTTTTCGAGATATTGCTTGTTATTCCCTTAAATTTTCTAATACTTATACTTTTTGTCAAATTCGTTATTCATTTTTTTATGTCCTGGACTTGCAAAGAGAATGGAATGCGCCGCATAGCAACCAGCGTTAAAATATTTGAGCATCGCTTAAAAGCTACCATATTACCCTTGCATCTACAAGAAAATTAGCAATAAGATTGACATCTCGATATCTCGATTAACATAAAGCATATGGAGAATAGGCGTTTGTAAAAATAGATTGTACAAGAGTAGAGAAAGTCATGTGAGTGTAACACATCAGATTTTTTTAAGGTACTGTCGGTATTCACTTGTCGTTCGCCACCTCATGCAAAGAGTATAGAATTTCAAGGCCGGCATATGCGACACGCTTTTAAAACTTAACTGTTGCTTTTGTTTCCTATATCCTCCTCGTACCTATAATGAAATGTGTAATGAAACGTTTTCTGATAAGATTTAACTCGATTAATATGACGTAAATGTTACAATAAGCCTTCGTAAGAATAGTTTATAGAAGCATATAAATATAAATGATAGAGGTTAAAAAAAATGGCGCGTGAGTGTATCACATCAGATATTTTATTTACTCTGTTCACAGACAGGTAGGCAGACAAAAGAATAGCTGACTGGCCGACACACATGTACTTTTTACTTTCTCTACTACGTATAGTAAGTAGGGGAAGTATTGCATTCCACCCAAAAATTCGATACCGAGATTTCACCGGATATACATGTTTTGAGACCTCCTGAATCCAAAAAAAGCATTTTTGGAAACATGTCCGTGTGTGTGTGTGTGTGTGTGTGTGTGTGTGTG
Source organism: Deroplatys truncata (assembly GCA_030765065.1). NCBI lineage: Eukaryota > Metazoa > Arthropoda > Insecta > Mantodea > Mantidae > Deroplatys > Deroplatys truncata. Next base: position 195,631,503 of record CM060986.1, on the reverse strand, counting down.
TCTGTGTATGTGTGTGTGTCTGTGAACAGCATAACTCAAAAACTAACAGTCGGATAAACACCAAACTTGGTATTTGCGTTCAGTATCTTCCAGAGATGCGACACGAAGATTTTCAAGAAAATCCCCCACCCCAGACTACCCTTTACATGGAACATTTTTCGAAAATTTTAATTTTCTCAAAAATGGCTCTAACGATTTTGATGAAAATATCATATGTTTAAGATAATGTCATGAGAAATGAAATGTATATCAAGAAATTTCTGGGAATGTCTCCAAAAGTATTCTTCATTATGAACGACTTTTGCATAACTGGTAAACCATAAGAGATAGACAAAATTTTACTACACAAAAAATGTAGATCGCGATAAAATACACAACTTATATCATATACATTTTTTTTGTTGAGTGAACCGTTTTCGAGATATTGCTTGTTATTTCCTTAAATTTTCCAATACTTATACTTTTTCTCAAATTCGTTATTCATTTTTATGTCCTGGACATGCAAAGAGAATGGAATGCGCCACATAGCAACCAGCGATAAAATATTTGACTATCGCTTAAAAGCTACCATATTCCCCTTGCATTTACAAGAAAATTACAAATAAGATTGACATCTCGATATCTCGATTAATATGAAGCATATGGAGAATAGGCGTTTGTAAAAATAGATTGTACAAGAGTAGAGAAAGTCATGTGAGTGTAACACATCAGATTTTTATATAAAAGTATCTGTTTTGTAATAAAGGAATCTCAAATGCGTTGAAAATCTAGGTATCGAATTGCAGTGTTTCATTTGTCCTTAGAGAGGCAATATACAAAGTGACAATACAGTTGTCGTTTTGCTGTTCAGGATGGAATAAGAGGAAACTAGAGATAGATATTAGAAATAAATTATTCGTAATTGTAACAATTGTTTACAATGTAATTGTATCCAAGTGAAATTGCTCGCGGCAACGCGAAAGATTCGCATTCGGAGGTCCGGGTTTGATTTCCGTCGGGCCTTAAACTCTGAGACTGGTTTTCATTTTCGTGGTTTTCCTAGATGGGTAGACGAATGCTGGAATGCTTCCTCTTCTACCACGAATTTCCTGTTCATAATTTCCTTTCATCTGTTTCATCTACATATGTTTCAGGGTTGTAGGACCAGGAGACAGCGATTGGGGTGTGGTGGCGGGACGGTGAAGTTTGCGTTGTGTAACGATTTCTCCCTGGGGCTTGTGTGGCAGGCTGGCGTCTCTTCCTGGGGGGGGGCTCCGTTCCGGGACCCCCAAGTTGAACATGGCTCAGGGAGGCTAGCGCCGGCGTCAGCATTAATGTCAATTTGGAATCGTTAGGCACCCCGTCCATGCTAATGCGCATCACAGTCCGGAGCTAATCCCTTCTCCTCCCAGAGGTCTCTTAAGACTCGAAGGGTCCACAATGCCTTACGTATGGTACTGAGCTCCAGCGGTTAGGGAGGGGTTCCTCCGTCAGACTAATCTTAATCCTAACTGTAACAAAGAAAGGAGCAACATTTTTCGATTTCTATACTACAACCCGCATTGCGTAATGGTAACTAACATTTCCAGTGACGTTCTCAATAGTAACTCACACTTCTCAGAACCGCGTTTGACAAATAGGTACACGGACATTAATGGAAATTTAATTCATTTTTTTGCCTCTTTTGCTTCATTAACATCTACCCAACCGTAAATTAGAAAATAATTGCTGATGTTGAGGGCAAAAACTACAATTATTTCAAACTACGCATTTACTTGCATAACAAAAGCAATTTCATTTAATTTAGTGGCCAACCCTAGTTGCCGCAGCGTTTAACTTTTACCGCACTAACGCAACGGTGCATTCAACTTGCTTTTCCCTGCAGCTGCAAGTTCCATTGTTCATCAAAGGGAGATTAACCGCCCGATATTGCCAATGTTAAATTTGTTTATTTAAAAACCCGTTACTTCTCAATATATCATTTTGAAATTTTTAGAGGAAACAGATAACTTTTGGAAGTAAATTGACCCATATTTTTTAGGAAATGAATGGCATAAAAATCTGATGTTACTTCCACATGTCCTTTCTTTGCCCATCCTTCAACAAACTATTATTACGAAAGCTTATTCTTCTATATACTTCTTGTTAATCCAGAAAAACCTTCATTACTCATTTATATTATTTCGTTGTGAGTAAAAGAAGAACACAAGAAACCAAAGCAATAGTCAAATCTTTTCAAAGTGGATCGCTATGTGATGGCATTTAAACTGTTTCTTTGGATGAACACGAAAAAGCAGGAAAGAAAGGAAACAAAAAAATAGCGATTTGTAGTTGAGAAGAGTATAAGGTAACTGAAAATAGAAACCAATTAGTTTGCGAATTATACAAAAATGATTCAGAATAATGAAGACTTTAGAGAGAATTGAACATATACATTTTATTTATCATGAAAATATCTTAAACATGATATTTTAATAAAAATGGTTAGTCGTTTTTGAGAAAATAAAAAAAAAAAAAACATCTTCAAAGTAAAAGCTAGTTTAGGGTGGGGGGACCTTGGAAGGTCCTGAGATTAGATACTCAAACACACACACACGGACCTCTTTCTAAAATTACTCTTTTGGGTTCGGGTAGCCTAAAAACATTATATTTCCGGTTAAATCTCGACATCCAATTTTTGGGTGGAATACACCAATCCCCCTATTTACTTAATTCCGTAGTAGAAAACGTGAAAAAATATCTCATCGTTATATTCACATTACTTTCCCTACTTTCTATAGTTTATTTATGCAGTACATTTTCGTCTATCGGTTTTAATTAAAATACTGTAAATTTAAGATATCTACATCAAAAATAAAATGTATGTCTTGAATTTTCTGGGACTATAAGTGAGGTCCTATTCATTGGGAAGGAATTTTGTATAATCTTGTATACTTGGTAAACGTTAAGCGACAGACGAAGCTATACCGCACAAAAAATGTAGATCTTTTTTAAAACACGCAGTTTATTTCCAACAACGTTTTTGTGGCAAGCTATTTTCATGATATCGGTTATTAATGGCTCAGATTGTTCAATGCTTTCGTCATTCTTTTAAACTCCTGTTGATTTTCAGTTATTTCTCGCGATTACAAGGAAAGAGTATGACATTTTGAGAATAGCATATATCGTACAGTTCTTAAGCATTTGATTATCGCTGTTACCTTTGTATCTATAACGGAATGTGTTTTCTAGAAAGGTTTATCTCGATTAAAATGAAGTATATAGAAAAATAAGCTTTCATAAAAGTAGTTTTGTATACCCGCTCGTAAACGATAGGAGGTAGGGAAAGTCATGTGAATGGAACACAGAAGTTTATTGCATATTGTATACGAACTAAAATCCACGTGCACAATAATCAGTTTCGTCTTCCCGCTGTTGGATCTGGGGGCTTTGGACGTAATTTGCATTGCAAATTCTCCCTTAACAAATTCTTATGCGATCCAAGTCAGTAAATATGTTCACTGTGTTCTTTACAATTTTCACATTCAAATGTTCCAGTATACTCACTCCAACAGTCTTCCAAATTTCGGAAATGCTGCAAAGCCTATAATAAGAATGGTCGAGTAACTTGTTAGATAATTACAGTACGTGAAATATTAAACGTTTGTGCCGTCTCTTAGGTACCACAGTTACTTAATAACATAAAAGGTACAAATTTTTCACATAATGCAGAAACCCTTAACATATGTAACAGAATAGAGGTGAAACTGGTGAATATGTATCTTCCGCATTCCCAAGCCGCCAAGTTAACCCCTTTGGAAAAGATACTAGTCTGTGCCCACCGAGGAAAATAATCCTCTTTGTTAATTGTAAAGTATCAGTTCAATGATTTGTAATATTAGCAATTTTTTTCTCTTTGTGGAATTATTTAGGTGCCGTGATAACGAATTTGATTACGCCATAATTCAAAGCAAATAAAACACAACCTTCTTAAATGAGGGCTATTGAAATATTTTGGGCATTCCTGTCATATGCGTACTACGGCGTTATAAACAAATTCGATTCTTTTTTACTTTCTCTACTACGTATAGTAAGTAGGGGAAGTATTGCATTCCACCCAAAATTTCGATACCGAGATTTCACCGGAAATACATGTTTTGAGACCCCCTGAATCCAAAAAAAAGCATTTTTGGAAACAGCATAACTCAGAAACGAACAGTCGGATAAACACCAAACTTGGTATTTAGGTTCAGTATCTTCCAGAGATGGACACTAAGCTTTTCAAGAAAATCCCTCCACCCCAGATTACCCTTTACATGGAACATTTTTGAAAATTTTAATTTTCACAAAAATGCCTCTAACATTTTGATTAAAATATCATATGTTTAAGATATTTACATGACAAATACACTGTATATCTTGAATTTTCTGGGAATGCCTCCAAAAGTATTCTTCATTGTGAACGACTTTTGCATAACTGGTAAACCATAAGAGATAGACAAAATTTTACTACACAAAAAATGTAGAGCGCGTTAAAATACACAATTTATGCCATATACATTTTTTTGTTGAGTGAACCATTTTCGAGATATTGCTTGTTATTCCCTTAAATTTTTCAATACTTATTTTCTCAAATGGGAATTCGTTATTCATTTTTTTGTCTTGGATATGCAAGGAGTATTAATCTGTGGCAAAGGGAATGGTGCTGCACATAGAAACCAGCTATTAAGAGATATGTATATGCTTAAAGGCTACAGTATTTCTATATTGCCCTTGTAAATATATATTCCCCTTACATCTACAAGAAAATTAGCAATAAGATAGACTCTGCAAATGTTTATCTCGATTAACATGAAGTAGATGGAGAATAAGCGTTTGTAAAAATAGTTTGTACAAGAGTAGAGAAAGTCATGTGAGTGTAACACATCAGATTTTTTGTTTTGTTGTGTCTTAATTGCTAAATGGTGAATGAATTACCCACAGCATTTGTATGGCTTTTCATGCATATTCTGTGGAATAACAGCAACTATTTTCTACTCTATCGCTTTCTCAAATAAAAATCGTGGCCTTCTTCCCAAGTATGTTCTTTTATAACTGCAATGTGTTAGTATTCAACAACAAGGGCTTTGTAAATCCTTTTTAATCTTTTATAAATTGAAATTAGAAGGCGTTTTATGCCCCCAAGTCCCTCAGAATTAATTGGGCTTTTCGACGGTGAAAGTATTGTCAAAATCGATTTTGTAGTTTTTCAGATTACTCTGCACACGCACGCACATACACACAGTTTCTCTCTTTGTAATATTAGTATATATAACAGCATCATAAATCCCGAATTCTAATGTTTTTCCCCAAACAAAAATATTTTTGGCACTGGTGTTCATTTTTTGACTTTGATGAAAGACTCATTCGTATTTTCAGACTTTCCATGCAAACATTTAACCAGGGAACGTTACTGGGAAATATAATTGTACACTAGCTTAATTGCCAAATGCAGAGCATATCAGTTTTCTGGTGCCAATAATTCCAAAGTTATGAATTATTCTTTGACATAGCGCATAAAACTCGTTCATACTTATTTTTAAATCCGACCACATAGACATCTGTGTAAATATATTGAAAATATTTTAAAGTGGCCAACAAACATAAAAAAATACATTCAAAATTTAGAACTTTTCAATATTAATATAAAGGGGAAAAATTCTGATGTGGTACACTCACACGACTTTCTCTACTCTTGTACAAGCTATTTTTACAAACGCTTATTTTCCATCTACTTCATGTTAGTTGAGACACACAATGCTAATTTTCTTATAGGTGCAAGGGGAATATGGTAGGCTTTAAGCGATGGTCAAATCTTTTAGGAGCTGGTTGCTATGTGGAACATTCTATTCTCTTTGCATGTCCAGTACATTTAAAATAAAATCGAATTCCCATTTTAGAAAAATTATAAGTATTGGAAAATTCCAACTAATAAAAACGAATATTTCAGAAATGTTTCACACGAAAAAGAAATGTATCTGACATAAGCTGTATGTTTTAACAAGGTCTATATGTTTTTGTATGGTAAAAGTTTGTCTATCTCTTAAGCTTTAACCAGTTATGCAAAGGTCATTCAGAATGAAGGGGACTTTTGGAAGCATTCCCAGAAAATTCATGACATACATTTAATTTTCCATGAAGGTATCTTAAACGAAGATATTTTAATCAAAATCGTTAGAGCCATTTTTGAGAAAATCAACATATTCGAAAAATGTTTTATATAAAGGGTAGTCTGGAGTGAGGGATTTTCTTGAAAATCCTTGTATCGCATCTTTGAAAGATTCTGAACCTAAATACCAAGTTTAGTATTTATCCGAGTTTTCGTTTTTGAGTTATGCTATTGACAGACACACACGCGGACTCTACATAGTAGAGAAAGTAAAACCGCAACATTTAATCAGTTAATCTCCACTTTAACAGTGAAAAATGAACAGTTTCAAATGAAAACTACCCACGTAAACATTTTCTTGCTTGAATTCCTGAACGAACAGATGTAGCGTCAGTGAGTAATGAAATCATATTAACTATGTGAAGACACAAATATAAACATTGCCTAGAATCCGTGTATTAGCTCTGTTGGATTAATACCAACGCGTGGTCCGTTGGAATAGTTGCACGTACACATGGGAACGTGCTTTTGTTAAAATCATCTGGACCAGTGCTGTAGCAAAATTTCTATCCTATAGCTCTGTCAAGAGAAATATTTATTTATTTACTCTGGTAGGAGTTAAGTTCAGGAGGCCTCCTCTTCCACTGATAGATACATATTAAATGCAAAAAAGAACAAATCATAACCAAAATGCTCTTAGGCGGAATATGTATACAGTTAAAAACAATTACTAAGAGGTTTAATATTTAAATTTGAAATGTTGATTGCTAGCATAATAGCAATGATAAATTAATATTGTGAGATATTTATCGTTATAATCGAGCAGCAGTTTAAGTTGGACTATAAATGTGTACCCTATTTTTCTTCTTGAACTATTCGGGGTGGATCATTTAAGTTGAGACTGTACAATATCTCCAAAACTAAGCGTTGTAGAAAGAAATGTTTTTGATAAAAGTTAGTTGATATTATGGGGGAAATTAAATGCCATTAGTCTTTTTTTTGGAGGACGTTGTGATGGTCATTTTAGGGTCAATTTAAATATACCCTAATTGTAGGTTCCTAATTAAAAAAATTAAATTGATCCTAAAATAAGCATCATAACGTCCTCCAAACAAAACAGGACTAATGGCATTTACTTTCCCCTTTAATATCAAGCAACTCTTAAATAGGACAACAGTCTCAACTGAAACGATCCACGCTGTATAACGTTCCGGTAGTGTCTTCCAAAAGGGAATTCCAAAGACGAGCTAATGTTATAGTGACTGATGATGAATGGAAGGTGTGTGATGTTCAGGTACAGCAACAATGAAGTGCTTAGAAATGCTTCGTGTGTGTGTGTGTGTGTGTGTGTGTGTGTGTGTGTCTGTCTGTCTGTCTGTGTGTGAATCTGTTAACAAATGACAAAAAAATGAACAGTTAAATAGTAAATTTGATATTTAAGCAGGATGCGACACGAAGATTTTTAAGAAAATCTCCCACCCTAAACAACCTTTTAACCCTTTACATAGAACATTATTAGTTAATTTTGGATTTCTTAAAAGTGCCTTACTGATTTTGCTTAAAATATCATACGATTAAGTTATTTTTATTAAATATGATGTATAGGATTTGATGTATATCTTGATGTATTTCTGGGAATATTCTCCGAAGTTCTCTTTATACCTATCCACTTTTGTTTAACTGGTTGGTACACTGTAAGAGATGGACAAAATTTTACTACACAAAAATATACATCTCGTTAAAGCACACATTTCATGCCAAACAAACTTTCGTGGTATTAACCATTTGCAACAAATTCTTTGTTGTTGGTTTTGAACTTTAAAATACCTTATACTTTTCTCAATTACAAATCCTATTTTATTCTTTCTTTTTTTGCTCGTGCAAAGAGAACAGAGTTTCAAAGCTATCACATTGCGACCGGCTTTGAAAATTTTTGACTATCGCTTTAGCTTAATTTATTTCCTTATACCTGCGAGTTAAGTACACCAATAAAAAGGGCTTTTTGTATTAACAAGAAGTAGATAAAAGAAAGAATAGTTTGTACAAGAGCTGCGGTAGACATCTCGTTGCTGGTAGCTTAACTCACAGTAGATTCGCAGGGTGATACATTAATAATTGAATTATTATATTATCTCTCATGATTATTGTCGTGTTTTAGTTGTAACTAACAAATGGTGTAAGATGTTGTGGTTCTTTTTTGCCACGACTGCTGTTTTATGGGTTTACGGTAGTACATGTGTAACTGAACAAGTTGACCTTTAAAAAAGCTAGTTGATGTACATACTCTTTTAATAGCATAAGTATTAGACGCGGATAGAACTATTTACACTCATACTTTTGTTATAACCGAGTTTGTTGGAGTCGTAGAGAATTCCTTAGCTAGGTCGCGTAGATTATTTTTATAAGTGATCGATTAATAATGGAATTATTTATCACGCGTGCCTAAATTATACCTCGTTTCACTTTCACTTGCACTTACAATTTTAGATATATTTAACATTCCCACTACCTAATTTGAGATAATTAGTAACACCGGCTACGGAGAGCTTACACGTAAGCTCTGTACATCACCGTACTTTACTACCCAACTGACTTAGGCTTGTGGACGCTATCACTGATTTTCCTGAACTTAAACATTTAATCATATCCCTCTTAAAATCTTATTGGCTGCGCTCCTTCAGCTTGGAACGTTCTCGAAATACCTAACAGGCTATCATTCCGACATGTGACCTCTTTTCAAAAAATATACGTTGAGCTAGCCTGTGATTTTCTCCTACACAATGATTCAAGGTTCTGCTATCGTGTCATCCCCGTACAGGTCGCTTCGCTTGCACCCTAATTCTGACAAAATGTTGCTTGCTTTATACAAGTACCCCACAACTCCAAATAAACTCCTACACACACACACGCACACATGCATATATAAACTTATACTTAGTATCTAATTACATAACAAGTATGTTGCTTATTACTATTATTTCTACAGAGTTTAGTTCTCATACTAATGATTGATTTGATGAGTGCTATTAATTTTATTATTGCAATTAGCAATCATTATTAATAATATGTATATGACCATAGATACTGTCTCAGAGGGGTAGAGAAAAGCATGCGAGTGCAAAACAAAAGATTTTCCTTCATCTTTTTGGTAGCTGTGAGCTTCTGCAATTTTGTGCTGTGCGAAATTGAATTTGTTGTCTGATGGGTTTTATGTATTCCTTGCATGCGATTTTGAACGATCTTCCTGCTTGGCCAATGCAGAAATTGGAGCAGTCTTGTAATTTTGAGTTTGTACGCTCCTGTTTGGTTGTTTTGTGACTTGCTTCTTTTTACAGTGTTATGTTTGTAAATTACGCCATGGATTTTGCAGATATAATGAAAGTTTATTCTTTCCGAAGTAAAAGAAATGCGGAGTCAAGCATTAAAGAAAAGCGAACACTACCGTAACATCCTTCTTTTGAGTTTAATGGAGGAGCAAAGGCAGCGAAGGCAACTTGGGACTTAAATGTGCCATCGTGAGGAGAATGTCATGAATAAATGGTGCTGTCGTTTAAAAGTGGTCTATAATGACCTAAGCAATTCATCACGTTCAGGAAGACTTGAAGAACCACCATGTGGATACTCCGTAATTATCCACGGCATTAAACCTCAGAATGAACAAATATGATAAAAAGTCAACCATCGTGTGACATACGCATGCCGTGGGCAAATTTCTAAACGCTACGAACTTATGCACCAATCCAATAGATAGCAGTCGTATAAGATGATCAAGTTAGTATATATCCAAAGAAATATTGCGGCAAAGAATATTGCGGCTCTATACGAGCTATTCAGAGGTCCTTTTGAATAAAATGTTTCGAAATATAAACTTGTACAAGTGCAATAAACTTGAATGCTACATAATTTTCTCTACTCATTCTTCTACGAACTATTCTTACAAAACCATATTCTAATTCTACTTCTAGTTAATCGAGATAAACTTTCATTACACATTTACACATTTCGTTGTAGGTATAAGAAGAATACAGTAGGTTAAAGCGATTGTCAACTTTTTAAAAAGCACATAGTTATGTGATGGCTTTGAAATTCCATGCTTATTACATGATCACGAGAAAAAGCAATAGCCACTTGTCACTTGAAAAACCCTTATTTATTATACGCACATTACTTTCTTTACTCACTCTTCTGTAAACTATTCTTACAACAGTTTTCTTCGTGATTAAGATTTGCACAAAAGTTTTATTGCACATTTCGTTGCAGGTACAAGATAAATACAGCAGAATTAAACGATAGTCAAACCCATCGCTATGTAGTAGCTTTGGAATTCTGTTCTATTTGAATGATCACGAGAAAAAACAATGAAAATTTAGTATTAAAACTTTAAACCAACTACAAATTATATCTCAGAAATGGTTAACACCAAACAAATGTTTATATGACATAAATCATGTTTTAACGAGTTGTATTTTGTTTTGTGTAGTAACATTTCGTCTGTCTCATACGGTTTACCAAGAGATTCAGAATGAATAGGACTTCGCGGTCAATTCCCAGAAAAGTCAATACATACATCTTATTTATCATGTAAATATGTGGCATTTTAATTAAAATAGTTGGACCTTTCTTGAGAAAATAAAAAATTAACGAAAACTTTTCCATGCAAAGAGCAGTTTGAGGAAGAGATATTCCTGAAATTCTTCGTGCCGTATCCTCGGATGACACTGAGCTTCAAAATGAAATTTGATATTTAATCGACTTTTTGTTTTTGAGATATGCTGATCACAGACAGAACACACGGAACGTTTCTAAAAGTGTTTTTTTTTAATTCAAGGGAGCTCAGAACGTGTAGGTATTTTCGGCGAAATTTCGGTATCGAACTTTGGTGGGATTGAAATACTTCCTCCACTTACTAAAGTTAAACCGAGTGTGATGGCTAATGTGCCAACATCTGTGGCCCGCATTCGGACGGTCCCGGGTTAGTTCCCCGGCGACCACCCACTCTGGTCCTTACGTCTTTCTGATTTCTCCGGATCAAAAGGCGAATGCTGGTTGGTTCATCTGCTACTACAACTTTTCTCCCGACTGACGCATGCTCTGCCCCGGTTTCGGGGCCTTCTCCGCTGATTCGTACCGTTTACTATACAGGGGTATCTTTATTGGTGTCATATATTTGGGGGACGTGTTCCTGACATCAAAACAGTAAAAAAAGTTCATATGTACATGGGTCTGAAGATAAACCCTTTCGTTGTTATAGGTCAAAGAAGATGTATTCCATGAGAACAGACGGATATGCACTACACGTATGGCCGTGGAGACGGCAATGCAGCACGAGCACGTGAACTTTATGCAGAAAGGTGCCCTGACAGGCCGTTACCGTGTGCAAGAACATTCGCATGAATTCACCAATGCTTGAGAGAGAATGGCACATTTAATAGGAGCACTAGGGATGTTGGGAGACCAGAGCTGTACGAGGCATTGAGCTTGAAGAACGAGTTCTTCGTGCTGTGGATGCAGACCCATCACAAAGCACAAGACGTATGGCTGTAAGGGAAAGAGTTAGTCATATGACTATCCGGAGAATTCTGCATGAAAATCTTCTGTACCCGTATCACCTTCAACGTGTGCAAGGATTAAATGAGGCGGACGTTGAGCCAAGAAGACACTTCTGTCAACGTATGTTACAGCAGTGCGCTGTTTTCATCAATTTCCTAGCCTGTATCTTATTCACGGATGAGGCTGGTTTTACTCGCGACGGCATCTTCAATTTTCATAACACTCATAACTGGGTATTTGAAAATATAATGAAGTACCACAGGACAACCATCAACAGAGGTTCTCTCTCAACGTTTGGGGTGGAATCATTCATGATCACCTTATTGGTCGCTACTTCTTCTCTCCGCGTCTGAATGGACAAACCTATCTCCAGTTTCCCAGAAATGAGTTGCATCACTTAACTGATAATGTGCCTCTGGACATCATTCAACGAATGTGGTTTTTACACGATGGTGCTCCAGCTCTTCAGTATGATAGTTCGTAAGCTTTTGCATGATCGATTTCCGCAAAGATGGATTGGTCGAGGGAGACCTATTGCGTGGCCTGCTCGATCGCCTGATTTTAATCCAATGGATTTCTTCGTCTGGGGAATTTGAAGTCCTTGGTTTATGCGACTCCTGTACCTGATGTTGAACATTTGAGAGGACGTATCCAAACTGGATTTGACCAAATACGAAACAACCAGGAATTTTCAACAGAGTACGCCAGAGCATGGAACGCAGGCTTACTGCATGCATAGAAGTAAGAGGAAGCCACTTCAAGAAATTTTTGTAACTTTCGATTTTGTGTTGTAACTGAAATAAATTATTTTCAGACCCATATTCATATGAACCTTTTTTTACTGTTTTGATGCCAGGAACACCTCCCCCAAATATATGACACCAATAAAGATACATCCTGTAGGTAGCAGGGAAGGTAAAAGGTTCGTGCATTACTTTTTAACACTAACAATGTAACTGAAATTTCTTTGGTTATCCATGAATCACTGAGCTCTTGTCTCAAAGATGGTCTCATGATTCCCGTCAGATCAAAAGCCACTTTTACCACAATTTCAGGCATTGTACCAAAACTCCTGTTCCACTAAATCGTGTAGAATAATTTTGTAAACAATACGCACGAAAAAGCTTAAAAGCGGTGCAATTTTTTTAAATAATATAAAGCAAATGTATGAAAATTATTTAAAAATGCCACATGTAACCTGTCATATCCTTTGTTCTTTCTGTATATTAATAGAATCTTCTCTAGGTACTGCATCCCAACTATACCCTTTTCACTATAAGCTGAAAGGAGAAGTAAACAAAACCACGTGACAAGACAGCACCTCATTGGCTGGTGGGCAAACTGCAATCTTCCCGCTTAGCATGTCGTCTCTTCCTGTACAAAAAACAGTTCGGTTGTTCAGATTGTAACATTTTGTGGTTATTCTAGTGCAGAGAAATTTTAAAAAACTCATTATTGCAACAGTTCAATTTATGAAACTAAATGTTTTTGTTCAGATTCACCTATAACTAAATGAACCCTTAAACAGAGGGTTTAATTAGGCCATACGCAGGCGCTGCAGTTCGTTTCCGGTTTCCGGCTGAGAATCTTCTGTCACTATGGAAAACAAACGTGGGAAATGGAAAGAAGAGAGTTGTGTTAAATGCTTTTAACACAGTCAGTGAAAAGTATTCACCTTTAATCGACAATGAGTATGGTTGGCCATTGTTTAGTAATAATTGAACTTCTGTGTTAGTGATACAGAATTGTTGCTCAGATACTTTGGGTTGCGTTTGTTTTCTGTTGTGTTTTAACCTATAGCTCTAATCGTTTTTTAACTTGTTGACTCATAAAAGGTTAAAGCAAATGCGGATACTGATATTAGTCATTAAATAAATGATTTCTAAAGCCTGAAGTTAAGAACGGTTTCGTCCAGTACCTTTAATCATAGAAGTCGAACTGTCCAGGTACAAACTTTTATTTGTCTAGCATTATGTGTTTTAGCATTATGTGTTACAAGTTTAGGATGTAAGGCAAAATATAGGAATAAGACACAATGTTTAAAAGCTAATGATCCACAACTGCGCAATATACTGCATTCGCATTCTGTCTGAAGCAATTTGCTCTCATGGGTACGTCATCCTCATGTGGTGCTGCCATGTGCTCGGCGGAGTGATTAAGTTTTGTTTACTTCTCATTTCAGCTTATAGTGAAAAAGATATAGTGATGGGACGATACCACTATTTCTCGATAGTCGAGTCTCGATACCGATACTGATTTTTGAGCACCGATACTCGATACTTTATTAAAACTGTAAAGCTGAGAGCTTGTTCTCTGAATTCTGTTATTACTTATTAGTAGCTTTCTGTGTATAAACGCATTTAGCCAATTTTGTATGGTATGCTAATTCCGAGATTGTTCTGTTTGATATTCTCCAAATGAGAGACATCCTTTTTATCTTTATAATGCCCCTATTGTTAAATAAGGTTATTATTATTATTATTAATAATAATAATAATAATAATAATAATAATAATAATAACTTATTTGCTTTCTTTTATTTAACTATGCGTTGTAACTTTCTTTTAAAGAATTTTCTATCCTTCGGAAAACAAATACTTGCAATTCTTCTTCAGTGAGCAATATTTTATATATATACATATACATATATATATATAATATACATTTTACATGAAACTCAAATAAAAAAAATAATGCGTGCGTTACACCGTTCTACCACTATTCACAACTACCACGTAACATATGGATTTCTTCTTCCGATTCTAAGTAATTAACCATATAATACTCGAAAACAAAGCTTGTGGATTGTCCCCTCATACATTACCATGTACTTGTTTAATACAAAGGTTTGACTTGCATAAGCACAAACTAACAGATGGAACAGTAGAGCAAATATTTCCATACGTTGTATTATCTCAGGTCTGAAGTTCTGATTTCTTTCTGCTGGATTCACAGATTTTAGTCACCGGAGTAGGTAAATATAATGGCTGAGAGTGAGTCATCAAGCCAGGCTATTGTAGAAACGTGATTTAATGGTCAGCTAAATCAGCTTCATTCGCAACTCAGTTAACACTGCATGTTACACGAGTATAATCGGCGCAACAGTTCTAGACACGTGAAAATCTTAATGAGAGCTATGATGCGAGTTGCTTACCAGATCAGGTGGTGACCGGTCGTGTGTGCAGGAGTGCGTGGGACAGTCATTGTCAAATATCCTCACCGGTTATGCATTGCGTTGCGCAGATAAACTTAGTTATATACAGTATATTAAAATCCACGCTGTAAAAAGCGCTTAATATAAAAAACGCTGTCAATCATTGCCTCCAATTCTTCCACATCTAACAACCCTTCCTCTTCTGCGGAATCACTCACATTATTGCCGTCATCACTGCTGTCACTACTTTCTGCACCATTATTCTGGATGAGAATTACTTCTATTTGATTTTCTGCAATTCTGTATTTTTCGGAATAATGATTCTTAATTTATTCAGCATGTCGCCATACATTTTCCCATTCTGGCCTTCAAATTTCAGCAAATTTCTGGCGTTATAACTGCTCCACATATTTTAATTTAAAAGTGATATTTCTGCATGCCACCCATTTTTTGATATCAGCCCAGATTAATTCGATTGGGTTTAGATCTGGGCGATACGATGACAGTCTAAGTACATTATGGCGATGTTGTATTACTATCTGGTCAAGTATGTATGACTTCTGAAGCTGTTTGTTGGCTTTAATTAAGTTATATAGCTTTGTTTTACTCATGCTTTCATCTAAAGCTTTATTATGTCTAAGTAACCAAGCTCTCATTTCTTCTTTCAAGGAAGAGTAGGTAGGTGGTTTGTGAATCTGAGTGTTGACGCACTGTGAAGCATTGTCGATGACCAGAACAGACCCAGCAGGCATATTAGGTATCAACATGGCGTTGATTCACTTCATGTAATTTTCTGTATTCATTTCTTGATGAAAATCTCCTGTTGTTTGTTGCGACTTGTAAAAGAAGGGCATTTGGAACGAAGCCGATCTTTCCAACAGCATGAACGATAATAAGTATTTGCCCTTTGGCAACAGGTGCCTGCAAACCTAATTCGCTATCGTCACTCCAACTTTTAGATGCTGTATGACTGCTGTGTATGTATGACTCATCTTCATACATTATAGTATTTTTTTTAAATTTGTAGCACCACCTTGAAAATTGATGCTGATATAAGTACACATAAAATTAGTCATTTGGAAAGGTAGAATCAGTCTGAAAAATTAAATGCCATAGCCGGGATTTGAACCACAGATCTTAGGCTTTCCGTGCCGTTGCTCTAACCGACTAAGCTATCATGGCAACATTTAGTTTTTATTTCTATTTTTTATTTTATTATTATTATTTCATTTTATTTATTTATTTATTTATTTTGCTTTTCTGTTAGAACTCTTCTATTTGATTTCGGTTTCTTCCACTTGAACCCTAAATCTTGAATAATTTTTCTGAGATTTGTAGCACCACCTTGAAAGTTTCTGCTGTGTTTCAGCTGGATGAGCAATCTGCTTATTATTAGCACAGTTTTTTCTTCCACATAGGAATTGTGAATCGTGCGCCGAATGACGCATTCGAAATCGTCTATTTCTGTAATATGTTTAGGGACCCCAGGCGTGTCAAATGGCATTCTTTCATCCATATGTTTTTTTTCTCTTATCTTTGAGAACTCTGGAAACGGAACTCGGTGAAACACCAGTTGCTTTGACTACTCCTTCTTTCACTCTCTTAAGGCTTTTGTGGAACTCGGACGAACATATATTTTCTTCCTTCATCTCTGCTTCTTGATTCATGAAGTCGAGGACATTTGCAATTATTTCCCTACTTTGACTGTGTAACAACTTAGCACTCAACTTTGAAAACGTAGGAGCCATGGTTATAAATATAACAAATATAAAGAAAGTACTATTTAGATACTGGTCTCTTTAAAATTACAACCAGATGCAGACACTTTCTATGCAGACTGTATGTGTTACGCACTGTGCGTAAGCAAAGGTGTTATATCGCTTTCGTTGATTAAGCTGAACATAAACCATTCCTAGGCTCGGCAGCTGGGCTGGCAATCAAGGTCACGATTCCAGAAGTTTACCTCTACTCCTTCCCCCACGTTTGCATTTAGATACAAGAGTCTATGGAATGTTGCATTCCTTCACCCACAGGAAACGCAGTCAAGGTCTTACCAAGAAGTGTACATAGTCCAGCAACTCTTTGGGGACACATGCCACACAATAACGTGATGTCTCGTCTCCGTTCATTCCTTATCTGGCATAAAGTTAAACGCAGCAACTTCCAATAATGCAAAACTTAAAAATTTAAAAGTATCGAAGGTTTAGCTCGACATACTTCGAAACCATCAATTATCAAGAGTATGGAAGTGTCGAAGTTATCGAGGTCCCATTCCTATTTCCGACGAAAACTCCAATACAGAAATACAAGGTTTGAGGCCCCCTGAATAAAAATAGTACATTGTTAAAGAAAGTGTACCTGTGAACAACATAGCTAAAAAATTCAGCTAAATTCAGTTAAATCGAAAGTTGCTATTTAAGTTCAGCAGCTTCTGATAAGACTTTCTGAAAATCTCTCCATCCCAAACTACCCTTTACATGGAGGATTTTTCGTTATCTTTATGTTTTTCACTAACGATTATGATTAAAATTCTATGTGTTGAATATTGTTGCATGGAAAATAAAATACAATCTTGAATTTTCTGGGAATAGCCTATGAAGTGCTCTTCATTCGGAAGCAATTTTGTATACTTTTGTATAACGGGTACACCATAAGAGATCGACAGAAATGTACTACAAAAAAGTATAGATTTCTTTAAATCACACAGCTGAGCCATTGCTATTATTATGCAAACGTTTATCGTAATTAACTGGAAGAAGAAAAAAGAATAAGATTTTGAAGAATAGTTTATAGAGGCTATATAAAATATAGTGAGTAGAAAAAGTTATGTAAATGTAACACATACGACTTTTTGAGTAGTAGCTAGCCATTCGTTTCCTCTCGTGGTCGTTAAACAACGTTTTATTTCAAATCCATCACACAGCCATCACTTTAGCCTACTGTATATAACTACAGTATATACGTTCTTATAACTACAATGAAATGCGTAAATGTGTAATGAAAAGTTTATCTCAATTAACAAGAAGTAGATAGTAGAAGGAGATTTTGTAAGAATAGTATGTAGAAGAGTGAAGAGAGGAAGTGATGTGAATGCAACGCATCATATATCCTCCTGCTTCATTAATTCCCGTTATCCCTACAGCGCTGAGTTTTAATTGTTGATAATAAAACCAATGGAAAATATTGCCTAATGTAACCCATATAAACTGAGTCACTGACATGAATAAAACGACGGAGGAAAGGATGATGATGATGATGATGATGATGTTGAACGCTGAGTGACCTCCTTTAAGAGACCTATACGGAGGCTCTTGGTGTCCTTTGTGCCTGTTATCCTGGGTATTGCTCAAGTCAAATGGTCGGAATAAAACAGACCACGTCCTTGATGTTTGCCCTTCTTATCTTTCCAGGTTCCAAAAAGAAGGACCCTAAGGAAATATATCTACGCACACATACTACTTACTGTGAGATCTCAAAATCCCCGACATAAAGGGTATTGTGTAAGTCCCATTATGCATAAATGTCTGCGCAAAGTTGACTGTAACATAGTCACAGTGAGCGTGAGCTTAGATCTAGTCGAATTCGGGAGGAACGCTCTCATTTCCCCGTCAGGCCTCGATATAAAGGTATGGGCTTGCCTGGTGGTGATTTTCTTACTCCAGATTTCAAGATGAGCTCCGCCGTATGTTGGATTATCTCATACTTGACAGTTCTGGACGACACTCCGCAGAATTACTGGCACAGAGTCTATCCAACATCCTTTGGCATTGCCACACTAATCTGGATGTAGTCTTAACCGCCCTGAGGACTTTCAAAGCTGCCATGCTCTCCGAGCTGATGTACCCATCCACTCGTCTGCATGTGATAGTAAGAATGTGCGTAGCACAGGCTAAGATAACGTATATCTCAGCCTGCCCCCGAGGCGAGAACCGTCCTGCTCCCTGCCTTCGGGAGAGACCCCGACTATGGATAGATTTTCTCTACTCACTCTTCTACAAATTATTCTTATCAAAGCAATACCTGCTTCTTATTAATAGAAATAAACCTTCATTACTCATTTACACGTTTCGTTATACGCATACAATACATTAAAATGTATTATGTAATACGTCAAATCTTTTCAAAGTCGGTTGCTATGTAATGGTTTAGAAATGCTGTACTCTTTTCACGAAGAGGAAAAAGAAAGAAAGAAAGAAAGAAAGAATAGCGATTTTCAGTTGAAAAAAGTTTGAGTTGAAAATTCAAACCAATAACAAAGAAATCTCAGAAATGGTTAATGCCAAAAACAAAATATGTTATTTACATAAATACTGTGCTCTAATGAGATCTGCATTTTTTTGTATAGTAAGATTTTTGTCTCTTACTGTTTACCAGTTATACAAAGGTCATTCAGAATAGAAAGGAATTCAAAGGCTATTCTCGCAAATTTAACATATACAGTTTATTTATCATGAAAATAGCTTAAACATATGACATTTAAATTAAAGTCGTTAGAACTATATTTAAAAAATAAAAAATAACGAAAACTTTTCCATGTAAGGTAGTTTTGGTTGGGAGAATTTTCTAAAAAAAAAAAAAAAAATCCTGGCGCATCCTTGAAGATCCTGAACTTAAATATCAAATTTTGTATTTATCCGACTTTTCGTTTTTCAGTCATGCTGTTGATAGACACACACACACACACACACACACACACACACACACACGCACACACATACACGAATCTTTTTCTAAAAGTGATTTCTTTTGGGTTAAGGGACGCTCAAAACGTGTAATTTCTGTAAAATCTCGACATAAAATTTTTGGGTAGAATACAATACTTTCTCTCCTTTCGGTAAGTATCGGTAGAGAAAGTAAAAACTATAAAGCTACCAAAAAATAAAAAAGAAGCCTTAAAAATGCCACAACAGACGGTAAAACCTTTTGTTCTTGGGTATTAAAAATGAGAATTTTCTCTACGTTAGTTTAGCTGCTGGACTTTTTTAAAGTGGAGATGAATATATTCTGGTGGCACTTCAAGTAATCATACAAATTTTAAATCTTGGAAGCACTCCCTTTAGGAAAACAGATTTTCTTAGATGTTTTGCCTTAAAGTTCAACTGAAAGCGGGTGGCTGCACCACACAAATTGTGAAGGAGTTATAAACTTCTACAGAAATGGTTCATATCCGTAATAAAATCACAAATAAAGCGCACTTGGAATGTCAGACGTTCAAAATCACAAAAGAAAGCATTAAGGTTTAGGAGAGGAAGGCGACCGAATGTAGGGCGAGTAAAACTAGTGTTAAAATCCAGACGTAGCTTGCTTGGAACTTTTGTTACTGCACATCAAAGACACTAGCTGGCTTTAAGGAAACAACACATATTCTGCAGTAACAGACGGCTCCAAGTTCGCAAAGCTAGATTTGATTTCAGTAATGAACTATTGTGGTTATTATAAACCCAGCTCCAGGAATTCTGTATAACGGTATCCTACAGCTGCGTTTGTATCAGGCTTCAAAACAGTTCACAACAATCTGTAACGTGGCTCGTGTAAGGTGTAACAAATAATGTAGCAATCACATCACTTTCTCCACTCATCACACTTCTCAGTTATTCCTTATAGACTCTTATATTACATTCATATGACTTTCTCTACCCACTATTGCTTATTACTTTCTCTGCTACACATAGTAAGTAGGGTAAGTATTATATTCCAACCAAAAATTCGATGTCGAGATTTCATCGGAAATATGTTTTGTGGCTCCCTGAGCCTCCAAAAATATTTTTACGCTCCCTACCACGTACGTAGTAGGTAGGGAAAGTATTACATTCCATCCAAAAATTCAATACCGACGGTTTCACAGGAAATACATATTTTTAGGCCCCCTAAAACCAAGTAAAGCATTTTGGAAACATGTCCGTGTGTGTGTCTGGCTGTGTGTCTGTGAATGGCATAGCTCAAAAATGAAAAGTTGAAAAACATCAAACTTGGTATTTAAGTTCACTATACACGAAGATTCTGAAGAAAATCCCCTACCCCAAGCTTCCCTTCACATTGAACATTTTTCGAAATTTTTTATTTCCTAAGAATGGCTCTAGCGATTTTGTTTAAATTACTATATTTTGAGGATATTTACATGACAAATAAAATGAATATTTTGAATCTTCTGAGAATAGCCTATCAATACCAATACTAATATTTTGGTATTTAGCCCACTTTTCGTTTTTGAGGTGTGCTGTTCACAGACTCACGGACATTTTCCCAAAAATGCCTTTTTGGAATCAGAGGATCTCTAAGCGTGTATCCCCCCAGGGGCTCACCTTATGTGAGTACGTGTGTTGGCGTACCCGGGGGTTCCCGAGCCACTCATCGCCATCTTCATCGCTTCATCCCCGTCCGGTCGAGGTGGGTTCGTTCTCGTGACCGGAGGACGCAAGGTAGGCTCTCGTGCGTTCTGTGCATTTCATTCCCTGTCGCCCCTCGCCATCGTTTCTTTCTTCTCTTCTATTTATGCACATTTCGCCCCACGCCCATTCATTTACACATCTCTTTTTCTTCCTCGCCGGCCTACCTTGCGTGCTAAACGCCCACACAGTTTTATTTATTTTATCTTTTCTTTTAATCCTCCGTGGACACAGCCTGATGGATACCCGCGCACTGGGTGCGCAGCTGGGTGAGTGGGTAATGGCGTCATCCCCACCACCCGGTGTCGTCATGTAGGGTTTGTGTTCGTATCCGCTGTTCAACTGCAGTCCCGCGGGGGGGGGGCATTGCATGAGCTGCTGACTTTTGACGGCGATTGGGTCCCTCTGTCTATGTTCTGGGAGGTGTGACCCTGGGGTGAGTCTGGTATAGATAGGACACTCACCCAAGCCGGGGTAACGCCCGGGAAGTCAGAGCCCGAGGTCGGAGACGGTTGCAATGGTGGAGGATTTATTTCGCTATGGAGCCCCCTCTCTCCATTACTAATAAGCGCCGAAAAGTATTTGTAACAGAAGTAGCACCGCCAACATCTGGTTGTTAGTTATTACACGAACAGAGGAAGGACAATCGTTTGAGAAGGTGAACACTTTTATAGTAGAGAAGGGCATTGACTCTATTGCTGGTTCGGTTCAGTCGTGCACTCGCCTTCGAAACGGGTCATTATTAGTAAAGAGCAAGTCCGATCAACAATCTACGACCTTGTTGCGCGCTACGCTTTTCCACGGTTATCCCATCCGTGTTGAGAAGCACCGCACTTTGAATTCCTGTCGAGGCGTCGTCACCACGCATATCCTCGACGGTATATCGGATGATGACCTAGTCGAATATCTTTCGGATCAAAAGGTGACAGCGGTGCATCGAGTGCAGGCCAAACGCGACGGCGTATTGGTACCCACTCGTATCCTGTTTATAACATTTGATGGCGTCGATCTGCCCATGAGCATTTCAGCAGGGTATGAACGCATTGCGGTGAGGCCTTATATTCCTAGACCTCTGCGTTGTTTTAAATGCCAACGTTTTGGGCATACGCAACTCTCATGTAAGAGTGCCGTTACCATCTGAGCATCATGTAGCCAGTCCTCACACGAAGGTACCTGTTCCACAGCCCCCATCTGCGTTAATTGCAAAGGGTCTCATTCTGCGTCATTTGCCGACTGTCCGCGGTACTTGGACGAGAACGCAATCCAAGAGATCCGGGTAAAGGAGAAACTCTTGTTCGCTGAAGCCCGGAGGCGTTACCATGCGCGCCAACCTTCGCTCCTGCGATCTGGTACATTTAGTCCCGTTATTGTCTCTCCAGTACCACGAAAAGATGCCGAAATTCAGACCTGGACCATGACTGCATTAACCGCCACTACCATCCGGCCGTCGATATTTGCTATCGTTACCAAGCCATGTAAAGCTGGTCCTAAGTTCATGAAGTCCCAATGCCCTGATAAGAAGTACAAACAGAAACTCCGAAAGGAAGATTTTCTCAAAGACCCTCCGCGTGCGCGCGGGAAGAAAAGTTCACCTTCTCCTCTTCGAAGGACGCAGTCCCAGGATGCTCCTGGGACAAACCGCGCTCAGCGGCCACCTTCACCCATTGCCACTCAGAACCGATTCACGGCGCTTGAATCGGTTTCTGGCACTGAGCGCATGGGCCCTCCCTTCGAGGAGCCAATGGAGTCTGAGCAACTCCATTCAAAAAGCCCGAGCCCGAAGGTTAAACACAAAGTTATTTTGAGCCGTCCTTCTAAGTAAGAAGTTTATCCCTTTTATTCATGGCTATCCTAACCTGCAATTTACGTGGTGTACGATCGCATAGGGCGGAACTGCAACTTTTATTGCGTTCCCATTCACCTATGGTCGTGTGTTTGCAGGAGACCAAGCTTGCCCTCACGACCCTCTTGATCTCCGAAGGTATACTCCGATTCGCTACGATCTTGAACCGGATGAGGATGCTCCTGCTCATGGAGGTGTCATGTTAATAGTGCGTAACGACGTTCATTTTCAAACTCTAACAATTACGTCCGACTTGCAAGCTGTTGCCGTTAGGCTTCAATTACCCGGCTTTTCCTTTTCTGTTTGCTCTGTGTGTTCACCTCCATCGTCTCCCCTCGCTCGCGCGGACGTTCTTGATCTTCTGTCCGCTCTCCCAACACCATTTCTTCTGTTGGGAGATTTTAATGTCCTTCACCTCCTGTGGGGTGCGCCAAGGGCTTGTGCGAGGGGAACTCTTCTTTCCGACATTTTTGATCAGTTCAACCTCTCCATCCTCAATACAGGTGAGCCTACTTTTCTGTCTGATTCTTCTGGTACATTCTCTCACTTGGACCTAGCCGTTTGCTCCATCCAGCTTGCTATTCGTCTGCAGTGGAGCGTCGTCGCTGGCACCTACTCCAGCGACCATCACCCCTGCATCGTTTCTCTTTTATCTCACCACGTCCAGCATTCCAGAGTACCTAACTGGATATTTAGTAAAGCCAATTGGAGATTGTATTCCAGCCTCGTGTCTTTTGCGGACCAGCCCTTCACTGATGTTAACCAAATGGTGCAGCACCTTACTTCTACGATTCTATCCGCCGCCGAACGCACAATTCCCCGATCATCCTCTCACCCTCGGCGTATTCCTGTTCCGTGGTGGAACGAAGATTGTCGGGACGCCGTTCGTGCTCGTAGGACTGCGCTTAGGGTGCTTCGGCGACACCCTACACTTGATAATTTGGTTACTTTTAAACAATCGCGCGCCAGGGCTCGTCGCATTATTCAGGACAGCAAGAACGCGTCTTGGACTCGTTTTGCCGAGTCTTTTAATAGCTTTAGGCCTTCATCTGTTGTTTGGAATAAACTTCGTCGCTTCTCAGGTAAAGTGTCGCATTGTACTGTTTCTGGCCTTCAGGTTCCCAATTCCACCATAGTGGATCCGTCTGCCATTGCTAACACTCTGGGTGCTGCCTTTGAGGCGGT
The DNA here is from genome assembly GCA_030765065.1 of Deroplatys truncata. Lineage (NCBI taxonomy): Eukaryota > Metazoa > Arthropoda > Insecta > Mantodea > Mantidae > Deroplatys > Deroplatys truncata. The sequence continues at coordinate 195,607,279 of CM060986.1, read as the reverse complement.
TTCCAGTTCAGACCATTATTGCGCCGGCTTTCGCTCTATTAAAGACCGGCTGTATTCCGCAACCTGTAATTTTCGGTCTGCTAATAATGAGTCTTATAATGAACTTTTCACAATGAGGGAGCTGGAGCACGCCCTCCATTGCTCTAGGCACTCCGCTCCTGGGCCGGACGGTATTCATGTCCTCCTGTTGCAGAACCTTTCAGCAGACAGTAAACTCTTTCTCTTACAGCTCTATAACCGTCTTTGGCAAGACGGCTTTTTCTTTCATTTTGGCGCGAAGCCACCATTGTCCCTATCCTTAAGCCTGGTAGGGATCGCCAACTACCTTCCAGCTACCGTCCTATCTCCCTCACCAGTTGCGTTTGCAAGGTGATGGAACGCATGATCAACGGGCGTTTGACATGGTGGCTTGAGTCTCAGAACCTTCTAGCGAACGCTCAGTGCGTATTTCGTCGCCATCGCTGTACCGTCGACCACCCGGTGTCTCTGTCGACGCATATTATGAATGGATTTCTGAGGAAGTGTCAAACAGTGGCTGTGTTTTTTTGACCTGGTGAAAGCTTTTGACTCTTGTTGGAGGGCGGCAGTTTACGTACACTGCACGCATGGAATCTCCGCGGTCGTCTCCCCATATTTCTTCGGGAGTTTATGACGGACCGCGTCTTTCGTGTACGTGTGGGCTCGGTTTTATCTAGTCGTTTTATTCAAGAGAACGGAGTACCGCAGGGCTCTGTACACAGTGTCACACTTTTGCGATAGCTATCAACCCCATTGTTGATTGTATTCCACCTGGCATTTCATCGTCCCTTTTCGTTGACGATTTTGCCATCTATTGTAGTTCACGGCGGACCTGTCTGTTTGAACGCCGTCTCCAGAGCTGTATCGACCGTCTCTACGTCTGGAGTAACGCCAACGGCTTTAGTTTCCCCGCCGAGAAATCCGTCTGCATCAACCTCTGGCGCCGGAAGGCTTTCCCTCTGCCCTCTCTCCATCTTGGGTCGGAGGTCCTTCCGTTTGCAGACGAGGTGAAATTTTTGGGGTTGATCTTTGATCGAAAGCTGAGCTGGACTTCTCACGTTTCCTTTTTAAAAGCAAAGTGTGACCGTTCTCTTAATATTTTACGTGTTTTAAGTGGCACATCCTGGGGAGCTGATCGGACCGTTCTTTTGCGTCTGTATCGCTCCTTGGTCCGATCCAAGCTTGATTACGGGTGCATTGTTTATTCGTCGGCACGCCCATCTGTATTACGTCGCTTGAATACTATTCATCATCGGGTATAAGAGTCGCTACAGGGGCCTTTCCCACTCCCTGTATCCAGTCTGTACGCTGAAGCTGCAGAGCCTTCCAGCGTGAGATGCTTTTGTGCAGCTATGCTTGTCGACTCTCAAGCTTGCCTAACCACCCGTCCTTCGAGTTATTTTACGAGGATTCGCTTGATCGACAATATTTAGTTAGCTCCTCTGCATTACTACCTCCAGGGGTTCGATTTCGACAACTCCTTCGGCATTTGGACGTTACGCCAGCGCCCGCCCTTCCCAGGGGGAAACGCGTTTTCCTCCATGGTTGCGCGCTGAGGCCCACTGTCACCTTGGACTAATGTCGATGCCGAAGTCTGAGACCCCTTCTTCAGTCCTTAGATCCGCGTTTTTAGAACTTCAGACAGAATTCGGTGATGTGCATTTCATATATACTGACGGGTCTAAGACTGATATTGGGGTAGGGTGTGCCTTTGTTTTTGGTCAACGTAGTTTTACCTTTCGTTTATCCGGGCAATGTTCGATTTTTACCGCCGAACTTTTTAGTATTTATCAATCCATTTTATACATTCAGCGGAGCGACTTGCGGCATTGTGTGGTTTGTACGGATTCTCAGAGTGCCCTTCAGAGTATTACCGCGCTGTACAATTTCCACCCCCTCGTACAGCACATACATGACCTGCTCCACTCGCTTGGTATCTCTGGTATCAACGTCTCCTTGTGGCTTCCAGGTCATGTGGGCATCTCTGGTAATGAGTCTGCCGACGCCGCTGCCAGATCGGCGATTTTATTACCGAGATATTTTACCTCTGTTGTTCCCCCCACAGATTTGTTTGTTATTTTACGTAGCCGCATCCTCTCGCTTTGGAGGGATGAGTGGACGGCCCTCCGTGGGAACAAGTTACGGGAGGTTAAGCCTATCCCGTTACTCTTGGGTACCTCTTCTCGTTCGTATCGTCGGGAAGAGGTACTTTTAGTTCGTTTACGAATCGGACATTGCCTTTTTAGTCATAGATACCTGCTTAGTGGTGACCCCGCACCACTGTGTGATCGGTGTGATATGCCATTAACGGTGCGTCACATTTTAACAGAGTGTCAAGTTTTAGCTCCGTTGCGCGTTCATGTTGGTCTGCCTATTGGCCTAGCCTATGTTTTGGCAGACGACGCGCGTGCTGTAAAATGTCTTTTCCGTTTTATCAATGACATTGGTTTTAGCCGCCGCATTTGATGCGCTGAGCGTCTTTGGCTGTGTGATTTTATATTATCTTTTCATGGGGCCTCTACTCCCCAGTGGACATCTGGCGCTCATGTCTCTCGCATTCTACACTTCTTGACACGTTGTTTTACTCTTTTATTCACCATGCTTTTAGTGTGTTCGTTTTTTGGTATTTGGTGTTTTGTTTTTTACCTTATGGACATCGCGGGTTTTTGTCCCGTTTTTTAACCATGCGGTTTTTTACCCCTCTTTTATTTTTTGGACTGTAAATTTTATACTTTGTAAGGGCGCTGATGACCTTAGCTGTTTAGCGCCCTTAAACCGCATCTCATCATCATCACCATCATCATAATCTAAGCGTGTATTTCCACGAATTGTTGGTTGGAATGCAATACTTCCTCTACCTACTATAGATATGTAGTAGAAAAACTAATAAGCTTTCGTAAGAATAGCCTGCAGAAGCCATATAAAAAATCTGATGTGTTACATTCTCATGATTTTCTCTACCCTCTATTGCTTATTAGTAGTTATACAAAGTATTCTTGCGAAACGCTATTTTCCTATCTATTCTTATAGATAAACATTTCCGGAAACAGATACATTACACCTTTCGTTATAGATACGAAGGAAATAGCGATATTCAAATGTTTTAGAACTGGGCGCTATACGCTGGCCTTAACATTCCACGCTGTTCCTATCACATCGTGAGAAAGAATTGAAAATCGACAGGACTTCAAAAGAATGGTTAAGTATTGAACAATTCGAAGCATTAATAACGCAAGTCTCGGAAATGGCTGATGCTACAAACAAGTTTTTGAAATAGACTGTATGTTTTAAAGAAATCTACATTTTTCGTGTAGTACGTTTCCGTCTATCGCTTAACGTCTATCAGTTATACAAGATTATACAAAATTCCTTCCGAATGAAGAGGACTTCACACACTATTCCAGGAAATTGAAGATATACATTTTATTTGTCCTGTAAATATCTTTAAAATGTAGTATTTTAATTAAAATCGTTAGCCATTTTTTAGAAAATAAAAAATTACGAAAACTGTTCCATGTAAAGGTTAGTTTGTGGCCGGATATTTTCTTGACAATCTTCGTGTCTCAGCTTTAGAAGGCAGAGAACTTAAATACCAAGTATGCTATTTATCTGACTTTTGATATTTGAGTTATGCTGTTCAGAAACACACACACACACACACACACACACACACACACACACACACACAAACGTGCACACAGACACACTGACTTTTTTCTAAAAATAATTTTTTTGGTTCAGGAGTCTCAAAACATGTATTTCCGGTATTTTTGGGTGGATTACAATACTTGTCCTACTTATATATGTAGTAGAGAAGGTAATTGGCGTTCATAAGAATAGTTTGTGGAAGTTGTATAATAGTAAACTATAGTGGGTATAGAAAATCATATGAATATAACATACCCGAATTTTCTTAGATAACATACCCGAATGGTGGCTTAAAATAAGCCCTGTGTTTTATAGTTAAGCAGTATTAGGCGAATCAAAATTAATTGTTCTTCCACATGTGTGCAGACTAAAGTTGGAAAGTCAGAATCGGACTGAAAAATTCAATGCAATAGCCAGGAATTGAAGCACCGATCTTCAACGCTCTATCTAAGCTACCATGGCAACATACGGTATTAAATTCTCCAACTGTACGTATTCTTCCTGGTAAATCCCAAGGCTTTATCAAATCCATTTTGAGATAGTATACTCGAAAGGCAACTCACAATTTTTGTAAGTGCTTCAAGTCCTAGGCTTCATAGTTAATTACTAATAAGTCAATTAATTAATACTTTATCTCTGTTCTTAGCAATAATGGTAGAAGTATTATACACAGACATTTGAAAATGTATAGAGGCTGTCATTCTTCAATGAAAAACTCCCAGTAATTCTTATTTTTAGAGGAGAACTTCTTCGCTCTTTTCATTTTCAAAAGCAAACATTTTACCCCCAGTCTTCCTGACGCAGATTCACACCACTGGAGATGAATAGAAAATATTTTGTTTTGTGTTTTCGAGCGCACAAACCTAATTAGGATCACTCAAGTGACTTTATATTACCTTAAGGACATCCCTTAAAGCTTACTACAGTTTATTAAATAAAGCACAGCTGCTGAAAGATACAACATAGGCTAATTCAGGCCCACACTACCAGCTTAAACCATGCAACCTCAACATTTTTAAATTCATTTTTCTGTCTAAAATTCTTATCTTCGCCATTTCATCTCAAGATTTGAACATAAGTCTAGGTTTGATGGTAGGAAACAGATTCAGTCAGATTTGCAGCGATATTCATGCTTCATTACACCGCCACAAAAAGGAATTCCTAATTAATTATAGTTTATGAATTATTATTAATTATCACGCAATTTAACAATTTTAAGTAATTGTATTAAAACTACATCAATCAAGAGCCCTTGAAAAAGTGTATATATGTTTTAAGTTTCATTAATATTGTCTAAAAAATAAAGGCATAATTGCGTAAGAAAGTCTGCAAAATTTAAACAAAACAGAGTAGCTTCACTTTCTATTTTTCCGAGCGTGGGGCCATAATAATCCAACGTTTCTTTGTACATCGAGGGGAAGAACCTAGTTTTAAGAGAAAGTAGATGTTGTGGGCAACGCTCTTTTCTTACCGTTTAAGCCTTGAATTTTCAACCGGAGAGCCAATAAAGATACAGAATCATTGTTAGAACCAATGAGAAGATGTACAAAAGAGATATATGTAAAGGTAAACGTGAATTTCAAACAGTCTGTCATGATTCTTCGATAAGAGAACACGTATTCCGAGTCAGAAAAGGACGCTCAGTTCCGAAATTTGCTAAATGCCGCGCAATTATTTAACTATAAAGGATATATGTGAAATGTTTTAATAATGTGCTGATAGTATTTGTGGAGATGATTTTATCCAAGTTTGTAAACGATTTAGTATTTGTCAAGTGACTATTTGATTCTCGGGCGAATTAAAGAATGGAGATATAGCATCGAGATATGAAATAATTAGCCGGAGCAAACGTTAGTGGACCAAGAGATAATAGTGGGAAGTAAGTGTTAAAGAATCGCACGTGTTAGGGAAAACGTGTTAGAAAAATCTTGCAGCATAAAGATTGAGAAAACTGGAAACAGAAACAGAGTTTCTCTCTAAACAATATCCTGGGTTACTACTCCCGTATCTTACCCTGACATAATCACAGTAGGGAATTTCAGATCGATTCGCCGAAAGTTGACCCTGAGATACGACGAGCGTTTGCTAACTGATATCGGTGACATCGATTCCTAAAGAGGATCCCCTAAGACGTATTGGCAAGAGCGACAACGACGCAAGATAAGGTAAGACGTCAACGACGACGACGGGAAACCGCTACGGCTTATCATCTCAAACGCTGGTTAAACTTAAATTGTTAACTTGTAACCGGGTGGAAATTGGGCATAAATATTATTTTCCAGGAACAACATTCGTTCAAGCGTCTTAAATTTAGATTGCGTACTTCAGCTGACAATGACATTATAAACATGCCCTAGCAAAGACGTATAATTAAATTCTATTTGAATAAGCAAAACCTGGAAAGAAAGTTTTGGTCGACCACACTATAATACGCTGATTATATGTAGCGTAATTGAACTATTATGGCTTTCACAATATTTCAGCGACCCATTATTATCCGCGCAGCTCTCCTATCGGCCATACCTTTTAACACCTCCTAAGTAGCAGTCCAAACTTCAAACATTCCTCTGGGATCCATTCCCTAAATAAACAATGAAATATGTGTATTTAAATAACATAAATTCTGTTCATTGTAATTTTAATATTCTTATAAATTAAGCTCAGTTCCTTTGCTTCAATATATGTTACTTTCATGTTACCTGATAGTTACGGGTTCAGCAATTAGTACTGCAATCCGATCAGCATTCAATTGCATACAATTTACAAGTTAGATCTTTTGTAAAATTTAAGTTTTTAAATTATGTGGTTGTCCGAAACCAGTCGTATGCAACTTGACTATAACAGTAATTAAGACACTTGTATGAAAACTATAAAACTCGCTACCGGTCGTTTCATAAACATACTCACTGACGTTAAAGTCTTGTTACATAATATATTATTATTATTATTATTATTATTATTATTATTATTATTATTAAATCAGAAAACTTAAAACAAAACAAAATAAATGGTATGACCTTTTCTACAGATTTTTACTTCAGAGTTGTACTTTATATACGATGATATTTATATAAATCGTTCAACGAGCTTATCTAGAAATGGTTTAAAATTAGATATTATAGACTTGTTCACATGAAAGATAAAAAAACAGAACCCAATTTTGTCAGTAATAAGCTGAAGTGGAAAGAAAAAACGTGGAAAAAATATGATTTTCTCCAACTATCGTTTATTTTATGTAGTCTATAAACTATTCTCATAAAGCCTTGTTTTTCTGTCTACTTCATATTAATCGAGGCAAAACAGAAATAGTTTCATTACACAGTATCATTGTAGGCAAGATGCGAAAGAGGAAGTGAAGCGATAGTCAGATGTTTTAAAGCGGGTCCCTGTAAGGTAGCCATAAAATGACATACTCTTTCCAAGACATTGCCAGAAGCAACTGAATAGCGACAGTGTTTTAAAAACTGCTGAGGAACATATGGAAATACATTCACCTGACATTCGTTGTCCACTCTTCTGCAAACTATTCTCACGAAAGGTTATTTTTCTGTCTGCTTCATGTTAATCGAGTTACACATGGGTTTATTAGATATATCTTTAAGGCTGCAAGGGGAATATACTAGGCTTAAGGAGTAGTCAAATGTTTCAAGAGCGGGTCACTATGTGATGGGTTTGAAATTCCGTTATATTCGAACGCATACGAGAAAGAAACGAATGGAGATTTAGCAGTTGAAAAAGGTATAAAGTGTTTTTCAATGCAATAATATCATTGAAAGGTCAAAAAGCGCATTTTACATAAATTGTGTAATTTAACGATATCCACATTTTTATGTACTAGGTTTTTGAAGTGCTGTCGCTATTCAGTTCTTTATACGATGTCATGGAAACAGTATGAAATTTAAAGGCCAGCATTTAGCGACTATTTTTAAACATTGAACTATCGATGTTCCCTTGTGCATATGAAGAACTCCGTAAAGAAATATTTATGAATACGTTTATCTTCTTATTATTATTTAACGACGTCCTGAGATAGCCTTAACGTCTTATACCAGCAATAATTAAATAATTCATTCAATTAAATTCTTCTTATTACATCTTATTTTTCAATATCAATGCATTTGACATTCACATCAATTACTTCAATTATCTTTCATTTCAATAAGACTATATTTTTACTTTCTCTACTACGTAAAGTAAGTAGGGGAAGCATTGTATTCCACCCAAAATTCGTTACCAAGATTTCACCGGAAATATGTGTTTTGAGAGACCCTGAATCCATAAAAAGCATTTTTGGAAACAGGTCCGCGTGTGTTTCTGTATGTCTGTGTGTGTGTGTGTGTCTGTGTGTGTGACTGTGAACAGCATAACTCAGAAACGAACAGTCGGATAAACACCAAACTTGGTATTTAAGTTCAGTATCTTCCAGAGATGCGACACAAAGGTTTTCAAGAAAATCCCCCCACCCCAGATTACACTTTACATGGAACATTTTTCGAAAATTTTAATTTTCTCAAAAATGGCTCTAACGACTTTGATTAAAATATCATGTTTAAGATATTTTTATGACAAATGAAATGTTTATCTCGAATTTTCTGGGAATGTCTCCAAAAGTATTCTTCATTGTGAACGACTTTTGCATAACTGGTAAACCATAACAGATAGACAAAATTTTACTGCACAAAAAATGTAGATCGCGTTAAAATACACAATTTATGTCATATCCATTGTTTATGTTCAGTGAACCATTTTCGAAATATTGCTTGTTATTTCCTTAAATATTTCAATACTTATTTTCTCAAATGGGAATTCGTTATTGGTTTTTTTGTCTTGGATATGCAAAGAGCGTTAATCTGTGACAAAGGGAATGGTGCTGCAAGTAGCAACCAGCTATTAAGAGTAATGTCTATGCTTAAAGGCTAATGTATTTCTATATTGCCCTTGTAAATATATATTCCCCTTACATCTACAAGAAAATTAGCAATAAGATAGAGTCCACAAATGTTTATCTCGATTAACATGAAGTAGATGGAGAATAAGCGTTTGTAAAAACAGTTTGTACAAGAGTAGAGAAGGTCACCTGAGTGTAACACATCCGATTTTTTTATGTCCTGGACATACAAAGAGAATGAAATACTCCACATATCAACCAGCTCTTAAAAGATTTGACTATCGCTTAAAGTCTACCATATTCCCCTTGCATCTACAAGAAAATTGCCAATAAGATTAACATCTCCATTAATATTAAGCATATGGAGAATAAGGGTTTCTAAAAATAGTTTGTATAAGAGTAGAGAAAGTCATGTGAGTGTAACCATCAGAATTTTTCTCATTTGTTTTATCACTTTTTCATATGTTACTAAATCTCGGTTTTATGCTTATGGACATTTTATTTATTTTATTACAGATGTCCTTTATTTTGCTTTAACCGAATTCATATTTCTTATATCACATTTTCACTTTAAAAACTTCTCTTTTACCTTGAATGGTAATAAAGATTAAAATAATAATAATAATAATAATAATAATAATAATAATAATACTTTTATTAATTAACGCTTTGTTTTCAGATTTCTATTTTGCTCGTGTTGATAAGAACTTCAATATTTATTTTTTAATTCTAATAGCTTTAACACCTTCCTTCAATTAAACCATTTTGTGTTTTTTAATTTAAGACAACTTCTTTTTCGTAGCTTCATCACTCCATCTTTAATACTGATTTAAGAATTTTTGAATCATTCTTATTTCTTGAGTTATATTTAATTTTGCAAATTTCGAAAACCAGCAAATTTGATCCAAACTGTTTTTCCCTTCCAAATTGTTATATCTTCATATTACGCCATTTTCTTCTTCAGATCTACAATAGTTTATCTGAATTACCTTAGGTAGATAGCACAATAAGCTTTGGAAGGAAAGTTTGTATATAAAAAGTAATGATATTGGGTTGAGAAGATCATATGAGTGTAACACGTCATATTATTAATTTCTCTACTACGTATAGTAGATAAGCAGGGGAAGTATTGCATTCCACCCAAACTTTCGATACCGAGATTTCACCGAAAATACATGTTTTGAGGCCTCCTGAAATTAAAAAAATCTGATGTGTTACACTCACATGACTTTCTCTATTCTTGTACAAACTATTTTTACGAACGCTTATTCTCCATCTACTTCATGTTAATCGAGATAAACATTTGCAGACTGTATCTTATTGCTAATTTTCTTGTAGATGTAAGGGGAATATATATTTACAAGGGCAATATAGAAATACAGTAGCTTTTAAGCATATACATATCTCTTAATAGCTGGTTGCTAGGTGCAGCACCATTCCCTTTGCCACAGATGAATACCCTTTGCATATCAAAGACAAAAAAATGAATAACGAATTCCCATTTAAGAAAATAAGTATTTAAAAATTTAAGAGAATAACAAGCAATATCTCGAAAATGGTTCACTCAACAAAAAAAATGTATATGACATAAATAATTGTGTATTTTAACGCGATGTACATTTTTTGTGTAGTAAAATTTTCTCCATCTCTTATGGTTTACCGGTTATGCAAAAGTCGTTCACAATGAAGAACACTTTTGGAGACATTCCCAGAAAATTCAAGTTATACGTTTTATTTGTCATGAAAATATCTTAAACATATGATATTTTAATCAAAATCGTTAGAGCCGTTTTTGAGAAAATTAAAATTTTCGAAAAATCTCCCATGTAAAGGGTACTCTGTGGTGGGGGGATTTTCTTGCAAAACTTCGTTTCGCATCCCTGGAAGATACTGAACCTAAATACCAAGTTTGGTGTTTATCCGACTGTTCGTTTCTGAGTTATGCTGTTAACAGACAGACAGACAGACACACACACACACACACACACACACACACACACACACACACACACAGACACAGACACACACAAGGACATGTTTCCAAAAATGCTTTTTTTGGATTCAGGGGATCTCAAAACATGTATTTCCGGTGAAATCTCGGTATCGAATTTTTTAATGGAATACAATACTTCCCCTACCTACTATACGTAGTAGAGAAAGTAAAAAAAGCATTTTTACTTTCGCTACTACGTATAGTAAGTACGGGAAGTATTGTATTCCACGCAAAAATTCGATACCGAGATTTCACCGGAAATATATATTTTGAGACCCCCTGAATCCAAAAAAGCATTTTTGGAAACAGGTCCGTGTGTGTTTCTGTGTGTCTGTGAACAGCATAACTCAGAAACGAACAGCCGGATAATCACCAAACTTGGTATTTAGGTTCAATATCTTTCAGAGATGAGACACGAAGCTTTTCAAGAAAATCCCCCCACCCCAGATTACACTTTACATGGAACATTTTTCGAAAATTTTAACTTTCTCAAAAATGGCTCTAACGATTTTGATTAAAATATCATATGTTTTAGGATATTTTCATGACAAATGAAATGTATAGCTAGAATTTTCTGTGAATATCTCCAAAAGTATTCTTCATTGTGAACGACTTTTGCATAACTGGTAAACCATAAGAGATAGACAAAAGTTGACTACACAAAAAATGTAGATCGCATTCAAATACACAATTTATGTCATATACGTTTTTGTTGTTGAGTGAACCATTTTCGAGATATTGCTTGTTATTCCCTTAAATTTTCCAAAACTTTTTATCAAATGGGAGTTCATTATTCATTTTTTTCAAGTCCTGGACATAGAAAGAGAATGGAATGCGCCACATAGCAACCAGCGCTTAAAGATTTGACTATCGCTTAAAGCCTACCATATTCCCCTTGCACCTACAAGAAAATTAGCAATAAGATTAACATCTCGATTAACATGAAACGTATGGAGAATAAGCGTTTGTAAAAATAGTTTGTACAAGAGTAGAGATAGTCACGTGAGTGTAACACAGCAGAGTTTTAAAAAAAGGTCCGGTGTGTGTCTGTGTGGATGTGTGTATGTTTGTCTGTGAACAACATAACTCAAAAACGAAAAGTCGGAGAAATACCAAACTTGGCATTTATGTTAAGTATCTTTCAAATATGCGACGCGAAAATTTTCAAGGTAATCCCCGCATCTCGGACGACCCTTTGCATGGAACATTTTTAGATAATTTTGATTTTCTCAAAAATGGCTTTGACGGTTGTGATTAAAATATCATGTGTTTAAGATACTTTGGTGGCAAATGAAACGTTTAGCTTTAATTTTCTGGGAATTTTCCCCAAAATCCTCGTCATTCTGAATGAATTTTGCGTAACTTGTAAAGCGTAAGTTATGTAGATCTCGTTAAAACACACAAATGGTAAGGTTTTTTTTTGAGTGAACCATTCCCGAGATATTCCTTGTTATTTGTTTTAATTTTCCAATACTTATACTTTTTCTCAAACGGAATTCGGTATTCGTTTTTATGTCCTGGACATACAAAGGGAATGGAACGCTCCACATAGCAATCAGCCTTTAAAAGATTTGACTATCGCTTAAAGCCTACCATATTCCCCTTGCACCTACAAGAAAATTAACAATAAGATAAACATCTCGATGTCTCGATTAACATGACGTATATGGAGAATAAGCGTTTGTAAAATAGTTTGTACAAGAGTAGAGAAAGCCATGTGAGTGTAACACATATTTTTTTAAAGTCACTTGTTTAATATGAAGGCGTGTTTAAATGCAGCCTAACGAGATGACATGTATCTCATAATTTAATGAGATAGCAGATAAGCTGTATGTTTGAACACATTATCGTCATTTTTGTTAATGGTGGACGTTATAGCAGCGATAACTCTCGTTATTAACATTTTAGAGCGAATGTTGCGTTTTGATTACTGTATATAGGGAGATATAGAACGTCCTCACTCATTGTAGTTTATCTGTAGTGTAAATGCAAAAACAGGAATATTGTACGTTGTAGCGTTGCCTCAGTGCTAGTTCACCTCCAGTTTAGCACACATAGTTAGCGTACACTAAATGATTAATTTAACGCTTCAGAACTGACCAGCGTTGTTTAGAAAAAAATCTGTTAACATAATTTTCTCTACCGAATCTTCTATAAACTATTTTTACAAAAGTTTATTCCTCTATCTACATTTTACTTTTTCTACAACGTACCTAGTAAACAGAGGAGGTATTGCATTCCACCAAAAAATTCGATACTGAGATTTCACCGAAAATACGTGTTTTGTGGTCCCTGAACATAACAAAGTCTGTCTGTCTTAGTGAACAGCATACCTCAAAAACGAAAGTCAGATCAACACCAAAGTTGATATTTAAGTTCAGTACCTTCCAAAGATGTGACACGAAGATTATCAAGAACTCCCCCACCCTAAGCTACCCTTTACATGGAACATTTCCGAAATTTTTTATTTTCCAAAAAAATATCTTTAACGATATTTATATGACAAATGAAATATATATCTTGAATTTTCTGGGAATAGCCTGTAAAGACCTCGTTATTCCGAAGGAATTTTGTATAATCTTGTATAATTGGTAGGTAAAGGTTAAGCGATAGACGAAAACTTACCACACAAGAAATGTAGATCTCTTTAAAACATACAATTAATTTCAAATAACGTTTTTTGTGACATGAGGAATTTTCGAGATATCCGTTATTAATGGTTCGAATTGGTTAATACTGGGCCATTCTTTTAAAAGTCTGTCAACATTCAGTGTTTCTCACCATTCCAAGAAACAGTATGGAATTTTAATGCAGCGTACAGCTGCACTTCTTAAACATTTCAGTCAACGTACCCTTTGTATCTATAACGAAATGCGTAATGTAGCTATTTCTGCAAGTTTATTTGGTCCTTCGTGATCTAGGGGTACCATGCTAGCTTCTAGCTCCGGAACTCGTGAGTTCAAACCCGGCTAGGGTGATGTCGTAGATTTACGGCACGTAAGAGAATCTCAAACGATAAAGAGGCCTGTGAGCAAAATTTCCGATCTTTCACACCCAATATAGAAAGGGACGCTAAGGACCACTGCAGTTAAAGAGGGTCCATAAATAAAACTCAATTTCATTTGTATTCTGCGAACAGAGCGATTTTTCCACTTCTTCTGAACACACTCGTAAAGAATTGATCTCTATGCATCATTGAGCTTAAGTTTTAGTCGAGCGACTGGCCTCCTTTAGTGCGCAGTCTGTTATACCATACCAGTTTTTTGAATCTAATTAACACACGCAAACCTATTCGTCCTAAGCCTAATCTCGGGCTAAATTTCGAAGCCACAGGACCCTTTCGCTTTACTGCTGGCTACGGCATAACGTTCTCCGCTCGCCTCATACTCGTTTCATCCTTTCTATTTTATATACGATTATTATTTACTCGCTTTACGAAATGCAACCATTCGATCTCGCGGTAATTATGCTCCAATATTGGCGGCTCTTTAGGATCAGCTGCATGATGTACATGCTAGCCCAAAGCGCCAACTACTGACCAGACCATGAACTAATAACTGGGGGTAAATAGGGAACAATACCGGAGAGGAATATTTCGAATCCAGCTCGTATGTAATAAATGAGTGGTGACATAACTTCGATTACGGTCAAATAATGTCTAATTAAAAATAACTGAAATTGTAATATTATATCCTATATTAGTTTAATAAAACAGCAATACTCTTTATTTTATTTGAAAAATGTGATCCCACCCTCGAGGACACTGGACATTAGTGATACTAAAATTACATAAATACAAGAACATATTTTTATAACAATAATGTTGAGAGGACAGGGCATGGCTAATACACAACATGACTTTACAAGATTTACAAGATCAGAGTTTTTATGCACAAATTATTTTATAACAATGTAAATGTGGCAGGATCCAAAGCAGGTAAGACATAGTGCAATATTGCATTTGTTACAAAATATATGTCGTTTTCCTTAACAGGTTTCATTCGGCATCTTTTTTCTTATCATAGCGAACATCCACAATTGTAGGTACTGGTGTGCTGATCTTCCTTCGCAGCACTTGTCTTGCATATTCTCCTCTGAGACAGCACATGCATATTTCTCTTTAACAATCCAGGAGTGGCATTAGTGTTTTATCCCGTGGATTTGCCATCTTATAAATTATCCAGGTATTGGCAATGCTCATGTAGAGTATTCTTGTAGACAATGACCAATACCGTTTCTCTTCTCGTATGGAGATATTATATTTATACACTAATCACTCATTCTTGTCAACTCCCCCATATAGGTGTTGTACTTCTTTATTACATGCGGCTGTGGAGCTAGAATTATTATCCTTTCCTTCCTACAGTAGTGACTTGCATTATTTACTGAAACAACTTAGTCATGATTGCTGGCCACAGTTACAGTACTCTTGTCATTCCATTTCAAAACTTAAAGTACATGAAAATCGCATACTCCTCTCTCTTGTTTCTTCATTTCTTTGCATCTTTACACAGGCTTATGTAACGTCTGGCCTAAGTAAGCCTCATCTACAGAGGGCGCCAAAAAATGTATAGACACTCTGACAGGAGACATCGATTTAATATATTTCAAAGTTGCACCGAAAAACAGCAGTAATGCATAGTATGATGATCTGTAAACAAATGTGACTCGCATACGTTGTGGTAGTGTTGCTACACTACAGGTTAAATCAACAATGAACAAATGAAGCCAAGATTATCGTACGATGTTTCTGTAAACAGATGTGACTCACATTACCATATGCTAGCGTTGCTACATCGAAATGGAGCCAAGACGGTCGCTTGAACAGCGGAAAGCAAATTTGAAGTGGTATTGGAAAACCGAGAATGTTGAAGTTCAAGGTAATGAAGACGTGTGTACAGAACAGAACCGCGAACGCGAGTAACAATTGCACGCATTTGAGACAAATTTCAGACTCGTGGTACTGTATGCGATGTTCACAAGGGAGACCTCGCACAGTAAAAAGGAGCTTGTCCTCGGCTATGGTTTTGGAACGTTTTGAGCACGCACCGCAGAAATCTACAAAGTAATGTGCACGTGAGACTTCTTCCAGTGCACTGGATAGGACGAAGAGGTCCGATTGAGTTTCCACCGCGTTCTCCGGATCTAACTCCGTTGGGCTTATACCTTTGGGGAGCTCATAAGGATGCTGTATACCGTGGAAACCAGCTACACTGGCAGCACTTCGGGAAGAAATTGAAACGGCATGTGCTGCAATCGCCGAGGACACTTTCGCAAACGTTGCTGGATCAGTAGTTCAACGTACTCAGATGTGTATCCACGTCGATGGTCGGCATTTTGAGAAACTGTTGTAGCTCTAAAAGTCTAAGATGATCAGTGCTCATCATTTTCTGTTTGTGTAAACTCAGCTTTGTTATGTTAACACATATTTTTCCTTGCTTGAAGTGTGTATACATTTTTTGGCACCCTCTGTACTGTTAAGAGTTCTATCCCAAAACGATTTCTTCTTGACATGATGCTATGGAACCTGAAATTATCACAAAGTACATTACAGTTACGTCATACACACATCTAATTTTGTTGAATTAAGTTTTCTTTTTTATTTTATAGAATGAAAATAAAATACTATTGGCGAAACTGGTGTAAAAGTCTACTTTATCTTAATGTAAACGGTCCTTGAAGGTTTCCTCTTGAAGTATCATGTTCAATAACACAATAAGTGGCGCTGCGCTCATAACAGCAATTAAATGAAATAATTAAAATAAACACCGAATACCACTTATTACACTACCAACAATACCACTGATATCCATAACAATGATAAAAAATAAAACGTTGACTAAACGGTAAACTTAATAGATACAAATCATAGGTAAATATTATACACCTAAGGCCAGTGTCCTCGGTGGAGGATACAATATTATTATTTATTCTCATATTTGCAAACATAATCATGACCAAATTATTTAAAATAAAGTTTACTTCCTTTCTTTGATCTTGATTAACAAAATATAGGTCTAATTTAAGTTTGATAACAATGAAATTGATTATTTTATTTTTATTGTAATGCTGCATCTGGGCATGAAAAGATATTCGTTGTCAAATTTAGCTTATTATTTTTACTGTTCTTTCGAAATACAATTATATACAATTGTATGTACTACAAAAAAAGCTGATCATGCAAAATGTTAAGGAAACAAGGGCAAGATACTATTTTTAACCATTTTTACTTTCTCTACTACGTATAGTAAGTAGGGGAAGTATTGTATTCCACCCAAAAATTCGATACCGAAATTTTACCGGAAATACATGTTTTGAGATCCCCTGAATCCAAAAAAGCATTTTTGGAAACATGTCCGTGTGTGTGTCTGTCTGTGTGTCTGTCTGTGAACAGCATAACTCAGAAACGAACAGTTGGATAAACACCAAACTTGGTACTTAGGTTCAGTATCTTCCAGAGATGCGACACGAAGGTTTTCAAGAAAATCCCCCACCACAGAGTATCCTTTACATAGAACTTTTTCGAAAATTTTAATTTTCTCAAAAATGGCTCTAACGATTTTGATTAAAATATCATATGTTTAAGATATTTTCATGACAAATAAAATGTATATCTTGAATTTTCTGGGAATGTCTCCAAAAGCATTCTTCATTGTGAACGTCTTTTGGTAAACTGGTAAACCATAAGAGATAGACAAAGTTTTACTACACAAAAGATGTAGATCGCGTTAAAATACACAATTTATGTCATATACATTTTTGTTGTTGAGTGGACCATTTTCGAGATATTGCTTGTTATTCCCTTAAAGTTTTCAATACTTATTTTCTCAAATGGGAATTCGTTATTCATTTTTTTGTCTTGGATATGCAAAGAGTATTAATCTGTTGCAAAGGGAATAGTGCTGCACCTAGTAACCAGCTATTAAGAGATATGTACGTGCTTAAAGGCTACTTTATTTGTATATTGCCCTTGTAAATATATATTCCCCTTACATCTACAAGAAAATTAGCAATAAGATAGATTCTGCAAATGTTTATCTCGATTAACATGAAGTAGATGGAAAATAAGCGTTTGTAAAAATAGTTTGTACAAGAGTAGAGAAAGTCGTGTGAGTGTAACACATCAGATTTTTTTTCTTAAGTTGTCCTCATATACAGTAAGAATGGAAAAGACAAATGAACAAGCTGAATCATTCTTTACTTACAACATAGATCAAATTTGACAGTAGGAAAATCGTGACAAGGAGTCAAATTAGTGAGATTGTCTTTGGAAGTGGCGCTGGAGAATCTAAAACACTCCTAAATAGCGTAAGGTTGATGCGAATGGCGTTGAAACACCTTAAACAGTCGCTTATTGATGTGGATATTCATGAAGCTCTTTTGGTAACCAATCGGGTTACCGAAATATGATAAATTGTGGCGTTAATCATTTCTAAGATATTCGCTGTTATTAGCTTGGGATTTTCAAATACTTAACCCTTTTGTTTTCAAGCGCTTAATCTCTATTCGTTTTTTCTCATGGTCGTGCAAATCACACAGCGACACGCTTATTAGAAATCTGACTATCGCTTTAGCCTATTGATCTTATACCTACAACGAAATGTGTAATGAAAATTTCTCCATTGACAAGAAGTAGAAGAATAAGATTTTTAAGTGTGGTTTGCGGAAGAGTGAGGATAGAACGTCATGTGAATGCAACACGTCAGATTTATAACTTGAAAACAAATGCAGTGTGTCGTGGCAACAAACATCAACTTTTACTTTATTTTATTTTTTTTAAACTAAATACAAATGCACATGAAAAATTCAAAGTTGGCTGAGAAGTGGTCGTAGAACATTTGAAAGCAGCTTATGACGTTGTGGCGAGAGTGCACGTTATCTCATGTACCTCCTGGATCTCCGTTGTTTTCTAGATGTTCTTACCGGCTGCCAGTCGAAGAGCTGAAGAAGGAATTCCTATCCTTCTATTTGAAAACTCTGGGATTTTGTGGGTGAAGACAAAATAATAAACTTATTTTCCCATAACCTTGATTTATTGAAGAGAGTTATATCTAGCGATTTTCTCTTATGAGGTGTCTTTTAAATCTTATAGCTTAAACCTTCCCGCTATCATTTTATGTTACTCTGTGAACCTAGCCGATTCGTCACACGATCTTCCCATCCACATACACAGCATCTTCCACCTAGTTGCGCAATTTAATTACATCACTGATTTTAATGTCAGTTGTTACGGTAGAAGCGCGCAAACTAATGCTAAGAGAGTATCTCAGAGATCCGTGTAAGCTCGGGGCCTCCATACCGTTTTATCTGTTATCCTATCACACCAGAATTCGCGCCTTTATTTGTTACGGCAATTTCCATTGGTTCTTAATTAGCGTTACATATGACAACAAAAATGCGTCGTTATTCTTTTACTTCTTGTCAATCGAGAAACTTTCATTACACATTTCGTTGTAGGCATAAAAAGATACAATAGGCTAAAGCGATAGTCAGATTTCTAATAAGCGTGTCGCTGTGTGATGGCTTTGAAACCACATGATCTTTGCATGACCATGAGAGAAAAACCCAATGTCTCTGTGCTTCTCTTAAATACATGTTTTCTTTTCTATTTTACAACTTCTTCGAGTTTCGGGAAATGGATGACTATTTCTATCTCTTTCCATTCTCTGCCCTCCCTTTCTATTTTCTAATGTTTAGCCTGGACCCTGTGCGCATTAGCGCGTGTGTTGATGGACTTCACCTCTCGTTTGCCAGCTCGCCTGTTCTAATTATAGCTATGTTAAAAGTTGGTTACACATTTTAATTTATTCCCAATATTTTAACATTGATTCTTAATCCTATTTCCAATATTTCATATGCTGTTATTTCCTGTGCTTATTTGTTATCGGTTATGTCCCCTTACAATGTCCTCAAGGACCTAAAGCTTCCGTTTGCAAATGTTTCTCTGATTGAGTCAAGCGTTGTGGGTTTGTATAAAGCATAAACCCCCCATAGCACTAAGGCCGTGTAGGCTTGGCAACACGACTGCCGGCCTCACGCCCACATACGCACGGAAGAGGTGGGCGATTATCCTACCGATACGGAGAGATGTGGCCAGGATAACACATTTCCCAGCCGAAATTTTGGCTCTCGAGGCCGGAGTCGCTGCCTGTCGCAGCTTTTCACTTTCCTCACGATGCTGGAAGGCATCGCTCCTAGCCGGGACTTAAAATCCGCACCCCCACGGATAGGATCGAACCCGGGGGCAGTCCGTGGTCGGGAACCAGAGCACCAGGCTCCAGCCCACGGCGCTCAACTTATAAAGGATAAAGCCGTTCGTTCACGTTACATCTTCATGTGGTCAGACTTAGGAAGGTACGTAAAATATTTTACTTATGTTATGAAGTCAATAACAAGAGTGCTTTACATATTATAGTTAACATTATTAACTATTTTGGCATTCCAGTTCAGAATTGAGTACCATAGAATAGCTTCTTCGTGTTTACCATCAAATTTTGATTTGAATTTTAAATTTTCTCTTTTCAATGGGCATTATAAAATGTAGGTATATTTGTTGAAAAGTATGTAGGTAATAACGTATTTCACACTGCAGTTAACAAAAAATTTCATACATTGGGATCTTAGGTTTGTTGTTGTTGTTGTTGTTGTTATTATTATTATATTCTGTGTAAAACAATAAAATTCAAAATATTTATAGTATATTTTGAGAATATATAAACTAAAATAGTTCTATTTAATGAGCATATGCATGGTGAAAATACTAATACATGTTCTGCTGCAAAATAATAACAGAATCCACCAAAACAAAAAAGAAATACAAAATTAATGTAGGTGGTCTTTCTAATTTTTCGAAGTAGAGAAAGTATTGTATTTCACCCAAAATTCCATACCGAGATTTCACCGGGAATACATATTTTGAGGCCACATGAATAAAAAAAGGACTCTGTGCGTGTGTGTGTTTTTCTGGATGTTTTTGTTTTCTCGGAAATCGATCTAACGATTTTGACTAAAAGACTACATATTTAAGTTATTTAAATAACAAATAAAATATATATTCTAGATTCTCTGCGAATAGCCTGAGAAGTCCTGTTCATTCGGAAGGAATTTTGTATAATTTAGCATAACGACTAAACCACAACAAATAGACAAAAACTGTAGATCTTTCTAAACCACATTTTGTTTCAAATATCTTATTATATACCATCAGTTATTTCCCAGACATCGATTATTATTGGTTTGAATTTTCCAAAAATTTTGACATTTTTGTAAAGCGCTGTCTGTATTCAGTTGCTTCTCGCGATGTTATGGCATGCGTATGGAATTTTAAGGCCAGCATATACCAGCCCACTTTTAAAAATCTAACTATTCATTCGGTTTCCTGTATCCTCCTTGTGCCTACTAAGAAATGTGTAATGTAACTGTTTCTGCAGAGGTTTATCTTGATTAACATGAAATAGAAAAATAAGCTTTCGTAAGAGTAGTTTGTAGGTGTATAAAAATAAACGATAGTGTAAAGAAAATCATTTGAATGTAACAGGATTTTTTCTTATATTCAATACATATTTTATATAACTCACGTGGTTTTACAGATGACCGATAAATGATTAAACTTATACTTTATTCCGAAACAAAATGGGTCGCAGCTGTGCAGCTAGAGCGAGGTTAGCAGCAGTGTAATCGCGGCGGGCTAGTCATTCCCTTGACATTGTCACATGCACGATTAGTGTTTCCGAATGAATGGATATGCATAACGAGTGGAGGCTACGTCCCAACGCTTTTAACAGCCACTCTAGTTGCCATAGCAACCCTCATTCACAGCCGACTCTGCTCTTTCTTCGCGTGACACTGTTGTGACGTTAAGCCTCATTCGTTTTAATTATTACTGAGAGAACTTAACAAATTAGTGAAATGCCAGTAGAAATGTAAATATTTCAAAGGACGAATGTTGAACCCATGTGTTCAGTACTAAAAGTGGCTTACCCGCGAACTCTGAGAAAGTATTCCACAACGTTTATGAGCTCCCTTCTATTACACTATAGTATAACAACTTAGTAAAATCCCTCGATCTATGGACTGCGCAAGTTTTCAGGAGGGATAAATCGCCCCACTCTACATGTCTTTTGCCCTCAGCTACTGAGATATCCAATGAGGTGTCTTAAAGAGAGAGTGGGCTGATACGCGGGAAACAAGTGTCGCGTCACTGTTGTGAACACGGCAATTTTATAGTGTGGAAAAATTTAATAGGAGCTTGTTTACATCGTGATAACTCAGTAACTAATATCCTTATTCCAGTTCTGTAAGAGGTACGTTGAAGAGCACGTTTTGAAATGATGATGATGATGATGTGTAATTGGCATTTCTGGAAAAATTAAAGTCGTGCCTTACTTAATTACTCGTACTTCATAATGTTCAATACATACATATATTTCCAAATTCTACTTAATGCCTTTGACCTCAGATCCATTCAGTTATCCTTGAATTCGGGAGTGGTGCTGCATTTATCATTGAAAGTATAAGGATTCCGAAAATCCTCAAAGTCCCATTATTTGGTTTCTCTTAGGTTCACGCCATAGATATTTTCTATAGGATAGCACAACCAGAAGCATCTGGTTAATCAATGTTTGTTTTAATTATTACAGGAATTGTACATTTATCATAATTAAATGTAAATGAGCGTTTATTATAAGTTAACATTTCTAGTTAATTTGAATGATTACAAAAGCTAATTGGTTTTAGAGACAACCAATATTTTAACCCTTATTATAACTGCAACATTTTGAATAAAACAACATTATTGGCTGCTATGGCAACTAGTACATGAACCAATAAACAAAACAGATGCGGTTTACAATGGACAATATTTACTTGGATATACAAAGCCGCACATTCAAGGTTTCGAGCTCGAATCTCAGTTAGGGTGAATTACTCTGATAAGGATTTTTGCGGAGTTTTTCTCTATTTCTGAGAAGGCCAATGTCGGGTAATAAGCTGTATGGGCCCCTGGATCATTTGGACATAATTTCACACATATCATTTATTCATCGTCCGATATGACCTACCCGATTAAAGGAAGTTTAACCCTTTGCTGCGCATAGAGTATTAGCTAGTTGTTCTCCAAGCAGAATTGTGTCCATTTAAATTCTGAGCTGCTACTACAGATGTTAAACTAAAAGTGGCCTATATACACGCCTAATTATATGTTTTAGTAGCTAAATGAAATTGATTAATTAATAACTCATTTAAAGTTGGTTTGAAGTAAATAAGATTAAATATTATTTCCATAATTTAAAACTGCAAACATCAACCCCTTTGTAGACAAACAACACTTATATACGTGTACACTCGTACATGCACCCCTTTGCAATGCATCTTTATAACTCCGCAATATTAATGGCAATGGAATTCGTTACTTTAGGGTATTAAAAACCGGAATAAAATCTGCTATACTTAAGTAAAATAAATGCAATAATTTCTGCAAAATTATTATGGTACTCACCCTTAAAATGTTTACATCCCTGCCATTATTGCAGTGAAGATATTGCAACATGTCCATAAAATGTTAGCTAGACTAAACGCAATGTCACACTGTTTGCACTTGTGTTGTGACTGTATGCCACGACCTGATGGTGTTTTCCTTTTCTTCACTATGCACTGAGCACACGATTTCACCCGGCCTTGAATTTTGACGAGGGTGTGAAGAGAACTTGGTGCAGGAGTAGCAGAAGGTAGCTACGCTGAAATCTCGCTCGCTTACGCGACGTGAAGTCTGCGATTAACTGTTGCACTAAGTTTTGCCTGTAGTAAAGAAGCCTATTGCCATGAGCTGTAGAAGTAGGTCTGTTCGAAATGTCGTATATAATAAAACTATTAACGATAGCAACATTCACTACAAAATTGAACAGATATTTCCACCCTTTTTTTAGGGTCGGCCGACACCGTAATACTCCCTCCTTTGGTCTGCCAGATCAATCCCTGCCATATTACGAGTTTGTAGATAATAAAGAACGTCCCTGTTATCATGCCAAACAACCGCAGTTACGCCTTCATGTTGCAGTTTGCGAGATTAGCCCCTTTTCAATTTCAGTTGTTTTGGCCAGTCTTTCCTTCTAGCACGAGTTGTATCACACGCATACATTTTACTGTCCAAAAGTAATTTCATTAGCTGCCTCGAAGTAAAAAAAATTATCAAAATATACGTGATGCCAAAACCCTGTATATTTTTAACACATGTCTAAAACAACCTGTTCCCCAAGTAGAAGATCGCTGTTTCTCGCCTCCTTTTTTCCCAGATAGATTTTACATTTCAATAAATACCCACTTTTACAATATCTCATGCCTTTATCCCCCATTTTGTACATTTAGCAGGCATATATTGTTTTAGAAAGACGTGTCGTTTGAAAACTATCATCGCTTCGTCAACAGAAAGTTCACGATTTGGTTTGTAGACACTTGCAAACTTTTTGATTATGTCTAAAGCAGGTCGTACTTTATACAGATAATCGCAAGAATCTACAACTAATCGTGGCCTTGCAGATTCGTCATTAAGGTGAAGGTACTGCGATATCTTTTGAAAGCGGAGCAACGTCATTGCTTGTCTTACAATTGGACAAATGCAAAAATCCCCCAAAAAGTAATCTCTGGTTTCAGGTAAATGCATCATCCCCATATATATCAAAATACCTAAATAAACCTATATCTCCCTTGAATTTGTAACTTCCCATTTTGGATCCGCCTTTTTAGCTTGAATCTGAGCTGCATATCTGTTGGTGTCCTCCGCGATTTTTCCGCAAAAGTTGGAATCTATAAAAAGTTCAAGATAATCTATTTCTGGACTTCCTGTAGGAATAGAATGATTTGCACCTGTAGGGGATGAAAATGTTTCTAACTTATTGAAAGTCAAATTAGAGGTCCACTGTGCCGGTACTGCTTTTGTTTTAATTTGTGTTTCACTAGCTTTAGCCCCCTGTTCTACTGCCTGTCTCTCAGCACTCTCACTGTCACTTTGTTCCTTATCTCTGTCTTGCACTAACTCACCGAACCAAGATTCGTCGGAGCTACTTTCGCGATCTAATTCCTCGTAAACTGCTGCAAGTATTTCCTCGTCTGTTACCAATACCTTTTCACTACAACGTTTTCTAGACCGTGATGTACTTGGAACAGCCTCCATGGTACTGATATGGCTATAAATGCGACAGGAAACTGCTTACTTACACAACTGCACCCTGCTGTAAACAGAGCCATTTATGGTTTGGTATTACATTCTGGCTTGCGAAATCGCTGGAACAATGCAGCAGGAGTAGTTTATATCAACACAGCTCCTAAAAACTGACGTCAGCATAAGCAGAACCTATATGAAACGATAAACACATTTACTACGTTCTACTACGCTATGCGCAGCAGGGCGTTTATCATTTCACTACGCTTTACTACGCTGTGCGTCGCAAAGGGTTAAGTAATAACAAATATTGATATGTTACATTCACATAACCTTCTCTAGTCATTGTTTATTTTTATACAGCTTCAACAGACTATTCTTGTGAAGTTTAGTTTTCTGTCTGATTCATGTTAATCGAAATAAACCTTTTCAGAAACAGTTTCATTATACATTTCGTTGTAGGTACAAGGGAAGCCGAATGATATTCAAAAGTCAAAAGCTTAAAAGATGAGATTGTGATAAACAACTGAATAGACACAGCACCTTAATAAAATCACAAATGTTGAAAAATTCATACTTAAAGATAAGGGATATCTCGGAAATGGCTGATGCGGCAGAAAAGGTTATTTACATTTTGTGTCCAGTACATTTGTCCATTTTTTATGGTTTACCCTTTATATAAAATTGTTTCAAAAAGAAGTGTACTTCGCAGGCTATTCCCAGAAGATATACAGTATATTTTTCATGTAAATATCTTAAATGTACCTACCTTATTTTAATCAAAATCGTTTGAGCTGCTTTTGAAAAAATAAAAAGCATCGAGAAAAAATTCCATATTGGGGATAGTTTGCGGTTGGGGAATTTTCTTGAAAATCTTGTCGTGTATTTGGAAAATACTAAACTTCAATGCCAAGTTTGGTATTTATTGGTCTTTTCGTTTTTGAGTTTGCTGTTCACACACACAAATATGAACTTTTTTCACAAATAACTTTGTGTGTTCAGAAAGCCCCAAATCATGCATTTCCTATGAAATTTGAACATCGATTGTTTGGATGGAATTCAATACTTCTTCTACTTACTATAATTACGTAGTATAAAAAGAAAAGACGGGATTCAGATTGTGGGTTTTACTCAGAAGAATTTTGATGTGTATATGGACTTGAATTATCAATAGCCGACTGTTGTGCAGCTGGTTCATTTGTAACTTCGCGGTAGCACTTGCGTGGAGCTGTTACATTCTGCTTTAAACTAAAGTGTTGTTGATCAACTCCCAAACCCCTATGATGATCGACGAAAATTGCATGTTTTGATGACTGAGTTTCAGACGCGGATAGGGTTCCATCCCAGAGGACGAGCTTGGGAAGATGAGGAAGAAATTATTAAAAAGCTGTATGTTTTTACCATAACAAACCCTCCGGGACTAAGAGGCATCATGCGTAGTGCTGCCCTGATGATAGCAGTGGTGGCAAATATTAACCCTCAAAATCTTGCTTCATAATGCAGTACTCGGGTATTGTACATATTACAGTTATTATTAATCATTTTCAAACAGCGAAAATTTGTATCTTAAACAGAGAAGAAAATACAAGGGTATTATCTTATGTATTGCAATTGTAGAATATTCTCTCTCCATTCATTAGGATTTCATAGAAGTTATACAGATTGTTCATAATACCTCTTGATTTACAATCCAATTCATGTTAAAAAAAATTAACTTCTGCAAAAAGGTTTTCTGTTATGTATTCTGCTTTATTGTGAGCAAAGAGCTCAGAGAAAAGTAAACCATTTTAAAACAAATGGCACCGTTCTTTGCACAATATGCAGGCTTAGCCAAAAAACTACGAACAGTCTGCGCGGTGTTTTTACTGTCCGCGTCCTCGGCGCTCGCTGCCGTCTGCCGCTATCATAGGAAGGCGCGGATGAAACCATACAATATTTTTAAAACTACTTTTAAAGGCTTTACTTACCAACTTCATGAAACAAAATGCAGAAACTGGCCACCATCGTTGTCCATACATTTTTGGCACCTGTTTAGAAAACTATCCATCAACGAACACCAAGGATGCAGACAGGAAAAACACCGCGCAGGCGGTTCGTAGTTTTTTGGCTATCCCTGTATTTATCTATACTAGTATTATAAACAGAAACATTGTATGTATACAATATGTATGTGTATATAGGGTATCTCAAAAACCACTCAACCGATTTGATAATTCCTTCACCATTGAAAACCCCTATTATTTCTGTCGGACTTGGGCTATGAAATACCTTTTATGCTCGTCGTCAGATCAAGGAAAACGTACCACCGCGCTCTAATAGAAATGTTGCTTTGCCGTGTTCTTGAAATGAACACAGTTATTATTTTCTTCTAATTGCCTGCTGCAACACATTCAAAACAATTTGTCTAAACTTAGTACTTAATTTCGCAGTACTCCTGTTTGCTTTAAAATGTCGAGCGGAAGAATTCATTGCATTATAAATGGTCTTCCCTGTTTGATCTTTTAGCAAGTTCGCCAACCTATGAGATTACAAACACTTTCGTACAACTGACGCATAACGTATAGATATAAGATATAGGTAATGCACAAATATAATTTATTTTACATATTCATATTATCCTTTCTATCGTAGATTATTGTTAGGGACGTTATGTACTTACTTATATGATTCCATTACTTGCTTATTTCGGGATAGTTTTGTAAATGGTTAACTTTGGCATCAACACGATATTTCCAATTTAAACCTGGATTCATGTCACTTAAATAATCTAACATAACGTACTGTAGTACCAAATAACTATAGTAGTTTATTGTTGTGTAGGTGTTTTTCATGTCATCTCGCATTGTTGTCCTCGGTGTACCGAGTTTACGTGTCGACTTCATAGAAGATTGTTCAATCGAAGCAAAGACTCCGGTACATTGTTTCTTCTCGTGTCTTCTTCCTTCCACTCCGCGGCCTGTCTTTAACACTGCCAAAAGCAAAAACACGTCTCTCCCAATCCAGAAGTGTTACTTTTCGCGGTGGAGCCTTATTAAATCTTCCATGGAATGCTCCCAAAACCTGTCTCATTGTCTGCCCGAGTGTTGTCGTTCACTTGTCACTAAGCGCTCCTCAATAACTATGACATCTGCCATGTCTACAAATTAAAATTCGACTACAAAAATATGTAACCATGAATTCCAACAATTGATAAGAAGTAACATAGCTACATAGCATAATAACATTTGATACTCGCAGGGGTACGGGGTACGGGGTACGGAGACTTCTCGCCCAACCTGTAGAAGAGGAAGGAGGAGGTAGTTCCAGGCAACAAAACCTGATTATTGACGCAGGATTATTATCTGTGCTGTGTAAACTGCTTATCATCGGATTTGGTACTTCGCGATTAGTAACAGATGGAATTTGGAAATGTAACACATTTATCTATCTATCCTCCGATAAATTCATCACTCTTAGTCTCTCTCTTTCCTGTACTGTCTCTCTCATTCTCTCCGTCTCTTTCCCTCTTGCACGCATATGCAAGATTCAACTAATCATGAAAGAGACTGTTTCCCCTGCAAGGCATTCTCGGGCTTTTGTCAGGAAATTAAACGAGAGTGTTTCAAAGCAGTATCTATAAAATTAATTTCTATTTTGCCCCTCTTTTCACTATTTGTAAATTAAAAAAACCATACATACACACATACACACATACATACACACACATACACACATACACACATACATACATACATACATACATACATACATACATACATACATACATACATACATACATACATACATACATACATACATACATACATACACTCGCTTCTATTCAAGCCGTCACCGCAGCTTTGGGAGGTATTCTAATGGCCCTCACAGGTGGAGTGTGTATAGCAAGGAGGAGGAGTCTGTATCTATTTACCTTTTCACGCATACAGTGACGTCCTATTTTACTAGCAACTTAAATGATCCACCCTGTATAATGTAAGAGTCTGTCACATTAGCGTTTTCCACGAAAGTTTCCATACTAAACGGGAAATCAATGGCGATCACATTCTAGAATTAAACTGCAATTTGGCACGTGAATGCACCACAGTTAGGCGTATGCGCACAATGCAGTTCTTTGTCTGCGTACAACCAAAGAGCAAAGTGCTTTCTGGTAAATTGCGCTCAAATGGCTCTTATTTTTGTCGATTGGTGTGCAGCAATCATATGCTACAAACTGCAACAGCGTTTAAACAGGTAGTGGACTTGTCAAAAGAGCTTTCCTATATTGGTCTGCATTCCGCCTCTTTTATAAGTGCAGATAATAACAATGAACAAACAATATCACTCATTAAGTAACTATTAAGGCAAACGTTTGTAAATAATAAAGCTGAAGAGGAAAATTATGCCTATAAACTTTATTACGTAACCTTTTATATTTTCTCTACTACTTATTATAATGAGAGGAAGTGTTGCATTCCAACAAAAAGTGCACTACTGATATTTCAATGGAAATACGCGTTTTAAAACTCATTGAATTCACAAAAAAGGAATAATCATTTGTAGAAAAAGATCTATGTGTATTTGTGTGTGTTTCTGAATAGTATAATACAAAAACAATAGTTGATTAGGATCTTTCAAGGATGCGGCAAGAGGATTTTGAATAAAACCCATCCATATCAAACTACCTTTTAAGAGGAAAAGTTTTCGTTATTTTTTGTTTTGCCAAAAATACCATATGTTTGTGATATCTGGGGGTAACCTGTGAAGGTCTCTTCATTCTGAATGAATGTTGTATAATCGATAAACTGTAAATGCAGCTATTTACTATCGCTCCAAACGTCCTAATGGAGTGGTATCACTCCAAACTCTCATAGCGAATTGGGGAACCGCCATCCGTTTGGCGTGGTGCAATGGGTCTGCTAGATATCTGGCCGCGCAAATATCCAACAATCCGCTCCAAGACTCCATCGAGCCATCGCATAATCAATGGGGAAATCCTTCGTAGAGCTGTTCCAAGCCACCGTGTCAATCGGCTAGTCAGAGGTAAACCTTCGTCCAAACAGCGTGTCAGTCGAGAGATACCATTGAGAGCACACGTAAATTTTCTTATGTAAGGGCGCAACTTTTTACTGAAAATAATTGAAGTCTACAAAAGGTTGCCATGCCAATGACAGATTATGAATAGTGACTACCACAACAAAATTAAAGAGAAACTACAGAGCAATCGCTGTATGATGGGCCATAGATTGCGTGTATGCATGCTCCACCTTCGCTACGGCGGCCTTGGTATTTTTCCTGTGCACTACTGTGTTTTTCAAATGGGATGATGTTTGTCCTTGAGCGCGGCCAGAGCGGCAACCAATCGGAGTTCCGCTGTGTTGTCATATTGCATTCGCCGTAAGCTAAGCATGACGCGTGCTAAGCGAATGTGTTTCTAATACATATAATTTGCGCTAAGACAAAAATTCAAATTTTGCAAAAAGTAACCCACTAGAAGGTAGGGAGTAATTTTCGTAACACAACCGTAAAAACCACATATTTTTAGCTCAAATAGTTTTCATAATACAAACAAATAAACATTCCCATATGTTATAATATAACCACGTAAGCACTGTAATGGTCACATTATTTGTATGTATGCATTATTGTATACATTATGTATATATATTTGTAATTATACAGAACTACTGACTTGATGGTGATAAAGAATTATGTTGTAAAACCAAGGCGTTTGTTAAAGCTGAAAGAGAGCAAACAGCCCACCAAGCTCACTTGTGTTACTTGTAGAATCTGCAGAACGTGAGCCGTCACATGTTTATGATTGTGTGTTATTTTTAAATCTGGGTTGGAGTTTATTTACCCTACACAGTTAATATCAGTATTCAGTTGTTGTTCAGAGAGCAAGCAGCAAGAGTAAAATAGTGCAATGGCTTATTGTGGTGAATTTAGTGGCGAGTCAAAGAGGCAGGTATTGCGAAGTCAGGCTCGAAGTATTATATTTAGGGTCTACTCGTTTTTTAAAAAATGTAACAATGATGAACACAGAAATCAACTTGATTTCAAAAATCCTCAACAGCTTACTGCTAAAGCGTGTTGTGTCGGTAAAGCAAGTGTGTCTCGCATTTGCGGAGAGGCAAGAAAATCTGTTCCCAGTGATACTCCAGTGTTTGTATCGCCCAGAAAGCACATTGGACCTCCGAAGAGGATTACAAATTTAACTGACTTTGACAAGGACGTTGTACGCAGAACTGTTTTCGAGTTTTATGACCAAGGTGAATTCCCAACAATACAGAAAATAACTTGTGCCCTTAGAACTAAAATATCATACACTGGTTCAAATTCATCTACTTATAGAATTTTGAGAGGATTAGGGTTCAGGTACAGAAAGACAAATGATGGGCGACAATTTTTAATGGAGAGGAGTGACATTGTTGCGGCAAGAATAAAATTCTTACGCAAAATGCACGAAATTCGCAATTCTTGCGATACGAGACCTATATTTTACTTAGATGAGACATGGGTAAATAAAAACCACACTCAAAATTCAATCTGGCAAGATTCCTCAAAAAAGGGTGGCCTGAAGGTACCTGTTGGAAAAGGCAGTCGACTTATCATTTGTCATGTAGGGTCCGCTAAGACAGGATTTGTACCTGAAAGCAAATGGATTTTTCTGTCCAAAACCACCTCAGATTATCACGAAGAGATGACAGCTGATACGTTTAAAGAATGGTTTTTGAACAGATTCCTAAATTATTTAGAAGAGGGAAGCATAATTATAATGGATAATGCACCATATCATTCGGTTATTGAAAACAAAGTACCGAATACTGCCAGTAGAAAGAACGAAATTGTTGAATGGTTGCAAAAAAAGGGGGTTGAATTTTCGGCAACAGAAACTAAAAATGAGTTACTGCAACGAGTACTTCCATTTAAAAACCAGGGAAAAGTGTATCAGCTGGATCAACTTGCAATGGAAATGGGACACGAGGTAATCCGCCTCCCCCCTTATCACTGCCAGTATAATCCAATTGAGTTAGTATGGGCTCAAATAAAACGAGGGGTTGCAAACAGAAATAACACTTTTAAACTGACTGACGTTGAACGTCTTATTCACGAAGAAATTGACAAGGTAACTCAACAAGACTGGGAAGCCTGCGTGAGACATGCAGAAAAACTACAAGAAGACGACTTTTGGAAAGAAATAGGCCGTGACGATATTTTGGAACCTATCATCATAAATTTGCAAGACTCAGACGATGAAGACAGTGTCAGTGACGAATTGCCTCTTCACGTAACTGATGCCAGTGATACGGATGAGCCACTGGCAGTTCCATTGGATTAAAAGCACAGGTAATTCATATCCTATAATTATATAACACTTAAAAAATACGTACGTAGCATGCGAGTATATTCCCAATTATGAATTTAAACACCAGGAGAATTATAAAAGTTTAGATAATTCAGTTTGGGTTGCTTTACGTCGACCATTCTAGCGACAGGCAGATGTGAGAGTGAGAGGGAAATATGAAAAGAGTGGGGGTAACGAGGTGGCAACGCTGTGCACGCAAATGCATCTTATTCGCTGTAGCTCAGAACTCTTCCCATTTGAAACTAATAGTAGTGGTGATTGATCCGCTCAAGGCTAGTTTATCAGTTGCATTATACTCTTGCTGCGTATTTGCTACCTTCTTCGTGTTGCAAGCAATAGAGTTTGTGCATCTTAAAGAAAAATTGTACAAGATATCTGTGTTGTGTGTGATTTGCTTCGGAGTGTTCTTGTTATTGTTGCTGTGCTTGTCTTGTTACCAGTCCACAGAAATGCCTACCGACAAATTCACGCTTGAACAACGAATTTTATGTACGATACATATGTAAAGCCCCAATTATGTAGACAAGTGTTTGGACAATTTCAAAAGAAAATTTCCTGATATTCCAGTTCCAGATAGAGAAACTGTTAGACGTCTGGTTAGTAAGTTTAGGACAACAGGATCGCTAAACGTTAAACCTAAGAAGCGAAAACGAAATGTTCAAACGGAGGAAAAAATTGACAAAATTGGTGCATCATTCGAACCCTAAAAAATCTGATGTGTGCACTTACATGACTTTCTCTTCTCTTGTACAAACTATTTTTACAAACGCTTATTTGTAGAGATACTTCATGTTAATGGAGATAAAAATTTGCAGAAACTGTCTTATGGCTAATTTTTTTTGTAGGTGCAAGGGGAATATGGTAGGCTTTAAGCGATAGTCCATTGTTTTAAGAGCTGGTTGCTATGTGGAGCATTCCATTCTCTTTGCATGCCAAGGAGATAAAACAAAAATAACAAAAAATAAAACAAACGAATAACGAATGCCCATTTGAGAGAGAGTATCGGTAAGTATGGGAAAATTCAAACAAGTAACAAGGAGTATCTCCGAAATGGTTCACTCGACAAAAATAAATAAATAAATAAATAAATAAGATGTATATATGACATAAATTGTGTGCTTTAATGAGATCTACATTTTTGTGTAGTAAAAGTTTGTCTATCTCTTACGGTTTACCAGTTTTGCGAATATCATTCAGAATGAAGAGGGCTTTTGGGTACATTCCCAGGAAATTCATCAATATACATTTCATTTGCCATGAAAACATCTTAAACATATGATATTTTAATTAAAATCATTAGCCATTTTTGAGAAAATAAGTAATTTAAAAAAAAGGGTAACTGTTAATCTGGAGTGGGGGATTTTCTTGAAAATCCTCGTGTCCCATCCTTGGATGATACCAAACTCAAATACCAAGTTTGGCATTTATCCGACTTTTCGTTTTTGAGGTATGCTGTTCACAGACTGACACACACACACACACACACGGACATGTTTCCAAAAATGCTTTATTTGCATTCAGAGGTCCTCAAAACATGTATTTCCGGTGAAATCTAATATCGAATTTTTGGGGGAATGCAATACTTCCCCTACTTACTATACGTAGTAGAGAAATTAAAAGTAAAGTTTATAAGAACAATACCCACACCATAAAGGGGCTTATTGAGAATATAAGAACACAAATTATGAGAACTACGCAATTGCTTATGAATGGAAATTTCATCCGAGGATAGCAGAAATGCCTCATTGCCGAAAGACAGCGTATTCAACCACACCTATAACAAGATTAATACTCATTATAGTCCATGCTACTATCACTCGTGAGTAAGTAAAGCGGGAGATTTAGAACCGAAACCTACCCAGTGTAATAGACTATGTGGGGAGCACGCATACATCCGATCCGCGGCCCCGCAGTATAGCGAACGCTCTGTAGTTATTCAGTTTTCATCTAAAGGTAAAAGCAGCAGCTATCACAAGTTCTTCTTCATAGATTGCTCATTTTCATTCATTATACACAAGTATAATAGTTGATTAAATAATGAAACGCAAAGTAAAGAAAAGGTCATAAATAGTGACAGGCAAAAGATGAAGAAAAGTTTGTTAAAATATGATTTTCTTCCCAAAATAAGAAGAAAAAATTCCTAAAGTATAATGAAATGAACATCTTAAAGCCAAAACATCATAACTAACTTTAAGAGTTTGGAGTATTACTTTAATATAACATACTTTGTAGATTTTGGTCATGTTTAATAATAAAATATCAAACGAAATATATTGTCGTATGCCTCTCTTTAAATTATTTTACATAAACAGATGGGAGCTACTCGCTTGCAAGAGGCACGGGCAAATCAAACAAGAACTTCACATGTGAGGCTACGACGAGGGACGCAGCTAAAGAACGTACCAAAAAGATTGTTAATCACTGGCAAACAGGGACGCTACATGGCTTGGAAGGAAGAAAGGAACTCTACACTATCATAATTAATATAAAAAGAGAATGGATGGATGGTTATTTATTATATAAAAATGGATTACTTACCCCATGTGTCTGCCGGGCGAGGACGCCATGCTTGCCTTTGCACGGAGATGGCAGTTCAACGACTTTGCTACTTGCAGGTTGCCCACTGACTCTCAAAACAACGCTAACACACAAGCGTCACTGACGCTATCCCCTCCCTTGACATTTAGTTCCCCTGACTTACCCCTACTCACAGACAAACTGCCGTCTCTGATCTCGGTGCCCAGAGAGTCGTGTATCATATTATCTGTGCACTTGCCACAATATAATACATGGAATTTATAGATTTTAATCATTGTGCAACCGTTAAACACGAAGAAAATAAATACGAAGTTACTGGATGCTTTGTGCTTACTTAATACTAATTATAACATGCCACTAAACTCACCGGTTCGCAAAAATAAAACTCTTCAAGAATAGAGGACGTTTAATTAGCATTCTCTCAACTGTTTTGACTTATTGGAAAGAGGGGCGTGGGTTTTCTAAATGCGTTTCAAGAAAACTGCTCGATTAGAATATTTGGAAAGACCGAATCATTGCTAACAAAAATTATTTGAAAAGCAAAAAATAGTAAATATTACAGAATGTGCAGAAATATGAAAATTTTATAAAATGTTATTAAATGTGAAATTTTTTATCACGTACATTGATTTCTGCAACCTGTAGACGTATAAATACTGTTCCCATAATGAAATATGCATGATTTAGAATATGAAATTTTAGATTTCGCCTGCTTCTAGTCATAAATACCTCTGATTGCTGAAGCGACTGGCAAGTCGTGGCGCGGCACTGAATGACTCCCTAGTTTTGGGCATTCTCTTTTAGATGTCATCGAAATGGAAGCGCTACATCCCGAGGATCAGTGAATGCTTTACAGAAAGACAAAATCTTACTGCACAAAAACTGAATCTCGTTAAAGCACAAAATTTATGTAAAATGTATATTTTTTCGCGTTTTTTTTATTTAAGGACATCTTTAACTGCTATGGTCCTTAGCGTCCCATTGTATTCTGTGCGTGAAAGACCAGAATTTTGCTCAGAGGCCTCTTATCAGGCTTGAGGTTCCTTTAAGTGCCGTAAATCAATGACATGGAACCACCGACTTTACTTCCCTTCCAAACGAAGATATTGTTACGCCCGAAAAAAAGTACATCGCTCTCCGCCGGGTTTGAACCCGCGACCTCGGGAGCTAGAGGCTATCATGGTAACCACTACACCACGGAGGACGACTCTGTGGTGTTAAACATATACGAGATATTCTTTGTTATTGAGTTAACTTTTTAATTAATTTCAATTTTTAAGGCGGTAATTCGATATTCGTTTATTCTCGTAGTCATGTAAATATCATGGAAATTCAAAGCCATCACATAGTAATCCTTTTAAAAGTCTGATATGCTTCACTCACATGACCTTCTCTACTCCTGTACAAACTATTTTTACAAACACTTTTCTGCATCTACTTCATGTTGGCAATCTTATTGCTAATTTTCTGTAAGTGCAAGGGGAATATGGTTGGCTTTGAGCGATAGTCAAATGTTTTAAGAGCTGGTTGCTATGTGGAGCATTCCATTCTCTTTGCATGTCCACGAAATAAAAAAGGCGAATAACGAATTCTCATTTGAGAAAAAGTATAAGTATTGGAAAATTAAGACAAATAACAAGGAATATCTCGGAAATGGTTCACTGCACAAAAAAGATGTAGGATTACATAAATGATGTGTTTTAAGGAGCTCTACACTTTTAGTATAAAAATTATATCTATCTCTTATGGATACCAGTTATGAAAAAGCCATTCAGAATGAAGAGGACTTTTGGGTCATTTCCAGAAATTTCAAGATATACGTTTAATTTGTCATAAAATTATCTTA
This sequence comes from Deroplatys truncata, assembly GCA_030765065.1. NCBI lineage: Eukaryota > Metazoa > Arthropoda > Insecta > Mantodea > Mantidae > Deroplatys > Deroplatys truncata. The sequence goes on along the minus strand of CM060986.1, from coordinate 195,570,848 downwards.
AATATATGATATTTTAATCAAAATCGTTAGAGCCATTTTTGAGAAAATAAAAATTTTCGGAAAATGTTACACACAAAGGATAGTCTGGTTTGGGGATTTTCTTGAAGATCTTCGTTTCGCATCCTTGAAAGATACTGAACCTAAATACAAAGTTTGGTATTTATCCGACTTTTCGTTTTTGAGTTATGCTGTTAACAGACGCACAGACACATACACACACTATGACCTTTTTTAAAAATACTTTTTTTTTATTCAGGGGGAGTCAAAACATGTATGTCCGGTGAAATTTCGGCATCTAATTTTTGGGTGGATTATTATACGTAGAAGCTGAAGTAAAAATCACTTTAGCCTGTTGTATCCTCTTTATACCTACAACGAAATAGGAAATGTATAATGAAGGTATATACATAGTTTAACAAGAGGTAGAGAAGAGAAGAAGAAGAATTTGTAGAAAAGCGAGTAGTAAATGCAACGCATAAAATTCGTTTGTAAGGTTTACCGGATACTTTTTCGGATGGTGAATGTATTTGAAATGAATCTTCTTATGAGTCCAGGATCCATTGGGTGATATAAATAAAAACAAGCAAAATCTTGTGAGCTGTAGCTCCAAGCAAGTTGAGAAACGAGCATCAGGTCATGGTTTGGTATAAATAAACATTTCCCCTCTTCGATGAGCTATTGCTATCACCTACCAAGCTTTTGCTCAGTGACCTTCACCACGACACATCATCTGAGTAAACAAACACGCCCATTCTTTGTCAGGAGGCGATTTAAATCTTTACCGCAACTAAATATACATATACTCATTCATGTTAATCATACTCTCATTTATGAAATATAATAGACATGCAAATTTTAAATAACACAATTATAATTAAAGATTTCGTAAATGAAACAGACTTGAGATTCACCCAACTTTTCACAGATAACGCTCATCCCCGTTCTAAATCCATTTCCTTATTTGATAGTATTACAAACGTGTCACCAAGTGATATATTGAAAGTAGATTATTTGTACTTCTGTTTTTGCACCTTTATATTGATATCCTCTGCATCTATATCAAATATCACTACGTAATTCCAAGAATGTATAAGATGTTGTCATGAATTAAAGTTAAACTGGATTAAAGAGTTTCATTTGAAAGTTAAACTTAAGTTTGGTTTTAATTGAAATTCTTTAGTTATAATCCGGTTTTGATTTGTGCGAACATTCTGCTCTATGGAAGTGTTTATTTGTATATCGCTTTGATTATATTACCAGTCTTCCGTTAATAAGAGCGGCTCGCTATGACCTCACTCACATTCTGTTTAGCATTATAGTATCCAGATGAAAACACGTCAGCATTGTCTTTTCAGCATTGTTAGAAGGTTCACCTCGTGTTTCATTTGCCTCTGGGAAAAAATGTTGCGCAACGTTTTACATTTTCTCTTTTAAATAACTGTTTATATCAGTACACATCCGAGTTCTTGCGTCTTGAAACAATGTTTAATTTCACTATCACTTACGTATAGCAAGTAGAGAAAGTATTGCACTGTACGCAAATATTCGATACCGAGATTTCATCAGAGATACACGTTTTGAGAGTGCCTGAATTAAAAAGAAACATCTTTAGCAAATGTGTGTATGAACAGCATAAATAAAAAAAATAGCTCAAACTTAGTATCCTCCAAAATATGATAAGATTTTCAAGAAAATTCCTCTACCCCAAAACTATCCCTTTTCTCAAAAATGCCTCCAACAATTTTGATTAAAATCCGCTATTGTTTAAGATATTTGCATGGCAAATATAATTAGGTATATCTCGAATTTTCTGGGAATAGCCAGTGATGTGCTCTTCATTCTGAATGACTTATGTAACGCTAAACTGTAAGAGATTCTACTACAAGAATCCTACTACGCATCTGTGTCTGAACAGCAAACTCAGAAAGGCAAAGTCGTTAAATAACAAGTTTGGTATTTAAGTTCAACATCTTCCAAACATGCGTCAGGAAGATTTTCCACAAAGTTCCCCCCCCCCAAACTAACATGAAAATTTTTTCCAAAAGCTTCATTTTCTCAAAAATGACTCTTAACGATTTTGATTAAACACGGCATGTTTAAAATGTTTTCATGTGAAATGCATATATTGCATTTCTTGGGAATATCCTCCGAAGTCCTTATTTCTCAGTAACTTTTACAAATTGGTAAACCATAAGATAGGCAAATCTATCTACAAAAAATCTTACTACAAAAAGAAAATTGTTCCTATTAAGCGCACAATTTATGTCAAAGCATTTCTTTTTTACTTACTTTTTTAACTTAATCATTTCTGAGATATTCCTTGTTATTGGTTTAAATTTTCAAATAACTACTTATAATTCTCTCAAATGGGAAGTCGGTATTCGATATTTTCTCGTGGTCATCATGCAAAGAGCATCGAATTTCAAAGCCCTCATAAAGCCAGGCGCTCTTTAAAAGCTGACTCACTTTACCTACTGTATCGTATAACAAAATTGCAAATGTAAATTGAACGTTTATCTGGATTAACAAGAAGAAGCTGGAATAATAATCTCTTGTAAGTAGAGTTTGTAGAAGAATGATTAGAGAAAGCCATGTGAATGTAGAACATCAGGAATTGTTTTCTTTTTTCCGCGATCATCTGAAAAGAATGAAATTTCAAATACATCAAACAGCGACCCACATTTAAAATATTTGACTATACCTTTAGTTTACTGCATTCTTCTATTCCTACAATGATAGTTTATCTCGATTAACAAGATGTAGCTACCAATAATAAGGTTTTGTAAGAACTGTTTATAAAAAGAGTGATAGAGAAAGTCGTGTGATTTTTATTTTCCTCTCTCGAACCATGATCAAGAACTCCACCAATGTATTAAAATGTAGCTGAGCAAGCTGAGGTACCTACGGAGGTACCTCAAGAAATAGCAAGCAAAAGCTTACTAAAGTCGAGCAGGACTTGTTTGTATTTATACCATATCGCGAGTAATAGCTCAGCGATCAAGGTCAGCAAGCTTTTGCTCGCGAGGTTGAGCAGAAAAGTTTTATTTATACGAAACCGAGCAAATGCTTGGAATTAGTGAGAAATGAGTTAATGCTTGCTTTTATTTATACCATCCATTGAGTTTAAAGTTTCTAACATTAGTTGTATTCTCTCTATAAAGGGAAACGTTGAAAAAAGTCCTCATTAGGGTAACTCTCCCAAACCATGACTGGGATTTGGGATCTTCGAACTACAAAACAGAGGCGGTACTCCCACTCCATGTAGAGGGATTAAAAATAACCTTAAACCCAACTCAAGCAAGCAATACTCTAAAACAAAAGCCGCCGGTTATCACTAATGTAGTTAAAGTAGGCATGAAATAATCGAGCCTATAAAAGAATACCCTTTGTGTTTCATTTACGCAGTCGCCTCTAAACGCTACTGTAATATCGGCGGCTTGAAAACATATGATATTGCTCATAACTCGTTTTGCTTTGGGCTAATTGGATTTTATTATCAAAATAAAGTACAAAGTCTTAATTACCGCAGATTTTATTTTTTTCAGCCTACTTTATATGAATATGCAGTCGGTGTAGAGCTAGTGTATCTGTTTTATATGTATTCTGGAGAGTCCGAATTTGAATCTAGGCTTGAAGCAAACCTGTGGTTTCCCTTAGGCTTCCCGAGTCGACATTAAACATAGAAATCATTATAAAAATTGTTTCCCAAGGTTGTGATAATTTTTGGATTATGTATAATTTTACTTTCATGTTTAACTCTCACATGTTTAGGTTCATAGTCATATTATTTTAAAAGGCTGAACCTGAAGTGGATTGTTCGGTTTGGAAGAAAACGTCATAATCACGCGATTTTATATCTGGACTTCAGGTGAAGGAAGTTTACAATTATGCATGTATGTATTGTGTGTATGTGTTATGTATATATGTGTATGCAAATATGTGTGCATGTGTGTATATGCGTATGCGTGTGTGTATATGTGTGTATGCATGTGCGTATGTATATGTGTACATGTGTATGTATGCATGTATGTATGTATATATGTATGTATGTGTGCATAAGTGTATGCATGGGAGTATATACGTGTATGTATGTGTGTATGCGTGTGTGTATATATGTGTATGTGTATGTATGTGTGTATGCGTTTGTGTGTATATATGTGTATGTATGTGTGTATGCAGGTATGTGTGTATGTATGTGCATATATGCGTATGTGGATGTGTGCATGTGTATATATGTGTATGTGTGTAGCTATGTATGTGTATATGTGTGTAGGTATGTATGTGTATATATGAGTATGTACATGTGTATGTGTATGCATGTATGTGTGTATGCAGGTATGTGTGTATTTGTGTATGTGCATATTTGCGTATGTGTATATATGTGTATGTGTATATATGTCTGTGTGTATGTGTGTATTTATGTGTGTATATGTGTATGTGTGTATATATGTGTATGTGTGTGCATATATGCGTATTTGAGTAAGTGTATATATGTCTGTGTGTATGTGTGTATTTGTGTATGTGCAGATATGCGTATGTGTATATATGTGTATGTGTATATATGTGTATGTGTATGCGTGTATGTGTATATATGTGGATGTGTATGCGTGTATGTGTATATGTGTATGTATATATGTGTAAGTGTGCATGTGTATATGTGTATGTATATATATATGCGTATGTGTATGCATATATGCGATGTGTGTATATGTATATATGTCTGTGTGTGTTTGTGTGTATGTGTGTATGTGTATGTATATATGTGTAAGTGTGCATGTGTATATGTGTATGTGTGTGCATATATGCGATGTGTGTATATGTATATATGTCTGTGCGTTTGTGTGTATGTGTATATATGTATGTATACATATATATGTGTGTGTATGTATAGGCATGTATGTGTATGTGTGTATGTATATATGAGTATGTATATATATGTGTAGGTGTTATGTATGTGTATGTGTGTATGTATGTGTATATACTGTAGATGTGTGTATATGTGTATGCGTGTATATGTGTGTATGTATATACGTATGTATGTATGCATGTATGTATGTATGTATGTATGTATGTATTCCTTGCAAATGGGTATTAGCCGGTGGCATATTTAAATATACAAAGTAATATTACAAAAAATCTGATGTGTTACACTCACATGACTTTCTCTACTCTTGTACAAACTATTTTTACAAAGTAACTCCATCTACTTCATGTTAATCGAGATAAACATTTGCAGACTATCTTATTGCTAATTTTCTTGTAGATGTAAGGGGAATATATATTTACAAGGGCAGTATCGAAATACAGTAGCCTTTAAGCACATACATATCTCTTAATAGCTGGTTGCTAGGTGTAGCCCCATTCCCTTTCCCACAGATTAATACTCTTTGCATATCCAAGACAAAAAAATGAATAACGAATTCCCATTTGAGAAAATAAGTATTGAAAAATTTAAGGGAATAACAAGTAATATCTCGAAAATGGTTCCCTCAACAAAAAACATGTATATGACATAAATTGTGTATTTTAACGCGATCTACATTTTTTGTGTAGTAAAATTTTGTCTATCTCTTATGGTTTACCAGTTATGCAAAAGTCGTTCACAATAAAGAATACTTTTGGAGACAATCCCAGAAAATTCAAGATATAGATTTTATTTGTCATGAAAATATCTTAAACATATGATATTTTAATCAAAATCGTTTGAGCCATTTTTGAGAAAATTAAAAATTTTCGAAAAATCTACCATGTAAAGGGTATTCTGGGGTGTCGCATCCTTGGAAGATACTGAACCTAAATACCAAGTTTGGTGTTTATCCGACAGTTCGTTTCTGAGTTATGCTGTTCACAGACAGACACATACACGGACATGTTTCCAAAAATGCTTTTTTTGGATTCAGGGGTCTCAAAACATGTATTTCCGGTGAAATCTTGGTATCGAATTTTTGGGTGGAATACAATAGTTCCCCTACTTACTATACGTAGTAGAGAAAGTAAAAATAAGTACACAAACAATAATAATACAATGAACAATAAACAATAGTATAAATAACTTTCTATCAACAATCATTATTGTATCCACCAGTATAACATAACAGCTAAAAGTTTTGAAATATTAATTGCTTTACTATTTACATTTACTATCCAGGCAGTATAGCCAATAAGTTTACCATTAGTATGCACAAGTTTGTAAAATTTCAAATACACATCTAAGTAACGTGTATAATTAATTATCCAACATTTATTCTATTCGGATTCTTCATAAATTTCCTCACGGACAGAGGACAGCCCTGAAAGGTTGCTAAAGGCAATTCGTTCCATTCTTCAATGTTCTACAAACAAAAAAGAATTTTCCTACGCCAATTGCCTTCTTCTCTTAATTTTAAACAATTATGGCTTCTTCCGTAATATTTCTGGTTCTATAACCTTTCAGTAACGCCCAACATAAGCTTTAAATAATGCGCATACCCGATGCCTCTTAAGCCGAACTTTTAAAGGCTACCATTGAATTTCATCCCCTTTTGTAGGCCCAAATGTTTACTTCTTTTTATGAATTTTATAACCCTTCCCTAACCGGACCATAGCCCTTCTCAAAAATGGCTCTAACGATTTGATTAAAATGTTTAAGATATCTTCATGACAAATAAAATGTATATCTTGAATTTTCTGAGAATGTCCCCAAAGAGGTGCTTCAAATAGTCGAAAATGGGGAAATTGGTGACATGTGGAAGGTTATTGGGCAGATTTGAAGCCGAAGGTCCATTTAGGCAATTATCCCTGCTGGGAATGGATAAAGCACCATAAAACAGTCTACGAATGAGGGGATTTTAGGATGCAATTAAATACTTTGGCCACTGAGGGATGACTGGGGCTCCAATTGTGCATTCGAGCGGCGGCAGCCGCAGTGTAAACATCGTGTGGAACGTGAGCTCCAGCTTATAGTGCATTGCGTGCTTTTCCGTTTCCATCTTCTTTGTGTCTATACTGAGTATCGTATTTGGATACGATGGCAACAAGATACATTCGTCAAAATACTATAAAGGCTACTTTCAAGAAAGACGATCCACGGCCATCAGCTCTGGATATACATCGTTGGATTGACGAAGTACATGTTAAAGATGAGGAACTCCTAGTAATTCAACTGGTAGGCAAACAGAACGCAGCTTATATAAAATTTACCAACGAGGTGGTGTATAACAGGTATTTACAGCGTCACAGAGGTGAATCTTCCATATAACTGTTAAATGGGGTAACTACTTTAGTCAACATCACTCCGGCAGAAGAGGACCTGGTTACTGTACGCCTTCTCAGCATACTCTTAGAAGTTCCTAATGACTGTGTACGCAATGTGTTGGCTAACTACGGCGAGGTGTGATCGATTGAACGGGAAACTTGGGCTTGCCGGAATCGATTTAAAGTTGAAACTGGTATTCGCATCGCTTCAATGAAGCTTAGTAAACCGATTCCATCCAACATCTTTGTTGTTGGGCACGAGGCCTGCGTCATCTATCCTGGACTGCCACAAATTTGTTTCTCGTGTGGCAGTTTATCATATATGCGACATGCATGTCCCAACAGAGGTGTTCAACCAAGAACCCGGCTTACTTTCAGTGATCTCTTCAAGCCACATAGCTCATCTGCTCCGGCTACTGTGACACCTCCTTGGCTCCAACTACTTCTTCGGCAACTATTGATGTCCCTACGGTAGCGTCTACTGCGGATGTGGTTGAGATGAGAACTGAGCTGCAGGTGGATGCCCCTGCGGTTCCTCATCCCAGCTTGTCCTTGGAACTGGAGCAGCTTCCTGAGTCTGAGCAGTTAAATGCAGCCACTGCGGTACACCACCTCACTGCTTCAGAACGTGGTACGGCTCGTTCGGAATCCGGAACGGAAACTGGTGATGAACTTCTCGAGGGATTCTCTGGTTCGTGTGTTCCACCCGGAATGCTTGTAAGCACTAATGATGACATCCCTGGGCCTGTTGGGGTTAGTGTTCTGTCGGCTGGTGAGGACAGCGGCTCTACCCCATTTGGAGTCGAGCGCCTGCGGACTGCCGATTTTTCACCAAATGCCATGTCTTTGGGGAAAGATAGTTGGAGTTCCGCAATGGAAGCCGCGGACACTTCGGCGGTGATACCACATGAGGTGCTGAGCGAGGAGTTGCCTGTTGGTTCTGCTAGTAAGCGTCGTAAAAAGGCTGCAGGCAGTAAACTGGGATTTCCTCTTCTTGTCCCCAAGAGTAGCGACCATATGCTGACAGGTTTGCTTTCTCGGTTTTTCCATACCTCACCATCTTATTTTCACTCTCCTGTATGACCCGCACCTTCCATGTTGCTACCGCTAACTACAATGGCAGTTAATCCTAGACCAAATTATTTGCCTGCAATGTTTTCTATATGACATCGATATTAATATTCTGTTCCTACAGGAAGTCGTCTCCTCCGATTTTTCCTCTCTTCGCTACTACACGTCGCATGTGAACTTAGGGACCGACCGCAGGGGTACGGCACTTATCACCAAGTCTGGTATTGTTCTCCACTCCATTGAATGTCTTCCCTCTGGACGTGGCATAAGTGGTGTTTACCGGGGTTGTCGGTTTATTAACGTCTATGCCCCCTCCGGGAGTAATAAACGACAGGAACGAGAGGACTTCTTTCATACGGACTTGCCGTATCTGCTTCGCACTTTACCTACTCATTATATATTGGATGGAGACTTCAATTGTGTGCTTCGTCCGGATGACTGTACAGGTTGCTATCGACCTAGTAAGAGTTTGCAGCAACTGACTTCCAATCTGCACGTAGTGGATGCATGAGTGACGTAACATATGGCTGTGGCATATACCCATGTTAGCTCAAATTCTGCTTCCCGATTGGATCGCTTCTATCTTCCCCAGGACCTTGGAAAGAATATCCGCTCCATTGAACATATCCCACTCTCCTTTTCCGACCATTTAGCTGTTCTTCTACACATTGATCTCAATCTCCCCTTTCTACCCATTGGGCGCTCTTATTGGAAACTAAACACCAGTTTTCTTCATCATGAGTTCATTGCGGCCGAGATATCCGACATATGGAAGCTGTGGTCGTCTAGAAAATCTCGCTATGCCGACGTCACCGATTGATGGGACTCGTATATCAAACCTCAGCTGTAACAGTTTTTAGACGTGCGTCTCGAGCACTCCCTCAGGACGAGGAGTTTACTTTGGTTGTCTTCGGGAGAGCCCCGTCGATTTGGTCAACCGTCGCACGAAGACGAATTATTACCAGGCAAAAATGTTATCCATTTATAGGAGGCGTGCGGAGGGCCTAAAAGTTCGCAGTCGTCTACGTACACCGGTCGAGGAGGAAAGAATAAATCTGTTCCATCTCATGCAGACTTACAAACGACGTCGAGCAAATCTCATTTTACAGGTGCAAGATGAATCTGGAACCACGAATACTACTCCAACATCAATTTGTCGTTCTTTTCGAAACTATTTTGAACACCTTTTTCACTGGGACCTTCCTCGCCCTCCTTCTCTCAGTCACCTAGACGCATATAGACCGCCACCTCCTTCTGAGCAGGACAGTCGATGCCTTGACCAGCCCATTCGTAAATCAGAAGTCTTTGCTGCCCTTCTTCAGGGGAAGACCTCCAAAACTCCTGGGAGTTACGGTCTGCCCATGGAGTTCTATCGTTGTTTTGAAATATGATTGGTGATGACTTAACAGGGTATACAATGCCATCTTACAACGTGGACAACTCTGTGCTTCACAAAAGCGAGGAATTGTTATTCTCATCAAGAAGAAACTTCACTCTTCCTCTGTTGCTGATTTCCGCCCGATTACTCTCCTCAGCTTTGATTATAAACTTCTGGCCCGTGTATTGACCAACCGCCTCCGACCTTTCCTCGGCCAGCTTGTTCATCCATCACAACACTGTGGTGTCCTGCAACGCAACATTTTTAATGTTGTGTGTCCCTTACGTGACTCCATTGCTTATTCCTCCCCCCAGGGCGCCCGCTTGCCTTGATTTCTTTGGACTTCAGGCGCGCATTTGATAGTATTCGTCATGATTATTTGTTTGAATGTTTGGCTTGGACTGGCTTAAGTGACACCTTTATCACATACATCAAATGTTTATATAACGGAATTTCGAGTTGTGTGCAGGTTAATGAGTTTCTTGCACATGATATTTCTATTGGCAGATCGGTCCGCCAAGGCTGCCCAGCCTCTATGTCCTTATTCATTCTTGCTTTGAATCCATTGCTTTGTCAGTTTCAAAACATGGTTGTAGGCCTTTCCTTACACTCTCACAAATTGGGTGCACTGGGATACGCTGATGACGTTGGTGTTATCCTTACCGATGCTGCTGATCTACGCTCTTTGTGGGATGTCTTACTCCAATTTAGCGTAATCTCCGGCCTTGAAATCAATCAGTAGAAGTCTAAAGCTCTTCTCTTTGGAAGATGGACACCACCTCCATCACTTGCACCGCTACAGATAGTTTCGAAACTGAAGATTTTTGACATTACATTCACCACATCCTTGGGTGAAATGCAACATCTAAACTGGAAACCGATTGTTAGCCGCATTAAGTACACAGGGCAAAGCTTCTATCATCGCGACCTGTGCCTGTATCAACGCAGCTGGGTGGTGCATCTGTACCTTCTATCACAGTGTTGGTTTGTGGCCCAAGTTTTGCCTTTGCCGAAACTATATTCCCGGCAGATCACCTGTGCGATCTTCCTGGTTCATGTGGCAGGGCTATATCTTTAAAGTTCCTATGTATACCTTGCACTTATCTCCCCTAAGGGGAGGCATTGGGCTCTTTAATGTTGGCTTCAGGTGCTAGCGCTATTCCTTTGCCGCGGGAGGTAGATACAAGCCTTGAATTCCACCTTTTCTATCTCTTGGGTGACTTCTTGTTCCACTCACCTGGATCATCCATCCGTGGATGTTTGATCCATTCCTGCCTCTCTACTCTATCTGCGCACGTATTTCTTGGAAAGGTGTAATTTTGGACTGTCAACAGCCTGGCAATCGGATGGTGCGCAAAATTTATGAAGATCTCATTCAAGTATGCGACTTGCCTTCGATGCGCCTCGAACGCATTGCGCCAGCTAACCTTGACTACGAACAACTCTGGAAAAATGTAACTAACACTGTACTCTCTTACACGGTGAGCTCCATTTGGTACCAAGCGGTCCACGACGTGATACCAACCCGCCTGCGGTTCGCGAGTATTCATTTATGTGACTCTTCCTTGTGCCTTCGTTGTCAACAGCCGAATACACCACTACATTGGCTTTCCAGCTGCTCCATGGCATCTGGTATATACAACCTTGCGGTGGCCTTCTTACGCAAGTTGGATTTCCAGAATTGCACTCCGGAAAGCTTTCTTCGTCCGGATTTCCGGTTTCCGCGTATGCAGCGCAATAGTCTCATTTGTATAATTGGGCACAGTGTCTACTATCTACTTTGGAATTTCCCCGCAGCTACTGGTGCCCAGCAGTATTTAGATTTCTTGCGCAGAGCAAGATGTATGATTTGCTCTGGTCGTACCTTTCAACGAGCCTTTGGTGACAATCTAAAAGTTCTGGATTCTTAGTCTGGCCGAGAATTACCTTCTGAGATTACCCCTTCCCATGGGGAATAAATGTAATAAAATACTGTACCACCCTGCCCAAAAATATATATAATAAAAAATAAAAAGTATATAGTTTAGGCATATTATAAATTTAGAAAAAAAGGTTAAAAGCAATAACATTTCTCCTAACATTAGATCTTTTCTAATATGTTTTCACTTGAATCAGGAGCATTTAAGTTGTTTTTTATTAATGGTTCATGTTCCCAGTTAAGGGGAAAAAAGAATTTATCGGAGCATCTGCGTAAACAACCCAAACAGGCACTTAAAAATTGTGCAAATGCTTGATTATGAAATTAGCACAGCAAAGGTTCTTTGTGCAATAAAATGTTTAAAAAACGGGATGGCAGCTGGTATAAAGGGCTTGTCAGCTGAGTTTTTCTGGTGTTCCCTAGAAGTTAATAAAATGGCACATTTTTATAGAAAAAGCTTCAATAAAATATTTGAAGGCGGAGATGATCCGGAAGCATGGAAAACCGCCATTATCCAACCTCTTTAAAAGGGCAAAGGGAGTTACAGCATTCCAGTTAATTACAGGGGTATCTCGCTGCTCTCTATATTTGGAAAAAATTACAGTAGAATCTTATATGAAAGAGATAAGTGTTGGGCTAAGACACATCATAGAATTTCTAAATTTCAGGCAGTATTTAGGGAAGGTTTTTCGACTATTGACAACGTCTTTGTTCTGAAAACAATAATTGATGTCAATTTGAGAAATAAAAGTGGTAAGGTATATACTGTGTTTGTAGATTTTAAAATGGCATTTGATACTGTGGAACGCAGTGCTCTCTGGGAGAACTTAACACGAAAAAGGCTTTCGGGGAAAATGATTAGAGCACACAGGGCAATGTATAAAGAAGTTAAGTTTGTTATCAAGACCGATCAGCACAATGCATCAGATAACATAGCAGAGAGAGGGTTTAAACAGGGTTGTATACTATCTGTGTTACTTTTTAATTTGTTTATTGATGATAATGATGATGATGATGTTAGCGTGAAGACGGAGGAAAACATAGATGCACCGACAGTCGCAGACCAAAAAATACCAATTCTTTTGTACGCGGATGATATTGTAATTCCCTCTAAACGATAAAAGATTTGCAGTCTGGTTTAAACGTTCTTCCACAATATTGTAGGCAATGGGATATGGAGGTAAATATTCTTAAAACTAAAACACTCGTCTTTAAAAATGGATACGTGTACGGCCAACATGAATGTGGACCTACGGGGAGCAAGAAATTAAAAATGTCAAACATTTCGATTACCTAGGAGTTTGATATGGGTGGAAAATGGAATAAGAACATGGAGTTTATGAAACACAAAGGGATTGGACAACCTTCTGAAGTATTAAGGATATTGACCCGGGTACCAGATATGCCAGTAAAAACATTACAGTCCATGCATGAAGCAAAGGTTCGGTCCCATTACTCCTCATACGGCAGTGAAGTGTGGGGATGGGAGAGGATGGATAATGTAAATAAAGTACAATGTAATTTCTGGAAGCGCATTCTAGAGTTGGGGAGGGGCACTTCAAAATACGGAGTTCTTCATGAGGTAGGATGCTGGGAAGATGATGTATTTGCTAAACTAAATATGGTTAGGTACTGGCTGCGAATAATTAAAGGTAATCAAACAACTCTGAGAGCAACATGTTATCGTCATCAAATGAACAACATAGAGCAACCAAAATGGTTGGCGGCGGGGTTACCTCAGGAATTATAAAAAATTGGATTACACGAAATCTGGCAAAGGGGTAACGAAAATACACACAGTGCCGTGAAAAAAGTAAAAAGACGACTATGTGATATAAACAGGCAAAAAATAGAATCTGAATGTAGACAAATATCAACATTGGAGCTACAAAATGAAATAAAAACTAGGTGGGGTAAGGAAACATAATCTGGAATTAGGTATAAAACAGAGGACGGGAGTACCATGTTTAGCTGGGAGGATGGAAAGCTCGCAAGATTGCTGATGATGATGGCAGGAGCATTTGCCCATTATGCAGGGAACAAGAAGACTGGACGCATATTTTGACGGAGGGTATTAGGAAAAAATTATTACCGGAAGTATCTTTGGCTTCCAACAGACGGAGGGCAGCATGCTGGGACTTGATTCTAAACAGTCAAAACTGGCTAAGTTTGGGCACATACTTAATGAAGGTACGTGTACTAAGAGATAAGGTATTTATGTAAATTTTCTTTAAATATATGTGGTGCTTGAGCACTAGCGTTTGTGTGTGTGTGTGTGTGTGTGTGTGTTTGTGTGTGTGTGTGTGTGTGTTTGCGTGTGTGATTCAGAGTATTTTTCAATTTTATATGTATGTACGTATATAGTGTGGTGATTATAAAAATAATTGCTTTCTGGTCGATTCTGCAAGTCACGTATACACACCAGGTATTTTTCTAGAGAGCATGCACGGTCTTAGGACCCATGCGACTGTGTTATGCAATTAATGTAACAAAAAATGTAGATCTCGTTAAACACACAATTTATGCCATATACATTGTTATTGTCGAGTGAACAATTTCCGAGTATTCCTTGTTATTTGTTTGAATTTTCCAATACATACTTTTTCTGAAAAGGGAATTCATTATTCGTTTCTTTATTTTATTTTTATTTTTATCTCCTGGACGTACAAAGAGAATGAAATGCTGCACATAGCAACCAGCTCTTAAAAGATTTGACTATCGCTTAAAGCCTACCATATTTTCTTTGCACCTACAAGAAGATTAGCAATAGGATTAACATGAAGTAGATGGACAATTAACGTTTGTAAAATTAGTTTGTACAGGAGGAGAGAGAGCCATGCGAGTGTAACGCATTAGATTTCTGGATAAAATGGATCTAACAATTTTGATTAAAATATCGCATGTTTTAAGATATTTGCATAATAAATGGATTGAACCTAAATATTGAAATTTTGCGGAAACAGCTTGTGAAGGCCTCTTCACTCTAAACGACTTTTGTATAATTGGTAAACCGCAAGAGACAGACTAAGCCTTACTACACAAGAGTATAGACCTCATTAAAGCACACAATCTCAAGTATATATATTTGTAGTTAGCAATTTCCGAGATATTCCTTGTGATTGTTTTAGATTTTCAAACACGTATGATTTTCTCAATTGGGAAATCGCTATTCGATTTTTCCTCTTAGCCATATAAAAACTTGGAATTCTAAAGACACCTCATAGCGACACGCTCTTCAAAGCTCTGACTATCGCTTTTAAAATTGAGTTTTATTTATGGGCGATCTTTAACTGTTGTGGCCCTTAGCGTCCCATTCTATATTGGGCTTAAAGACCGGTAATTGTGCTCAGAGGCTTCTTTATCAGGTTTGAGGTTATTTTACGTGCCGTAAATCTACGTCACAGGACCATCGGCTTTATTTACTTCCCTTCTGAAAGAAGCCATGCTAAGGATTTTTACGCCCGAAAAAAGATACATCGCCCTCCGCCGGGTTTGAACCTGTAACATTTAATCAATCATGATATACAGGAAATAAAGCCAGCATTATACATCACGTCATAATACATTACGAAGAAAGAGTGCCGGCACTGATTTTGACGTGAAGGGCTCCGCGTAGTGATATTGGACTTGAAAGAGGTTAACGCGCGCTGCCTAACGACACGTGTCGCATTCAGTTGAGTATAGCTGACACCACCGTTAATAGCAGTACAGCAGTGTCTTCGTATTCATTCAGTAAAGTGGAGTCTTTACTTCAACACAGTAAAATTCATTCTTCGCCTGCATGCTTCAATGTATTAAATTACGAAGAGAATATTATTATTCTGCTGTATATTAGACACAACTGTGAGTTATCATCGTAGCAGCCTGTCTTAACTACTTCAAAGATTTCCAGGATAATATTTAAAATCAAGAATTTCATCATACAAGTAACTTTGTACACGTCTTTTAGAGGGTGCAAGATTAGTTAAATGTTCCTGTCTTGCACTGTGAGAAACGACCACCTTTCCACAACATCGATAGTGAAGTCAACCAGCTGGACTAAATGGCACACCACATAGACATCCGACACTGCGAATCATTAGGTAAAAACGTTCTATTTCACGTATTTATTTTGGTTCAGCTGTTAGGCTACTTCAGTTTATCCGGTGTATAAAATGGTCGGTAGCATTTATTGTAAATTAAATTGGTTATCAGAAAAGTAAAGCATGCTAAAGAATTGTTTGTCATAATCTGAAAGATACTCTTTATATACTCAGTAAAAGTGTCTACAGTGAAAGACGAACTTGTGGACATTATAAGATAAAGCGAGAAGTGAGTGAAGTTAGGGAAGTTATAAGATTTAACTTAAGTAAACAACAAACTATAACATGCAAGAAAATTTAAATTAGAAGTCATCATTTTATGTTGGAAGGTAATAATGAAGTTTTAATAATGTTTAAAGGTCAAGATAGCTATCTTTATTTATATCTGTATATATATATATACAGATACATTATATACATTAAATGGTTAAAGTTAAATGCGTCACGAATTTCTTTTCAAAAGTCAAAACCCACGTCCTCTGGTAGTAGGAAGGTGGTGGTAGTTCCAATAAATACACGAGTCGTTACAAAGGGTTGCAGTTATTATAATGCTTTCTTTCCGCGACTCGAAGCAAATGGTAGCATTGATTAAGCCCAGCGATAACCATAATAATTATGAATCATTGTTATAACCTTCGCCACCAAAAGAAAGTTACAACCCGCGACCTCGGGAACTAGAGGCCAGTAAGGTAACCACTACACCACGGAGGACGACTTACTATAGCTTTGAGTCCTACAACGAAATGTGTAAATGTAAATTGAAAGTTTATCTGGATTAATAAGAAATAGCTGAAATAATAATAAGCTATGGCAAGAATAGTAATTAATTATTCCTCTTCACACAAGGCATGTGTGGGACAAGGTTGGAAAGCTAGAATCAGACGACTGAAAAATCAATGTCATAGCCAGGACACGCAAGTAGGTTATTTAGAAGAGAGCTGGCACACTTTTTTGCGTTTATATGGGAAAGGATAGTGAAAACGAGGGTGGATGCGGAGGGCCAAGGAGGAAAATGCGTTTATATGGGAGAGATAGGGAATACGAGGACTGACACTAGGCTAGACAGCGGCAGAAGGAGGGGGATGCGCTTTATATGAGACAGATAGAGAATACGTGGAGAGGTGCTAGGCTAGACAGAGGCTGAGAGTAGAGTATGCGTTTATATGTATGAGAGGTATAGGAGCAGGAGGAGCGGTGCTAGGCAAGACAGAGGTTGAGTAGAGTATGGGTTATATGAGAGAGGTAGGGAACAGGAGGAGAGGTGTTAGGCTAGCCAGAGGTTGAGGAGTAGAGTATGGTCTATATGAGAGATATAGGAAAACGAGGAGGGGTGTTAGGCTAGACAGAGGTTGAGGAGAGGAGTATGGTCTATATGAGAAGTATAGGAAAACGCGGAGAGGTATTAGGTTAGGAGAATTGAGTATGTGTTTATAAGAAGATACGAGAAAACGGAGAGATCCTATTATAGGATAGACAGGTGTTAAAGGTAGAATGTGTTTTATATGAGCGGTATAGGAAACCAAAGAGAGATGCTCAGCTAGACAGGGATCAGGAGAGGAATGCGCTTTATGAGAGGTAGGGGATACGGGGAGTGGTGTTAGGCTAGACAGAGGTTGAGAGTAGAGTATGCGTTTAAATGTATGAGAAGTATAGGAACAGGAAGAGGGGTGTTAGGCTAGACAGAGGTTGAGGAGTAGAGTATAGTTTATATGAGAGGTATAGGAAAACGAGGAGAGGTTATAGGCTAGACAGAGTTGAAGGGTAGAGTATGTCCTTTATATGAGAGGTATAGGAAAACGAGGAGAGGAGTTAGACTAGACAGAGGTCGAGGAGCAGAGTATGGTTTATATGAGAGTCATAGGAAAACGAGAGAGGTGTTAGGCTAGACAGAGCTAGAGGAGTAGAGTATGGTTTATATGAGAGGTATAGGAACAGGAGGAGAGGTGTTAGGCTAGACAGATACTAAAGGAGTAGCAATATGGGTTTATATACAGGAGAGATAGGGAATAGGACGTGCTAGACCTTGAAAGCGACTTTAGACGTGAACTTCATGGAAAACTGTTTCATGTCAATGTTCTAGACATGTCCATCACGTAACCCATTCAGGGAAAAGGTGACCAGCAAAGGAAAAGGTGACCAGCAAAGGGAAAAATGTGACCAGCAAAGGGAAAAAGGTGCCCAGTAAAGGGAAAAAGGTGACCAGCAAAGGGAAAAACGTGACCAGCAAAGGGAAAAAGGTGACCAGCAAAGGGAAAAAGGTGACCAGCAAAGGGAAAAACGTGACCAGAAAAGGGAAAAAGGTGACCAGCAAAGTGAAAAACGTGACCAGCAAAGGGAAAAGGTGACCAGCAAAGGAAAAACGTGACCAGCAAAGGGAAAAAGGTGACCAGCAAAGGGAAAAGGTGACCAGCAAAGGGAAAAACGTGACCAGCAAAGGGAAAAATGTGACCAGTAAAGGGAAAAAAAGTGACCAGCAAAGGGAAAAACGTGAGCAGCAAAGGGAAAAATGTAACCAGCAAAGGGAAAAAGGTGACCAGCAAAGGGAAAAACGTGACCAGCAAAGGGAAAAATGTGACCAGTAAAGGGAAAAATGTGACCAACAAAGAGAAAAAGATGATCAGCAAAGGGAAAAAGGTGACCAGCAAAGGGAAAAATGTGACCAGCAAAGGGAAAAACGTGACCAGCAAAGGGAAAAAGGTGATCCACAAAGGGAAAAGGGTAGGGGAAAGGTGACCCTCTCACGGGAAAAGCTAACCCACTCACACTAACAGGTAAGTAATTCAGTTAGTATCACAGGGTAGGAGAGATCCCGGGAAGCGGATATAGCATAATTCCGTATGATGTTACAGATAATTCAGAGAGTATCGTAGGTATTTAGGATAATTCAAGTAACATAGGTGTTTAGAGTCCCTCAGCTAGTATCACAGGAGGCTAGTTTCCTGGGGGCAGGACGTATCATAGCTGCATATTTTTCACAGGCAATTCAGCTAGTATCGGGGGGGGGCATTTAAGCTAATTCAGCTAGTATCACATGAGGTCAGATTCCAGAAGCTAACTGCATCATAGCTGTGCATGATTTCACAGGTAATTCAGTTAGTATCGTAGGTATTTAGGCTAATTCAGCTAGTATCACAGGAGGATAGATTCCAGGGTTGGGTATAGCATAGTTTCGTATTTCACAGGTAATTCAGAGAGTATCGTAGGTATTTAGCATAATTCAAGTATCATAGGTGTTTAGAGTAATTAAGCTAGCATTACAGGAGGGCAGGTTCCAGGAGTCGGTTATAATGTAGTTTCGTATTTCACAGTTAGTTGAGGTAATATCGTAAGTATTTGGGTAATCAGTATAGTTTCACAGATACTCGTGATAATTTCGATCAGAGATTTGTATTACAGCTATTTAAGATAATTGCAGATGATTCAGGTTGTATCAATGGTATTTGAGTCATTTTAACAGGTAATTCAACTAGTATCATTGATATTTAGAGCAAACCAGATAGTATCACAGGTGCTGGTGCTAATTTAGAGCAGGAATTCGTATCAGAGCTAGTTAAGGTAATTTCACATGATTCGACTAGTATCACAGGTATTTAAGTCATTTTAACAGGTAATTCACCTAGTATCACAGGTACTCATGGTAATATAGAGAGTAATGAGTTTATAAACATTTCTCATCCTACGTTACAACAATTTATATACTTTTTTCTAAATCTTACAAACTTATTATATGTTAAACAGTTATTGTACGATGCGGAGAGGGATAAACTGCATATTGGTTCACAAATTGAAAAGCTTTGCGTCAACATACCTTTATTTAAGTTCGTTGTAGATGTCTCTCCCCTTTTATCTAGGCTTGAGACTAGCACTAGGATTGCTCCTAATGGCAGGGTTACCACCTTCCCTTCCATCTTCTTCTTTCTTCATCAGGCGTCTGCTAGTTGCATACACAGCATACGGATAAACTTCATTTTTAAGATTGTAGACTCACGAGAAAAATCTTCATATTCAACTTACATTCTCTTATGCACTACTTGTAATGCTGTAATGTCCATAGGCGTATGTCGTTATACCGTCCTCAGCAATAATTCTTTTATCATCAAAGCGATTCAATGCAATTTTATTCACTTGCACCGTGGTAACAGCATGCTTTCGTGATAGGATTAGATTCATGGGCGTTCTGATGATTTCACAGGTTTTAAGACAGTCTGTATAGCTGTCAAACGAAATGTACTGCTTAATAGCGCTACGTTTATCCCTCTCCGCATCGTACAATAACTGTTTAACATATAATAAGTTTGTAAGATTTAGAAAAAAGTATATAAATTGTTGTAACGTAGGATGAGAAATGTTTATAAACTCATTACTCTCTATATTACCATGAGTACCTGTGATACTAGGTGAATTACCTGTTAAAATGACTTAAATACCTGTGATACTAGTCGAATCATGTGAAATTACCTTAACTAGCTCTGATACGAATTCCTGCTCTAAATTAGCACCAGCACCTGTGATACTATCTGGTTTGCTCTAAATATCAATGATACTAGTTGAATTACCTGTTAAAATGACTCAAATACCATTGATACAACCTGAATCATCTGCAATTATCTTAAATAGCTGTAATACAAATCTCTGATCGAAATTATCACGAGTATCTGTGAAACTATACTGATTACCCAAATACTTACGATATTACCTCAACTAACTGTGAAATACGAAACTACATTATAACCGACTCCTGGAACCTGCCCTCCTGTAATGCTAGCTTAATTACTCTAAACACCTATGATACTTGAATTATGCTAAATACCTACGATACTCTCTGAATTACCTGTGAAATACGAAACTATGCTATACCCAACCCTGGAATCTATCCTCCTGTGATACTAGCTGAATTAGCCTAAATACCTACGATACTAACTGAATTACCTGTGAAATCATGCACAGCTATGATGCAGTTAGCTTCTGGAATCTGACCTCATGTGATACTAGCTGAATTAGCTTAAATGCCCCCCCCCCGATACTAGCTGAATTGCCTGTGAAAAATATGCAGCTATAATACGTCCTGCCCCCAGGAAACTAGCCTCCTGTGATACTAGCTGAGGGACTCTAAACACCTATGTTACTTGAATTATCCTAAATACCTACGATACTCTCTGAATTATCTGTAACATCATACGGAATTATGCTATATCCGCTTCCCGGGATCTCTCCTACCCTGTGATACTAACTGAATTACTTACCTGTTAGTGTGAGTGGGTTAGCTTTTCCCGTGAGAGGGTCACCTTTCCCCTACCCTTTTCCCTTTGTGGATCACCTTTTTCCCTTTGCTGGTCACGTTTTTCCCTTTGCTGGTCACATTTTTCCCTTTGCTGGTCACCTTTTTCCCTTTGCTGATCATCTTTTTCTCTTTGTTGGTCACATTTTTCCCTTTACTGGTCACATTTTTCCCTTTGCTGGTCACGTTTTTCCCTTTGCTGGTCACCTTTTTCGCTTTGTTGGTCACATTTTTCCCTTTGCTGGTCACCTTTTTCCCTTTGCTGGTCACCTTTTTCCCTTTGCTGGTTACATTTTTCCCTTTGCTGCTCACGTTTTTCCCTTTGCTGGTCACTTTTTTTCCCTTTTCTGGTCACATTTTTCCCTTTACTGGTCACGTTTTTCCCTTTGCTGGTCACCTTTTCCCTTTGCTGGTCACCTTTTTCCCTTTGCTGGTCACCTTTTTCCCTTTGCTGGTCACGTTTTTCCCTTTGCTGGTCACCTTTTTCCCTTTGCTGGTCACGTTTTTCACTTTGCTGGTCACCTTTTTCCCTTTTCTGGTCACGTTTTTCCCTTTGCTGGTCACCTTTTTCCCTTTGCTGGTCACCTTTTTCCCTTTGCTGGTCACGTTTTTCCCTTTGCTGGTCACCTTTTTCCCTTTACTGGGCACCTTTTTCCCTTTGCTGGTCACATTTTTCCCTTTGCTGGTCACCTTTTTCCCTTTGCTGGTCACCTTTTCCTTGAATGGGTTACGTGATGGACATGTCTAGAACATTGACATGAAACAGTTTTCCATGAAGTTCACGTCTAAAGTCGCTTTCAAGGTCTAGCACCTCCTATTCCCTATCTCTCCTGTATATAAACCCATATTGCTACTCCTTTAGTATCTGTCTAGCCTAACACCTCTCCTCCTGTTCCTATACCTCTCATATAAACCATACTCTACTCCTCTAGCTCTGTTAAGCCTAACACCTCTCTCGTTTTCCTATGACTCTCATATAAACCATACTCTGCTCCTCGACCTCTGTCTAGTCTAACTCCTCTCCTCGTTTTCCTATACCTCTCATATAAAGGACATACTCTACCCTTCAACTCTGTCTAGCCTAACACCTCTCCTAGTTTTCCTATACCTCTCATATAAACTATACTCTACTCCTCAACCTCTGTCTAGCCTAACACCCCTCTTCCTGTTCCTATACTTCTCATACATTTAAACGCATACTCTACTCTCAACCTCTGTCTAGCCTAACACCACTCCCCGTATCCCCTACCTCTCATAAAGCGCATTCCTCTCCTGATCCCTGTCTAGCTGAGCATCTCTCTTTGGTTTCCTATACCGCTCATATAAAACACATTCTACCTTTAACACCTGTCTATCCTATAATAGGATCTCTCCGTTTTCTCGTATCTTCTTATAAACACATACTCAATTCTCCTAACCTAATACCTCTCCGCGTTTTCCTATACTTCTCATATAGACCATACTCCTCTCCTCAACCTCTGTCTAGCCTAACACCCCTCCTCGTTTTCCTATATCTCTCATATAGACCATACTCTACTCCTCAACCTCTGGCTAGCCTAACACCTCTCCTCCTGTTCCCTACCTCTCTCATATAACCCATACTCTACTCAACCTCTGTCTTGCCTAGCACCGCTCCTCCTGCTCCTATACCTCTCATACATATAAACGCATACTCTACTCTCAGCCTCTGTCTAGCCTAGCACCTCTCCACGTATTCTCTATCTGTCTCATATAAAGCGCATCCCCCTCCTTCTGCCGCTGTCTAGCTTAGTGTCAGTCCTCGTATTCCCTATCTCTCCCATATAAACGCATTTTCCTCCTTGGCCCTCCGCATCCACCCTCGTTTTCCCTATCCTTTCCCATATAAACGCAAAAAAGTGTGCCAGCTCTCTTCTAAATAACCTACTCACGCATATTCCGGTTTCCTCTGGTTGCTCTAACCAATTGAGCTACCATAGTAACATTTATTGGTTGAGCCAATAGTTGGTTAAACTGTGACTTAAATTACTTACGACGTTGTAAGTTGCCATTGGGGTATGTCATCTCAAAAATAATTTGAGATCTTCTTGTGGTTGATCAGGAAAAATGTAAGTCAGTTAGGGAATTTAATTCGTTTCGGCAAGCTCAGTTAGTTAGAACAGGACGGAAACTAGAAGATCCGTGGTTCAAATCCCGGCTAGGACATTCAGTTTTTCAGCCGTCTGGTTCTGCCTTTCCAACTTGGTAAGAATAGGTAGAATCAGTTGACTGAAAAATTCAATGCCATAGCCGGGATTTGAACCACGGATCTCCCGGTCTCCGTCCGGTTGCTCTAACCACTGAGCTACCATGGCAACATGCCATTAATTAATTGACCTAATAGTGGTTGCAACTATAAAGCCCGGAACTTAAAGTACTTACAATAAATGTAAGTCGCCATTGGGGTATGGCATCTCAATACAATTTGAGATCTCCTTGTGGTTTACCGGGAAAAAATGCGAATTAGCTGGAGAATTTAATGTCGTGTCGGCATGTTACAATGGTAGCTCAGTGGTTGGAGCAACCGGACGGAGACCGGGAGATCCGTGGTTCAAATCCCGGCTATGTAATTGAATTTTTCAGTCAACTGATTCTACCTTTCCAACCCTGTCCAACACACGGCTTGTGTGAAAGAACAATTAATTCCATTGGTAAGAATAGTTTATAAAAGAGTGAGGAGAGAAGGTGATATGAGTGCAGCACATAAGATTCGTTTTATTATCAGCCTCATACTGAAATACACTTACATTAACTATCTAATTTGCACTAGAGTGCAGGGAGCGGTCTTAATTGTAGGAAACTTCCCATAACAATCTGAACCCGAAGCCATTATTGTAACCATTAGAATAGAGGCAGTCAGAATGACATTAGTACCGTTAACATGCGTCACATCTAACATATTTGAGACCTATTCTTAGTGAACTGCTACATTCCTGATCTTTCTTGAAGTGCAAATGCTACAGGATTTACGTCTAGCAAAACTGGTTTCGGAAAATTCAGTTATTCCTTACCCTCGTATTAGGGAAAGGGTGGCGCTACTGAGTTATTAAATTCCTAGTTTCTGCTCTTCAGTTGATGGTGTTATGAGTGCTGTTATATACGATGACGTAATGAAGAGCAGAGGCATATTGGAAGCTGTAGTTAAGAAAGGAATAAGCAGTAACAAAGGAAGAAAACAGGGTTTACAGTTTCTAGTAGTTATTGGAATTAGATTACTGCATATGCTTCGGAAGTTCTGAATGCTTGTGTTTTCTGTATATTGAGACAGTAGGAGTAGAACCCGCTAGTGATTACTATTCAGTAATAAATAAATAACCTAATTACTTGCTTCATGCAACACAGAATAATAATGATAAGAGGAAAGGGAATATTCAACGTAAATAATATGGGATATTACTGCAATATAAATATTTGTATAATAATTCGTATTTACAACTTCGTATAAAAATTGAAACTGTAAAAGAGGGAATTGTTAGCATTTTGATAGACGGGAAGCAATTAGTGGATCAAGCCGCGGTCAGCTATTAGCGGAGTCCAAGGCTATAAATTCTTGGCAGATACACACAAGAGCTGGGGTTCTGAGAATTGGCCAACCATTGCACGTAGGCTTTAGTATTAAGTAGGGATGGGAATCGAGACAGGTAATTATACTACTTTTGAACTGAGAGCGAGGCACTTGGGTCGAGAGGTGGTGCGCGTGCCGTTCCTTCCAATACCAAACCAACTTTACCGCAGTCCCGACATCACATGTCCCGATTCCCATCCCTAGTATTAGGAGAAACAATGTTGGTCCACTAAGGATCGGATTGGCTACGGAGGGCACTCGGCACTGATCCCATAAGGGGGGGTCATCGGAAGGAAGGATGGATGGATGAGACAAGAGGAGACACCAGGCGGCCGGAACCAGGAGTGACGGCACTGGAATGGCAGGAGTTCTAAGCTTCCAGGAAGAGACTCGCCGGCAGACGGACAGGCAGACCGGCCATCCCACCCCGCACAAAGGTGGTTTAACGCCCCTCCAGGGGGTTCGTATACCCCCGGCAGCCAGCCGAAAGCCGAGGGACGGAGAGAGCCACAAAGAGCATCCTTTTCTCCTGCCACACTGAGCATTTGCAATTGTGTTAACACTTTTAATGGATATTTAACAATATCCAAAAAATAGTGACGAAGACAGCGAGCCAAACGAAAAACTGAGCGTACTCGGTAACGGAATAGGATGCATTTGGTAAATGATAAGTGTGGGAAATAATATGCTCTGTGAGAGAATCAGCGGTATTTTCGCATTAGAGTAAGTATCAGTATTTCACTGGTATGTTTCTCTTGTTAACGCAGATCTTTACACTGATATATCCTTTGCATGCGGATTCGTTATTTTATAATTGTCTACATATACGAACATAAATAATACCCGCCCTTCAATGCAGATGCTACCCAGTCGCCTTCGTATACATATTTCTTACGCGCTCTACACGTGGTCGTGATAAGCGACAACTTCGCCTCTCTCTCTCTCCCCCCCGCGAAATGTCAAGCCTTTTCTTCTTTGGCAGCGAGTATGGTATTTAACCGAATATTAATTTTTACTTTTTCTACTACGTATACTAAGCAGGGAAAGTATTGCATTCCATCTAAAAATTCGACACCGAGATTTCACATGAAATACATGCTTTGAGGTGCCCTGAATCCAAATAAAGCATTTTTGGAAACATGTCTGTATGTGTGAACAGCATAACTCAAAAACGAAAAATTGGATAAATACCAAACTTGGTGTTTCAGGTTAGATCTTTCAAAGATGCGACAAGAAAACTTTAATGAAAATCACCCACCCCAGACTAACCTTTACATGTAACATTTTTCGAAAAAGAGATTTTCTCAAAAATGGTTCTAACTGCTTTTATTAAAATATCATAGGTTTAAGATATTTTCATGGCAAATGAAATGTGTATCTTGAATTTTCTGAGAATGTTCCCAAAAGTCCTCTTCATTCTGAATGACGTTTGCATAACTAGTAAACTAGGATAGACAAAATTTTACTACACAAAAATATAGATCGCGTTAAAGCACATAATTTGTCATATACATTGTTTTGGTGGAGTGAACCATTTCCGAGATATTCCTTGTCATGTGTTTGAATTTTCCAATTGTTGCTTTTTCTCAAATAGTAATTCGTTATGTTTTTTGGGGGGGGGTACTGGATATGCAAAAAGAATGAAATAATCCATATTCCCCTTGCGCCTACAACAAAATTAGCCATAAGATTAACATCTCGATATCTGATTAACATGAAGTAGATGTTAGGAATACGCGATTGTAAAAATAGTTTGTACAAGGGTACAGAAAGTCATGTAAGTGCAACACATCAGATTTTTTAGTTATACTGACCACAGACACGCATGGAGCTTTTCCTACTTTTTTAATTCAGGGGATTTTAAAACGT
This sequence comes from Deroplatys truncata, assembly GCA_030765065.1. Lineage (NCBI taxonomy): Eukaryota > Metazoa > Arthropoda > Insecta > Mantodea > Mantidae > Deroplatys > Deroplatys truncata. The sequence goes on along the minus strand of CM060986.1, from coordinate 195,544,436 downwards.
ATATTTAATGAAACTTCAGTACAGAATTTTTGGATTGAATGCCGATCTTCCTCTACTTACTATAGGTAGCAAAATTAACAAAACCCCGTGTGTCGACGCGTCTCGTTCTATCAGTATTCACTCAGAAGTGAGAACTCAAAGAACCAGTCTGCTCCTGTCATGTATTCAACATATTTGACTCGTTCTGCTCGTTAGCGCTCAGTGCTCATATCCATCAACTCGGATAGTTCGGCTATTAAATTGGGTTCGTGAATCATTTAATTTGGTTGAATAACCGAAAACATTCTAATTGCGATCTTTGGTATAGCTCACCAAAGTAAATTATACCATCGCACTTTCGAGCATTAGCACTACCTCTTAAATGCACTTTTCTCCACTTGATCTCTTACTTGCGTTTTATGGGGGACAGAAATTATAAGGTATCAGCGACGTTCTAACGTTATACCTCCTACTCATACTTTTAACTGCCTATAGACAAATCTATATGACACGAAATTTACAAAAACACACACTTCAGCACTAAAAACAAATCTAAGCTATTTGCAACCTCCAAAAAAGTACATATACATATATTTAACACCTAACGGAATTTTCACTGCTTCACCTATCTTGAAAATCTTTTGTTAACTTACGCTTCATAACATAAGGTACCCAACAACTTCAAAAGTTACCGGTACTCATATTTTATACCCCTTGTGTACAGATATGCAGTGTTTTATTTATCTGAACATGGCTGATTATTTAAAATTTGGCAAAACCTTAAGTAACTTAAGACTTTCAAACATTATCACTAGCTTGTTAGTATGTACACTGACGTGCATAAAAAATGTCCCAAAACCTTAAGTAACTTAAGACTTTCAAACATTATCACTAGCTTGTTAGTATGTACACTGACGTGCATAAAAATGTCCCATTCCCATTAGATCGCCATATGTTTTTCTCTCCGTAAGGTTTACACCTTCAGGTAACCAATCTGTGACTCCATCCAGCCTGTATCAGTTCTCTATTTGACTGCCCGAAGAACAATACAAGGACATACAAACTAACCAAATTTATAATCTATGTGGAATGGAAGGGATGGTACGGATACCGCCTCTATGAAAGAGTTTCGCTATGGAAAAGGAACACAAGGAAAGGCTAAACTGATTTTACAGGAAGGGGTGAAGATTTATTTGCATGTGTGTTTAAACTGAACGACAGCTATGACATTTACATGTATGGGGGCTTTCATCAGCGACGTGGAGACGCAGGTTAAGTTGTTCCTGCTACTAAACGGCAATAAGAAAACAGCAATGTAGCATTAAAATATAATATTTAAGTTGTAATGTTACCCTATGGCAATTTGGCCATACTTTTGGGCCAATCCAGTGGCTGGAATTATACACGGAAAAATAGGTTTGGTCACGCTGGTAGGGGGTGGCGTTAGTTTGTCAATCTCTGCATAAACAGCCCCGTTCCTTATGGGCCACAATAATGCACGCCAGTATACGCAGCTAAAGAATACATTTTCGAAGTTTTGCCTTAGACTTGTAATTAAGTGGTTGAACGCAGGAGAGATTAGGCTTTTGAAAATTATAAGAAAATGTTCTACTCTAGTTGGGTGTTAAATAACGCGATCAAAATTTTATCCAAATCTGACAGCCAGCTAGATTCCCTTCCTTGTGTACCAATCATAACGAAACTCTTCCATATAGGCGGTCTCGAAACCACTCCTCCATTTCATATACATCATGAACATCTTCAATTGGTTAGTTAGTATGTCCCTGTATTGTTTTTCACGCCAGCCACATAGAGAAGCGATACCGACTGGGTGGAGTTAAAAGTTGGTTACCTGAAGGTGAAAATCTTACGGAGAGAAAAGTACTGTGGCGATCTAGGGGAATTGACCACATTTTATCAGCGACAGTGTACGTTTTCAGAACGTAAACACAACTACTCTACCTGAAATGCTTCAGCGAATATGGCAAGAAGTTTAATATTAGCTGGATATTTTTCATGTGTTGGGATATATGTGGAAGCGTGCTAACCTTTTTATGCAAACCTCATGTTTAAATATAAGAAAACTGTATAAAATAAAATCGTAAGAGGAAATAAGAATAACTTAGAAAGAACTCTGTCAAAGTAGAATCGCCATCATATAGCGATCCATTCTAAAGGATTTGACTATCCCCTATTTCCCTTGTACCTATAAGTAAATACGTAATAAAACCATTTCTGCAAATACTTATCTCAATTAGAATGAAGTACATACAAGAATAAACATTTGTAATAATAGTCTGTTGAATAATGTGTAGAGAGAGTCATGTGAAGGTAACATTTTTACTTTCCCTACTACGTATAGTAAGTAGGGGAAGTATTGCATTCCACCCAAAAATTCGATACCAAGATTTCACCGGAAATAGGTACATGTTTTAAGGTCCCCTGAATCCTAAAAAGCATTTTTAGAAAAAGGTCCGTGTGTCTATGTGTCTGTGCCTGTGTGTGTATCTGTGAACAACATAACTCAAAAACGAAAAGTCAGATAAATACCAAACTTGGTTTAGGTTCAGTATCTTTCAAAGATGCGACACGAAGATTTTCAAGAAAATCCCCCCATCCCAGACTACCCTTTACATGAGCATTTTGCGAAAATTTTGATGTTTTCGAAACTGGCTCAAACGATTTTGATTAAAATGTCAAATGTTTAAGATACTTTTATGGCAAATGAAATTATATCTTGAATTTTCTGGGAATATCCCCAAAAGTCTTCATTCTAAATGAATTTTGCATAACTGGTAAACCATAAGAGATAGACAACATTTTACTACACAAAAAATGTAGATCTCGTTAAAACACAATTTATGTCATATACTTTTTTGTCGTGTGAACCATTTCCGAGATATTCCCTGTTATTTGTTTGAATTTTTAATATTTATACTTTTTCTCAAATGGGAATTCGTTATTTTTTTTTTTAATTTATGTCCTACAATATAAAGAGAATAAAATGCTTCGCATAGCAACCAGCTCTTAAGACATTTGACTATCGCTTAAAGCCTACCATATTCGTCTTGCACCTATAAGCAAATAGCAATACGATAGTTTCTGCAAATTTTTATATCGATTATCATGAAGTAGATGGAGAATAAACGTTTGTGAAAATAGTTGTACAAGATTAGGGAAAGTCATGTGAGTGAAACACATCAGAATTTTATCTGTAATAATTTTATTTCATGTCACCCAATTCCAACCAGATATTAAAATTTTAGCATCAACAAATACGCAGAGCTTTTTTTTTCCTTTGCTTCAATTTCAAAACTATCCATATTTAGTACATGAAAATGTATAAGAAATGACGAAAATCGGAATATAGGCAGTATTTTTCCACATGACATTCTAGAAACGATATAAGTTTGTCCCATTTAATGAGTAATTTATTAGTAACGTTCCGGACACACGGATAGACACACACGCACGTGTGCAGCAGCCGTCTTGCTCTCTGAAATGGAAAGAGTTTGCCGCTGAAATGCTTCTTTGGCCCCGAGTAAGTCAAATCTATGCTATGTCCTGGCTACAGGGAGGATGCTTCGAATTATCCCCAGAACGCTTTCTGCATCACTGGTTAACATTGATGGGACTTTCTTGACGTTTTGTTCATAATGCTCAGCGGACCGTGTAGGGATATTTCGAAGGAGATGTTCGTTTATCCATAGTAAGGGTGACGTCACTCCTTTGGCCGTGTGCACCATTCTCGTTAAACAGAACCTTCAGGGACCGCGGTAAGAATTTGACAGGGGTTATCATCATACTGCGGTGCACCAATGTTCACCGCAGTTTTAGGTGATCGTGGTTAGCTGACAGGCGCTCACATTGGTTCACTGCAGGTAAATTCTGTTGAACGCATGCATGTGCTTGGTCAGCGTGCAATGAAAGAAAGCAACAGAAGACCTAGGTTTCTCTAATATGTTATTAAATTTAACATAGATAAGATAAGATAACATAGAAAGTACAGAGATAGAACCAATACATTTAAGATGGACACGTGAGAAATGCTGGCCTTACAATTGATTGGAAAAATATGCTGAACTATGTTTTACACTAAGTTCCATTTAGCATAATCGAAATTCACCTTCTGAAAGATAGGCGGAAAAAAGAAGGGGAAAATATTATTCCCACACAAAACTTGAGCTCGAAACCTCCTAAATATTAGGTGCACACGCTACCTCCACACCACGATGACTTCATACTTGTTGGCATTGACCTCTATAGGTCATCTGTGCAATTAATGTATCCTAATATTCCTGAAACTGTACAAATTGCACTATTTTATTGGTTTCCTTATTTATTTCTTGTTCTTGGAACTATGCTTCAACTATTATAATTATGATACGTAACGCCGTGATTGTGTGGATTTTCGTTACGTTTTAGGTCAGGATATTTAACGCATCTGTTGTACAAAAAACCTTAAGGAATTAAAAATTATAAAACACATTAATGTAACGTTATCAGTATGCATTCGTTGACCAAAATGACGTTTTTCTTTTAGTTGGGAGTTCTAAGTATGCCGTTCCACCATTTTAACATTTCAATAACAATGAAGTTGGAGATCATTGACGAGAACTGGTCGATCATGGCCGGTGAGATTTAACCGCGGCAAAATCCTCGATAAACTTTTACCGTCGTGATGTACAACAAATTACCGTTCATCGCGGTAAAGTCCAGATTTTACCACGGTAAAAATCTTAATCGAGAATGGTGCACACGGCCATAACAAGGTTTCGAAGTACTGCATCTGACTAGCAATGGCATTTTATGTACCACGAGCGCAATGGATGTATGGTAAGTCATGGCCTACTCACTCGCTCTACTCATTCTTTATACCTACAAAGTACTCTTACAAAGGCTTGTTCATCTATCTACTTCTGGATAATGTAAATAAACCTTCATTACACATTTACACGTTTAGTTGTAGATATTAGAAGAACACAGTTGGCTAAAGCGGTAGTCAGGTTTTAAAAAGCTGATCTGCATATGATGTCTTTGAAATTTCATGCTCTTTGCATGACCACGAGGAAAACAATAGCGAATTACCATTTGAAGTATTTGAAAATTGAAACCATTAACAAATGTAAATGATTAACGTCAACCATAAACCTTAACTTGTGTGTTTTATTCAGATTTATATTTTTTGTGTAATAAGGTTTTCTGTCTTTTACGGTTTATCTGGCCCCGTAGCTCAGTCGGTAGAGCACCTGCCTGCTGTCCAAGGGTTCGATTTCCGGGTGGGGGTGGGTATTTTTATATAGCCAAGATTATTACTTATCCTCCTCAGAGTCTGGAAGTATGAATGTGTATGTGATCTAATGATAAAAACACAAAGTGCAAAATACCCAACGACAACCGAATATGAGTCAACACCATTGCCTTAGGCAATAAGTTCCAAAGGAAAGGCCGCCAATAAGACCAAGTAGTTAAAGGCGCGGTATAAATGGAACACAACACTTCACAGGTTGTTCTCAAAAACTTCAAGATATACATTTTGTTTGAAATGCAAATATCTTAATAGTAATTTAATCAAAATAATTAGAGCCATTATGAAAAAAAATCTGATGTGTTACACTCACATAACTTTCTCTTCTCTTGTACAAACTATTTTTACACACGCTTATTCTCCATATGCTTCATGTTAATCGAGATGTCAATCTTATTGGTAATTTTCTTGTAGATGCAAGGGGAATATGGTAGGTTTTAAGCGATAGTGAAATATTTTAACGCTGGTTGCTATGTGGCGCATTCCATTCTCTTTGTATGTCCAGGACATAAAAAAAATGAATAACGAATTTGAGAAAAAGTATAAGTATTAGAAAATATGAGGGAATAACAAGTAATATCTCGAAAACGGTTCACTCGACAAAAGAAATGTATATGACATAAATTGTGTATTTTAACGCGATCTACATTTTTTTATAGTAACATTTTGTCTATCTCTTATGGTTTACCAGTTATGCAAAAGTCGTTCACAATGAAGAATACTTTTGGAGCCATTCCCAGAAAATTCGATATATGCATTTTATTTCTCATGACAATATCTTAAACATATGATATTTTAATCAAAATCGTTAGAGCCATTTTTGAGAAAATTAAAATTAACGAAAAATGTTCCATTTAAAGGGTAGTCTGGAGTCGGGTGATTTTCTTGAAAACCTTCGTGTCGCATCTCTGGAAGATACTGAACCTAAATACCAAGTTTGGTGTTTATCCGACTGTTCGTTTCTGAGTTATGCTGTTCACAGACGCACACATACTCACACGGACACGTTTCCAAAAATACTTTTTTTGGATTCAGGGGACCTCAAAACATATTTTCCGGTAAATTTCTGGGTATCGAATTTTTGGGTGGAATACAATACTTCCGCTATTTACTATATGTAGTAGAGAAAGTAAAAAAAAATGGAAACTTTTCCATGTTAAGGATAGTTTGGGGAAGAAGAGGTTTTCTTAACATTTTAGCATCATCGTTCTAAAATGTTGAACTAAAAAGCAGTTTGATATTTAACAGCCTGTTTGGTTTTGAGTTATGGCGTTCATACACACTCAACACACCACACATATCTTTTCCCAAAACTGCTTTTTACTTCCCCTACCACGTACAGTGGCTACAGTAGGTATTGCATTCCACCTAAGAATTCGATATGGGGAGATTTCATTCGAAAGAAAATTTTTTTTTAGAAAAATATCCGTATGTGTGTCTGTGAATAGAATAACTAAAAACAAAAAGTTGGATAAATACCAGTTCATTACCTTTCAAAGATGTGACAAGACGATTTTCAAGAATACCCCCACCCATACTACCCATTAAATGGAACGATTTTCGAAATTTTTTATTTTTTAAAAAATCACTAACGATTTTGATTAATATACCGAATATTAAAGATATTTACATGGCAAATAAAATGAATTCCAGTTTTTAAACATTTTACTATCGCTGTTCTCTTTATATCTATAATGAAATGTGTACTGTAGCTATTCCTGCAAAGGTTTATTTGGATTAAAATATAGTAGAAGGAGAAATAAGCTTTAGTAAGAATAGAATAGAAAATAAAGATAGAAGGTACAGAAAGCCATGTGTATGTATCACATAGATTTTTAGAAAAAGGTCCATGTTTGTGTCTGTCTGTGTGTCTATGAACAGCGAACACAAAAACGAAAAGTAGGATAAGTACCAAACTTGGTATTTAAGTTCAGTATCTTCCAAGGATGCGATAAAATGTTTTATAAGAAAATCCTTTCACACCCAACTACCCTTTACATTTGTTTGTAATGATATTGATTAAAATACCATATATGAAAGATATTTACATGACAAATAAAATGTATATCTTCATTTTCTGGGAATATCGGAAGGAATTTTCTATCATTTTGTATAGCTGGTAATCGATAGACGAAAACGTACTACACAGAAATGTGGAACTCTTTACACAACACCCCCCCCCCAGGGGCTCACCTTGTGTGAGTACGGGTTTGGCCTACCCGGGGTGCCCGAGCCACTCATAGCCATATTCACCCATTCATCCCCGTCCGGTCGAGGTGGATTCGTTCTCGTGACCGGGGGACACAAGGTAGGCTCTCGTGCGTTCTTTGCATTTCGTTCATACCACACCTCGCCATCGTTTCTTTCTTCCCTTGTAAATTTCCGACCATTTCGCAACACGACATTCGCACATCTCCTTTTCTTCCTCGCCGGCCTACCTTGCGTACGAAACGCCAACAAACTTTTTGTTTTATTTTACCATTATATTTATCCTCCGTGGACAACCTGACGGATACCCGCGCACTGGGTGCGCAGCTAGGTGAGTGAGTAATGGCGTCATCCCCACCACCCGGGGTCGTCATGTAGGGTATGTGTTCGTATCCACTGTTCAACTGCAGTCCCGCGGGGGGGGGGGCATTGAATGAGCTGCTGAATTCTGAAGTCCAAGCAGAAACTACGTAAAGAAGATTTTCTCAAAGACCCTCCGCGTGCGCGCGGTAAGAAAAGTTCACCTTCTCCTCGAAGGTCGCAGTCCCAGGATGTTCCTAGAACAAGCCGCGATCAGCGGCCCCCTTCACCCCTTGCCACCCAGAACCGATTCTCGGCGCTTGAATCGGTTTCTGGCTCTGAGTGGGTGGGCCCTCCCTTCAAGGAGCCTATGGAGTCTGACCAACTCTATACAAAAAGCCCGATCCCCAAGGTTAAGCAAAAAGTTATTTTGAGCCGCCCTTCTAAGTAAGAAGCTTATCCCTTTTATTCATGGCTATCCTTACCTGGAATTTACGTGGTGTACGATCGCATAGGGCGGAACTGCAACCTTTATTGCGTTCCCAATATCAATATCAATATCAATATCAATTTATTGTCATTAAACAGTTATACAACTGCAATAGACATTGTCAGTATATACAAAAATACAAATTAATAATACAACATAAACCACACCTTGTGCAACTTTTACAGCAAAAAAGTAACAATTAAATATTAATATCAGATGCATTAAAAACAATAAATTCATTAATAGAATAAAATGGATTATCCACAAGCCAACAATGCAATCGCTTACAAAATATTTTATAAGGCAAATCTTTTACAGCTTGAGGTAGCTTGTTAAAAAGTTTAATGCCAATATAGTAGTAACTTTGAGAAGTTCTCTTAAGTCTATGCTGAGGAATATCGATCATTTGACCATTACGGATATTATAATTATGAATATTGGATCTCGTGTCATACAAATGTTGATTCTGTTTCATAAAACCCAATACAGTATAAATATACAAATTTATAACAGTCAAAATATTATATCTTTTAAAATAGGGTTTACAGTGTGTTCTAGTAGTTATCTTAGCCATAATTCTTATAGCTTTCTTTTGCACAAGTAATACATCTTGGATATATGAGCTATTACCCCAAAGTAAAATACCATAATTAATAATACTGTGAAAGTATGCAAAATATGAGACACGTATATACTCAAAGGGTACACAATTGACTAAGTTTCTCATCAGGAATAAAACCCTTGACAACTTTCTGCATAAAAATGTAATGTGTGACTCCCAGGTTAAAAATCTATCAATAAAAATGCCTAAAAACTTTACATTAGTACAAAGATTTGGGACAACAACATTATTTAAAGTAAAAATTATATTTTTAGTTTTAGAATCATTAAGTAAAAACTTATTTGCTTGAAACCATTGTGATATATACATTATATTATTTTGAACCTCAGTTTCAAGATACTGTATATTTGCATTGTTGTGAATAAAAGTTGTGTCATCAGCAAATAATATGGTTTTAGATTCAGTATTGAATGGTAAATCATTAATCATGATTAGGAATAGCAGAGGACCTAGGATAGAGCCCTGAGGAACACCGCACATTACTGAAGCCACATCCGAGACCTTATCATTAATCTGAACAACTTGTTTGCGGTTAGAGAGATAAGAAGAGAGCAATTTATTAGGCGTACCACAAATACCATAATGTGCTAATTTATCTAACAGTATACAGTGATCCACACAATCAAAGGCCTTGCTTAAGTCACAGCATGTGACCCAAGCAAAGCTCTTTGATTCAAAAGTATTCGTTATATTATCAATAAATAATCGAACTGCATCAATAGTAGATTTACCAGCCCTAAATCCAAATTGATCGATAGAAAAGACCTTGTTTTGTTCAAAATAGGAATACATCTGGTTGTGGATTAATACCTCAAATATTTTAGAAAACACTGGCACCAGAGATATCGGTCGATAATTTTCCAATAATGATTTATTACCTTTCTTATGAACTGGTATTATTTTTGCTAATTTGAGTTTACTTGGAAATATGCCCTCAGTGAAGCATTTATTTATACAGATAGTTAATGGCAACACAATATAACCAATTATTTTCTTTAAAAAATTATTTGAAATATCATAGATATCTCTGGAATCAGAGTTATGCATTTTAGCAACGGCGTTCAACACATCATCACATGACACTTCCTTAAGTTGAAAAGAAACTACAGGCACCTCACAATTTGACAAGTAATCAAGCGCCAGTTTATTAGGCTTTGAAATATTTCTCTTTACCTCTTGTACAGATTCTATAAAAAACCCATTAACCTGATTAGGAGAAAAATGAATAGAAGCAGACCTTTCACCTTTGACCGTTCTATTTATAACATTCCATGCAGCTTTAACTTTGTTATTAGAGATTTCAATAAATTTAGCATTTGCAAGTTTCTTGGCTTGTGACATTAATATTCTATATTCGTTTCTAATCCGCTTAAAAGCATTTTTAGCATCTTCAGTGTGTGTACATTTATATATATTGTAACAGAATAGCAAATATTTCCTCATCTGTTTAAGGTCAGAAGTAAACCAAAATTTGTTTGTGGTTTTACCACGAGCTTCACCATTAAAATATCTAACATTCCTTTTAGGAAAACACAAATTGAATAGCATTAAAAACATAGTTAAAAATTCATCAAAAGTACGCTCAGCATTCAAATTATTACCGAGTCGAATCGTCCTCCATTCAGTTTGAGATAGACAATCGATAAAATAAATAAATTTATCTTCACTGTATGGTCTAATAAAACGAGTTATATATTTGAGTTTAGTCACAGGCTGTAAAAATGATAAAACTAGAGCAGAATGGTCAGATAGCATAGGGTCAATAACCTCAATATTATACCGCTGCGTATCTAAATTGGTTACAATGTTGTCTAAACATGAGTTGATTCTTGTAGGTTCAGAATTGGTACAGAAATGCCCAACAGATCTAAGCAAATTTTTAAACTGATAGTTTAATGAACATTCATCAATCATATTAATATTGAAATCCCCACATAGGACTACATTAAATTTTTCTCTATTGAAATGTATAAGCATTTCCTCAAGATTATTCATAAATATTTCGGGATCACCACTGGGTGAGCGATAAAGACTAATTATAACTATTTTGAGGTGAGTTACATAAATCGCCACTACTTCAATATGTTTTTCAATACAAAATTTAGTTACATCAATTTCAGAGAAGCTGATTTCTTTAGACACAAAAATACATACCCCACCATTTTTAATTGCCTTACGACAAAAAATAGCTGCCATTGTATAACCTTCAATGTGATACACATTACTTTCACCATCACTTAACCAATGTTCTGCAAAACATAAAACTTTATAGTCTTTTTCACTACATAATATTTCAAGTTCATTAATTTTGTTCCTAATACACTGTATATTAATGAAAAATACATCATGGGTCATGTGAGCTGCTACAGAATTAGTTGCATCTATGTTTTGTCTGGGTTTATTGGCCGAGGAGGATGAAAAAAACGCCTCACACGAGCGTTACTGGGCCACACATTAGGATTTAAAGCAGCTGCTAAGTGCTCTTCATGTATGTCAATTTTAAATGATGAGTATAAATCAGGATTCCGAGATGGTAATGGATGCACACAAACTTCCGGAAAACTTGGTTTTAAAAAATCACTTACATTCTCAGGTTTCGTATCAGGCGTAAGTCTATAAACATGTAGAGATACACATTTAGGTACCCCTTTAAGTTTATTATTTCCTGCATCCACAGTAACACTATTGCCAATTACAGTAGGTGTTTTGCGTTTATTACGCTTACGGACAACATCGCTCCACAATTCAGAAGGTGAATTTTGTGGTTGTATCATCACATTTGACCCATTTTCACTGATGGCCACATTAGACTCACATACTAATTTAGCGTTTGTATTGTCGTTACCTTCCATTGGCAAAGCACTGTTATCAATTTTATTTACCGCGTCATTATTGGAACACGGCATTTTATTTACTTGACTGTCCACTTCACTCACTTGCATATCAGTGTTTAATAACGGTCTTGCTGGTGATACCACTTGCTGCATAAGAATGTTTACTTTTTCACGCAATTCACTTATAATGCAGTCCTTCTGATGAACCACGTATCTAAAAATACGTATGTCAATTTTGTCCGATGCACAGACTTCACTTAAAGCATCAAAAAAGCCACGTCCACGTCCACGTCCATGTCCTTGTCCTTATCCTTATTATTTAGTTCATTCGCGACATCACAACATCTTATTGTATTGTCATCAATAAATTTTATACTGGTTATTAATTTAGCACAACTCAGATGATATTGATTGTCACACTCACTACACTTTAAACCGTTTACCAATTTAGATTTACATCGTTTACAGCAATTCAAAACTCCACTTGCACTGTTACTACTGTTAGAGGCAACCATATTGAGGTTAAATGCGGAGCAAACGCTCGCACGACCGTACACGACGAGAGGCCACACCTATGGTCGTGTGTTTGCAGAAGACTAAGCTTCGCCCTCACGATCCTTTTGATCTCCGAGGGTATTCTCCGGTTCGCTACGATCTTGAACCGGATGAGGGTACTCCTGATCATGGAGGTGTCATGTTATTAGTGCGTAACGACGTTCATTTTCAAACTCTCACTCTTACGTCCGACTTGCAAGCTGTTGCCGTTAGGCTTCAATTACCCGGCTTTTTCTTTTCCGTTTGCTCTGTGTATTCACCTCCATCGTCTCCCCTCGCTCATGCGGACATTCGCGATATCCTGTCTGCTCTCCAACACCATTTCTTCTGTTGGGAGATTTTAATGTCCTTCACCCCCTGTGGGGTTCGCCAAGGGCTTGTGCGAGGGGAACTCTTCTTTCCGACATTTTTGATCAGCTCAACCTCTCCATCCTCAATACAGGATGTACGTTTCTGTCTGATTCTTCTGGTACATTCTCTCACTTGGACTACGCCGTTTGCTCACTCCAGCTTGCTAGTCGTCTGCAATGGAACGTCGTCGCTGACACTTACTCCAGCGACCATTACCCCTGGATCGTTTCTCTTCTGTCTCACCACGTCCAGCATTCCAGAGTACCTACCTTGATATTCAGAAAAGCCGCCTGGAGGTTGTATTCCAGCCTAGTGTGTTTTGCGGACCAGCCCTTCATTAAAGTTAACCAAATGGTGCAGCACCTTACCTCTACGATGCTATCTGCAGCCGAACGCACAATTCCCCGTTCGTTCTCTCACCCTCGGCGTATTCCTGTTCCGTGGTGGAACGAGGACTGTCGGGACGGCGCTCGTGCCCGTAGAACTGCACTTAGGGTGTTTCGGCTCGTCGCATTATTCAGAATAGCAAGAAGGCGTCCTGTATTCGTTTTGTCGAATCTTTTAATCGCTTCACGTCTTCCCCTTTTGTTTGGGATAAACTTCGTCGCTTCTCCGGTAGAGTGCCGCATTGTACTGTGTCTGGCCTTCAGGTTTCCAATGCCACCATAGTGGATCCGGCTGCCGTTGCTAACACTCTGGGTGCTGCCTTTGAGGCGGTTTTCAGTTCTGCCCATTATTCCGCCGGCTTTCGCACTCTCTAAGACCGGCTGGATTCCGAGACCTATAATTTTCGGTCTACTAATAAGCAGTGTTATAATGAACTTTTCACACTGAGGGAGAGTGAACACGCTCTCCATTGCTCTCGGACTCCGCTCCTGGGCCGGACGGCATTCATGTCGTGATGTTAAAGAACCTTTCAGCCGACAGTAAGCTCTTTCTCTTACAGGTCTATAACCGTATTTGGCAAGACGGCCATTTTCCTTCCGTTTGGCGCGAAGCCACCATTGTCCCTCTACTTAGGCCTGGGAAGGATAGCCAATTACCTTCCAGCTACCGCCCTATCTCCCTCACCAGTTGCATTTGCAAGGTGATGGAGCGCATGATCAACGGGCGGTTGACATGGTGGCTTGAGTCTCAGAAACATCTAGCGAACGCTCAGTCCGGATTTCGTCGCCATCGCTCTACCGTTGACCATCTGGTGTCTCTGCCGACGCATATTATGAACAGATTTCTGAGAAAGTGTCAAACAGTGGCTGTATTTTTTGACCTGGAGAAAGCTTATGTTACTTGTTGGAGGGGCGGCATTTTACTTACACTTCACGCATGGAAATTCCGCGGCCGTCTTCCCATATTTCTCCGAGAGTTTATGACGGACCGCGTCTTTCGTGTAGGTGTGGGCTCGGTTTTATCTAGTCGTTTTGTTCAAGAGAACAGTGTAACGCAGGGCTCTGTACTCAGTGTCACACTTTTTGCGATAGCTATCAACCCTATTGTTGATTGTATTCCAGCTGGCATTTCCTCGTCCCTTTTCGTTGACGATTTTGCTATTACTTGCAGTTCACGACGGACCTGTCTGCTCGAATGGCGTCTCCAGAGCTGTATCGACCGTCTCTACGTTTGGAGTAACGCCAACGGCTTTACGTTCTTCGCCGAGAAATCCGTCTGCATCAATTTCTGGCGCCGGAAGGCTTTCCCTCCGCCCTCTCTCCATCTTGGGTCGGAGATACTTCCATTTGCAGACGAGGTGAAATTTTTGGGGTTGATCTTTGATCGAAAGCTGAGCTGGACTTCTCTTGAATACCATTCACCATCGTGGCATAAGAGTCGCTACGGGGGCCTTTCCAACCAGCCCTGTACCTAGTCTATATGCTGAAGCTGCAGAGCCTCCGCTGTCCTTCAGGCGTGAGATGCTTTTGTGCAGCTATGCATGCCGACTCTCAAGCTTTGTGACCACCCGTCCTTCGACTTATTTTTCGAGGACTCGCTTGATCGACAATATTTAGTTAGCTCCTCTGCTTTGCTCCCTCCAGGGGTTCGGTTTCGACAGCTTCTTCGGCATTTGGACGTTACGCCAGCGCTGGCCCTTCCCAGGGGGGAAACGCGTTTTACTCCTTGGTTGCTCGCTGAGGCCCACTGTCACCAGTTCTTAGGTCAGCGTTTTTAGAACTTCAGGCGCAAATCGGGAACCTTCATTTTATATATACTTATGGATCTAAGACTGATGTTGGAGTAGGGTGTGCCTTTGTTTTTGGTCAACATAGTTTTACCTTTCGTTTACCTGGGCAATGTTCGATTTTTACCGCCGAACTTTTTAGTATTTATCAGTCACTTTTACACATCCAGCGGTATGAGTTACGGCACTGTGTTCTTTGCGCGGACACCCTGAGTGTCCTTCAGAGTATTAACGCGCTGTACCATTACCATCCACTCGTACAGCGCATACATGATCTCCTCCACTCGCTCGGTGTTTCTGGCACCAGCGTCTCCTTCGTGTGGATTCCGAGTCTTGTGGGCATCTGAAGTAACGAGTCTGTCGATGCCCCTACCAAATGGGCGCTTTTATGACCCAGATGTTTTACCTGTATTGCTCCCTCCTCAGATTCTTATGTTATTTTACGCCACCGCATCCTCTCGGTTGGCGCGATGAGTGGGCAGCTCTTAGGGGGAACAAGTTGCGGGAGGTTAAACCTCTACCGGTTGTCTGGGTCACCTCTTCTCGTGTTTTTCGTCGGGAAGAGGTGATTTTAACGCGACTTCGTATCGGACATTGCGTTTTTAGTCAGAGACACTTGCTTAGTGGTGATCCCGCACAACTCTGTGATCCGTGTGCGGCACCCTTAACGGTGCGTCACATTTTAACAGAGTGTCAGGTTTTAGCTCAATTGCGCGTTCGTGTGTGTCTGCCTGTTGGTATAGCCAAAGGTTTGGCAGACGACGCGCATGCTGTAGAATGTCTTTTACGTTTTATCCTTGACAGTGGTTTTATTCGACGCATTTATTGCGCTGAGCGTCTTTTAGTTTTGTGATTTTATATTGTCCATTTTAATGGGGGGCTGTTCACCCTTGGGGTCATATGGCGCTCTGGTCCCTAGACTTCTACAGTTCCTGACACTTAGTTTAAAGTTTTATTGTTTGACTTACAAAGTTTTTAGTGTGGTAGTTTTTAGACTTTGTTATGGTTTTTATTGCTTCGACTTAGCGGGTTTGTGTCCCGTGTTTTAATTTCTAGATTTTAAATTTTAATCATTGTAAGGGCGATGATGACCTTAGCTGTTTAGCGCCCTTAACCTCCATATCATCATCATCATCATCATCATCATCATCATCATTTACAACACACAATTTATTTCAAATAAGTTTTTTGTGGCATAAGCCATTTCTGAAATATACATTACTAATGGTTTGAATTGATCATTACTTGGTCATTCTCTTAGTCTTGTCAACATTTAGCTGTTTCCGGCAATTTCATGGAAACAGTATGGAATTTTAAGGCCAGCGTATAGCGTCCAGTTCTTCAACATTTGACTATCGCTGCTGGCTTTGTATCTATAAAGAAATGTGTAATGTAGCTATTTCTGCAAACGTTTATTTGAATTAAAATATGGTAGATGGAAAAATAAGCTTTAGTAAAAATAGTTTATATACCCCTAATAAAGATAGATGATGTAGAAAGTCATGTGACTGTACCATAACAGATATTTTTTATTCGGAGAGCCTCAGAACGTGGATTTCCGGTGAAATCTCGCTGCTGAGTTTTTGAGTGAAATGCAATAGTTCCTCTTTTTTTATTTTATTTATAGATGGTCTATTTGGCGTGAAAGACCGCAAATTTTGCTCAGAGGTCTCTTCATAAGACTTGAGGTTCTTTTACATGCCGTAAATCTACGACACGGGACCACCGGCTTTACTTCCCTTCCGAAGGAAGCCTTGCTAAGGATTTTTACGCCCGAAAAAAATCCATCACCCTCCGCCGGGTTTCGCGACCTCTGGAACAAGGCGCTAGCATGATACCCCTAGACCACGGACAACAATAGTTCCTCTACTTGCTATAGTGGGTAGGATGACAGAGAAAGTAAAAACGTGTTATTTATTCAGTTTTGAAGCTATGTTGTTTACATATAGATGTAGACATGCGTGGGCACATGCATATTTTCCTACGCATGACTTTTTTTTTAATTTAGATAACCTCAAATTTGCAATTTCAATTATGTATCCGTATAAAATTTGGGTTTGAGTGCAGTACTTCCTCTACCTTCTTCAGCGTTATAGCAAGTAAAATAAGTTTTAATGTCTATTTGGGAAACAATGCATCAGCAGAAGCTTTGAGAGAGAAAGAAGTGTGCAGATGGATGGATGGATGGATGGATGGATGGATGAATGGATGCTCATAGTTTAATAGGGAGGATCACACGGGGAGATCCATTTAATAGTGGATACTTATCCATTCTCATATCGTCGTCCTCTGTGGTGTAGTGGTTACCATGCTAGCCTCTATTTCCAGAGGTCGCGGGTTCAAACCCGGCGGAGGGCGATGGATTTTTTTTTGGGGGGGGGGTAAAAATTCTTAGAATGGATTCCTTTAGAAGGCAAGTAAAGCCGGTTGTCGTAGATTTACGGCACGTAAAACAACCTCAAGCCTAATAAAGGGGTCTCTGAGCAAAATTACCGGTCTCTCACGCTCAATATAGAATGGGACGCTAAGGACCACAGCAGTTAAAAAGTGTCCATAAAAGAAGAACTCAATTAATTAATCATTTTGGTATCACCATGGTAATAAATAAATATACTTACCTGCATAGAATAATATTCCCACAGAGTCGAAGTGTGAAACATACAAGCAAAGTTTTCTCATGTACTATATTATTTTCTCTCTTCACTATGACCATGGCCAGTTGACGGAGGCACACCTAGCACCTCGAACCCCAATGGGTCGATCTTTTGTGCATACATCCCTGAGGGAACCGCAGGAGACGTATGGGCTGCAGAGCAGGTTGACGCAAGTCCATAGAGACGCGTAGAGTTCCCTAATATTTCCAGATTTGACCATCCGGCCACAGAAGGTTGCTCGGATATATCCCTCTAGTAGGACCGGAGAAATACGACCCACTATGGGAGCTCGACAGGTTCCCTCTAGCAGGGTCGAGAAGTTCCAATTCGCAAGCCTCTGTTCCATTGGCCGACACCGACTGAAACACAGCCTCGGAAATGTTGAGGTAATGGGGGAGAGAGGAAATTCGTGGTAGAATACACCAGCATTCGCCTGTGCCAACCAACGAAAACTACAAAGAAGAAGAAGGGAAAAAAACTTGGTCAGAGTGGCCGGCCACCGTGAATCGAACCTGGAGCCTGCAAGACTCACTTGTTACCACGGAGCCATCTGAGACCGAGGTCTCGCTCTTTTAACTTTGGGCCATTTCACATAGCTTTCACAGCCACTTCATACCTTACTCTCGACTTACTTGGCAAAAGCTTACATTGAATCACAGAGAATAGTATGTTTATTGAATGATATTATTTATAAATCAACGATGACATCATGAACGCAGATAAGATAAGTAGCCATTATTACATGTTCGCGGATAAAATGTGGTGTGTAACTAGTGTGATATGAAATTAATGATCTTTCTCATGTAATTCAGAATTCGACTTACGCCTCGTTCTTGCAAAACAAATTCCATACGTAATGATATTCATATGCCACTAGTTTCGGTGTAGATTTTAAGAAGCTTATTTGTATTTTAAAGAGATCTCTTAAATTTACTTCTGTAAACTCGTGAAAACAAAAACTAACCGTGCTGCCGTTCCATTGTAAAAGAGCAATAACACCATTCATTTGTTTCTGTAATGTGTGTAAGCTTTAGTTGCTTTTAAAATGATCTGCAATCGAACAGAAGTAAACATTAAATGCTATACTTTCATGATAGAGGCACGCTTGTAGGACATTAAACACTGTACAAACATTTTGGGGAAAAAGACAATAAAATGCTCAAGTATCTGTCATATAAATGAAGAGGCAGTTATTCTTCGGAGCTTTGGAGAGAATCTGCAGTAAAAATATGATGTTTAGCGATCACAAAGCGTTCTGTTTCCATTATCGTTTCGCAGTCATACTACAGAATATTAAAATTTCTACGTACTTCATTTTCATTACTTATAATTACATAGAAATGTAATAAACATTTTGTGAAAGAGCAATAAACTGTTAGCCAGCAATGAACTTGTAAAAACGAGTGATAAGTTTTATGTTTTAAAAAATATGTTTGTTTTTTAATTGAGAGCGTTTAAAAATATACCAGTGGAATTTTCAAGCACGGTTAACGCTTCAAACGTGTTAACAAGATCTGAAATTTATCTGCAGACTTTTTAACTAACTTATGTTGTTTCTCAGATTTCTAAAATGTTACAAGAATCAGAGACAAAAAAGACATTCTGAAAGAAAATTACTCCTGATACGTCTAATCCAAATAGTAAATAGAAGTGAAAGAACTTTTATTGTGACAGTTGTAAAATATAACAATAGCATGGTCCTGTTGGCCATACATGATTTACCTGTCTCTGGAATCTTACAATAAGAGCATAATACTAAATACGAGATATACATTTTGTAACTACATACCAACATAATGGAGAAAAAAAATAAGAAGTATGAAAAACAAATTACAAACCTAGCATCAAATATATACAGTGCTCTGACGCTTAAGAACTCGCTCTTATGTACCCTCCCCCAATTTTTCGTTCTCCAAGGCAATTATCCTCCTCTGTGAAATCCTGGATAAAAAGACACCATTTTGTGATGTCCAGCGACCAACATTACATCCAAGCAGGCTTGGAAAATAGTAAGTAGTAATTGGATTTCGAAGATGATGTGAATGTTCTGTAAGTTTTGCCTTGTGTTCTCCAAAGTTACAAACACAACACACACACACACACACACACACAGACACACACACACACACACACACACACAAAGACAGTGGCCCATTTTACTTTCTCTGGTACCTGCCTATGTTAGACGAGGGTATGTATTGTATTCCATCAAAAAATTCGATATATGGGGTTTACTGCAAATACACGTTTTAAGGCCCTCTGATTCAGAAAAGTAAAAATTAAAAAAAAAAAAGTACGCGTATGTGTCTGTCTGTCTGTGTCTGTGTCCGTTCGTATGACTTTTTGTCAACAGCATAAATCAAATAAAAGCTGGATAAATTCTGCTTACTTAAACTCTTTTTGGTTTGATTTTATCAAATGGCTCTAACGAATTTTCTTAAAATCCAACAGTTTTAAGATATTTACATGACTAATAAATTGTATACTTTGAATTTAATATAATTAACTAGTGGACTGTGAGAGATAGACGAGTACTTACTACATAAGAAATGTATCCCTTGAGATAGGATAGGACTAGTAGAGGAGGGGGGCTTAGTACCTCGACCTACGCAGATCTTTTGTACCTAGGCCTCTGACGGGCGCTCCGGGAGGGAGGAATGAGGTGAGAGAGACAGAGAGTGGCCGGACCAGGAGACACGGAGGCAGAGGGAAGGGTCCCTACCACTTACAGATTTAAACTCCCCGAATGGCAGCCGGCTCCCCTTCCCCCGGGATTCCAACCCTTTCAGCTGCCGCGGTGCGGGCGCTGCTGACCCCTAACACTCCTGGTACTTCGGACGTTACTAGAAGTACGCCGGGCAGAACATTCGAGCCCCTCCCGGAAGAGAGTTGTTCGGATTGGGTTGGACTCGGCTGGGCTGTGGTTCCCGATACCCATGGGAGATTGGGTACGCCTGGCTGGTTTTGCGTCCAGGCGGGATTTGTGAGACGCTCTGATGTTTTCCAGCACCAACCACGAGTGACAACTGGTAGTCAGAGCTGGGTACTGCCGGCGTATCCACTTCCGTCTCTGCCCTTTCCGCCACGGAGTGTATCAGAGTATAAGATAGATGCTGCCTTAATGGAAAAGCCCACGAGATTATCTCCTGGGGTCAGAGGGTGAGGGCTGAGTAGTCAGTCCAGATCCCTTGGTTATCCCCTCCCCCCGTGGGCTTACACATCCTCTGGAGGGCCCGGGACCCGGAGACCGCCCCCATTCCCGGGGATGAAGGTTTAGTCAGAGCATCCGTTTCCCCTGCCGTGTACAAGCCGAAGCCTCCCACCAACACTTTGAAAGAGACCAAGCAGATGAAAGGTGAAGTGAAATGAGAATGGAGGTGAAATGGAGGGACAGAAAATTCGAGGATTGTAATGATCCTTCCCAACATTCGCCTAACGACCCAAGCAAAACCCCGAAGAAAATCCATGGGTCTAGAATCGAACCCGCGACCTCCCGAATGTAGGTCACAGACGTTACCGTCTGCGCTAGGCCGCTCAGTTAAAACTTTATTATACACAATTTATCTGTAATTATTTTTGTGGCATTAGCCATTTTCCAGATATTCGTTGTTATTGGTTTGAACTTTTCAAAGCGTTGTCATTTTTTTTTCTTTTTTTTTACGTGGGGCAGCCTTCAGTTGTTTCTTGCAATGCTATGGAAAGAGCCAACACCAGCATATAAAGATCTGACTATCGTTTCAGCTTCCTGAACCCTCCTTGTACCAACAACGGAATGTGTAATGAACATCATTTCTCAACAACCATAAGCTATATAAATAATTAAGCTTTTGTGAAAATATATCGTAGAAGAGATACAAAAATAATTGATAATGATCAGAGAAAGCAATGTGAATGTAACACAACATATAAGATGTTTCCATTTTTGTTTCTTTGATTGAGATTCAGTGTATACTCACTGATATCTTGATGTTGAGTTTTCGGGTCTAATGCAGCACTTTCTCTGTACTGGATAATTATAAACGGTGACAGTGCTTCTTTGCGAAGTAAAACGCATGTCCTACAAGTTCGTATATTATGTGTTCAAATCCATTGATTGACAATGGGAAAAATGTCAAGACTTCTCTCATATACACATATTCATAGATATAAATGATTCTTAACTTCTTACCTTGCCGTCATGGCTGCCGAGGGAGTAGCCTCCGCGGTAAGGTGTGAGGCTCGTTTTCGCGAGATTCCGGGTTCAATTGCCGTTGACCATCCACCTTGACCTTGGGTTTTTCGTTAATTTCTCTTTACCATGGCTTCCTCTACCCAATCCTTTTCATTCCTGTTTCAAGTCTGCTTTCAGGTTTCGCAATTCGAGGCAGTGTCTGACATATAGCGCGGGTATAATTTCCTGTGGATACCAGAGGGCTGCCTAGGTTGCATGTGTCGCCCACTCTAGGTGACTCCGGCGGTGGGCTGGGATGTAAGGGTGAATATATATTTACAAGGGCAATATAGATTTACAGTAGCCTTTAAGCACATCCATATCTCTTAATAGCTGATTGCTAGGTGCAGCACCATTCCCTTTGCCACAGATTAATACTCTTTGTATATCCAAGACAAAAAAATGAATAACGAATTCCCATTTGAGAAAATAAGTATTGAAAAATTTAAGGGAATGCCAAGCAATATCTCGAAAATGGTTCACTCAACAAAAAAAAAAAAATGTATGACATAAATTGTGTATTTAACGATATCTACATTTTTGTGTAGTAAAGTGTTGTCTATTTCTTATGGTTTACCAATTATGCAAAAGTCGTTCACAATGAAGAATACTTTGAGACATTCCCAGAAAATTCAAGATATACATTTTATTTGTAATGAAAATACCTTAAACATACGATATTTTAATCAAAATCGTTACAGCCATTTTTGAGAAAATTAAAATTTTCGAAAAATCTTCCATTTAAAGGGTAATCTGTGGTGGGGGAATTTTCTTGAAAACCTTCGTGTTGCATCTCAGCAAGATACTGAACTTAAATACCAAGTTTGGTGTTTATCCGACTGTGGATTTCTGAGTTATGCTGTCCACAGACAGACACACAGACATGTTTCCAAAAATGCTTTTTTTGGATTCAGGGGGTCTCAAAACATATATTTCAAGTGAAATCTCGGTATCGAATTTTTGGGTGGAATACAATACTTCCCCTACTTACTATACGTAGTAGAGAAAGTAAAAATGAATAACGAATTTGAGAAAAATTGTAAGTATTGGAAAATTTAAGGGAATAATGAGCTATATCTCGAAAATGGTTCACTCAACAAAAAAATTTATATGACATAAATTGTGTATTTTAACGCAATCTACATTTTTTGTGTAGTAAGCTTTAGTCTATCTCTTATGATTTACCAGTTATGCAAAAGTCGTTCACAATGAAGAATACTTTTGGAGACATTCCCAGAAAATTCATGATATGTATTTTATGTCATGAAAGTGTCTTAAATATATCATATTTTAACCAAAGTCGTTAGAGCCATTTTTGAGAAAATTAACATTTTCGAAAAATCTTCCATGTAAAGGTTAATCTGAGGTGGGGGGATTTTCTTGAAAACCTTCGTGTCGCACCTCTGGAAGATACTGAACCTAAATACTAAGTTTGGTGTTTATCCGACTGTTCGTTTCTGAGTTATGCTGTTCACAGACACACTGACACACAGACATGCACACGGACATGTTTCCAAAAATCCTTAGCGTGGATTCAGGGGGTCTCAAAACATGTATTTCCGGTGAAATCTGGGTATCGAATTTTTGGGTGGAATACAATACTTTCCCTACTTACTATACGTAGTAGAGAAAGCAAAAATGCGGAAAGATACAGACGGCTCCAAATGTTTTCCGTTGCACCGCAAGCGGGGCAAGAGGGGTGCTTATCGAGAAGTTATTCCAGGTATCTTAGCTCATGCCCGCTCTACTAGGAAGGTTAAGAAGTGTAACAGGCTAAACAAAATATCATTCCAACACATTTCCCTTAGACTTGGCTGTAAGAATGTAATAACTGTGAAAAGAAAACAGTAATAACATTACAACACAGCGACATAAGCAGTATACAAACTAATTTTTAGGAATTAGAGGCATCATATTATTGTATAACAAGCAAGCAAGTGTTAAAACAAAATGGTTTGGTGTTCAATGTTTACTGCTTTCTCTACCCATTATCAACTAAAATATGTTCGTTATTTTCATAATGTCCTTATGAAGTATGGTTTTTCCGTGCATCGTAACAACAATTTAGGTCAGAAATTATTTAATGTTACAGTCTAAGTTACACTTTTCCCAATTTGGTTGCATGCAAGATACCGTAACGACAATCAGCCGCTTAGCTGTTTCACAACTCATCTTTTTACTGACTCTACTAGTTACCTATGATAAGTAGGGAAAGTATTTAACTGCACCCAAAAATAAAAAAACGAGATTCACCAGAAATACACTTTTTGAGACCCACTGAATCCAAAGAAAGAATTTTTACTTTTCCTTCTACGCACTTACTGTAAGCAGAGGAAGTATTGTATTCCACCCAAAAATTCAATAACACGATTCACCGAAAAACACACGATTTGAGCCACATTGAATACAAAGAAAGTATTTTTACTTTACCTACTACGCACCTACATTAAGTAGAGGAATTATTCTATTCCACCCAAACATTTAATAACGGGATTTACCGGAAATGCACGCTTTGAGACTCCCTCAATCCAAAGAAAGCATTTCATTTTCTTTACTACGTATACACGAAGTAGAGAAAGTATTGTATTTCATCCAAAAATTCATTAAAGAGATTCACCGGAAATACACGCTTTGAGACACACTGGATCCAAAGAAAGCTTTATTGCCTTCTCTACTACATAGCTACAGGAGGTAGAGAAAACATTGTATTCCGCCCAAAAATTCAATAAAGAGATTCACCGGTAATACACGTTTTGAGACCCCCTGAATCCAAAGAAAGCATTTTTAATTTCTCTACTACGTAGTTAAACGAGGTAGAGAAAGTATTGTATTCCTCCCAAAAATTCAACGATATTCAACGGAAATACTCGTTTTGAGACTCCCTGAATTCAAAGAAAGCATTTTTACTTTTTCTACTATGTAGTTGCAATAAGTAGAGCAAGTATTGTATTCCACCCAAACATTTAATAATGGGATTTACCGGAAATGCACGCTTTGAGACTCCCTCAATCCAAAGAAAGCATTTTCACTTTCTCCACTACATATACGAAAGTAGAGAAAGTATTGTATTTCATCCAAAAATTCAATAGAGATTCACCGGAAATACACGTTTTGAGACACCCTGAATCCAAAGAAAGCATTATTACCTCCTCTACTACATAGATACAGGACGGAGAGAAAGCATTGTATTCCTTCCAAAAATTCAAAAAAGAGATTCACCGGAAATCACGTTTTGAGACCCTCTGAATCCAAAGAAAGCATTTTATTTCTCTACTACGTAGTTACACGAGGTAGAGAAAGTATTGTTTTCCACCCAAACATTCAACGAAATTCACCGGAAATACTCGTTTTGGGACTCCCTGAATCCAAAGAAAGCATTTTTGCTTTCTCTACTACGTAGTTACAATAAGTAGAGCAAGTATTGTATTCCACCCAAAATTGAATAACGAGATGAATACTCGGAACGGAAATACTCGTTTTCAGACTCCCTGAAACCAATCAAACTACTTGTACTTTCTCTACTACGTAGTTACAGCAAGTAGAGCAAGTACTGTGTTACACCCAAAAATTGAATGAGATTCACCGGATATACACGTTTTGAGACCCCCTGAATCCAAACATATCATTTTTACTTTCTCTACTACGTAGCTACAGGAGGTAGAGAAAGTACTGTTATCCACCTAAAAACTGAATAACGAGATTCATCGGATATACACGTTTTGAGATTCCCTGAATCCAAAGAAAGCATTTTTACTTTCTCTACTACGTAGTTACAATTAAGTAGAGAAGGTATTGCATTCCACCCAAAAATTGAATAACGAGATTCAACGGAAATACGCATTTCGAGACCCCTGAATCCAAAGTAAGCATTTTTACTTTCTCTACTACGTAGCTACAGTAAGTAGATAAAGTATTGTGTTCCATCTGAAAATTCAATGTCGTAATTTCACCAGAAATCACAATTATAACCCCTGAATCCAATGAATTTATTTTTAGAAAATGGTCCAAGCGTGTATGTGTATCCACGAATAGCATAACGCAAAAGCAAAAGTTTGGTTAAAAACCGAACTTGGTGTTTAAATGCAACTTCTTCCAAGAATGCGACACTGAGATTATAAAGAAAATCCTCTACTCCAAATTAGCCTTTACATTGGACATTTTTCGAAATTTTTATTCTTTCAAAAATGACTAAGGATTTTGATTAAAATACATATGTTTAAGCTATGTTTGTAAATTAGTCTCTATTGTCAATGACTTTTGATAATTAGTAAATCGTGAGAGAGAGAGACAGAGAGAGAGAGAGAGAGACAAAATCTTACCACACAGCAACTGTAGATTTTGTGAAGTACAAAATTTAAATCAAATAACGTTTATATTTTACCTATTCTGAAAGTTTCTTTGTTATTAGTTTGAATTTTCAAATACTTTCTACTTCTCTCAACTACAAATAGCTATTGTTTTTTTCTCTCTCTCTCTCTCTCTTTCTTTCTTTCTTTCTTTCTTTCTTTCTCTCGTGTTCATACAAAGAGAACAGACTTTCAACGCTATCACGTCTGTGGCTCACATTCAGGAGGTCGTGGGTTGGATTCCTCTGGCCGACCTTCCTGACCCATAGGTTTTTTCGGGGGTTTTCCCGGGTCGCCAGGCGAGTGCTGGGAAGGATTCCCACATCCCCGAATTTCCGGAACTCCATTTCATCTCCATTCTAATTTCCCTTCATCTTTCATTCGTTGGTCTCTTTCAGGGTTGGAAGTGTCGGCGATGGTGTTTCGGTGCAGTGTGGCAGGGGAAAAGGATGCTTTTTGTGACTTTCTCCGTCCCTCAGCTTTCGGCTGGCTGTCCGGAGTATCCTAACTTCCTTGAGGAGGTTGGACACCCTCTGTGCTGGGTGGAGTCCCCGGTCTGCCTGTCAGTCTGACCGGGAGTCTCTATCTGAAAACTTAGGGACCCTACCATTCCTGTGCAGTTTTTCCTGGTTCCGGACGCCCGGTGTCTGTCTCGCCTCATCCTGCCTCCCGGAGACGCCCCCTTGTGAGGCGTAGGCACAATATCCACTATGTGGATCAGTGCCGAGTCCCCTCCGTAGCCAACCAATCCAAAGCTATCACGTAGCGATCAGCTTTGAGGGATTTGGCTATCGCTTTAACTTAATATGTTCTGGTTATACCTACAGCGAATTGTGAAAATAGGTGATGAAGGTTTATAGGTATTAACATGACACAGGTGCAAAATAAGCTTTGTAAGAAGAGTGAGTAGAGAAAGTCATGCGAATGCAACACATCATATTTTAGGGCAAAAGCTCCATATGCCTGCGTCTCTGTGAATATAAATTCAATGCGAAAAGTTGGTTAAATACCAAACTTGATATTTAAGTTCAGCATCTTTCAAAGACGTGACAAGGATTTTCAAGAAAATCTCCCCATCCTGAAACCCTTTACATGGAAAAATTTTCGAAATTTATTTTCTTAAAAATGGTTCTAATGATTTTGATTAAAATACTCACTGTTTAAAATATTTTCATGACAAACGAAATATATATTTTGAACTGCTGGAAAGAGCCTCTAAAGCCTTCTTCAATCTGAATAACTTTTGTATAATTGGTAAACTCTAAAAGATTGGACAAAGATTTGCTACACAAGAAATGCAGACCCCGTTAAAGCACGCGGTTTGTTAAACATATATTTTATGAGATTAACTAATTCCCAGATATTTTTTGTTATTGGTTTGAATACTTTTTGTAACTGAGAGGTGTGTATTCGTTTTGTTTTTGTCGCGGTCATACAACAGCATGGAATTTCAAAGCATCACATAGTGACATGCGTTTTGAAAATGTGACTATCGCTTTATCTACATATACCACAACGAAACGTGTAAATGTGAGCTTTTTCTTTTGGTATTCAATTAAAGTCCTTTAACCGGGTAGGCCATTACGGACGGTGTATGAACGAAATGGTTAAAAGATGCTCAAATGAGCCCGAGGTCCCTAGAAATTAAAATCTAACATTCATCTTCTCAGGATAAGAGGAAACCCTGGAAAAAGCTTTACCCAGGTATTTCACTTTAACCGAGATTTTAACTCGGGACCTCTTGAATGTGAGGGAGACCCCACACCACACAGATGAGCTAAATGTGATTTGAAAGTTTATCTGGATTATAGGAAGTAGTCAGAAAAATGAGATTTAGAAAAAAGAATTTGTAGAATGGTGAGAAGAGAAAGTTATGTGAATGCAACACGTTAGTTTGTTCAATTTAAAATAATAATTTAGTATATATTTAAATATAATTCTTCCTAATCATAATTCTCGTGGTACTGCAAAGGCATCACATAAAAATCTGACTATCGTTTGAGCTACTGCATTCTTCGTATACTTACAACGACGTTTGCAATTGCAGTTACATCTCAATAAACAAGAAGACTCTTTCACTCAAGCCGTGTGTAGGACAAGGTTAGAAAGATAGAATCAGATTGAAAAATTCAATGTCATAGCCGAGAGTTGAACTACGGATCTTCCAGTTTACGTCAGGTGGCGCCGTGGTAACGCGTGCGACTCGCATTCGAGAGATCCTAATTCGCTTCCCGGCTACCGCCCAATCTGAACCAGGGTTTTTTTTTTCGAGATTTTTCCCGGGTCGTCAAGCGAATGCTGATATGATTTCTCTCAGCCCCCGAATATCGTTCCATTCCTCATTTCATTCATCCTTAACCCTGTTAGGTCTGTTTCAGGGTTGGAAGTGTCGGCGATGGTATTCCGGTGCGGCGTGGCAGAGAAAAGGATTATGTCTGTGGAACCTTATCCGTCTGTCGGTCTTCGGCTGGTTGCCAGGGCATAAGGACCGCTTCTTGGGGGGCGTTGGGCCCTCTGTTTGGGGTGGGGTCTCCGGTTTGCCTGCCCAACTGTCAGGGCGTCTCAATCTGGAAAGTTTAGAAACTTTGTCATTGCTGTGCCGTCAGTCCTGGTTCCGGCCGCTCGGTGTCTCTCACCGCGTCCCTCGCTCCCGGGAGCGCACCCTCGAGGGGCACAAGCACAATATCCTCATTCACTGGATCGGGGTCGAGTCCCCTCCATTCCATTCTACACCAGAGAAGAGAAGCATTTTAAGAATTCAGAACGTGAATCGTAATACAAGTCTTTTTTTGGGGGGATCTTCAGATTTGTAACTTGGAAGAAATTTATTTTATAGAATAGAGTGCTTTCAAATGAACCAATTGCGACAAAAACACATCAGCCTATCTGCATTAACACTGCGGATCACTATTTTGAAAATTTAGCTTATGTTATCCAAACCGGATGAAACAGCTATATAGAAACTGCATATTTTGTGCTAAACGTTGTTTCCTCGTATCTATTAACAATTTGCATACAATACCTAAATAGGTGTTTTTACTCTACGTCCACTATACGACTGGCACGGTTTTTCTTATTTTCTCTTGTGAGTGTGCATGTAAGGGAATTATGTTTCAACTAAATCAATCTTTATTCGTTTTTCAGTAACAAACACAAAATATATCTCCTTTTGAAGAAAATTTAATGTTGTATTTAATTTTTCCCAAACTGTTTCAACAGTTTGACATTAATATTACTTTTTCTGCCACATTTTTAAAGCATTACTTGGATATTATCAGAACTGAAAGTGCCAACTGTATGGAACTACACACTTAGCGCTAAACGTTGTGATCAATATCTATGAGAATTAAAAGGCAAAACGAACTTACATTCGAGGTAATAAATACTCTCGGAGTACGCGTAGAACGTTCTATTGCTGATAATTATGAAACTATTATTATTATTATTATTATTAATATTATTATTTATTACTAGCAACAAACGTTAAAAACAAGATATACATTATGCGAAACTTGTTTCTCAAGAAAATTACTGAATCTTAAAATTGTGTAGCACCCACATAAAGAGTGCAATATTTGATTTTTAAACAACATATTATGCAAAGAATATGTTAATTTATTTCGCTTGAATAGTTCTAGTAAAGAGAAAAGTATTTGGTTTCGTCTTCTTTATTCTCAGAGTCAGGTCGCTGAGAGCATATACAGAAGTAAATGTGACCTTTGAGACGATACCGGCACGCTGGCTATAGCCAGGCATGACTGGTCGAGAAGAAATTTCTTCCCCCTCTTCGTCTACACCCCTTGGCCCATCGGAAAACATTTGTAGGTCGCTGTACAAGATGGAAATTTCAGTCTTGGTTTTTCCAAACAAGGCTTTGTTACATCGCATGCAGCTGATGAGTCATTGAATTTAATTAGGAAAATTTTGAAGTTAGGGTAATTAATAAATAATGATGACCCTTACAATCCTGTAATTTAACTGTGTGTAATGTTTAAGTACGAGGGGCGGTATGGTGGTGTGTACAATAAACCCAAAACATTGGAAGTACTAAAAGAAAACATCAGGCGATAAATTCGCTCAATTTCGAATATTGAACTCCCCAATGTGAGTGAAAATGTCCTGTAAATATGCCAGACATATGGGAATAGAGAACATTTCTAATATCCCTTATCTGAAGAATGTTTATATGCTTTGTTGCTTGAGTTCACAGCAAAGCCAGTAAGCTTTTGATAAGATCTTGTAACTACTCCCACACTCCGAGATTTCTCTAGGTTTATCTTTGTATTTAATGACAATGCTATTGATGTAGAGGATGACTTGTTTATTGCGCTTTCTCATAGCTGCTGAGAATCTCTACACAAGAGGCGGATTGTGTGCGCGTGCAGAAAGCAAAGTAGAATAGCGTTCCAAAGTTTTGTATTACCATACATCCATATTAAAACGAGGTTTCAAATTAACTCCATGTACTCATGTATGCAGCGGAATTAATCAGTGCATTCCCAGTGGATAACATCTCCTCGTTCAGTTTACTCTAATATCTCTTTCTAGAAAGATAAAAAATAAACGGGTATACCGAACAGAGGGTACAAGTGTTGCGGGAGCGGACCAGACCTAATATTTTGCGATTTTACTAATGAAATTCTGCTATCGCATAAAAAAGGGGGAAGTTCGAAACGTTAACTACAGACTCGTGGTAGTTCTTTTAGGATTGCTTCTGTGCTGTATTTTATAGTCGAAATAAACAAATGGCTAAAATTGAACGTTGCGCCTAAAAGTATATGTAAGAGCTTTAGCTTCTACTGAAATAAACGTTTATTCATCGTAGTAACTGCTCTTCAATTTCTCTACTACATACCTATAGTAAGTAGAGGAAGTATTGTATTTCATCCAAAAATTTGATGCTGAGATTTCACTGGAAATACACGTTTTGAGGCTCCCTGTATACAAAAAGATCATTTTTAGAAAAAGGTTCATGTGTGTATGTGTGTTGGTTGTCTATCTTTAGTCACTATAATTAATAAATCTTATGTAATATACTCACATGACTTTCTCTACTCTTGTACAAACGTTTACTCTCCATCTACTTCATATTAATCGAGATAAACATTTGCACAAATGTCTTATTGCTAATTTTCTTGCAGTTAAAGGGGAATATGGTAGGCTTTAAGCTATAGTCAAATCTTTTAAGAGCCGGTTGCTATGTGGAGCATTCCATTCTTTTTCATGTCCAGGACATAAAAAAAAAAAAACAGATAAAGAAAACGAATTCCGATTTGAGAAAAAGTATAAGTATTGGAAAATTCAAACTAATGATTCACTCCACACAAAAAACAACAACAAAATCTATATGACATAAATTGTGCGGTTTATTAACGAGCTCACATGTTTTGTGTAGAAAAGTTTTGTCTATCCTTACTGTTTACCAGTTATGCAAAAGCCATACAGAAAGAAGACTTTTGTGGGTATTCCTAGAAAATTAAAGATATGCATTTTATTTGTCATGAAAATATCATAAACATGTGATATTTTAATCCAAATCGTTAGAGCCATATTTGAGAGAATCAAAATTTTCGAAAAGCGTTCTATGTAAAGGGTAGTCTGGTGCGAGGGGATTTCCTGAAAATCTTTGTGTCGCATATTTTAAAGATACTGGATCTGAATACCAAATTTGGTATTTATTCGACCTTTCGTTTTTGAGTTATGCTGTTCACACACACACACACACACACACACAGACACACACACGGACCTTTTTATAAAAGTTGTTTTTTTATTCAGGGGCATCAAAACATGTATTTCCGGTAAAATCTCTGTATCGAATATTTGGGTGCAATGCAATATTTCTCCTACTTACTATAGATAGTACAGAAAGTAAAAATGAAAAGTAGTTAAATGCCAAACTTGGAAAAATTATGTCAGAGCTAAGCTCAAACCTGCTTAACCTTAAGATCGATTGGTAAAGACGCAGGCCTTGCCTAACCTCAGCCAAAACTTGGCATTTCAATACAGCGTCTTCGTTAAACTGTTCAGAAAGAAGAAATAAAGAATTGGAGCACTGCAAAAGAAAACACTAATGTAATATTTGTGCTGTTATGTTGTGACATATTTCACTAATCACAAGATAGTGCAATCACTAGTATCCCACCTGCATTGGCATTCGGTATCGCTTATAATATATTGCGAGAGCAATTTGGGAAGAGAGTCCCGTTAATTCTTTACTTTCTTTTCTACTTACCTATAGTATGTGAAGAAAGTACTGCATTCCACCCAGCAATTCGATACCGGGATTTTACAGTCTTGTTTTAAGGCTCCCTGAATATAGAAAAAGCCTTTTTAGAAAAAGATCCGTGCCAGAGTGTCTGAGCAGCATAATTCATAAAGGAAAACTCGGTTAAATACTAAACTTGGTATTTTGAGTCAGCATCTTCCAAGGGTGTGACACGAAGACTTTAAATAAACTCCCCCTCCAGCAAAATACTCTTTACATGGAAAATGTTTAGAAAATTTTGACTTTTCTCGGAAATGGTTAATGGTTTTGATTTAAATAACCATATGATTAGGATTTTTTCATGACAAATGAAATGTACGAATCTTGAATTTTCTGGGAATAACCTCTGAAGCCCTCTTTATTCTGAATGACTTTTACATGGTTGATAAATTGTAAGAGGAGGCAAAATCAGTACACAAAAAAATGTAGATCTCGTTAAAGCACACAATTTATTTTACATATATGTTTGTAGATTTAAGCGTTTCCGAGATATTCCTTGTCATTGGTTTTAATTTTAAAATCCTATACTTTTCTAAAATAGGAAATCATTATTAGTTTTTCTTGTGGTCATACAAAGAGCATGGAATTTCAAAGCCGTCCCATAGCGACACTCTCTTTAAAAATCTTTGTCTAATGTATGCTACAACGAAATGCGTAAATGTGAATTGAAGGTTTATCTGGATTAACAAATAGTAGTTAGAATAATAAGCTTTTGTAAGAATAATTTGTATAGTAGAGAAAGTCATGTGAGTATAACACATCAGATTTTTTAAGGATTGCTACCACCATGCACGTAGTCTAGGCCACCGAACCTGTCTAATGAGTTTTGTTCCTGTTTTTATGTATTACTTCACACCCCACTCAGATTTTGGCCCAGACTGTACTTCCAACCAAACCTCTGTGCATTGCACAATTGTTTGTTGCCTGTCAAATATCGCAAAGGCGGTTCTTATTCTTTCTCCACACACTCCATCCATTTCCCTGAACCGCAATCGACATGTAGCTCATCTCTGTGGCTTCCAAACCTTTGTTTAATTAACATCCCTGTTGAATTTCCTTCTGTTCTTAGTTGTTCAGGGTAGAAGATCGCTCTAATTAGAGACTAGTTTCTACTTCTAACATGGTGCACGCCATTTACAGTCCCATCTGAACTAAACCACCGAACCACAGCAATTATTATTATGGTTATTATTATTATTATTATTATTATTATTATTATTATTATTATTATTATATTGTGAAAACATGAGACTGTGTGACAGATTCCAGTGCTAAACACAATAGAGCATAATATATTTTCATTTCGCTATGTTATCATTGAATGAATGGACAAGGTACGGAGGGGACACCTCGCCTCTCGATCCAACGCGAATATTTTGTGCTTACCATCCCCAGGAGGAACGACTGAGATAACGGAACCGCAGGAAGCTGTAGACCGCAAGCAGACAGCCGACAGAGACGCCTAGAAGTCTAATGATTCCAAGCTTGAGCACTCGGTCACTCTGGTGGGCTGCTCAGAGAAGACTTCCCTATGGCGGAACCGGGAGACCTCGTCCCACCTGAGGCGGCTCAGAGAAGGCTGTCATCCGACAGGCCCGAGGAGAACTTTCCAACGAGCAAGCATTTGCGCCAAATGTCAGACACCGACCGACACTGCACAACCCCTAAGCCTAATTGAAACTTGAAAGGTTAAGGAAATGATAGAAAACGAGGAAAGAAAATTCGTGGCAGAAGAAATACCACCCCAGCATTCGCATAATATACGAGGGAAAACTACGAAAAATCCTTGATCAGACTGTCTGGCCCGGAATCCAACCCAAGACCGCTCGCACACTACTACGGAGCCATCTCACTCGCTGGCTGCTATCATACCCAGTACCGAAAATGCTTTGTCTCCGCCACTGACAAAGAGCAATGACAGTAGTGTTTGTTTCGAAGTATTTTTGTACATTCACAAAAAAGCGAATATTTGGCTGACAAAGTTAATGTTTTATGTGCACTAGTTTTTCAAAATTATGCAATTAGATTCTTCAACGAGAGAATGTAAATATATTTTTATATAACATAATTCACGTAAACAACGATGCATGCTACTGAAATAACAATAATATACCACCAAAATTTCATAATGGATGAGAATTATTTCCTGTTATTACACTTTATACAAATTGTCCCATTCATTACATGGTTGTTTACCCTTTCGTATTTTCATTATGTTTTATTAACGGGCAATTTGTTTGGGCTAAGGTCCGCTGGTTTTATTTATTCTGTTTATATAGTGTATCTATGTGAAAAATAAACCACCGGTAACAGCAAAAATATCTGATTTTACATTCACATGACGTTCTCTGCCTACTATCGCTTATTTTTGTATAGCTTCTACAGGCTATTCTTTCGAAAGCTTATTTCTCTACCTACTGCGTGCTAATCGGCATAAAAATTTGCATTAGTGTCATTACACATTTTCATACAGGCACAAGGGGGAAAACGAATCGATGGCCACGTAGCTCAGTCGGCAGAGCACCTGCCTGCTGTGCGAGGGGTCCCGGTTTCGATTCCCGGCTGGGGGTGAGAATCTCTTTCTAGCCAAGACTTTTCATTATTCTTCCCAGAGTCTGGAAGTATGAATGGAGAGAGTGAATGTGTGTGTGATCTAATGATTAAAATCTAAAGTGCAAGAAACCCAACGACAAGCGAATACGAGTTAACACCAGTGCCTTAGGCAATAAGTTCCAAAGGAAAGGCTGCCGATAAGGCCAATGTAGTTAAAGGCACTTAAATGGAACTTAAAAAAAATGAATCCACACAGGTGTTCAAAAACTGGGTCACTATAATAATATACACCTTAAAATCCTATACTGTTTCAATTGCCAGAAACAACTGAATATGACAGCACTTTAAAAATTACATGGTTTTGAAAAATTAAAATTAATACTAACCTATATTTTGGAAAAACAGTTATTTTGATTTAACCTGTGGTTTTTTAATAAAAACTTTTAGAGAAATTCTTGAGAAAATGAAAAATTTTCAGATTTTCCATGTAAATGGTAGTAGGGAATGGGTTGGAGATTTCCTGAAAACCTTTATCGCATCTTTGGAAGATACCGAACTTAAATTCCAAGTTTGGTAGTTATCTCACATTTAGTTTATGAATTGTGTGTTCACAGACACACACATAGAACTCTTTAAAATGGATATATAGGCATCTTTAGAACATGTATTTTCCGTAGAAACTCAATACAAATGTTTTGATAAAATGGAGTGTCTTCTCTTCTGACTACTAGTTACGTGTTAGAAAAATTAATAATTGTTTTTCTTTGTCTTTTTACTTTCTCTACCACGTACCTAATAGGTAAAGAAGACTTTGCCCTCCACCCAAAAATTGGATACCGAGATTCCACTAGAAATACATGTTTTGAGTCTCCCTAAATCCAAAAAAGCATTTTTAGAAAGGTCCGTATGTGTGTATCTGTGAACAACATAACTCTAAAACGAAAAGTAGGATAAATAACGAACTTGGTATTTAAGTTCAGTATCTTCGAAGGATAAGACAGGAAGATTTTAAAGAAAATCCCCCACCCCAAGTTATCTTTTGCATGGAAGATGCTTCGGAATTTTTCATTTTCTCCTAAATAACTCTAACCATTTTGATTAAAATACCATATATTAAACATACTTATATTACAAATAATATGTATATTTTGAATTTTTTGGGAATAGCTATGAAGTACACTTCATTCAGAAGGTATTTTGTATAATCTTGTATAACTGATAAACCTTAAGTGATAGACTACACAAAAAATGTAGATCTCTTTAAAACATTCACTTTATTTCCAACTTTTTTGTGGCATTAGCCATTTCCGAGATAGCTGTTATTAATGATTCGATCAAGTCCTTTCAATATTCAGTAGTTTATCGCGATTGCATGCAAAGAATATGGCATTTTAAGGCCAGCGTATAGCGTCCAGTTCTTAAACATTTGACTATCGCTATTTCCTTTGTATCTATAACGAAATATGTAATGTAGCTATTTCCGGAAAGGTTTATCTCGATTAAAATAAAGTACATAGGAAAATAAACTTTGGTAAGAATAATTTGTATACCCACTAATAAGCGATAGAGGGTAGAGTAAGTCATGTGAATATAACATATCAGTTTTTACATTCAGAATGCCCTGCTAAAGTTAGGGGAAGTATTGCATAATTTAGATGAGGGAGGTTTTATACGTGTTAGGTTATCTTTTCGCGTACAACTTTACCTCGATAAGTTGAAGATCTATTATTCGAATTCGGATATAGCTTGTATTCCTCCTTTCTCTACTACTTACTAGAGGGAGTGTTGCACTTCACCCAAAAGTTTGATACAGAGATTTAACCGGATATACATGCATTTTAATAAAATGGTCCTGATGACCGTGTGGCTGTGAACAGAATAACTCAAACGAAAGGTTGGTAAGATACCAAACTTGGAATTCAAATTCTGAATCGTCCAAGTATGCCACAAGAAGATCCTTAAGAAAATCCTCCCAACCCTAACTACCCCTATATATGGAAAGTGTATCATTACTTTAGATTAAAACACCATGTGTTTATATTTTTATGACAAATAAAATGAATATCTTGAATTTTCTGCGAATAGCTGTAGCGTGTGACTTTTACATAATTGGTAAACCGTAAGAGAAGATGAATAGCTCTTTAAAACGCACAATTTATGTCAAACGTTTCGGACCGCCTCCGTGGTCTTTGAGCGACTTCTCAGTTCCCGGATTCAATCCCTGACCGGGAGGTGGAAATTTGTCTTTAATTGGAATAATTCCTTACCCTCCATGGAGTCTGGAAGTTTGGATGTGACAGTGAATTTTCGTGTGAAAACAAGTTGAAAACAATGAAAATCTACAGCAACCTAACCTAAAAGCTTCAAAGAATAAAAAAAGAGGGATGCACTAAAAGAAAACATCAGGTGAACAATTAATTCAGTTGCGGATATTGAACCCTCTAGTGTGAATGAAAATTTCCTGAAAATATGCCAGAAATTTGCGGATAAAGAAGGGCAACATTTCCAACATATAAGGTATTATAAGGTATTTGTATCATCAATGGAAATGCAATTGTAAGTATGAGAACCCGAGGCTGTTGCTGGGATACTGTAACTGTTTCGGTGGGAGTCCGAGTTGCGGCGGCCATCGCTCCAACAAACAACCGTTTAGTT
This sequence comes from Deroplatys truncata, assembly GCA_030765065.1. Classification (NCBI taxonomy): domain Eukaryota; kingdom Metazoa; phylum Arthropoda; class Insecta; order Mantodea; family Mantidae; genus Deroplatys; species Deroplatys truncata. Next base: position 195,506,930 of record CM060986.1, on the reverse strand, counting down.
TGCTGGTGTCTAAACTTCTAAACGTACCACCATCATAAGCCGCAACTGGTCTTCCAATGGGCGAATACACACAAAACTAGAAACAGACTTTTTCCGACAAGAACCGAAAAGGTGGTTTCGATACAATGGAATTTCCAACCATGACCATGGAGATAAATAAAACCAGTTGCGAATCAAGAAGTGCAACTTTCATCTGATGCAGAGACTGATTAATCCTGGGAATAAAATTATTGCAGTTCTTAATAAAAGCATCGCAACTCTGGCATAATATATTCTTACAGATTTTTGTGTTTTCGTGAAATCTGTTGTGAAGAGGTACTTAATTTTACTTTTGCTTTCCTTTGCAATATTAGAGCAGTCATTTTTGCTTTCTCTACTACGTATAGTAAGTAGAGAAAGCAAAATTCGATACCGAGATTTCACCGGAAATACATGTTTTGAGGCACCGGAATAAAAAAAAAGCATTTTTGGAAAAAGGTCCGCGCGCGCGCGCGCGTGCGTGTATGTCTGTGTGTCGGTTTATCTGTGAACAGCATAACTCAGAAACGAAAAGTCGGATAAATACCAAAATTGGTATTTAGGTTCAGCATCTTTCAAAGATGCGGCACTAAGATTTTCAAGAAAATCATCCCGCCCCAGTCTACCCTTTACATGGAGCATTTTTCGAAAATTTTGAATTTCTCAAAAATTTTCTCTAAAGATTTTGATTAAAATATTATATATTTAAGATATTTTCATGACAAATTAAGTGTGTATCTTGAACTTCGTATGTACTGAGGGTACATCTCGTGTTAAGAATCTTGCCCATATAATTGCATTTGTAGTAGTGAATAGGGAGTAATTCGCGAGTTGTTCTGTTTCTTGTATGTGTGTTTCTTCAACTGTGAAAATTTGAGCGTGCTTTGCATGCTTGATTACTTAGTATCAAAGCAAATATAGCTTTAGTATATCGTGAGTTCTGGGAGGAAGGTACTGTAGACCTCTGACGAGAAAACGTTTGCGGGGTGTGCTGCTCTCCGGAGGAATGACGAGGGGGGGTTACAGTATCATGTGGCAGCTCATAATGATGTCATAAATAGATCTACTATCCACATTACAAATATCCCCAACGTTAGTAACCCAGCGTGTTTCACTTGAAGCAGTGTGTAAGTGTTTTCTACTGATTTATCGAGTTATTTACAATGCCCAGTAAGAAAGGAAGTACAAAGCAATACAAAACCATCTCTGTTCATTCTTTCGCCTTATGAATCTTCACTTGTATTCAGTATTGCTATAATTCGCGCAACAGTTCTAGACATGTGAAAATCTTAATGAGAGCTATGATGCGAGTTACTTACCAGATCAGGAGGTGACCGGTCGTCTGCATGCTGCAGGAGTGCGTTGGACAGTCATTGTCAAATATCCGTACACCGGTAATGCACTACACTGCGCTGCACTGATAAACTTATAGCTATATACAGTATATTTAAATCCACCGTTGTAAAAAGCGCTCAATATAAAAACCCGTTAATCATCTGGTACGTAGGTGGTTTGTCAATTTGAGTGTTAGGGTAAGCAGCATTGTCGATAAGCAGAACGGACCCAGCAAGCATATATCAACATGATGTTGATCAACTTCATGTAATTTTCTGTATTCATTTCTTGATGAAAATATCCTGTTTTTGGTTGCGACTTGTAAATGAGAAGGGCATTTGGAACGAAGCCGATCTTTCCAGCAGCATGAACGATAATAAGTATTTGCCCTTTGGCAACAGGTGCCTGCAAACCTAATTCGCTATCGTCACTCCAACTTTTAGATGTTGTATGGTTGCTGTGTATGTATGACTCATCTTCATACCCTATAGTTTGATCCTCTAATTTGTACCTCTAGTAAGGTACTCTTCCAGCTGAGATCGTATGTCATGCTTTTCTAATTAGAACTCTCCTATTGAATTTCGTTTTCTTCCACTTGAACTCTAAATCTTTTATAATTTTTCTGAGATTTGTAGGACCATCTTTAAAACTGATGCTGTCTTTCAGCTTGATGAGCAATCTGCTTATTGTTGGCACAGTTTTCTCTTGCACATAGAAATTGTGAATCCTGCGCCGATTGATGCATTTGTCGAAATCGTCTATTTCTGTAACACATTTAGGAGCCTTATGTTTCTTCCCAGGTAGGCCAAATGGTACTCCTTCATCTATGTGTTGTTTGTTATCTTGGAGAACTGTGGAAACGGAACTCAGTGAAACACCAGTTGCTTTGGTTATTCTTTCTTTCACCTCTTAACGCTTTTGTGGAACTCGGGCGAACAATATATTCTTCCTTCATCTTTACTTCTTGCTTCATGAAGTCGAGGACATTCAATTATTTCCCTGCTTTGAGTATGTAATACCATACCACTTAACTTTGAAAACGTAGGTGCCATGGTTATAAATATAACAAATATAAAATAAGCACTATTTAGGTACTGCTCTATTTGAAATTACAACCAGATGCGGACACCTTCTATGCAGACGGTATGTGTTACGCACTGTGAGTAAGCAAAGGTATTATATTGCTTTCGTTGAGTAAGCTAAACATAAACCATTCCTAGGCTCGGCAGCTGGGGTGGCAATCAGGGTCACGATTCCGGAAGTTTTGCGCCAGCACAAGAGCGTATGTTTTCTAAGAGGACCTTAAGCCTTATTGATATGTTGAAAGTAGAGCCTTAATCTTTGTCAGATAGCGCTAGAACTGTTGATGTCAACACATTCCTTACTGACACATTCTCGAGAGAGGAACACAGTTTAAGTCCTCTTAGAAAACATATGCTCTTCTGCTGGTAATGCTGAATGACCAGTTGCTTTTGTTTGCTTTCCTCGTCACAGATCGTCGTTAGCAACTATTTCTCAGGCTTGGTTTGTGTAGACTTCTTCCTTTTTTACTGGGCATTGTTAATAACTTTATCACTAGAAAACACTTACACACTGTTCCAAGTAAAACACGCTGGGATACTTACATTATGCGATGTTTCTAATGTAGGTAGTAGATCTATTTGTCATCATCGTGAGCTGCCACGTAGCACTATTCCTTCTCTCTCTTCCGGAGAGCAGAATACCCCGCAAAATGTTTCCTTGTCAGAGGCCTACAGTACACATACATACGAGGTCATGAAGTGAACAAGCAAACAAAACATTGTTTCAGTGTTACTGTTGCAACGAAAATGAAACAAACTGTTGTATGATCGTCAAACTCAAGGTAATCAGCTTCCATACATTGAATTTCTCTGAAAAGGAAGATGTAATTAAAGCAGGTCCTCCAAAGCCCGTTCTCAGTATCACGACATTAAAAAATCTGTAAAGCATTCCAACATCAAAGTTTATGAAAGGAGCCATACCTGTACGGGTGTAAAATCTTAGCAAACTGAAAGGTTGGTTTTGTCTTCTTTATTTCAAATGAAAGGTGAGCCTGGAATTCCAGCGGCTATAAAGATTTAAATAACATCTATAGGGCGGCAAAAAGCACAACTATTCTTGTAATCATAGCGAAAGACAACTAAAACGTTCGGGAAAGCTCCAAGAATAGAATTTTCATTGAATAGTCGGTATAACCTTTCAGTTAAACCGCATAATAATGAAGTGAAAAAGAATAGGTTTACTTTGTACTTTTTTAGCGGTTGTGTACGCTTTTAGGAAAACAAGCACTTGCTTTTCGTGGTCACATTAGGATCTTCAAACAGAGGCAACTATATTGAGGTAAGAGCACTTGGAAAAGTCGTTTGTTTTTCGTGCAACTTCATCTGATATCGAGAATGACTTAACCTCAAGTGTGAGTGCGGTCATGGCGTATGAAATTAAGAAAGAAATGCCTAATAACCTATTTGTTTCTTTGATATTGGATGAAACTCCTGACATAAGGAGTAAAAACAACTCTCTACCGTTTTCATTACATAACTGTTGACGGGATGTTAAGGGGAGGTTTATTTGTTTTACAGATGTAAGTTCTGACAAAAAAGTACCGTGCGTTCGTAGATCGACCGGAACGTTCCGCGGCGGCATGGACTGGGTGAGGAGTGGCGCGCCTGCCGCCAGAGAGTAGCGCTGTAGCTACCGCACTTTTAACGTTCTTCACTGATGGAGCCCGGTTTTACATTAAGGTCACATTTCTACTCAGAACAATAGATAGTGAGCTATCGAAAATTCCCATATTATTCATGATGTTGTTCACCAATGGCACTGGGGATTAATTGATCTGCGTCATTTTCTCTCTGACTTCCCAATATAAAGTCTGTAAGCTATCAGTTTTAAGGGCTTTGCATTTGGCGAAATGCTTTCTGTTCAGGATGACATCTTCTTCACTTGGGTGTAGGTAGACATCGTATCTTGTAGAGGTGTTCTGCGAGGCAATCCTGGCCAGTTGCCATCCTAAATAAGGCCACTGAAGTTTTCCTTGGCATTTTTTGTATATTAACTCCATCTTTAATATTCTTATAATCTTTATCTTTTAATACATCTTCTTCATCAAGTCTCTGCTGTCTTTTGAAATGTTGTTTAATGTTATTTAATTGTTTATTTATTTCTATTTTTCCTACAGGTTTTATTTGTTGTATTGGACCTTTCTTTGCTAACTGATCCGCATGTTCATTGCCCAAAAGTCCGACATGAGCTGGGATCCATTGTAGAGTGACATGCTTTATAGTTTTAACTGCTTTAATTAGGCTCTTATTTCTTTAATATTGCTTGTTGTTTTACTATTGTAATTTACTATCCCATCTATGGCTGATTTTTGTCTGATAAGATGACTATTTTTTGTTTTATGTATGGTCTATATAAAGTGTTCTGTAATGTTGCTTTTATAGCTGTTAATTCTCCATCATAGTGGTTTGACGTTTCATCTAATGTTAGATACTGTGCAAAATGTTTACAGTATACTCCTGCACGGTTTCTTTTATTTATTTATTTTTTGTTTTATGAGGGATCCATCTGTATATATTCGGAGCCATTCTTTTTCTGGGTATCTTTCATTTTCTGTAGCTATTGCTATGGCTCTCATTTCATCTGGTATATTGTTTTGTGTGTGTATTGTATATATCAGGTTCTAGAGTTATGATTGTTCTCCATTGTTTGCAGTTTTTTGTAATGTTTCCCAGATCTTATGTTCTTGTCTGAAGTCCATATTATCACGTCATCAGCAAACATTCCTACTACTATTCATGAAGTTCCTCTCAAAAGTTGATGTTTAGTGCGTAGTGAGTGCGCGTAAAATTATCACTCCTATATTTTTCGACACAACAGTTGATTTACACGTTTATGTAAATTCAATTTTAAATAAATTTTTTCCGCAACCAATAAGAAATGAAAGATTGTGTGGCTGGTTTCAGTAGGATTCAGCTACAGCGCACACTTCTGCGAATTCTATGCATGAATTGTGAAGCGTGTATGATGACAGAATAATTACTCGAGGATTGTGGCCCTCGTTCCCCTTTTGGAGGAAGCCAGAATTGTTTTCGGAGATATGGGGAATGTGTTCGCGTTGAAGGTCATCAATTTCAACATCCGTTGTGATGCAGGTAAGCCTAATATAAATTAGTACATAGTTAGAGTTCCGTACCCATGACTTGCCGGTCGTTTAGGTGTAACTCTAGCGGAAGACGCACCAATCCTCACCCAGTCCAAAGCCACCGTAGAACGGGCCGGCCGATCTAAGAACGCACCGTAAATTCTCTCTTGATCGCGCTCTCAGTATTATTAACGACTTTTCTTGTTCAAATAAACTAATTGTCCAAACATATGATAGGGCACAGTCATGGCCGGGGAAGACAATAGACTGCAATCGAAGCTGCGAGAACACTGTAAATCTGCCATATTCGTTCACTGTTAAGTTAAAGCTTATGCTGTCACAGCTAGTTTTATTCAAGAAGCTACAAACTTCTTTACCTGTCTAGCGGATTTTGCAATATTATCTCATAAATCAGCCTAGAGAGTTCATGCTTTGAATATGCATGTGAAAAAACGAATTCTACTGTTGCTAAGACTCGGTGGAATTTCCATAGTCATTTAGTTAGAATAGTGAGGGAACCTAAACTTGATATCCAACATTGGTTTAAGACAATGGTAAAAACTGAAATCAGCAAATGGGACCAGGACATTGTACTTTTACCAGGGTAAAAGATTTCACTTTTAATTTCCTTTTCACAATTTTTGCTAACATATTCCTGTACTCTGATTTCCTCTTCGAAATCTTCCAGAAAAACTTTCAGACATTGCTTACTGCAATAGAATACCAGAAACTTTCAAGCAATATTTGTACAAATACAGGAATGAACTTTAAGTCTTTGGAAGGAAATTGACAGTGGCAGTGAACTTCAAGCAAAGAATTCGTCTTGCAGCATATCCGGACCAGCAGTGATGACTCCAACTGTAGACGAGCGTTTTTGAAATTGTTCCTATCCTAGGACAAAGCGTATCTCAGATTTCGTGAAATTTCAAAGCTTTAGTTCCTCTGCTTGACCATGCACAGTTATCTAAAACGCTCCCGCAGGAGGTATTTGGAAGTTTGAAAATTAATTATGGGACAGTTGTTTTACTTATGGCACTAAAAAGTGAGCTGTGTGTGATTTATGGTGATCCTCATATGAAAAGGGTGTCGTAGAACTTCAATATATAAAGACAATGGAACTTTCTACAGTGTTTCCAGAAATTTTCAAAATCGCGGTTTTGATCCTGATTATACCGACTTCAGTAAAAGTGTTTCGGTAGAAAAATCCTTTTTCTACCTGAGAAGAATTAAAGATTATCTTTGCAAATCTCAACATGAAGAAAGACTCTCAGCTCTTGCTCTGCCAATCGTCGAAAGCAAGCTTCTACAGGGTATGCATTCGGAATCTTCATTTTGAGGACGAAGTAATTGTTTTTGCTCAGAGAAATCGGAGGATCCAGCTGATTTACAAGAAGTAGGCTAAACTAAACGTGAATGAATAACTTTTATTTTTGATGGCATCATGATTCTAAACTATGTTTATTAAGCTACCTTCTGATATACTAAACCTTCGTTAATGAATTTGCTAGGTAATTTAAAGTGTATTAATGAAGAACATCTTGTTTACACTACATGTTCTGTAACTTAGATTCAGTATGTTGATATGGGAATTCTGTTTAGGTTGGGTCATATTTTAACGAATATTACAATACATTTTGTGTTATATACCAGAGTCTGAAAATCAGGCTACGCCACTGCATTCTAGGTAAAAGGGGAGTAGAGGAAAACAAACCGAATAGTTAGATATTTAGAAGAAGGCCTTGAAATTCCATGAACTTTCCATGATATAACAAGAAACATCTGAATAGCGACAGCATTTTAAAATATCTAATGTATTATGTTCACACGACTCTTATCTACCCTCTATTGTTTATCATTGGGTATACAAACTGTTCTTACGAAAGCTTATTTTCATTTCTACTTCGGTTTAGTCGAGTTAAACCGTTGCAGAAATAACTATATTATACATTTCATTATAGATACAAAGGGTACAGTGATAGATGTTTAAGAACTGGACACTATATGCTGGCCTTAAAATTCCATACCGTTTACATGACTTCGCGAGAACAACTGAATATCGACAGGACTTTAAAACAATGACAAAGTATTGAACAATACGAACCAATAACGGATATCTCGGAAATGACAAGCCATAAAAAGTTATTTGAAATAAGTTGTGTTTTAAAGCGATATACATTTTTTGTATGGTACGTTTTCGTATCTCACTTACAGTTGACCAGTTATAACAGATTATACAAAATTCCTTTCGAATGAAGAGGACTTCCCAGGTACTTCCAGAAAATTAAAGATGTACATTTTTTCTGTCATGTCAATATGTTTAGTATAAAATATTTTAATTAAAATCTTTAGAATATTTTTATTTTCTCAAAAAGTGGATCTATGTAAAGGATTATTTGTGTTTGGGGGATTTTATTATCGCAACTTTGGAAGATAGTGAACTTAAATACTAAGGTTTGTATTCGTTCAACCTTTCGTTTTTTGAGTTATTCTGTTCAAAGACAGACAAAAGGATCTTTTTCTAAAGGTGTCTCTTTTGGATTCAGTGTGCCTCAAAACATGTATTTTCGGTGAAATTTTGGTATCAAATATCGATCAAAATCTGGGCTTTTGAGTTTATTACGTCCGATTCTCTAGCAACGTTTTAGTGTAAATATTTTTGTTATCAGAGTGAAAATGAGGGTTATGTGAGGATTTAAATAATCTGTGCAGAGGGCGTGGTTTTGAATTTGACGGTTTTTCTGATATTTATAGCATTTTTTCAAAATTATATAGCAGTGCATTTGCACAATTTGCTGTACATATGCTAATCGGTTTCTAAATGTTGCATTTAAGTAAGCATGTACAATACTTAATAAAAATGCATGACCAGAATTTTAAGGTCGATTTTATGAGTACATTTTCCAGTGCCTTTTACACGGTTGTAAGGTGTTAGAATTTTTCAGCATTTAAAATACTCTCTACGAATCAATTTTTAAGATATCACAGGAAATTCAGGGAATAGTTTCCCCAATATATGCCAACCAAAGCCTGCTATGCAATTATAAGGCAAATGTTCTACACCACCAAACTCACTTTGATAAGTATGTATTTTTGCAAAAGCCGAAACTTACAATTGAACAGAAATTATCTTTTTAAAATCAATTAATTTAAAAGTGTATCTCATGAAGTCTGACATTTTCTTTAAAAATTTTGAACATTGCATTGTAAGGAGCATATTTTGTAAAATAGCTTAAATTTGTTTTAAAACACATAATCCAGGAACCCCTTAACATATATGCACCAAACTTTGCAATCACACTTCTTTATGCCGACAAAAAATGCGAGAAAATGTTCAAAATTCTCAGTACGAGTAAAACACTTTGGGTATTGAAAAATTCACAAATCGATCCATTTAACAGGGTGCTTCTCCTAAAACTTTACGATTAATAAGGCTATTTAGTAAAAATATGATGTGTTGGCGCTCACAAGACTTTCTCTACTCTTGTACAAACTATTTATACACATGCTTATTCTCCGTCTACTTCATGTTAATAGAGATAAACATTTGCAGAACCTATATTATTGTTAATATGGTAGGTTTTAAGCGATTGCCAAATCTTTTAGACGCTGGTTGCTATGTGGAGCATTCCATTCTTTTTGCATGTCCATGATATAAACAAAATCTGATGTGTTACACCCACATGACATTCTCTACTCTTGTACAAACTATTTTTACAAACGATTATTCTCCATATGCTTCATGTTAATCGAGATGTTAATCTTATTGCTAATTTTCTTGTAGATGCAAGGGGAATATGGTAGGTTTTAAGCGACAGTCAAATCTTTTAAGCGTTGGTTGCTATGTGCGCATTCCATTCTCTTTCCATGTCCAGGACATAAAAAAAATGAATAACGAATTCGAGAAAAAAAAATCTGATGTGTTACACTCACATGACTTTCTCTACTCTTGTACAATCTATTTTTACAAACGCCTATTCTCCATATGCTTCATATTAATCGAGATATCGAGATGTCAATCTTATTTGTAATTTTCTTGTAGATGCAAGGGGAATATGGTAGCTTTTAAGCGATAGTCAAATATTTTATCGCTGGTTGCTATGTGGCGCATTCCATTCTCTTTGCATGTCCAGGACATAAAAAAAATGAATAACGAATTTGAGAAAAAGTATAAGTATTTGAAAATTTAAGGAAATAACAAGCAATATCTCGAAAACGGTTCATTCAACAAAAAAAATGTATATGATATAAGTTGTGTATTTTAACGCGATCTACATTTTTTGTGTAGTAAAATTTTGTCTATCTCTTATGGTTTACCAGTTATGCAAAAGTCGTTCATAATGAAGAATACTTTTGGAGGCATTCCCAGAAATTTCGAGATATACATTTCATTTCTCATGACATTATCTTAAACATATGATATTTTCATCAAAATCGTTAGAGCCATTTTTGAGAAAATTAAAATTTTCGAAAAATGTTCCATGTAAAGGGTAGTCTGGGGTGGGGGGATTTTCTTGAAAACCTTCGTGTCGCATCTCTGGAAGATACTGAACCTAAATACCAAGTTTGGTGTTTATCCGACTGTTCGTTTTTGAGTTATGCTGTTCACAGACACACACACACACAGACACACACACACACAGACACACACACGGACATGTTTCCAAAAATGCTTTTTTTGGATTCAGGAGGTCTCAAAACATGTATTTCCGGTGAAATCTCGGTATCGAATTTTTGGGTGGAATGCAATACTTCCCCTACTTACTATACATAGTAGAGAAAGTAATATAAGTATTGGAAAATTTAAGTCAATAACAAGCAATACCTCGAAAATGGTTCACTCAACAAAAAAAAAACGTACATGACAAACAGTTATTTTAACGCGATCTACATTTTTTGTGAAGTAATATTTTGTCTATCTCTTATGGTTTACCAGTTATGCAAAAGTCGTTCACAATGAAGAATACTTTTGGAGACATTCCCAGAAAATTCGAGATATACATTTCATTTGTCATGACAATGTCTTAAACATATGATATTTTAATCAAAATTTTTAGAGCCATTTTTGAGAAAGTTAAACTTTTCGAAAAATGTTGCATGTAAAGGTAGTCTGAAGTGGGGTGATTGTCTTGAAAACCTTCGTGGCGCATCTCTGGAAGATACTAAACCTAAATATCAAGTTTGGTGTTTATCCGACTGTTCGTTTCTGAGTTATGCTGTTCACAGACACACACACAGAGACACACTCACGGACATGTTTCCAAATATGCTTTTTTGGATTCAGGGGGTCTCAAAACATGTATTTCCAATGAAATCTCGGTATCGAAGTTTTGGCTGGAATACAATACTTCCCCTACTTAGTATACGTAGTAGAGAAAGTAAAAAAAAAAAACGAACAACGAATTCCCATTTGAGAAAAAGTATGCATTGGAAAATTCAGACAAATAACAAGGAATATTTCGGTATGGTCCACTGGACAAAAAAAATCTATATGACATAAATTGTATGTTTTAACGAGATCTACATTTTTTGTATAGTAAAATTTTGTCAATCTCTTAGGGTTTACCAGTTATGCGATAGTCATTCAGAATGAAGAGGACTTTTGGAGACATTCCCAGAAAATTCAAAATATACATTTCATTTGCCATGAAAATATCATAAGCATATAATGTTTTAATTAAAATCGTTAGAGGCATTTTTGGGAAAATCAAAAATTTTGAAAAATGTTCCATGTAAGGTAGTCTGGGGTGAGCAATTTTCTTGAAAAGCTTCTTGTTGCATCCTTGGAAGCTATTAAACTCAAATACCAAGTTTGGTATAAACCCGACTTTTCGTTTTTCAGTTATGCTGTTCACAGTCAGACACACACACACACACACACACACACACACACACACACACACACACACACACGAACGTGTTTCCAAAAATGCTTTATTTGGATTCAGGGCACCTGAAAACATGTATTTCTAGTGAAATCTCGGTATCGAGTTTTCGGGAGGGAATGCAATATTTCCCCTACTTACTATACATAGTAGAGAAAGTAAAAATGATCCTAATTATAAATATGAGGAATAAAACGTACATGTACAACCTTTCTCTCGCTCGCTCGCTCTCTCTCTCTCTCTCTCTCTCTCACTCTCTCCAATTATTTTGTCAATTTAACTACATGGTCAGATCGCGATGTGGCTCGGGTGTGGCGGACAGTTAGCCTTCTAGGTCTCATTTTTGTACCATACCATTTTTCTTCGTCACGTGCCAACAAAGATCTTGGCGCTAGGCAACGGTCTCTCTGGTTTTGCACATGTTGGTCAGATGGCCTTAGTCTGCTCCTTACATTATCCATGGATGGATGATAAAGCATTAGCTAATGCTACCTATTTTCACTTTTGCTATTGTTTTAGTCTTGAGGTGGAACTTAAAACCATGGCATTAAATATCGAATCAGGTACTTACCTTGGCGACTGAGGGAAACTATGGAAAAACCGTCAGATTGGTCGGTTCACTGGTTCTCGGAATGTGGGTCATAGGCGTTACACCTCCGTTATACAATTTCTCCGAAGACAATTATCAAACTTGGAACCAAGGGATGGGATTAATGGGGAGGGATAGGTTCTTCTACAAGTCCACGCATGGCATCCTATCCTACAGCTTTAATTCACTCGTAGCATGGCGTAGAATCAGTGCTATTGGTTCAATTATGTTACAATTATGTATGTTCTTATAAAGTGAACAATAATTATAAGGGTCACTAAACATTTGTTTTAAATCAATGCTGTCACTGCAATAGTCCCCTATAGGTAACAACTATCGTTAAATAACTCCTGCAGTCGATATTCAATCATACAGTTAAAATTAATTCAGAAGTCAAACTCTTCTACAGTAAATATAGATAGGGGCTAAACATGGAGGTTTAGAGTTGATATGGCTGCTATCCATTGTTTTCATCCAGCGTGAAGAGAAAAAAGAAACGAGAGGGGTCAGTGTGAACAAACAAAAGGTTTGTAAACGGATTTTGCATGTTATTTTTGCAGCTCAACCCCGACCAGCCTGCTGCTGCACTATCAATAAATATCAATGTATATTCTGTTGTTATTGTTATTGTTGCCAGCAGCAGTAGGAGGAGGAGGAGGAACATATGACGCTAACATGACTGTTATTGCTGATCGAACCAGTGAATCAACGAGCTGGCCGATGTTATTCGCGCATACAGGGGAGGAGGAGATATTAAACTATAGCAAAACTAATGACGTGGAAATAATCCTAAACCCAGGATCGCACCGTTGCAAAGCTGCTTAATTTCAAAAGCGCTTTGCGCTTGCATCTAAAGCAATTTGAAGTATCTTAGTTTTTTGAAGTATTACCCTGTTAAATAGGGTGCCGAAAAACAATGTGCAGAAAATTCTTAGAGTAGAAAGGAGTACCAAACTAAGTATGTGGGGACATAGATGCAGTACAATAACAGGAGCGCTGAATTGAAATCTGACTTTATGAAACATTTTCATTTGCCATTCAAAACGAAATGTAACTCATCGATAGACGTGTATAGTCGAGTGCATGGAAACGATCCCTATAGTGTTTTTCTTTATTTCAAGTTGGCAGAATTTCATTATCATCTATATCCCACACCAGCACTTGATGAGCCAATCCCTTATTTGTTTAAATTCAAGTCCGACACATACGGATTAGCATATGGGCAAAGTTCAGGCCTAGGTAAGCGGCGAAAGGGAAAGAGCACGAAAGTATTTCATCTGAGTGGCTGGAAGGCATGCCTGTAACGGTGAACCACACCAGCCCCAGGATGAGCTGTTCTCGCGTTCGTTTGATGTCAAAAGTAACATTAAGGCGACTTTAGGCTCAGGAGCGAATGACGATGGGGAGTAAGACAAACTTTAAGTGGAGTGCTAGAATCGGGTAAGGTATGAGGCCTGGGTGTGGCACAAGCGGTTTAGTGGTACTTTACCAACATAAGCCATTGCGCATTATATCGGCACGAAGTGTGACATCAGACACACCGGGTTCAAACCCAGCGGAGGGCGATGGATTTTTTTGGGCGTAAAAATCCTTAGCATGGCTTCCTTCGGAAGGGAAGTAAAACCGGTGGTCCCGTGTCGTAGATTTACGGCACGTAAAAGAACCTCAAGCCTGATAGAGGCTTCCGAACAAAATTTCCGGTCTTTAACGCCGAATATAGAATGGGACGCTAAGGATCACAGCAGTTATAGAACGTCCATAAATAAAACTCAGTTGTTTTATCAGATACACCTAGGTACCGTGACTACTGGCGATCCAAATCTCTTGACGTTTCGTGACAACCAAAATGGAGTGACCGCGCGGTTGCCAAATTTCTCTTTGCTTTGCTTAGTCAGAACGTTACGAGTTTGTTATAAATGCCATGGCAATGTTTAGTTAAAAACTACAAGAAAACAAGAGGAGACAAATAATGGAAATGTAATGCACAAATAGAGAAACGAAAAACATACCCTTCTTTGTGCCCTTTGTTATTCAAGTGACGCGACTAACGGCATATCCTCCTTCGCTTTCCTAGACACACGTGAAGTAGTTAATGAGCGCGCCTCAGCCGTTAGTTCTTGACATTTCGTGAAGTTAAGATTTTTCGGTTGTTTTCGTTGGCATACTTTTTAAAGAAATTCTACATACTGAAGACAACAGCCCTAACCCTACTGCTATAGCCACTAGTACGTACTACTCAGCTTACTATGCGACATTTTCATGAAAGAGTTAACTTTATAAACGCTAGGAGAAAGCCTAACCTGTAAAAACTTGAGTTCACCACAGTTGAATTCACAACTGAGTCGCTTAACCTTCCAGCAAGCGCGCTGTAAAAAGTACACTAGTAGTATGTTTGCTTTGTCAATTTTTAACAATATTTTAACCTTGAGCTATCGCGTCAATGGTGCAATGAATTCCATGTTGATGCTTCCTCGAGAATGTGATGACAGTTGCTGATTCTTTGCTTGAAGTTCTCAGTTGGCTTATTCTTTATGGCTTACTGTTTTTGAAATGCTTTGAAGTAACGAAGTGTTGAATATTGTAGAAAGCACAACTCTCTTCCCATGTAACGGTTACGTGCTTGGTTTTGTAACCATTGAAATGCATTTAATCATTGATTTTACAGTGGTATTATTCTGTGAAACAATACCATGCATGACGTTGTTTATTAAAAAGCATCATGTATGGTTTTGTAGAGCTGCGTCAGAAGGCTTTGAAAGGATTTTTATACCGAGTTTATAGCTGTATTAGGAAACTTCGTGGGATAACTAGTTTTAAATTTATTTAGGACATGGAGAATTGCACATTATTTAATGATAATGCACGTAGCGCAGTAAAACAGTTTCGAGTTCCTATACTCAAATACTTATTTTGCACTGTTTTTCTACTCTACAATTTTGTGCAGATTGGTTTTCCTCGCTTATTATTAAACCAAGCTTCAGGATCCAGCAGGATGTTACCAACTGTCCGTTCAGCGACATTTTAACTAGTCGGTGAGGAAGTCCTTCCAGGTGGGGGTTTAGCTACTGGAAGGAGGTAGTGTTTACTTGGTATGAAGCTAGTGAGGGGTAAACACGCGCGATAGTGAAATACTTTTGCCTATTTTCCACACTGCACGCATGACGCGCGGCAGGAAATCAGCATACTATGCACCCCTCCCATCACTCAAGTTTTACTTGAGACATAAGCCACCCCAACCCACCAGCTGAAACATCACTGAACAGACAGTATGTGGTTTGCTTGTTCTGCTTCAGTAAATGGGAGTGAACTGATGTAGCGGGTGAACCACATTGTTACCAACACGGACATTTCTGTTTTCATAGACACAACCTTGCTGTTCCGTGTAGACTGTACATAGGTTCCACACCTATCATAATATAGTGTAGTTCTAAAACAGTAAAACGTTTACTTTTTCTACTACTTACCTATAGAAGGTAAGAAATAAAGAGGAAGTATTGCATTCCATTCATTGTAATAATACCAGTAATACATGTTTTGAGGCTGCCTGAATCCAAAAGAATAGAATTTTTAGAAAACGTAGTGTCTGTATACAAGCAATAACTCAAATTGAAATGAAAGTTCAGTTAAATGCAAACTTGCTATTTAAATTCAGCATCTTCAAGGATGCGACAAGAAGATTTTCAAGAAATTTTCTCTACCCCAAACTATCATTTAGAGAGTATATTTTGCGTTACTTTTGATTTTTCTCAAAAATATCTTTAAGAATTTTAATTAAAATTCCGTATGTTTAAGCTATCAGCCCTGACAAATAAAACGTATATCTTGAATTTTCTGGGAACAGCCTGTGAAGTCCTCTTCATTTTAAATGGATTTGTATAATGGTAAAAACCATAAGAGATGGATAATATGTTACTCTAAAAACTGTAAATTTCGTTAAAACACACAGTTTTTTGTCAAATAATCTTTTGTAATGTAATCATTTCCGATAAATTCTTTTTTATTGGTTTTAATTTTCAAATGCTCGTAGTTTTTAAATTAATAAGTCGCTGTTCGTTCCCCCCCCCTTGGTTATGCTAGTAACATGCAATTTCAAGGCTATCACTTAAAGATCGGCTGTTTTAACCTACTTTATTCTTTTTAAAGCTAACCCGAAATGTGTAAACGATTAATAAAGGTTTGTCTCTATTAACAAGAGGTAAATAGCAGAATAAGATTTTGTAAGAATTGTTTGTTAAAGGGTTTTGTAAATGAAAAACATCAGATTTTTTCTTTTGGAATAATCACAGCTGGCTTATAAAGTTTAACGCTAGATACGATTAGAATGCCCGATAACGGAACTAAATGCTCAGTCAGTGGCGCCTGCGACTCGCATTCGGGAGAGCGCGGATTCAAAATCCGCTTACCATCAACCTGAATAGGTTTTTTTCCCTTAGTCACCAGATATAAAACAGATTGGATGTTCAATACCACTAACCACAAATAAAAAAGCTAAATATAGATGGTGCAGGAAGGTAACTATGCAACAAATGCACAGGAAGACAACTACACAATTGAAATCATCTAGCAACTAGACCGTTTGTCCGTTACACATGCCCATGTTAGCCAAGGAAGCCATAAATAACCGCCTCTCCCAAAACCTCGACGTCATTTTTGCAGGAGAGTTAAGAGATAATGGCTGTATTACATGAAACCTGACTTTCAAGCCACAGCATGCACTTTCAGGTAAAACTGACGTTTCAGCTTACAGGAAGGTGTATTTTAATACTTATATCCCGTAAATCATTTGTTTTAGGACACGCGCGCGCGTGCACACACACACACACACACACACGCACACACACACACACAGAGAGAGAGAGAGAGAGAGAGAGAGAGAGACGCCCCTTGTCACAATAGACAAAACTCTGCCCGTTCGATTGTTTCTCGACACCGAAAATGTCTTTTACAACGTATGGCATGAAGGGTTGTTATATAAACTTAAGAGTGACACCTATTAGAGACTCGCCCAATCATGTCTTCAACAACGTTAATTTCGCCATTCTACACGAGGCAGCACACTCCACAACTATTCTTATTCACCCAGGTGTACCATAGGAAAGAGTATTAGGACCACTTCTGGTTTTCCGCAACAAAATAATCTAAATATTCCACATTTCGTGAACAATGTAGTAGTTAGGTGTCAAACTTGTGTCGACACTGTTGATACAGGCATTATTACATCACCAAGGTGTAAAAGGAACGTTTTCGAAATGTGATTTCATTCCCTCTTCAGCTATAGTTGACTGCAAGGCACATCCCTCCTGTCTCCTGCATAAGAAGTCCAAAGCACTTCTGCTGCCATTTGGTGTGACCAGTTTCTATTGGAATCTGCTTCTTCTATTTTTCCATGAAGGATGACAGTCTGCACTCAGAGGTGTAAATAGATTTCTTCCTTCTCACTTGCCTTCTATGAGCTGATTGGATAAATTGCATAATGCGTCATGTGGTGGAGTTTTACCATTAAAGGTGGTGGCTATTAGTGATGAGGTTTGTGGATCTGCAGCAAACCAGCTCCAAACCTTCTGCGGCAGTGTTCACCAATGGTGCAAAAATTCGTGTGAACAGGAATACGGACAAATCAGAATTGTGGAATTCATTTACAAGCGGCGTCTAACTGATCATCCTGTTATCATAGTAGGAATGCCGATACCATTACTGGATTCAACGAGTTATTTCAAGTATTTTTCCAGATGCGAAACCTACCCGTAATTATCAGATTTTCCATGTGATCAAAACTATCAGACACAAAAATACAGAAGTTAAATACCTAATATCCAGGAAACCGACACTGGCATTAAGATATAGAAAGCTCATCTGTACCTATTTATCAGACCATTATGGCAGTGCGGCTGCTCAATATGGGGACCTGTTCCACGTAAAATCGAGTGCATGGAATCGTGCTGCGCAGTGGTTTATGTTAGTAAGGAAATACTATACCGCCCCTTCCTCCTTAACTGGTTTTAGCACTCCACCTAATGCTTGTCTTACTCCACCCTTTTCCGTCAATCCTGAGCCTAATACCGACCTATGTTAATAGGTTAATATTTGAAAGTCAGACTTCAGGCATCAAACCAATACAAGACGGACTCATCCAGGGGCTAATGTGGACAGTCGTTGCGAAACATGTCTTCTAGCCACTCAGGTGAAATGTTTCCGTACTTCTCCCCTTTTACCGCTCACCTAGGAATGAACTTTTGTCATAGACTAACGCGTTTATATTGAACTTGGATTCGAACCAATAAGAGATTGGCTCACATAGTGCTGATGTGGAACATAGATGATAAGGAGATTCTGCCAACATTTAAAATAGAAAAACACTCTAGGAAACCAGAAGCGTCGGCGCGTTTCATTGTATTCCACTGTACACAGATATATATGGCTGCAAATCCGTTATTTAATATTAATGACAGGAGCCCACTGGTTTATCCGCAATGCCAATCTGCATACTGACACAGGAATTCCGAAGGACACTACTGTCCTCTGCGCCAGCTATAAACGGTTCCTCTTAATCCTGCAATCAACATCACAAACACCTTCTCCGGCAACTAAACATTCCATCTGCTCCATCAGATAGACGATTGAAAAATAGCACTCCAGTTTAATCTTGTACAAATTCCTATTAAGTGATGCAGTTAAATTTACAATATTATTTTGGGACTGCCAATTCTGGGCTACTGAAATAAATGCTTTATATTTATATTAAAGTATATCACTGTATATGCACATTCGGGACAGTAAAAGAATTTTATATATATACATATGTATATACACATTTTATATGTATGTGTTGCAACGTAAAACATGTTATATTTCAATTAATGTTTCTACTCTCTCCTCTACAAGCTATTCTTACAAAAGTTTACTCCCTTGTTTACTTTTACTTAATTGAGATAAACTTGAAATATAAATTTTTACATTCGTTGTGGGTTTTAGAAGAACATAGCAGGCTAGAGAGCTAGTATGATTTTTGTTAAATTTCGTGTTCCTTGCATGACCAAAAGAAAACTCTGATGTTATATATACACATGACTTTCTCTATCCTCTATTTTTATTAGCGGGTATACAAACTATTCTTACTAAAACTTATTTTTCTATCCACTACATTTTAATCCAAATAAATCTTTGCAGAAATGGATACATTAAGCAGTTCGTTATAGATACAAAAAGAACAGTGACAGTCAAATATTTAAGAACTGGACCCTATATGCTGACCTTAAAATTCCATACTGTTTACATGTCATTGCGAGAAACAACTGAATGTTGAAAGGACTTCAAAGACTGATCAAGTAATGAACAATTCGAACAGGCTGGCCCCGTAGCTCAGTAGGTAGACCATTTGCATGCTATGCGAGAGGTCCCCGGTTTGATTCCCGGCTGGGAGGTGAGAATTTTTCTCTAACGAAGAGTATTCCCTATCCTTCCCAGAGTCTGGAAGTATGAATGACAGTGTCAATGTGTGTGTGTGTGTGTGTGTGTGTGTGTATGTGTGTGTGTATGTGTGATCTAATGATAAAAAAAACAAAGTGCAAGAAACCTAATGAGTACGAGTTAATACCATTGCGTTAGGCAATAAGTTTCAAAGGAAAGGCCCGATAAGAACAATGTAGTTAAAAGTCGGGTATACATGGAGCTTAAAAAAAAGAATTCGAACAATTACTAACGGATATCTCGGAAATGGCTTATTCCACAAAAAGCTTATTTAAAAAAATTGTGTTTTAAAGATATCTATATTTCCTGTGTAGTACGTTTTTGTCTCAAGCTTAACGTTTACTAGTTATACAAGATGATACAAAATTCCGTCCGAATAAAGAGGACTTCTAAGACTATTCCCAAAAAAACTCAAAATATACATTTTATTAGATTTGTAAATATTATCAATGTTTGGTATTTTAATGAAAATCGTTAAAGCCATCTTTTATAAAATCAAAAATTTCGAAAATTCTTCCGAGTAAAGTGTAGTTTGGCGTGGGGGGTTTTCTTGAAAATCTTTGAGTCGCATCTTTAGAAGATACTGAAACTAAACACCATGTTTGGTATTTATCCTACTTTCGTTTTTAAGTTATGCTGTTCACAGACACATGCACACACGCACCCGTTTCTAAAAATGCCTATTTCTGGATTCAGGGAGCCTCAAAACTTATTTACCAAGGTGAACCACGGTGAAATTTCGGTATCGAATTTTTGGATGGAATGTAATATCTTCTCTACCTATTGTGTACGTGTTAGGGAAGGTAATAAACTTTCCTAAGAATAATTAGACAGGGAAAGTCATGTGAATTTAGCACACCAGAATCTATTGTTCCATTTATTTGCTGTCCTTAACATATAAGGTAATATCGGCGGTATTTACCTTTGGAACAATTGTTCATCAGCCATGTTGTTCGTTCCCGAGGTCGCGGGTTCAAACCCGGCAGAGGGCGATGAATTTTTTTCGGGCGTAAAAATCCTTAGCATGGCTTCCTTCGGAAGGGAAGCAAAGCCGGTGGTCCCGCGTCGTAGATTTACGGCACGTGAAAGAACCTCAAGCTTGATAAAGAGGCCTCTGAGCAAAATTACCGGTATTTCACGCCCAATATGGAATGGGATGCTAATGACCACAACAGTTAAAGAGCGTCCATAAATAAAACTCAATTTTCAGCAATGGTGTTCATTCACAGTAGTTGGTATTATTTTTGGTTTTTAAATTAAATTCACACACACACACACACGCACACACGCGTGCGCACATTCACACTCTTGTTCATACTTCCAGCTCTAGGGGGGATAGGGAATAGCCTCACTCTGCAGCTGGGACTCGAATCCGGGAGCTCTTGATTTGGAGGCTAGCATGCTAACCACCAGCCCACGGATGCAGTATAGTGAGATTCTGTCCGTCTCTTACAATTTACTAGTTATACATAAGTCATTCAGTATAAAAGGACTTCGCAGTCTATTACCAGAAAACTAAAGATATAAAAATTACTTTGTTTTTTATTTATGGGCGCTCATTATCTGCTGTGGTCCTTAGTGTCCCATTCTAAACTGGGTGTTAAAGACCAGTAATTTTGTTCAGAGGCCCTTTTATCAGCCCTTGGGGCTCTTTTACGTGCCGTGAATCTATGAAACGGGACCACCGGCTTTACTTCCCTTACAAAGGATATCATTACACGCATTACAATTTGCAATAGTTATTGGAGGCACATTTTCTCTATTATCAGAAGCATTGTTTTTCACAACTTTGCCTGTAATTGAATTTTCTCTCCAAGTAATAGATCAGCAATGGTTTTCTTACTCTCACACTTTTTTATATGTATCCTTCTGTAACAAATTCGATTTCTTAACATTTTAAATTTTCAGTCCTTCAATTTCGTATAACTACATAAATAAACTTTCATTGACTTTTCTGGAGGTATATTAATAGCTGCATCTTGGACTGCTTTTAAACGTTTTCCTGATGAACCGTGAAAATCACCCTCTTCGTTCATTTTTACTTTAAATTCACATATGAAACTAGCATCCAAAATTGCACAATATAACAAGGTTTGTTGATTTATCGTCTCTCTTTTTTCCAAAGCCCACATTACTCTTTCTCTAAACATATCGTTTCCGTAATAAACAACTTTCATTAAATATACTAAATATACAACATACACTAAAATACTCTGAACGTAGATAAAATATTGTAGACAAGTTACAAATTAGGTTTAGTAACTAGTCCTATAAATAAGTATTCAAGCAAGTATGTGATACATGGTGTTTTGATCAAAGTCATGGGAAACACTTTTGAAAAATCCAAAATAGTAAAACTTTTTCCATGTAAAGGGAAGTTTGGAATGGGAAGGTTTTCTTGTTTTTCTAAATCTCTTTTTTTCTTGTATATTCGGGTAGTACCAAAACGCGTATTTTAAGTGAAATCATGATAGTATGTTTGGTTGAAATGCAACACTTCCCCTACTTTAGGTATATAGTAGAGGAAATAAAAAAGAGGTAGAGGCGAAAACCACTAACCCAGAATGGCACTAAAGAGGAGGAAAGATGCTCGCACAGTGTCTGACATAATCACAACTGCCAACCTGAGCACACTTAAACACAAGGCAAAGGCCATATAAAGGCACTCAGTAACGAACTAAAACAATCTTCGTTTCTTTGTTTTTAGGTTACTCGAAACTAAAGCTCTGCCATCTGAATATGCGAATCGTATACACCTTTATGCCTCTTCAATACCGCAATAAACCTGGATATAAATGAGCAATAACACGTTCCGAAGTATCGTTAAAATAATAGTAAAACTAAAGTTGAAACTATGCAGGTGTCTACATTGAATTAAAAAAAACCTGAGGTTATACATTTCCGCGATTTCCTCCACCCACTATCGTTTACTTTTATACAGCTTCTACAAGCCTCTCTTGTTAAACCTTATTCTAGGTATACTTCAAGTTAATTATGATAAACGTCTGCATAAACGTTTACTGATTCTTATATAGTTCCACAAAATGAATTAAATTTATATAATATTCGTTTACTTGAAGTAGATAATCGAACTTCACGTTTTGTGACATAAACATATGTCTATTTTGTTGTGACTAGGCTGTAGTTGTCCAGTTACTTGTACACGGGCAACAAGACGCCAGCCGAGCACGTTGAGGGTATATCTTAGCGTGCAGTTTGTGTAAAACGTCCCCCACTCCTGAAGCATAGATGCGCAATAGCAATGACCAAGTCCATTTGCATAATACGAGAGGTGGGGTTTAGTTTTCCACCTGCTGCGAACTCAAATGTAAGATAACCTTACACATTTGTTTACAATGCGTTGTATATGTGATTGTCTCCGAGTTCTGATACCAGTTACTCCCCACTATTCTCCCACTTTTCCTCATTTCTCCTCTCTTGCGCATATGGAGCGTCACGATATTTTACACAAGCTCTACAGTATCGTGCATAAAATATGGTCCATTCCCCTAGATCGCTATGACGTTTTTCCCTCCGTAAGGTTTTCACCTTCAGGTACCAACTTTTGGCTCCACCCGGACGGTATCAGTTCTCTATGTGGCTGGCCTGAAAAACAATATAGCTACATACAAACTAACCAATAAATGACATTGATAACCTATGTGGAATGGAGGAAAGGTTAGGATAACATCTCTGTTAAGGAATTTTGCTATGCTTGATACACAAGGAAAGGCTAAACCGATTGCAAATAATTCGGCCTTCTAGAGAAGGGGTGAAGAATTATTTACATGTGAGTTAAACCGAACGGCCTTCTAGAGAAGGGGTGAAGAATTATTTACACGTGAGGTTAAACCGAACCACAGCTATGACATTTACATATATGAGAGCTTTCATCAGCGACATAGAGACACGGAAATAAGAAAACCAGATTTAAGAAAACGGTAGCGAAGCATTAAAATATTAAGCTTAAGTTGTAATGTTACTACCAACATAAACAGCTCCGTTCTATTACGGATCATATTTAATGCACGCCAATATATGCAGGATGGACCATTTAAGATGAGACTGTACAATATCTCCACAACCAAGCGTTGTAGAAAGAAATGTCTTGAATAAAAGTTGCTTGATATTATAGGGGAAAGCAAATGCCATTAATCGTGTTTTTGGAGGACGTTGTCATGGTTTTGGAGATAGTGTACAGTCTCAACTTAAATGGTCCACCCTGTATATGCTCGGCTGCCCAGTCCCATCAACGTATTCAAACCTAAACTATTTGTAATAGAAGTAAGGTATTTGTAACTATTTGTAATAGAAGTAAGGTATTTGTAATCACTGCTGGCTTTTATGGTAGTTTTATTAGCCATAAAAATAAAGCAAGCACAACACTCAAAAATTGTCACTGTATTGTAGAACGCTATCCGAGTTGTTTTGCTAACTTAATTTTAATTTTCTTTTTGACATTTCTCATCACGAACAGTACTATATACGAGGGAGGGCCTCAGGTGCGCTTATCTTTTCGTATGTCTTTCTGCTTGATAGAGTATAAATTAATAGAACAATTTCCTTGAAAGTTGTATGTTTTGAAGAGCTCTGTTTGGTTATACTCTTATTTGACACCCATTCCTATTTTAAATTATAAATCAATGTACCACTGACTAGAGGGCTGCAAATGAATGATATCAAGAGGTGTTGACGCTCGGGTTTTCCGATCTCTCTCGATGGATGATCCCTCCCATTCGTGTTTTCTTTTCGCACGCACTGCACCGTCCGAAGGATCGCTCTCCGGTCAGGCCGAGTGCTCGTGTTCTGTTGTAACAGAATTGTAATGTATACCGCTTGGTAATTATAACTAATATAATTTTCCGGGCTGTTATGCCGTGGTCTGCTGAAGAAAGATTTCCCAGACGTTTCGTCCACAACTGCGGTGGACATCTTCAGTGGCGCGGACGAAGTCTTCTCGGTGAAAGTATCGCAGCGTCTGATGCGTTGGCCGTTAGTGCCGCTCTCTTTATAGTGTGGGCGCTCTCTGCTGATTGGCCCGCTGGTATGAGGGGCTGGCGCCGGCTGTGTTGTTGCTCTCTTCTGATTGGCTCGCAGTGTTTTTCGGTTTTGTATGACCTTTCTTGTTTTTGATGACTAGATGCCAGTTACTGTTGAGTTTCAATGCTTCTTCTTTCCTATTGAAATTATTGGGATGTTTGTAAATCTCTATTGCTTCGCGTTGTAGCCGGGTATGGTAATGCTTTATGAAGGAAAGAATGTTAGTGTCCTGAAATCTAATAATGTGTTCGCCCTCGGCTTCAATGGCATGTTCGGCGACTGCCGATTTTTCTGTATGGCCCAGGCGGCAGTTTCTTTTGTGTTCGCTAAGTCTGGTGTTAGCGCTCCGCTGTGTGGTACCAATGTACACTGAACCACAGGAACAAGGAATACGGTAGACACCGGCCGATGACAGGGGATTTCGGGGGTCTTTGGAAGAGCGCAGTAGGCTATTTAATTGTCTTGTAGGTTTGAATACTGTTTTGACGTTATGACGTTGAAGTATATGTTCGATACGGTCAGTGACATTTCTGAAATATGGCAGAAAGACAATGGACTTGCTTTTGGGTTGGTCCTGAGTAATCGGTCGGGGCTTGGCCGGACGGCAGGCTCTTCTCAACTCTTGGATTGAATAACCATTTGATTGTAGAGCTGTTTCTAGGTGTCGGATTTCTTGTGGAAGTAAGTGTGGTTCACAAATACGGGAAGCACGGTTTGCGAGTGTCTTAATCATAGCACGTTTTTGTCTAGGATGGTGGTTGGAGTACTTGTTAAGGTAACGGTCTGTGTGTGTGGGTTTGCGGTAGACAGTATGACCCAGCGTGCCGTCAGCCTTCCTGCTAACGAGTACATCTAGAAAGGCTAGTTGGCCATCTTTTTCTTGTTCCATTGTGAACTGTATACGCTGATTGAAGCTATTTAGATGTAACAAAAAATCTTGAAGAGCTTGTTCACCATGGGGCCAGATGACGAAGGTGTCATCCACATAGCGGAACCAGGCTGTTGGTTTGAGTGGAGCTGAGTTTAGTGCCTTTGACTCAAATGCCTCCATGAAGAAATTGGCCACAACAGGGCTAAGGGGGCTGCCCATGGCAACACCGTCTATTTGCTCGTAGAATGACCGGTTCCACTGGAAATAAGTCGTAGTCAGGACATGGTGAAAAAGTGTAATGATATCATCAGAGAAGATGGGTTGTAACAACTTCAGAGTTTCTTGTACTGGAACCATGGTGAATAGAGACACAACGTCAAAACTAATTAGTAAATCCTTAGGTAGCAATTTGAGGTTGCGGAGAATTTGAATGAAATGAGTAGAGTCTTTGATGAAAGAGTCGGACAAGCCCACATGGGGTTGTAGAAGGCCGGTTAGGTATTTAGCTATGTCGTATGTGGGAGAACCAATACCACTAACAATGGGCCTGAGCGGAACATCTGGTTTATGGATCTTGGGTAGCCCGTAAAGTCTAGGCGGCTGAGCTTCGGACTTGGTAAGGCGGCGTTTGTCTTCCTTCGAAAGCGAGGAGTTCCTGATCAAAAGATTAGTTTTCCGTAGAATACGGGCTGTCGGATCACGTTTAATCTTATGGTAGGTTGCTGGTTGCAGGAGTTCAGAGATTTTCTGTTGATAGTCTTGTTGGTTAAGAATAACTGTGGCATTACCCTTGTCCGCTGAGCAAACAATGATGTCTCGGTTGGAGTTCAGCTTCTTTAATGCAGTTCTCTCTTGATTGGTTAAATTACTGGTAGGAGGTTTGGCCTTCTCGGGAACCCTGGCAGATTCCCGGCGAATTTCATCAGCTGCAAGCCTTGGCAGAACTCGTAATTCCTGCTTCAATGTGAGAAATGATGTCTTCAACTGGCAACGTTGGAGTGACAACAGCGTAGTTACCTCCTTTAGCAAGGAGTGACGTTTCAGCAGGTGACAGCTGGTGATCAGATAAGTTCACTACCGTGCGGCAGTGGTTGAGAGTAGTCGGCGGTTTGATGGAGGCAATAAGGCCATCATCACAAGAAGAAGTTTGATGATTCGTATAGGAACCTCAGCTCGCAAGGTAGCATTGGCTGAATGGTATTATCACTTTAATTCGTGTTCAAATCCTTCGCGTGAATTTCAAACTTTTTATTACCTTTTGTCTTATCTCTTTGGGCCTATATTTTGATATTATGTTATAAATAACATTTTTGATAACATAAGTGTCTACAAAATAGAATAATCGTCATGTTTTCCATCGCAAAGCCCAAATCATATGCGGGCACACTAAAACGTGAAGACTGCAGGCAGATTACACCGCTCAGGTTACAGTATGCAAGAAGATCGCTCCGGCAACGTAGACAAATGTGCATTGATGAAGGGGGTCGTCGTTTTGAACATTTACTTCCTTGATGAAATCCATGCTCTTTAACATTTTATTATTCTGTTTACCCGTGAACTTAGCAGATTTACAACACCTTTATCAATAGAAGAAGTGAAACATAAGGCTTAAACATGAAACAAAATATTTTATATTTAATATCGTCGATATGCCCCCAAGAGAAAGAAAGCTAACTACGTAACACGGTTTACAACACCAGATACGGTACAGATTATTAGGGTAAACATTATACACAATTATCTGATTGTAATTATTATGTCTTTGGCTCACAGGAGAGCCATTATAAAAATAAATAAATTAGTACACTAAAATACAGAAAATAAACACAAGGAGAGAAAAAAAAGAACCGAAGCAATTTTATGTTTGTATCACACTCAAACCACTGAAGCTAACCCTTGCTTCACCATATTCCGGCAGCTAAAGCAATCGGCCAGAATCCACGTAGTATATCGCGCTCTTCGAGAAAACGTTCCTCTATCTCCTTGCAAGCATTATATCTATGAAACGGCGTATTTTTTTAAGGCTTTGGCAGCTCTTTGGTTCTCATTCAGGCCTTTAATCATTAATGAAGATTGCGTATAGTACCAAAAAGAAGGGCAGAGCTACAATAAGTTTGTTTGCTAAAAGGTCAACGTTTTCACATTAGACTATAAACTGCGGGTTGCATAGATACGAATACCTGAGGGCAGCTGACTCACCTGGTATATTGAATCCTATGTACACTTTTTATCTACTTCTTGCTGTTTACCACTTGCACAAAAATTATACAGAATGAAGACTTCAGAGAGTGTTCACAGAAAATCTGGATATATGTTTTTTATTAGTCACTTGAATATCTTAAAGATCTGATATTTGAATAAAAATGTTATTATTTGGGGAATTTTGTTGCAAAATCTTCGTGATACATCCTTGGAAGATGTTGAACTTAAATACTAACTTTGGTGTATAAGACTTTTCGATTTTGAGTAACGGCGTTCACAGGCACACACACACGCATTTTGCTAAAAATCCCTTTTGGGTTTCAGGGCAGCCTCAAAACGTGTATTTGCGGTGAAATCTCAATATCGAATTTTGAATGGAATGCAAATACTTCCTGGTAGAGAAGGTATATACCGTAGCATTATAACACTAAAATACACCGCAATTATTTCTCAACTACGCTTCTCCAAACATATACTCCTTTTTCTCAAAAACTAGAGCTACCAAAATACAGCCGACTGGCTAAGTGGTCGAGTGATAAATGTTTTGGCTTCTCAAACCAGAGACCCAGGATTCGATCACGGGCAGCGCGGTGAATATTTATTTATCCATAATCATTTCCTATTGCTCCGCAGAGTCTGAAAGTATGAATGTGTGTGCGTCTTGAGATTATAAAAGGTATTAATAACCAACTCTAAGGGCGGCGTGTTCCAATCCTTTTACTTCCGTAGTAAATTAATATTAAAGTCAACACTCGGCGACTTCCATACCAGAACAGGCTACTTCCGAAGTATTTTACTCCTTTCAGATACTGCCGGAGTAAATTAGTACATGCTAATTACCACGGAAGTAATTAGAGCAAAAATATAGGTTAGAATTTACTCTCGCGACTTGGATGGAGTAGCTTATTTCACTTGTCGATTGACTACAATATCGTATCCTATTTGAAGGAAGGTATTTTGACGTGTTCATGAATTACTTAGATTACATTGATGATCTCGATGAAGATAACAGGAACGCGATAGTGTGTGTATACGAATAATATGAGATACATATGATACTTATACAGAGAGAGAAAGTTCAAGGAACGTTTCGGTATTAGGAATGAATCTTTTAAACTCCTTTTGAATCTGCTTGGAGAGAATTTACAACAAAATTCACGACATTATCATCCAAACTGCAATTATTATGCATCCGGCGAGTGTTTTGCACCAGAACATTTCAGACAGTTACAGGAGATCTTATAAGCGTTCACCGTATGAGTATTGGTCAGATCTTTCATCGTGTTGTTAGAGCGCTTTTGAGGTCAAGAGCAAGGTACATAAATAAATATACGCGAGTATTCAGAAAATAAATGCAATTCTTCATCACTTTCGCAGGTTTAACTGCACGTCATATGTTCCTATTTTATGCCCCTCGAGTGAAAATGGTAAATCATTCCGAAATCCGAAAGGGTATTTCTCCATCAACACGCAATTAATCTGCAATGTAAATATGAAGATTACGAACATTGTATCCTAAGAATTTTAAGCTTCTCACTCCTGAAGCCGTCCGTCACGACCTCCCAGACATTTCCCTTCCAGCATCTTTGCTTCATGCTTTTTGCTTTTTGCATGCTTTTGTTTAAATGGATTTCCTTATCTCTACCACAAACATGTCTCTTTCACTAACCTTTTTAACCCTTTTCCTATCGCACACAACCTTATCCATGAGCGCTACAAGTAAATCGCGCAAAAAAACAATACTCCTAGAGTGATAACTATAAGAGTAAGTCGCAATTGACCACTCCAACGTTACTTCGGGAGTAAAATGCCCCCATAGTAACCTACTTCCGCAGTACGGATTTGTTTACTAAACGCCACTTCCGAAATAATTTACTCCAAAATCAACACGCTGCCCTAATAAAACTTACAGTTCAATGAGCAATATCATCATCAGTTGTCTCGTGTCAAAGCCACGATATGAAGTTTAGAAAGAATTAGCAATAACAGCCAATGTGGCAAAAACGTCTGGAACTAATATGGCGTAACTAATGTACAGAAATTGTTTGATTTCCTTATCATTGTAGGCGAAATAGGTATATTTTAGACAGCATGGTCTAAAAGTAGAACTTCTAACACAGTGCACACGAGCTAAAAGCTTTAGATTATCACACTAGTGGTATAATCTTCATTGTGACAAACTTTGGTTTTAAGTCCAATCACATTGCAATTTATATTTGCATGTGTTTAATAACACAATTTGGTTTTATTAGGTTTTACTCTACATTATGTCTTTTTACATGCTAAATTTCTCATGGCGCTCGCATTATCTGTTCACAACACATATGTACTTCAATTTATCGCAATTCGTTCTAGAGTTTACTGATACGTTATATTGGCAGTCTTCTGCTTTCTAAAACGTTATTCCTTTGTCTACATAAGATTAAATGGCAGAAATTATGAATTCAGAAGAAACTGAAATAGAAGACCCAGGTGAAATTACAGAAACAGCAGAAAAAAAATAACACTAAAAGTACTTATCCAAAAAAGTCCAGAAATCTATATGATATATATAGCATTTAATCGCTTCATTGGCTGGTATAAGGCAAAGCACGTAAATAATTTCACTGAAAATGAGTGCTAGCGAATCAACAAAACATCTGCCATCTCGGTTTTTTTTAATGTATTTCTCTTGTTTCAAGAACCGCGTTCTAAACGTGATCTCTGTCAGTTTCTGGAATCAACATAATATTATTGATATTTTACAAATTTGAGCGCTGTCTATAAAATAGTAATATGCCACACGTATTAAGTGGTTTTTATTTTATCCCTTGTATCATAATCCACTATTACATGTATTTATATTTTGAACAGTAGATTCTCTACCACTTCACAGAAAGGAATATAACAACTCCTATATTTGGAAAATAGGTAAACTTCAGACCATGTTTTAGAGGACGTTTTACACTACAACATGGTACTATTGTTAAATATGGAAGCTTGTTTGTGCTCAAGCCATGTGAATTCTTTCTTTGCAAATATATGTAAGTTTTTTTCTCCATTTTTGCTATAAATGATCCGATTTTCTAAAAGGCTATTGAAATAAAAAAATAAAATTTTAGAATGGTAAAAGCAATCTCCAAGTGCTTTCGTGGTTCTAATTTGTTGTTAATAACATGTTTAGCTATGTTTTAAAAAACTAATCGCGTATAAATTTTAATGAAATAATCCTTCCTTAATAAACAAACTTATTGGATAAAAGTAGATTCGTGCACTTAGGAGGCATGCATATATATCCTGCAGAAGTATCAGTCTGATATCTTAAAGGGAGTGTGCGAGCATTATATGACAATGCAACTAAATCAAGAAACATGGATATCTCTTGACTACGGTTCAGAGATCAATGTAACAAAACCTGATGTGATACATTCATATAACGTTCTCTACCTCTATCGTTTACCAGCGGGTATACAAACTAGTCCTAGTAAAGTCTATTTTCTTATCTACTTCATTTAATCCAAATAAACCTTTCCGGAAATGGCTACATTAAACATTTAGTTATAGGTACAAAGGAAAGGTGATAGTTAAATGTTTAAGAACTGACGCTATAGGCTGGTTTTAAAATCCCATGCTGTTCCCATGACGTCGCGGAAACAACTCAACGTCGAAGGGACCAAGTATTGAACCATTCGAACCTTTAATAAGGGATATATAAAAATCGGCTTATGCCACAAAATTATTGTGTGAAATAAATTGTCTGTTTTAAAGAAGTCTACATTTTTGTGTATTGCGTTTTCATCTATCGCTTAACGTTTACCAGTTATACAAAATTATACAAAAATTCCTTCGAATGAAAAGGACTTCATAGCCTCTTCCTAGAAAATTCAAACATAAATCTTATTTGTCATGTAAATACCTTTAATATGGGGTATTTTAATGAAAATCGTTATAGCCATTTTTTTAGGTAATCAAACATTTCTAAAAATGTTTCATGTAAAGGGTTGTTGGGGGTGGTGGAATTTTCTTGAAAATATTCGCATCATATCTTTGAAAGATACTGACTTAAATATCAAGTTACCGAACGGGATGGCCCAGGCGGTTACGTCTGTGACCCGCATTTGGGAGGTCCCGGGATCGATCCCCGGCGACTGTCCACTCTGGCCCATGGGTTTTTCGTGGCTTACCCGAGTCGCCAGGGAATGCTAGGGTGGTTCATCTTCTACCACAACTCTCGTTCCTCTCATTTCCTGTACCCATCATCTTCCTTATCTGTTTCAGGACCAGGCAATGATGTTCGGCGCGTTGCGGGTGAGCGGCGGCTCGCGCTTTGTAGAGGTTTCTTTCCTGGCGTCGCTACGGTACCGCTCAGTTAGGTCTCTCCTCAGCGTGGGATCCTGGGTGTTGGTGATCTGTGGGCAGGGACCGTGCGGCGTCGGATGCGTTATATCTGGAAACGTTAGGATCCTCGTATATGCTTTCGCCCTTCGGCATCCGGATCTCGTTGCTCTTCGGGTCTCTCCCCTCATCCTTCCCTTGAGGGGTCACGTGGGAAGCAAAAAGGGCGGACTGGCCTAAGTGCGGTGCTCTGCCCCGATTCCGGGGCCCCTCCGGATGCGTACCTTTGCCTTTAAATACCAAGTTTGATATTTATCCGACTTTTCGTTTTTTAGTAATGCTGTTCACACACACACACATAGGATGTTTTTATAAAAACGATTTTTTTCGGATTCAGGGTCCCTTAAAACATGCATTTCGGGAGAAATATTGTATAGAATTTTTGGGTGGAATGCAATAACCTTCTATACCCACTATGTGCGTGGTGAAGGTAAAAAAATAACGAGTTGTCAGTATATAATGCATATATCTCTGTTAAGATTTTTAAAATTACAAGTTTTGTAGTTTACATGAAAAGAATTTTAGCTTATAAAAAAGTTTAATAAATAACAGCCAAACATTTTATGTCTTTGCTTCCTTTTTCTCAGAAAACAGTCAAAGCAGTGCGCTGAAAATTTAGTACATATCACAGGAAATAAAGCTGCTAGTGGTAATTATGTTCTGAATGCTATTGCTCCTCTGTGAAGAAAATGAGTCAAAACATATTAGAAATTTCAGTATATTTACAGTTTTTGAGAAAAAGGAGTATATGTTTGGAGAAGCGTAGTTGAGAAATAATTGCGGTTAAAGTTTAAGTTCAAAAGGTATCAGTAACATTAGTGCATTCGAAGTAAGTAGTTATCATTAGCTGCCTCCTGATTTGCAACCCTACGCCTTTTAAGCTGGGACTACATTGAATAATCCTGTGACACGTTAATATATTCAATTCTTTAGCAAAAGTGGAGCGAAACTCCAAAGTTCAAAGCAACGCACAAATGACCAATAAACCATATATATTCTGAATCAGGAAGAATCACGGAATTGTTTTCCTTCAAAAACAGAAAATGTCAATTTTTCACATTTTCGACTTCCCAGGTTCTTAAATAGAGATAATGGGTCACGAATTTTGCAAGTTTAACGTGGATGGGATAGAACTTTAATCTCCCCTTAATTATAAAGAGACGCATTTCATTATATTTCTAAGACAGCGAACATATTTTGCAGTTTTCGGTGTTTATGTCCAGTACAGTGTTCTAATTTTGGAATTACAGTGCAGCTTGTGCTGTGGAAACGGTATAAGAAGATGCAAGGGACGCATAGCCTGGGAACCAGTGACGTGACATAAACAAGAAAACGAAGCGTTCTCTTTTAATTAAAAGTTGTTTTACCCTTCCTTTGGCCCTTTTCTCTCCTCTGGCCGAACTTGTTCTGTGCACACAAAAGTACGGCCAAGTTTGAAGGTGTTCCCTGTAAATAAGAACGCCGTTATATGCTAACAGTACGCGCGCTCTACAAACTTCAAGTTACACAATGCTGTTTAGCGAAACGTTAGTATTCACTCTATGAAACCTTTGTTGTGTTTCTTCCCTATTTAATCTATAACATGTAAGTAAGTCTGAAGTGAGCTGTTAATAGGAAATTTTTCTTTCTTTGTTTCCAGGGGACACCATTCCCGAAAACCATTTTCTAGAATTTTGATCCTTACTACTTACGTATACGCAAATTTATCTAATATGTTAAGAGCTCTACTTTGCAGGTAAAAACAGCAATTGCAGCCTTTTGTTTTCTCTACCACGTATACCTAAATAGGACCGAGCGGGATGGCTCAGGCGGTTGCGTCTGTAGCCTAACCACCTGGTGGTTACGTCCCCGGGTTGCCAGGCGAATGCTGTGGTGGTTCATCTTCTAACACGACTCTCCTTCCTCTCATTTCCTGTATCCGTCATCTTCGTTGTCAACTGTTTCAGGATTATAATACCAGGCGACGGTGTTCGGCGGGTTGTGGCTGGACGGTGGCTTGCGCTCTGTAAAGGTTTCTTCCCTGGCGTCGTTGCGGTACCGCTCAGTTAGGTCTCTTCTCAGCGTGGGGCTTCGCTCCGGGGGGATCCTGGAGGTTGGTGACTTGTGGGCAGGGACCACGCGGCGTCAAATGCTTTCTATCTGGACACGTTAGGGACCCCGTCCATGCTTGCGCCCGTCGGCATCCGGACCTGGTCGTCCTTCGGGTCTCACCCCTCATTCTTTCCTACCAGGAGGCACGTTGGAAGCACAATGGGTCGACTGGCCTGCGTGCGGTGCACTGCCCCGGTTCCGGCCCTCCACCGTGATACGTACCTTTACCTTTATACCTAAATAGGTAGACGAACGATTGCATTTCATCAAAAATATCGATATCAATATTTTGATCTGAAATATGTTTTGAGAACCCTGAGCCCCAGAAAAACTTTCTAGAAAAAAGATCTGTGCGAGTGTGTGTGTTTTGTGAACCGCACAATTCAGAAACGAAAGGACGGATAAATATCAAAATTGGTACTTAAGTTCAGCATCTTCAAAGGAGCAACACAAAGATTTTCAAGAACATCCTGCCACTCTAAATTATTGTTTCCATTGATAAATTTTCAATTTTTTTTATTTTTCCAAGAAATGCCTCCAATGATTTTGATTAAAATACTATAAACATACCTATTTAAATGCCAAATAAAACATGTATGAAATTTTGGGGAATAGACACCATAGGAAGTAAAGAATTCTGTGTAATTTTGTATATCAGTTAAATCATAATAGATATACAAAAGACTAATGCACCCACAAAAAATGAAATAGAAACAATTTATTGCTAATAACCTTGTTGTGACAGTTATTTCAGAGATCCGTTAAATTGGCTTGAATTATTCAATATTTGGTTATTTTCTAAAGGTGATTCAGTTGTTTCTTGTCATATCATGGAAATACCATGGTATTTCAAGGCCAGTACTTTTAAACATCTGAGTATCGATTCAATTTCCTCTATCTCTCTTGTTGTATCTGCAAGGAAATGTGTAATGAAACTATTTTCGCAAAACTTTTTTTCCGGATAAGAAGTAGGTAGAGAAATAAACTTTCGTAGGAATACCTTGTAGCAGATACATAAAATAAACGGTAACGGGTAGAGAAATTATGAGAATGTAACCTAAAAAGTTTTTAGTTTAGTGATGCTTAAAAGATTTGTTCGCAAGTGAACTGCTGTTATAGATCATCCCTGGCCAATTACGAATTTCAGCAATATATTTTCTAACTATTTAACGAATTGTTAACAACTCTTTTGAAAAGGAAGTTCTAACGATGCAATATAAGAATTCTCAACTTTCTTGGTATCATGAGTCAGACTGTTCTATCCCAGTAGGATGGCTCATGCGCCATCCGGAAATCCGACCCGCATTCCGGAGGTCGTAGGTTCGATTTCCGCGGCCGAGCATCTTGACTCTTGGGTTTTTTCGAGGGTTTCCCGGTGTCGCTAGGTGAATGCTGGGAAGGTTCATTACATCCACCAAATTACTTGTCCCTCCATTTCACCTCCATTCTCACTTCACATAACCTTTCATCTGCCTTATCTGTTTCAGGGTTGAATATGTCGGTGGGATTTCGGCGTTGCATGGCAGGGGAAAGAATATCCTTAGTAAACCTTCGTCTCCCGGAATGGAGGCGGTCTCAGAGTCCCGTGTTCCCCAGTGGGGAAGAGAGCCGGTTGTGCGAGCTGCCATCTGGGGAGTTTCAATCTGTAAAAAATAGGAACCCTGCCCTCTGCCCTGTCGTACCTCCTAGTCCGCCGCCCTCCCAGGGTACCCCATGAGTGGCATAGGCACACAAGTCGTTCTAGGTCAAGGTCAAGTCCCCCTCCGCGCCTAATCCTGCTCCTACTCCTAGGCTCTTCCAAAATTTGATCACAGATCCACATTTAGTATCACTCATAGTTGGGAAGATCTGACCAAAACCGCAGTTTTATTTCGGGGATGATCAGTGAATTGCTTTAAAGTGTAACGACTTTTAGCTTGAACTCTCTGCTGGCCTTTTACGCCTTCCTTTGGAACTAAAGCAATAAGCAAATTAAGTTCTTTTGAGAGAGACTTTTATTTCATTGGGCGCATGTCTCTTGTGATTGAGGATATGGTCCTGGATTTATTTTGCAAAATTATACAGTGCCTTGAAACTCATTCATTCAAGAATTGCTTTAGTTCCAATTCAGTTACTTTTCTTTCGAATGATTGAATACATCTGCTGCCGTGAATCTATGTTCGCATTCAAAATGTTTGACTCGAAGGCAATTAACGTCCTCTCCATGGAAAGTAATAATATTGGTGAAAAAAGTGTTTAATTTTATTTATTATCTGCCAAATAATTAATTAAAAATCTGATGTTACATTCACAATGACTTTTTATAACTCTTCTTGCTACATAAACTTTCATTAATGTGTAATGTGCGGGTATAAGAAGAGTACAGTAACCTAAAGCGATAATCAGAATTTTAAAAAGCGGCACACTCTGTGATTACTTTGAAATTCCATGTCCCTTGAATGACTACTAGGAAAAACGAATAGCGAGTTACCGCTTGAAAGAATCTGACGTGTTATATTCACTTGATTATCATTTATTTTCATATAGCTTTTAAAAACTGTTCTCACGTAATCTTTTTACTTTCCCTACCACGTATAGAAAGTAGGGGAAGTACTGTATTCCACCCAATCCCTGGGTATTCGATACCCAGATTTCACTGAAATACATGTTTTGATACCCCTGAGTCCAAAAAAATCGTCTTTAGAAAAAGGTTCGTGTGTCTGCGAATAGTTTAACTCAAAAAAGAAAATTCGGATAAATACCAAACTTCAGTATCTTTCAAAGATGCCACACGTAGATTTTCAAGAAAATCCCCCACCCCAGACTACCCTTTATACGGAACACTTTTCAAAAATGCTTATTTTTTCAGAAAAGGCTCTAACGATTTTGATTAAAATATCACATGTTTAAGATATTTTTGTGGCAAATGAAATGTATATCATGAACTTTTTGGGAATGTACCCAAAAATTCTCTTGATTCTGAATGGCTTATGCATAACTGGAAAATCGTAAGAGATAGACAAAATTTTACTACACAAAAAGTGTAGATCTCGTTAAAGCACAACTTATGATATGCTTTTTTAGTAAACCATTTCCGAGATATTCTTTGTTGTTTGTTTGAATTTTCCAATAATTACACTTGTTCTCAAATTGGAGTTCGTTATTCTTTTTCTTTATGTCCTGGACATCCAAACAGAACGAAATGCTCCACATAGCAACCA
Organism: Deroplatys truncata; assembly: GCA_030765065.1. Lineage (NCBI taxonomy): Eukaryota > Metazoa > Arthropoda > Insecta > Mantodea > Mantidae > Deroplatys > Deroplatys truncata. The sequence continues at coordinate 195,469,696 of CM060986.1, read as the reverse complement.
GATCTTAAAACATTTGTCTATCGCTTAAAACCTACCATATTCCCCTTGTAGCTACAAGAAAATTAGCAATAAGATAGCTTCTGCAAATGTTTATATCGATTAACATGGAGTAGATGGAGAATAAGCGTTTGTAAACTAGAGAAAGTCATGTGAGAGTTTTTTTCTATGCACTTCACGTTAATTAAGATAAACTTTTGCAGGATTACATATTTCGACGTAGATGCAGGGGAAAGGGGGAAACCGAATCGATAGTTAGATGCTTAAAAGCGAGCCGCTATGAGCTGGCCATGAAATTTCATATTCTTTCGATGCATTGCAGAAATAACTTAATATGGACAATACTTTAACACAAAAATTTACTTAGCATTCACATCACTTTCTCTACTGACTCTTCTACAAAATATTCTTACAAGAGCTTATTCTTCTATCCACGTTTAAGTATTTAGTTTTCAACTAAGAAGGAAAACTTTTCGGAAACGGTTAAAGCCACAAAAATGTTTATATCACATGAATTTTGTTCTTTAACGATATCTGCTTGTTTTTTAGTAAGATTTGTCTAACTTTTATGTTTTAACAATTATTTGTTAGGTAAATACCATATACATATTTATTACAGTGAAAAAGGCATTTTTGAGAAAATAAAAATTAGGAACATTTTCCATGAAAACTGTAGTTTGGGGTGAGAGAATTTTCATGGGTACTCAGCTTTATCTTAAGAGTGCCCTTCTCCTAGGCGTGTTACGGTCCCCATCTGTCGAGTCACATCCCCCCATTGTCGGCCGATCTTAGCTTCTCATTTCCTCTTGCTTTCGAGTTAGGAAATCCAAATACATAGTCCGGCCGTCTGGACCATTGGGTACTGAGCCCTCTAATCGCAAGGCCCTTCGGTAGAGGAATAAATAACAAATTAGTGTTTCTGTAGAGCATATTACAAATATTAGACGCGAAAGTTATGAGGAAAATTGTCCTTCACAAACTAACTTTAATATACAATATTTTTCATTATTTTTTATTTTCTCGAAATGCCTCAAACTATATTAATTAAAATAGAATGCGTTTCAGAGATTTACATAGCTAATATAATTATATATTGAATTTTCTCCGAACAACCTCATTCTGAATAATTTTTCTACAGTGCATTCGTAGATAGGCCGGACCGTTCCGCGGCTGCCTTCCGCCAGAGTTACACGTAAACGACCGGCAAATCATGGGTACGGAACACTAACTACTGTACTAACCTACATTAGGCTTACCTGCATCACAAACGATGTTAAAATTGATGACCTTCAACGCGAACACATTCCCTACATCTCCCTTTACTCGCAAAAGTTCATGTTGATTGATTGCCTGTATTTCTCTCGTGATGTTGTCCTTCGATTCTTGTAATGCGTGTGGATTTGATGCATACACTTTATTCTTTAATGTTCCTTATACACAAAAATCGTATGAAGATAGGTCAGGGGAATAAGGTGGCCATAATCCTCGATTAATTATTCCGTCACCATACATACTTCCAAATCATGCATAGAATTCGCAGCAGTGTGCACTGTAGCTGAATCCTGCTGAAACCAGCCACACAATTTTTCATTTCTTTTTAGTTGCGGAAAAAAGTTACTTAAACTTGAATTTACATAAATGTGTGAATCAAATGTTGTGTCGAAAAATAAGGGACCGATAATTCTACGTGCATTCACTGCGCACCAAACCCCAACTTTTGCAGCGTGGTGAGGAACTTCATGAATAATAGGGAGATTTTCGGTAGCCCAGTATATATTGTTCTGGGTTGAAACGTGACCTTGATGATAAAATTATGCTTCATCAGTGAAGGATGTTAAAAGTGCCGTAGCTACAGCACCACTCCTCAACCAGTCCAATGCCACCGCGGAACGGTCCGGCCCGGACGATCTACGAACGCACTGTATAATTCTGTATAAAAGTAGATTTATTTAAAACACATCATTTTTTTCAAATAACTTTTTTATAGAATTAGCATTTTCGAGATTTAAAGTCCAGCGTATAGCGACTAGAGGTATTTCTGCAAACGTTTGATATAAAGTACATAGAAAACTAATCATTTACAAGACCAATTTGTACAAGCTATAAGAGTAAACGATATTGGCTAGAGGAAGTCAAGTGAATGTAAGCCAACATACTTTTATTTTATATGGCCTGTCAAGGATCAAGGACCATAAACAGTACAATCAAACCTAGCTATGCTAAGTACCATAATACTTAAAGAGCGCCCATAGATGAAAATAAAACACACATCTAGCATCTAGGTATTTAGTAAAACTGGGCGACTTGGACCCTGTGTAACCTTATATACGTGTACCTCTGATAACATTTATGTAGTTAAAATGAATAGTTATGACGACTACAAGTTGCTAAGGAAATACTGGTGTAGAATAAAATTTTGAGTATAGATATTGCTGTGCTATTAAATGAATGCAAGATAATTTTAGTTTGTATTTACCGTTTACCAGCTGATCATATCAAACGTTTATGTGACCCACTCGACAAGTTGCTAGTTTTTTAAGCTTGCATAAATTACCATTGATAACATGTGGTAATATTAAAAATGAGGTTTACCAGCGTCCGGTTTTGGGTTTCATTTTAACTCTAGTAATTATAAATGATTTATTTCACAATTTAATTGTGTATATGTATTATTTGCTGATAATGCTGCTATCATGTCTACTAATGAGTGTACTACATTAGTTATCTTTATTGGTTCATGTTTATTAGCTGATTTTAAATGATTTGATTTAATTAATTATTTTTATACACAAAAAATTCCAAACTATAGCTTTGGTCATGTTACACAAATTCATATCGCAATTAATTCGAAGGTACTTGGCACAATCATATTTATTTCTATTGTTGTAACCTTTACTGTTGTTTATTTATTTATTATTTCTACTTCAATACATGGATTATTCTTTAACTTCGTATGTTTAATCATATTTTATAATGTGGTGTGGTAGGAAGGTAGAATCACTGCATGGTCGGGATTTAAACCACGATCTTCGGCTTCTTTGCTGCTGTTAATCAACTGAGCTACTATGGCAACATTCTGACACGACATAAAATTCTGCATGTGCACTAAATTTGGAAACCTTGCCTAATCAGGACGTGCATGTAAGGACAGTTACTACTGATTGACCTAATAGTGCTTAACTATGGAACACAAAACTTAAATTACATACGATGTTGTCACTTGTCATTGGGGTATGATACCTCAAAATGAATTTGAGAACGCTATTTCGCTTACCGGGAAACATGTGAGTCAGTGGAGGAATTTAAAGTCGTGCCGGCATGTTGCCATGGAGCTCAGCTCATTAGAGCAGCGGCATGAATAGCCGAAGATCTGTGGATCAAATCCGCTAATGGCACTGAATTTTTTGGTCTGATTGTACCTTCAAATTTTAGCCTAATGTGTTAAACAACAGTTAATATAAGGAGGATCATTTAAGTTCAGACTCTACAATATCTCCAAAGCTAAGTGTTGTAGAAAGAAATGCCTTTATTATTAAGTTGCTTGATATTATGGGAATCTACAATCAGGATCAATTTAAACTGAACCTAAAACGACCATCACAACGTCCTCCAAACAAAACACGACTAATGCTGTTTACTTTCCCCCATAATATCAAGTAACATCAATAACAAAAACATTTGTTTTTTCTACAACGCTTAGTTTTGGAGATATTGTAAAACTTCAACTTAAATGGTCCACTCTGTGTATCTTATGTAATGAATCTAAGGTTAGACAATTTTAACTCTTTCACAAACACTATTCTAATTATTCACAGTTCTCCTTTTGATTAACATTATCGTCTTTAGTAAACTGATGCAAATTTGAAAAATCTAACTTCAAGTCTGGGAGTGCAACAACGGCTCTCCGTGCCGAGATCCGTAGTTAGGTACGAGTGTTGTGGTATTGTTCTTCAAGCGTGATTCAATTTTCAAGTTAGTGTTTACACTTGGCCTAGTGTAGAAATTACTGTCATTTATTCAAGAATTTATAAGTGCAATTATCAACCAATGTATTTTCTATTGATTAGAAAATTTAAATTTAAATTAACTTCAATTTTATAATGACAACCACAATTGCACTATGAGGAACAATCATCTCACATTGACGTCTAATGTGAGTTTAAACAAAACAACGATGTAATGCCCGGTCTGTTGCTTTAAATTGCTATAAGCTTGTTTTAAAATTTTGATTTGTTGGTAAGTTTTTTACAAGATACACTTTCTTTTAGAAAAGTATTTGGTTTATTCTTTTTACAATTGAATTTTTGTTTTGCCCTTAGCCTATTATGTTACATTTTCAGGATTGATTGATTGATCGATCGAATGTTTCCTTTTTAGACATAATAATACGGTGAATGTTACAAATAACTAGCTATGTTTATCTCCAGAAGAGATGAAATATCTTTGAGAATGGGCACTTTTATCTATTTTTCGTTTGAATAAAATACAAAAGTATTGCGAGAACTAAATAAAACTCGTGGTTTACATTTTTTGAAATTTTTGGTATAACTTCACGAACTGTTCATGTTAAGCTTTAGTAACCTTTTCAGAATTAGTTTCATTACACATTTCATTGTAGGTGCCAAATTACAGGAAACCAAAGCTATAGCCAAAATTTTGTTATATTATGCTGACCTTGAAATTTTATACTCTTTCATTGGCATCTGAGAAACAACTGAATGTCGACAGCACGTCAAACAATAACATGAGAACTTCCAACCAATAACACCGAATATCTCGGAGATGGTTGATGTCACGAAAAACGTTATTTGAAATACGTTATCTGTTTTGATGAGATCTACATTTTTATATAGTACGTTTTTGTTGATCTCTTACGGTTTATCAGAACTTATACAAAATTCCTTCCGAATGAAGAAGAGTGCACAGGCTATTCCCGGGAAATTCTAAATATGTATTTTGTCATGAAAATATCTTACGTCTACTGGTATGCATAAAATGTGGCCCATAATGGAACGGAGCTGTGAATGTTGGTACTGAAAAAAAATCTAACCCTAACCCCTGCCAGCGTGGCCACCTCTCTTTTTCAAGCACTGGATTGGCGGGGTACTTTACCTCCCCTAAAGAATGGCCGAACTGACGAAGGATAACATTACAACTTAAACATTATATTTCCACGCTACACTACCGGTTTCTTAATGCCGGTTTTCTTATTGTCGTTTAGCAATAGCAATAACTTAATCTTCGTCTCCATATCACTGGTCAAAGCTCTCCTATATGTAAATGTCCTACCTGTCCTTCGGTTTAACCCCACGTGTAAATAATGCTTCTCCCCTTCCTCTGGCATGCCGAATTATGTTGTATTGGTTTAGCCTTTTCTTGTGTACTAACTGTAACAAAAGTCTTTGATAGAGGTGGTATCTTAACCACCCCTCTATTTCACACAGATTATAAATATAGCCCATTGATTAGTTTGTATGTCCCCGTATTGTTTTTCACGCCAATCACATACAGAACTGTCGTTCTCCATGGTGTGGTGGTTCTAGTTCCCGAGGTCGCGGGTTCAAACCCGGCGGAGGGCGATGGATTTTTTTCGGGCCTAAAAATCCTTAGCATGGTTCCTTCGGAAGGAAAGTAAAGCCGGTGATCCGTGTCGTAGTTTTACGGCACGTAAAAGAACCTCAAGCCTGATAAAAGGCCTCTAAGAAAAATTAACGGTCTTTCACGCCCAACATAGAATGGAGCGCTAAGGACCACAGCAGTCAAAGAGCGTCCATAAAAAAATAAATAAATAAATAAATAAACGTACAGAACTAATGCTGGCTGGGTGGAGGCAAAGTTGGTTACCTGAAGGAGGAAACCTTACGGAGGGAAAAACATTATGGCTATCAAGGGGAATGGGCCACCTTTTATGCACGACAGTATACGTGGTATAGAAAGTACAAAAAAAAGTCTTTTGTATTGCACCCACATGACTTTCTCTACTCTTGTACAAACTATGTTTACAAACGTCTATGCTCCACATGCTCATTTTAATCGAGAAAAACATTTTCAAATGTTTATCTTTTTGCTAATTTTCTTGTAGGTACAAGGGGAATATGGTAGGCCTTAAGCGATAGTCAAATATTTTAAGAGCTGGTTGCTATGTGGAGAAATTGATTCTCTTTGCATGTCCAGGACTTAAAAAAAGAATAACGAATTCCCATTTGAGAAAGTTTTAGTTTTGGGAAATTCAAACAGATACCGAGGAATATCTCGGAAATGGTTCACTTCACAAAAAATGTATATGACATAAATTATGTGTTGTAACGAGCTCTACATTTTGTGTAGAGAAACTTTGCCTACCTCTAAAGGTCTACCAGTTATGCAAAATCCATTCATAAAGAAGAAGACTTTTGAGACATTCCCAGAAAATTCAAGATATAATTTTATTTGTCATAAAATATCTTAAATGTATGATATTTTAATCAAAATCTTTCAGCCATTTTTGAGAAAATCAAAATTTTCGAAAAATGTTCAATGGTAAAGGGTAGTGTGGTGTAGGGGTATTTCCTTGAAAATCTTTGTATCGCATCTTTGTAAAATACTGAACCTAAATATAAAGTTTGGTATTTAGCCTTCTTTTCGTTTTTGAGTTATGTTGTTTACAGACACACAGACACAAACATGGACCTTTTTATAAAAGTGGCTGTATTGTATTCAGAGGGTTTCAAAACATGTATTTCCGGTGAAATCTCTGTATCGAATTTTTGGGTGGAATGCAATACTTCCCCTATTTACTATACATGGTAAAGAAAGTAATAAACGTGAAGTGTAGAACCATATTAATGGTAACAAAATTGTACGACTTGTTAAATTTTACAAGTTGTATCACATAATTCTGCTCGTTACATAAACGATTTCCCAATTGTTGTCTAGTTCAGTTGAAAATTTTCCATATTGAAAATTTTAAATCCCCGTTCTTTTGTTCCTCATCCAATCATTCTTTTGCTGGTCTGTTCTCGTAGAAATATTCCACATCCAGAAATCTACTTTGATTAACTTTAAATAAATATGAAAATAAACTTTTAATGTAAACAGTCTAGGGAATTCCAATGAAACGACTAGTGTTAGGAAAATTGTTTAAGTCAACAGAACTTTGTGGCTTCTGCTTTGTGTATGTAACTAGGCTATCAGACAAAGTCTCATGATTCTGTTTATCTCTGTTAGTTTATTTTTGTCTTCGGAAAGCTTACATTTATACATATATTGGGTTTGAAAAAGACACAGGGATGAGTCAGAGCAGAATATGATCATAAAACCTTCCAAACTGATGAAACACACGCAACTAAATCTAAATAGATTTCTTCTTCCTCTTCTTCTTGTAGGGGAACATACACCCGATAATACAAATAACGGGAAATCCTAAATCAATAATCAAGATAAGAATATAATAAGATAACATAATACTGTAAAATTACTTATATCACAAAATGTAGAAATATGTAAGAAACAATTGTAATTAGCTAGGAAGAAGCGAACTAACAGCAGGGCAAAAGCCCACCAACAACCCACACTAATGGACAGAGGATTAGTCAAAATAGCAACGAGCAGAGAGAGAGAGAGAGAGAGAGAGAGGTTCGAGGAGAGACAAGTACAGCGATAGGTACAATTCCAGGAAAAGTCATAGGGTCTTAAGGGAGCTGGATAAGAAGTCAGCAAATAGAAAGAGAAACTAGAATTGTTTCTTTTTTTATTACTCTATTTATTTTACGTCGTTTAACTGCAGAATCATACCGTGGCGGATCTGTTAGTGGATAACTCTTAGATCGAGGTGTGGCCGACAGTTATTAGATCTCATCCCTGTAACCAATTGCTTCGTCACGTGTCCACAGAGATCTAGTGCATAGCAACTGGATCTTCTGCTTCGTGCCGAGCAGATGGCATCAGGGTGCCGTCCATTCTAACTACCGTTTTCATATAGAAAGACGGAGTTAGCCTTCTAGGTCTCATCCCTGTACCATGTAATCTTGCTTCGTCACGTGTCCACAGAAACCTTAGTGCATAGCAACGGATCTTCTGCTTCGTACCGTGCAGATGGTATTAGGGTGCCGCCCAATCTACCTGCTGCTTTCATATAGAAAGACGGAGAGCTAGCCTTCTAGGTCTCATCCCCGTAAACATCCACTTATTCACAGAGGCCCTAGCGCATAGCAACCCGATCTTGTGCTTCGTGCCGTGCAGATGGCATTAGGGTGCCATCTGCACGGGTACCCGCTTTCATTGTCTTTGGATAGATGGCATAGCATTCGCTATTATCACTTATTTTTCATTTTTACTATTGTTTTAGACTTAAGGTGAAACTTCGGGTTGTGGTATTAAATATCCAATCCGTTGTTTACCTTAGTGGCTCAGGGAAACCACGAAAAAACCTCAGTCAGACTAGTCGGCCCACAGGATTTGAACCCGGGACCTTCCGAATGCGGGCACAGAGGTTACCGCCTGAGCCATGCCGCTCGGTACAGGACTTGTGAGTGTGATATAAATATGGGTTTTCACAAAGAAGTCAAAAGAAGTCTGACTGGTAAAAGTGAACGATTTCCTTCTCATAACACGCCAAGTAAATAACCAATCAGTATAGAGATTAGGTAAAACGGCGCGAAAGTTAGTTTCATAGTAGTGGAGTATGAAAAGGAGGCCAGCCTCAATTTTAACTGCGGATTCTCTGCACACATCTTGTTAAAAGTTGTACGCTGATTTGGGTCAAACATATCGAAATTGATTTTCCGTCATTAATGTAAGGTTAAATGTCTATTTTATAACAATCTGTTGTCGTTTTATGTGTAGCGCATCTCAAACGGACGTAAATGACATTTAAATATAGTTTAAATACCAAGATAGCTCGTGCCATGTCCCCTTCTTGTTTTAAAAACGTGTGGGTATCTAAAACACAGTTTTTCTTGTTTGAATTTAGCGGCAGCTGTAGGATTTTTTTGGGGGGGAGGGTGATGAAGGGAAGTGGTTGCGTGGGCCAAGGTCAAATTCAGCGTGTTTACCACTAGTTGAATTTGCCTGTGAGTGAATGTATTGCAAAATTTCTTTTCGTCATGACAAAGCCAAATAAATGGTATGAAAAGCCGCTAGAGTTCCAGGAAGGGGCAAAAAGAAGTGTGTAGTGGGTGTAAATAATGCTAGTGTAAATGGTGACAGTGTAAACAGTAGAAATGTGAATAATTATACAGCTAGTATTGCTAGTAGAAGTTCCAATTATAATAATGTGGTGGAGGCTACCCCAAAACGTGAGCTCGGCAGTTCAGAAAGGAATCTCTGTTGTAAAAGATGCTTATAGGGAGACAAATACTGGTCTGAGCCTAAATGGTAAATTAACTGGTGGTAACATTATAGTTGATATAAATATACTTTCCAAAATACTTAGTAGATTTGTGCAATGCAAATTCTGTAATGGCGCTAATGTATTATCTTGCTATGGAGATAAAACTAAAACAGTAGGTTTAGCAAGCAATTTAGTGTTTAGTTGTGGTGCCCAAGACTATGTTTACACCTCAAAGAATAATAGAAATGGGTATGTTTTGCTTCATGCAACAACGCATAATCCAGGCTGTGCATAAAGAGCTTGGTATTCACAAGAGTGTTAAAATTAATCTGCTGGCTGAGTGTCGATTTGTTAACAGTATTGGAGAAACCTGTGACAAAACATTTAAAACAAGGAATCATCCTGTTTTCCTAGAAACAGATCTGGACTCGACACTGGAAGCGAAATTCAAGAAATTGGTGACTGAAATGGAGGAGTCTCAGCTTAAGGGTAGCAGCTGGGCTTTGCTTGCTGTGGAAGGAGTTCGACTTCGTATCAACAAGTACAACCCGTTACGAGGAAGTAGCTACATACCACTACCGTCATCTGTTGAAGCAAAGAAAGCATGTATAAACATTCAGAACTTTAGCGACGAGAAATGTTTCATGTACTCCGTATTAGCTAAATTCATAGGGAACAATGCACAGCGTGTGAACAAATACAAACAACTTCAAGACAAGTACGACTTCAGCTGTGTTTCCTACCCTACTCCACTTTCTCAAATACCTAAATTTGAGAAGTTTAACAATATGTCTATTAACGTTTTCGGACTGGATGAGAAGCATGAAGTGTATCCAATAAAGGTTGCTGATATTGAACTACCTGAACACTGCGACCTGCTACTATTGAGTGATAGTAGTGGAAAACATCACTACGTATATATAAAGAATTTTGAGAAACTCATTCGATGCCAGAAAACTAAATGTAATGGACGGGTTTATACTTGTAAGCGCTGCTTTACACATTTTGATGATCGATATGGACGAAGTGGACTGGAAAAACTACAAGAACATGCAACCGTCTGTATTCAACATGGTGTTGCAAGGGTTGTTATGCCTACCAAGGAGAAAGCAATTGTACAGTTTAAAAATGTTGAGAGGATGCTGAAAGTACCTTATGTCATCTATGCGGATTTTGAGAGTATTCTCACTCCATGCCATACGTGTATACCCAATCCTGAAACTTCCTATACAACCCCTTATAAAGAGCACACACCAATGAGCTTCTGTGTTTACGTGAAGCCTACATCCAGTGTTGAACATATTGAAACTGGTCTTCCTAGGCATCCCTATGTGTATCGTGGTGCTGATGCTGCTCAGAAGTTTATGTTGTACCTGACATCTCTTGCAAAAATGATTGATGGCATATACAAATCTGCTAAGCCTCTGAAACTCACGGATCAACAGCAAAAGGATTTTGAGTCTTCTACGACATGCTACTTGTGTGGAAAACCCTTTACAGAAGAGAACTATAAAGTACGCGATCATGATCACATCAGCGGTGAATATCGTGGAAGTCTTCATAATGAATGTAATTTAGCCTGTAAAACACCTAAATATATACCAGTCTTCATGCATAACCTTAGCGGATATGACTCTCATTTCATTGTTAAGGAGCTGGGTTGTACAAGTGAACGTGTGGAGGTAATTCCTAACTCTGAAGAAAGCTATATCTCATTCACCAAGTATGTAGGAGATATAAAGCTTCGATTTGTGGACAGCTTCCGTTTCCTCAGTACAAGCTTGGATAAGTTGGTAAAAAATCTAACCTCATATCCTGAAACACTAAAGTACTTTGGAGAAGACAAATTGAAGTTGATGACCCGTAAGGGCGTATTTCCCTATGATTACGTCACTTCCTGGGATGTTTTGAACGAGACCTGCTTGCCTCCTAAGGACTCCTTCTACAATAGATTAAATGAAGAAGAAATTAGTGATGCTGACTACGATCATGCTAGAAATGTATGGGAGCTGTTTAATGTAAGAAACCTGGGAGAGTACAGCGATCTCTACTTAACCTCAGATGTACTACTCCTAGCCGATGTCTTTGAGACGTTCAGAGAGCAAACTCTTAAAACACACAAAGTCGATCCTTCCCATTATTTTACCTCTCCAGGACTTACATGGGACGCTATGTTGTTGTATACAGGAATTAAGCTGGAGCTGTTACAAGATTATGATCAACTACTCATGGTGGAATCAGGTATAAGAGGAGGTTTATGTCAAGTTTCCCATCGGTATGCTGAGGCTAATAACACGTATATGGAGAAGTTTGATCCGTCGAGACCGACCCAATTCATCACATATGAGGACGCCAATAACCAATATGGGTGGGCAATGTGTCACGCCCTTCCTTTTGGTGGATTTCAGTGGGTTTCGCCTGAAGAAATCAACTTAGAAACACTACAAGAAGATGATCCTCATGGGTACATATTAGAAGTTGATATCGAATATCCTGCAGAACTTCACGATCTACACAACGATTTACCTTTCCTGCCTGAGTGTATGAAACCATTGGAAGCATCTACAAAGAAACTGATACCTCATCTTGGACCTCGAAAGAAGTATGTAGTGCATTACATGGCTTTGAAGCAGGCTCTTAGTCATGGACTACGGCTAACAAAAATCCATCGTGTGCTACAATTCCTACAGTCTCGGTGGTTGAAACCTTATGTGGAATTTAACAACAGGCTACGACAACAAGCTGCAAATGATTTCGAGAAGGATCTCTACAAGCTCTTTAACAACGCTATGTTTGGAAAAACTATGGAGAACCTGCGTAACCGTATGGATATACGACTGGTGACCAATGAAAAAACTCTAGAAAAGTTGATCGCCAAGCCTACGTTTATCGACAGGACGATATATGCTGCTAATCTAGCTGCTGTACATATGGCCTCTCGTCAGATTGTATTCAACAAGCCTATATACATTGGAATGAGTGTGTTGGACATCTCCAAGACATTAATGTATAACTACCATTACGACGTGTTGTTGCCTTATTATGGAGCTGAAAACCTGAGGCTTATGTATATGGACACTGATTCATTCATTCATCGTGTTACAACTGAAGATTTGTACCAGGACAAGTTACGTTTTCTTGAGCATCTCGATACAGCTGATTACCCTGCCAATCATATATGCCACTCTACTCAGAACAAGAAGGTATTGGGAAAATTTAAAGATGAGGCTAACAGCAAAATCATCCTACGCTTTGTTGGACTACGTCCTAAGATGTATGCCTTAGATATTCAAGGCTCAATGATAAAAAAGATTAAAGGTATAAAACGTAGCGCTATTAAGCAGTACATTTCGTTTGACAGCTATACAGACTGTCTTAAAACCTGTGAAATCATCAGAACTCCCATGAATCTAATCCTATCACGAAAGCATGATGTTACCACAGTGCAAGTGAATAAAATTGCATTGAATCCCTTTGATGATAAAAGAATTATTGCTGAGGATGGAATAACTACCTATGCATATGGACATTACAGTATTACAAACAGTGCTTAAGAGAATGTAAGTCGAAGATGAAGATTTTCTCGTGAGTCTACAATCTTAAAAATGAAGTTTATCCGTGTGCTGTGTATGCAACTAGCAGACGCCTGATGAAGAAAGAAGAAGATGGAAGGGAAGGTGGTAACCCTGCCATTAGGAGCAATCCTAGTGCTAGTCTCAAGCCTAGATAAAAGGGGAGAGACATCTACAATGAGCTAAAATAAAGGTATGTTGACGTAAAGATTTTCAGTTTGTGAACCAATATGCAGTTTATCCCTCTCCGCATCGCACAATAACTGTTTAACATATAATAAGTTTGTAAGATTTAGAAAAAAGTATATAAATTGTTGTAACGTTGGATGAGAAATGTTTATAATCTAATTACTCTCTATATTACCGTGAGTACCTGTGATACTAGCTGAGTGATTTTAAACACCTATGTTACTTGAATTATCCTAAATACCTATGATACTCTCTGAATTACCTGTAACATCATACGGAGCTATGCTATATCCGCTTCCCGGGATCAGTCCTACCCTGTGATACTAACTAAATTACTTACCTGTTCGTGTGAGTGGGTTAGCTTTTCCCGTGAGAGAGCCACCTTTTCCCTGCCCTTTTCCCTGAGTGGGTCCCCTTTTTCCCGTTGCAGGTCACCTTTTTCCCTTTGCTGATCACCTTTTTCCCTTTGCTGGTCACCTTTTTCCCTTTGCTAGCCACCTTTTTCCCTTTGCTGGTCACATTTTCCCTTTACTGCTCGCCTTTTTCCCTTTGCTGGTCACCTTTTTCCCGTTGCTGGTCACATTTTTCCCTTTGCTGGTCACCTTTTTCCCTTTGTTGGTCACATTTTTCCCTTTGCTGGTCACGTTTTTCCCTTTGCTGGTCACCTTTTTTCCCTTTGTTGGTCAGATTTTTCCCTTTGTTGGTCACCCTTTTCCCTTTACTGGTCACCTTTTTCCCTTTACTGGTCACCTTTTTCCCTTTGCTGGTCACCTTTTTCCCTTTGCTGGTCACCTTTTTCCCTTTGCTGGTCACCTTTTTCCCTTTGCTGGTCACCTTTTTCCCTTTGCTGGTCACCTTTTTCCCTTTGCTGGTCACCTTTTTCCCTTTGCTGGTCACCTTTTTCCCTTTGCTGGTCACCTTTTCCCTTTGCAGGTCACGTTTTTCCCTCTTCTGGTCCCGTTTTTCCCTTTACTGGTCACCTTTTTTTCCCTTTGCTGGCCACCTTTTCCCTTTGCTGGTCACCTTTTTCCCTTTGCTGGTCACCTTTTTCCCTTTGCTGGTCACCTTTTTCCCTTTGCTGGTCACCTTTTTCCCTTTGCTGGTCACCTTTTTCCCTTTACTGGTCACATTTTTCCCTTTGATGGTCACCTTTTTCCCTTTGCTGGTCACTTTTTCCCTTTGGCTGGTCACGTTTTTCCCTTTGCTAGTCACCTTTTTCCCTTTGCTGGTCACCTTTTTCCCTTTGCTGGTCACCTTTTTCCCTTTGCTGGTCACCTTTTTCCCTTTGCTGGTCACCTTTTTTTCCCGTTGCTGTCACCTTTTTCCCTTTGCTGGTCACCTTTTTCCCTTTCCTGGTCACCTTTTTCCCTTTGCTGGTCACCTTTTTCCCTTTGCTGGTCACGTTTTTCCCTTTGCTGGTCACCTTTTTCCCTTTCCTGGTCACCTTTTTCCCTTTCCTGGTCACCTTTTTCCCTTTCCTGGTCACCTTTTTCCCTTTGCTGGTCACCTTTTTCCCTTTACTGGTCACCTTTTTCCCTTTGCTGGTCACATTTTTCCCTTTGCTGGTCACCTTTTTCCCTTTGCTGGTCACCTTTTCACTGAATGGGTTACATGATGGGAACGTATATAACGTTGACATGAAACAGTTTTCCACTAAGTTCACATCTAAAGTCGCTTTCAAGGTCTAGCACCTATTCCGTATCTCTCCTGTATATAAACCCATATTGCTACTCCTTTAGTATCTGTCTAGCCTAACACCTCTCCTCCTGTTCCTATACCTCTCATATAAACCATACTCTACTCCTCTAGCTCTGTCTAGCCTAACACCTCTCTCGTTTTCCTATGACTCTCATATAAACCATACTCTGCTCCTCGACCTCTGTCTAGTCTAACTCCATTCCTCGTTTTCCCATACCTCTCATATAAACCATACTCTATTTTCGACCTCTGTCTAGCCTATCACCTCTCCTCGTTTTCCTATACCTCTCATATAAACTATACTCTACTCCTCAACCTCTGTCTAGCCTAACACCCCTCTTCCTGTTCCTATACTTCTCATACATATAAACGCATACTCTACTCTCAACCTCTGTCTAGCCTAACACCACTCCCCGTATCCCCTACCTCTCATAAAGCGCATTCCTCTCCTGATCCCTGTCTAGCTGAGCATCTCTCTTTGGTTTCCTATACCGCTCATATAAAACACATTCTACCTTTAACACCTGTCTATCCTATAATAGGATCTCTCCGTTTTCTCGTATCTTCTTATAAACACATACTCAATTCTCCTAACCTAATACCTCTCATCGTTTTCCTATACTTCTCATATAAACCATACTCCACTCCTCAACCTCTGTCTAGCCTAACACCCCTCCTCGTTTTCCTATACCTTTCATATAAACCATACTCTACTTCTCGACCTCTGTCTAGCCTAACACCCCTGCTCCTATTCCCTACCTCTCTCATATAACCGATACTCTACTCAACCTCTGTCTTGCCTAGCACCGCTCCTCCTGCTCCTATACCTCTCATACATATAAACGCATACTGTACTCTCAGCCTCTGTCTAGCCTAGCACCTCTCCACTATCTCTTCCATATAAAGCGCATCCCCCTCCTTCTGCCGCTGTCTAGCCTAGTGTCAGTCCTCGTATTCCCTATCTCGCCCATATAAACGCATTTTCCTCCTTAGCCCTCCGCATCCACCCTCGTTTTCCCTATCCTTTCCCATATAAACGCAAAAAACTGTGCCAGCTCTCTTCTAAATAACCTACTCCGAGCCAATCATCGCCACATTCATCCCCTCACCCCCATCCGGTCGAGGTGGGTTCTTCTCGTGACCGGTGTACACAAGGTAGGCTCTCGTGCGTTCTGTACATTCCATTCATACCGCACCTCACCATCGTTTCTTTCTTCCCTTGTCACTTTCCGACCATTTCGCACCACGACATTCACACAACTCTTTTTCTTCCTGGCCGGCCTACCTTGCGTGCGAAACGCCCGCACAGTTTTATTTCTTTTATCTTTTCTTTTAATCCACCGTGGACACAGCCTGACGGATACCCGCGCACGGGGTGCGCAGCTGGGTGAGTGGGTAATGGCGTCATCCCCACCACCCGGGGTCGTCATGTAGGGTTTGTGTTCGTATCCGCTGTTCAGCTGCAGTCCCGCGGGGGGGCCATTGCATGAGCTGCTGACTTCCGACGGCCATTGGGTCCCTCTGTCAATGTTCTGGGAGGTGTGACCCTGGGGTGAGCTCGGTATAGATAGGCCACTCACCCAAGCCGGGGTAACTCCCGGGAAGTCAGAGCCCGAGGTCGGAGACGGTTGCAATGGTGGAGGATTTATTTCGCTATGGAGCACCCTTCCTCCATTAATACCAACAAGCCCGAAAAGTTTATGTAACAGAAGTGACACCACCGACAACTGGTTGTTACTTGGTCATTTCACGAACCGAAGAAGGACAAAGTTTTGAGAAGGTGAACCCTTTCATCATTCAAAAGGGCATTGATGCTATTGCTGGTGCGGTGCAATCCTGCACTCGCCTACGGAATGGTTCCTTATTAGCACAAACGAAGTCCGATCAGCAAAGTAAGACCTTGTTGCGGCTACACTTCTCCACGGCTATCCCATCCGTGTGGAGAAGCACCGCACATTGAATTCCTGTCGAGGCGTCATTACCACCCATAGCCTCGATGGTGTATCGGACGAGGACCTGGTTGAATATCTTGCAGACCAGAAAGTGACAGCGGTCCATCGAGTGCAGGCCAAACGCGACGGCATATTGGTACCCACTCGTACCCTGTTTATTACATTTGATGGCGTCGATCTGCCCACGAGCATTTCCGCAGGGTACGAACGGATTTCTGTGAGGCCTTATATTCCTAGACCTCTGCGTTGTTTTAAATGCCAACGTTTTGGGCATACGCAAGTCTCATGTAAGAGTGCCGTTAACATCTGTGCAACATGTAGCCAGCCCTCACACGAAGGTACCTGTTCAACAGCTCCCGTCTGTGTTAATTGTAAAGGGTCTCATTCTGCTTCGTGCCGACTGTCCGCGGTACTTGGACGAGAAGGCGATCCAGGAGATCCGGGTAAAGGAAAAACTCTCCTTCGCTGAAGCCCGGAGGCGTTACCATGCGCGCCAACCTTCACTCCTGCGATCTGGCACATTTAGTTCTGTTGTTGCCTCGCCAGTACCACGAGTAGATGCCGAAACTCAGACCTGGACCATGACTGGATTAACCGCCACTACCATCCGGCCGTCCATTTAAGCTACTGTTACCAAGCCCTATAAACCTTGTCCAAAGTCAATGAAGTCGCAAGCCGCTGAAAAGAAACCCAAGCAGAAACTTCGTAGGGAAGATTTTTTGAAAGACCCTCCGCGTGCGCGCGGTAACAAAAGTTCACCTTCTCCTCCTCGGAGGTCGCTGTCCCAGGAAGCTTCTGGGACAAGACGCGCTCAGCGGCACCCCTCACCCATCGCCACCCAGAACCGATTCACGGCGCTTGAATCGGTTTCTGGCATTGAGCGCGTGGGCGCTCCCTCCGAGGAAGCTATGGAGTCTGACCAACTCCATACAAAAAGCCCGAGCCCAAAGGTTAAGCAAAAGATTCTTTTAAGCCGCCCTTCTAAGTAGACAGTTTATCCCTTTTATTCATGGCTATCCTGAGCTGGAATTTACGTGGTGTTCGATCGCATAGGGCGGAACTGCAGCTTTTATTGCGTTCCCATTCACCTATGGTCGTATGTTTGCAGGAGACCAAGCTTCGCCCTCAAGACCCTTTCGATCTCCGAGGGTACACTCCGGTTCGCTACGACCTTGAACCGGAGGAGGGTACTCCTGCTCATGGTGGTGTCATGATTTTGGTGCGTAATGACTTTCATTTTCAAACTATCACACTTACGTCCGACTTGCAAGCTGTTGCCATTAGACTGCAGTTACCCGGTTTTTTCTTTTCTGGTAGTTCTGTGTATTCACCTCCATCGTGTCCCCTCACTCCCGCGGACATTCGAGCTCTCCTGTGCGCTCTCCCAACACCAGTTCTTCTGTTGGGAGATTTTAATGCCCATCACCCACTATGGGGTTCGCCAAGGGCTTGTGCGAGGGGAACTCTTCTTTCCGATATTTTTTACCAGTTCAATCTTTCAATCCTCAATACAGGTGAGCCTACTTTTATTTCTGATTGTTCTGGTACACTCTCACACCTGGACCTTGCCGTTTGCTCACTCCAGCTTGCTAGTCGTCTGCAGTGGAACGTCGTCGCTGACACCTACTCCAGCGACCATTACCCCTGCATCGTTTCTCTTCTGTCACACCACGTACTACTTTCCAGAGTACCTACCTGGATATTCCCAAAAGCAGACTGGAGTTTGTATTCCAGCCTCGTGCATTTTGACGACCAGCCCTTCTCCGACATTAACCAACTAGTGCAGTACCTTACGTCTACTATTTTCTCTGCTGCCGTACGCGCAATTCCCCGTTCATCCTCTCAACCTCGGTGAATGCCTGTTCCGTGGTGGAACGAGGATTGTCGGGCCGCCGTTCGTGCTCGTAGGACTGCACTTAGGGTGTTTCGGCGCCACCCTACACTTGATAATTTGGTGACTTTTAAACAATCGCGCGCCAGGGCTCGTCGCACTATTCAGGATAGCAAGAAGGCGTCGTGGGCTCGTTTTGTCGAGTCTTTTAATCGCTTTACGCCTTCATCTGTTGTTTGGGATAAACTTCGTCGCTTCTCAGGTAAAGTGTCGCATTGTACTGTTTCTGGCCTTCAGGTTTCTAATGCCACCATAGTGGACTCGGCTGCCATCGCTAACACCCTGGGATCTGCCTTTGAGGCGGTTTCCAGTTCAGACCATTATTCCGCCGGCTTTCGCTCTATTAAAGACCGGCTGGATTCTGCACCATATAATTTTCGGTCTGGTAACACTGAATGTTATAACGAACTTTTTACAATGAGGGAGCTGGAGCACGCTCTTCATTGCTCTAGGCACTCCCTGATCCTGGCCTGGATGGCATACATGTCCTGATGTTAAAGCACCTTTCAGCCGACAGTAAACTCTTTCTCTTACAGGTCTATAACCGTATTTGGCAAGACGGCCTTTTTCCTTCCGTTTGGCGCGAAGCCACCATTGTCCCTATACTTAAGCCTGGGAAGGATCGACAACTTCCTTCCAGCTACCGCCCTATCTCCCTCACCAGTTGCATTTGCAAGGTGATGGAGCGCATGATCAACGGGCGGTTGACATGGTGGCTTGTGTCTCAGAAACTTCTAGCGAACGCTCAGTGCGGATTTCGTCGCTATCGCTCTACCGTCGACCATCTGGTGTCCTTGTCGACGCATATTATGAATGGATTTCTGAGAAAGTGTCAAACCGTGGCTGTATTTTTTGACCTGGAGAAAGCTTATGACACTTGTTGGAGGGGCGGCATTTTACGTACACTTCACGCATGGAATATCCGCGGTCGTCTTCCCATATTTCTTCGGGAGTTTATGACGGACCGCGTCTTTCGTGTACGTGTGGGTTCGGTTTTATCTAGTCGTTTTAGTCAAGAGAACGGAGTACCGCAGGGCTCTGTACTCAGTGTCACACTTTTTGCGATTGCTATCAACCCTATTGTTGATTGTATTCCACCTGGCATTTCATTGTCCCTTTTTGTTGATGATTTTGCCATTTATTGCAGTTCACGGCGGACCTGTCTACTCGAACGCCGTCACCAGAGCTGTATCGACTCTCTACGCCTGGAGTAACGCTAACGGCTTTAATTTCTCCGCCGAGAAATCCGTCTGCATCAACTTCTGGCGCCGGATGGCTTTCCCTCCGCCCTCTCCATCTTGGGTCGGAGGTCCTTCCATTTGCAGACGAGGTGAAATTTTTGGGGTTGATCTTTGACCGGAAGCTGAGCTGGACTTCTCACGTTTCCTTTTTAAAAGCAAAGTGTGACCGTTCTCTTAATATTTTACGTGTTTTAAGTGGCACATCCTGGGGAGCTGATCGGACCGTCCTTCTTCGTCTTTATCGCTCTTTGGTCCGATCCAAGCTTGATTACGGGTGTATTGTTTATTCGTCGGCACGTCCATCTCTGTTACGTCGATTGAGTGCCATTCACCATCGTGGCATAAGAGTCGCTACAGGGGCCTTTCCAACCAGCCCTGTTCTTAGCCTGTATGCTGAAGCTGCAGAGCCTCCGCTGTCCTTCAGGCGTGAGATGCTCTTGTGCAGCTATGCCTGTCGACTCTCCAGCTTGCCTGACCACCCGTCTTTCGCGGCATTTTTCGAGGATTCACTTGACCGGCAATATTTAGTTAGCTCCTCTGCATTGCTCCCTCCAGGGGTTCGATTTCGACTGCTCCTTCGGCATTTGGACGTTACGCCAGCGCCGGCCCTTACCCGAGGGGAAACGTGTTTTCCTCCATGGTCGCGCGCTGAGGGCCACATCCACCTTGGGCTAACGTCGATGCCGAAAAATGCGACCCCTGCTTCTGTTCTTAGATCCGCCTTTTTAGAACTACAGGCGCAGTTCGGGGACTGTCATTTTATATATACTGATGGGTCTAAGACTGATGTTGGAGTAGGATGTGCCTTTGTTTTTGGTCACTGTAGTTTTAAGTTTCGTTTACCTGGACAATGTTCAATTTTTACCGCCAAACTTTTTAACATTTATCAATCTGTTTTATACATTCAGCGGCACGACTTACGCCACTGTTTTATTTGTACGGACTCTCTGAGTAACCTTCAGAGTATTCATGCGCTGTACCATTACCACCCACTCGTACAGCGCATACATGACCTGCTCCACTCGCTTGGTGTTTCTGGCATCAGCGTGTCCTGCATGTGGATTCCTGGTCATGTGAGCATCTCAGGAAATGAGTCTGCCGACGCCGCTGCGAAATCGGCGATTTTATTACCCAGATTTTTTACTTGTGTTGTTCCCTCGTCAGATTCGTGTGTTAGTTTACGTCGCCGCATCCTCTCGCGCTGGCGCGATGAGTGGACGGCCCTCCGGGGGAACAAGTTGCGGGAGGTTAAGGCTTTCCCGTTGATCTGGGGTACCTCTTCTCGTTCGTGTCGTCGGGAAGAGGTAATTTTAGCACGTTTACGGATTGGACATTGTGTTTTTAGTCATAGGTATTTGCTCAGTGGTGACCCCGCACCACTCTGTGGGCAGTGTGACGTGCCCTTAACGGTGCGTCACATTTTAACAGAGTGTCAGGTTTTAGCTGCATTGCGTGCTTGTGTGGGTCTGCCTGTTGGCTTAGCCAACGTTTTGGCAGACGACACGCGTGCTGTAGAATGTGTTTTACGTTTTATTCATGACAGTGATTTTAATCTGCGCATTTAATGCGATGAGCGTCTTTTAGCTTAGTACTTTTATTCTGTCTGTTTTTATGGGGACTCTAATCCCCAGTGGACATATGGCGCTCATGTCCCTCGCATTCTATAGTTCTTGACACGTTTTAAACTTTTATTGCCTATGCTTTTAGTGTGTTGGTTTTTCAGATATTTGTATTGTTATTATTGTTGTTATTGTTATTTTTTGTTATTGTTATTATTGTTATCGTTATTATTGTTATTGTTGTATTATTGTTATTTTTAGCTTTTTGACATCGCGGGTTTGTGTCCCGTTTTTTAATTATGCGGTTTTTTACCTGCCTTTTATATTTTGACCTTATATTTTATACATTGTAAGGGCGCTGATGACCTTAGCAGTTTAGCGCCCTTAAACCGCATATCATCATCATCATCATCATCATCATCATCACCCCGCATTCGGGGGGTCCCGGCATCGATTCCCGGCGTCCGCCCACTCCGGCCCATGGGTTTTCCGTGATTTCCCCGGGTCGCCAGGCGAATGCTGGGGTGATTTATCTTCTACCACGACTAGCCTTCCATTTCCTGTACCCATCATCTTCCTTGTGATCTGTTTCAGGGTTGTAGGACAGACCAGGCGACGATTTTCGTCGGGTTGTGGCTGGGCGGTGATATATACTCTGTAAAGGTTTCTACCCTGGCGTCGCTGCGGTACTGCTCAGTTCGGTCTCTCCTCAGCGTGGGGCTCCGCTCCCCCGGAGCCTGGAGGTGCTGGGACCGGGAGGCGTCGGATGCGTTCTATCTGGAAACGCTAGGGACCCCGTCCATGAATGCGCCCGTCGGATCCGGATCTGGTCGCCCTTCGGGTCTCCACCCTCAACCTTACCTCCCAGGGGTCACGTTTGAAGCAAAAAGGACCGAATGGCCTACTTGCGGTGCCCTCTCACGGTTTCGGGGGCCCCTCCGTGATGCGTACCTTTTACCCATATATTTTTAATATATTTGAGAACATTTTTATTTAATCTTTATATGCTACATAATTAATCAGGTGGTCCATGTAATGCAGAAATCGTAATTTGAAAAAAAATCATATTATTTGAATACTAATATACAAAACTGGCATATAGAATTCCATTCATTGTTTTGGTTGTTTCATGAACAATATTAAACCTTTAAATACAATTTCTTTAAACAATTTATTCTCAATCGAAAAATATGTTGAGCAATTTCAATGTGTAGCAAAAAGCACATGTCAGTTTATTAAACTCATTCTCTCTGAGTTTGTGCTGAATATCTGAACAGGACTGGTTGCAAACCATTAATGTGCAACATTTTAAATGCCCAAAAGTGTAAGAAAAATCAAAGTCAAGTAAAAGCCATTGGTTGTGAAAGCCGTGTGTTCTTGGGCATTTAAATTGTCACGTGATTAAAATCTAAAGGGCTCTTGAGAGTATGTAATTGAGGCGAAGGGTTCAAAGTATTTTGGGACATAAAGACTGATTTTTTTTAGTTTTTGGAAAACGTTGACTTACCTTCAATCGAAATAAACCTTTACAGAAATTGTTCCATTACACATTTCGTTGTAGACGCATGAAGAAGACAAATAGCAGTCAGACGTTTTAAAAACTAGTCTCTAAATGCTCTCCCCATGACATTTCAGAAACAGCTGAAAAATGAAAGCATTCTAATACAATAACAAAGGTACTGTAAAATTCAAACCAATAATAGCGGATATCTCGGAAATGGCTGATGCCAGAAAAAGAGTTTTTTTAATAAATTGTGTGTTTTAAAGAGTTTTACGTTTTTGCGTAATAAGACCACAAGTCTATCACCTATAGCTTACCAGTTGTACAAAGTGCTTTGGAATGAATTCCCAAGAAATTCAGGATATGCATTTTATTTGTAATGGGAATATATTAAACATATGCTGTTTTAATCAAGGCCTTAGCCATTTTTGAGGAAATAAAAAATATCGAAAAATGTTGCACGTAAAAGTTAGTTTAGGTTGGGGAATATATATATTTTTTTAAAATCCTTGTGTTGCATCCTTAGACGATACTGAACATTAAATGCTAAGTTTGGTATTTAACCGACCTTTCATTGAGTTGTACTGCTCACAGTTGACACACAGACACATGGAGAAATTCCTAAAAATGATGTATTACATTCACATGACTTTCTCTACCCATTATCCTTCATTTTTATAGCTACTATAAACTATTCCAACAATAACTTACCTTTCTACCTATTCGATTTTATTGAAATAAACATTTACAAAAATAGTTTTATCACACATTTCGTTGAAGGTACAAGGTGGATACAAAAGCATAATTAAAACTCATATGTCTCCATATGCTGGCCTTGAAATTCTATCATGACACCACGAGAAATAGATCTTTCGAAACTCTGGGTGTATTCTCGATATCCCATAATTTAGGTCTTCCAGAACGTGGCAAATCTTTAGTGTTTTTTTCTCTCTTTTTATGAAAGAAGATGCTGAAACTGGCCATCGTCGTTGTCCATACATTTTGGCACCTCTTTAGGAAACTATCCATCACTCGCCGTAGTTCACGTTGAGAAATGCTGGCCATTTCCTGCCGGTGTGTGGGTTTGACTTGTACCTACACTTTGATTTAAGTTACCTCAGAGATAGAAATCGCAGTGGGTTAGGTTGGGGGATCGAGGGGCAACAAATCTCTACTAATAACTCTGTCCTTAAACACACTTTCATAAAGTTGTTAAGTAAAGCTTTTAAAAGTAGTTTTAAAACTGTTGTATGGTTTCATCCGCGCCTTTCTATGATAGCGGCAGACGGCAACGAGGGCCGAGGACGCCGACAGGAAAAACAACGGGTAGCCAGTTCTTAGTCTTTTGGTTCTCCCTGTATTTCCTATAAGTAAAAGACAAATTAATAAAAAATATAAGTTTCGAAGAACTGCTGTTAAAGATTGGATAGACCAATGACTAGTCAGTTGAAAACATCTCTAGTTTAAGCCCTGAGGAATACAAAGGGGCTACGTCTTTCCCAAGGCTTAAAATTTCTAATTTTTGAGCTATATATCAGAACAATGTGGAGCACACGGTCACTAATCTTCCTGAGTAATGTTTATGGAGCAGACCTTGTCTGAAAAGAGCACCCATAAGTATGGACCTCCTCTTCCTCTTTCGCTAATGAACTATTATGTTTTAATTCTGCCAACGGAGATATGGAAAGTTAATTAGGTGAGCTGTTCTTACAGGAAACGACCTCACTGATGACGTATCGATCATGCTAAAGGGGAAGAAGGCACATAATCGTACCTTCCTTTCTAACTTTATGCGACACTTGTAACAGCCATTATTTGCGTTTCTGAGAAGCTATTCTCTTGAAAGTTTATACCCCAGTACCTACTCCTGAGACCAAACTAAGTGTGTGCATATTGTATAGCCTATTACTTTCTCTCCGTTTACCTTTAGTAAGTAGAGGAAGTATATCAAGATTTTACTCGACGTTACTCAAGATTGAAACTCCCTGAATCCAAAAAGTAACATTTTTGCTTTCTCTAGTAGGTATAGTAAGTAGGGGAAGTATTGTATTCCACTCAAAGCTTCGATATCGAGGTTTCACTGTAAATACATGCTTTGAAGTCCCCTGAATAAAAAACGCATGTCTGTGAGTGCCAAACTTGTCTGTGTGGTATGTATGATTGATTGCTTTGGTCAGTTTTTGAAGTCGTCATTCTTCAGTTGTTTCTCACGCGTCATGGAAAGAGTATGGAATTTCAAGGCCAGCATATAACGACCCTGTTTTCAAAATTTATCTATTGCTCCGGTTTCTTTGTAGTTTCCTTCCTTCACTTTCAAGTTACAACGAAATATATAATGTAACTATTTCTGAAAACGTTTATCTCCATTAATATGAACTAGATAGAGAAATACTTTAGGTATAGTTTGAAGAAGCTATACATAAAATATGATAGTGGCTAAATAAATACATGCGAGTGCAACACGTCAGATTTTTAATTTAAAGTATTCGTTGTTCTTTTGAAGAAATATGATCTGATATTT
Organism: Deroplatys truncata; assembly: GCA_030765065.1. Taxonomy (NCBI): domain Eukaryota; kingdom Metazoa; phylum Arthropoda; class Insecta; order Mantodea; family Mantidae; genus Deroplatys; species Deroplatys truncata. Next base: position 195,444,265 of record CM060986.1, on the reverse strand, counting down.
ATTTGAAATTTCTATTCTCCTGGTATTTTTATGTATTACTTTTAATATTAAACTTTTGTAGTAATTTCGCAAGCTGCAAACTCTGTATAAAATAGTCACAAATTGATGTACTAATAAAATTGTGTTGATCTATCAAGTATACAATAAATATGTTTCATGTACCTATGTAAACAACCTTATTTTTCAGTTCCTTTAAAGAGATGGCAGCAGCTGTAAGATTTCCAATATTCCTTTTAATCCATTTTCTTTAATGTCCTTACGGTTTTTCTATTGACTGTGCTAGAAGATGACAAAAATCCACAGAAATATTTTTATTAAAAATCTGATGTGTTACACTCGCACGACTTTCTCTATACTCTTGTACAAACTATTTTTACAAACGCTTATTCTCCATCCACTTCAGGTTAATGGAGATAAACATTTGCAGAAACTATGTTATTGCTAATTTTCTTGTAGATTCAAGGGGAATATGGCAGGCTTTAACCGATAGTCAAATCTTGTAAGAGCTGGTTGCTGTGTGGACCATTTCATTCTCTTTGCATGTCCAGGACATAAAAGAATTCCCATTTAGGAAAAGGTATAGATATTGGCCAATTCAAACAACAAGGAATATCTCGGAAATGGTTCACTGTACAAAAAATGTATATGACAAAAATTGTGTGTTTTAAGGAGCTCTAATTTTTGTGTGGAAAACTTTTGTCTATCTCTTACGGTTTACCAGTTATGCAAAAGCCATTCAGAAAAGAAGAATCTTCTGGGGACATTCACAGAAATTCCAAGATATACATTTTATTTTTCATGAAAATATATTAAATATGTGATATTTTAATCAAAATAGTAAGAGCAATTTTTGAGAAAATCGAAATTTTCGAAAAATGTTTCACGTAAAGGGTAGTTTGGTGTAGGGGAATTTACTTGAAAATCTTCGTGTCGCTTCTTTGAAAGATACTGAACCCAAATACCGAGTTTAGGATTTATACGACTTTTCGTTTTTGGGTTACGCTGCTCACACACACACACACACACACACACACACACACACAAGGATATTTTTCTAAAAGTGCTTTTTTTATTCAGGGCGCCTCAAAACATGTATTTCCGGTGAAATCTCGGTATCGAATTTTTGGGTGGAATGCAATACTTCCCATACTTACTATACGTAGTAGACGAAGTAAAAGGGTAAACGTTTTATATTCATAATGCATTTTCATTCTCTACCCTTTCAAATTAAGTGACTTTCAATATTCTTTTTCTAGAAGGTATTCTAAAAAAAATTAATGGAAAATTATTTTAACACGCAACTCTGCTTTTGACACAGTTTCTTTTTTCATCATATTTATTCTCTGCAAATGATAATCATTAAATAGCCTTCCTCTAATTTGTTTTAAATTTTCGATAGTGTTCATGAATGTTCAAACAAGAAATCTAAGGATATTTATTTTGTACTTAAAGTAGTTATATTGTTGGATATTGTTTTTAAAATGTATTTGTATTTTTGTTTAAAAGTGGATTTACATAATAGATGTATAAACGTTACAATGTTAGAAATGTATAAAGAATACATATATAATTCTTGATTTCGATGAAGGTGGTGTAAAAGTAGATGCTTATATTTAAAAGTTAAACTTTTTTCATTTTAGGGATGCTTTTCCTGAGAGATTCCAGAGTTGTATTTCTATATTATTATCTCACAAAACTTATAATAAATATAATTACAACTTCAATTATCTTTAAACGTACTTCAGTGAAAAGTATAATGTAAATTTCAATTAAATTCATTTAAGTGGAGTATTCTCTTAATCGGAAGATTCATATGCGGTCCATGATTGCCTGTTTGTGGGTACTTCTGTAGTCGCCTCCTGTACTACAAGGGTACACACAATGAAAATATGAGGGAAAATGTTAATTTTTCAGGATTTTGAATTTTGAAGCTAAAATGTCCGTGTGTCTATGAGGAATTAAGAGGTCAGAGCTTATTCAGATATTCAACCTGGAAGTGTTTATATTTTTCTATTTACTAACACCCTACATTAACTGGGATTTTAATTTGTGGGCGTGGCACCAGTATAAGGTTACTACACCAGTGTTTCTTCCTCATTTTCTAAATGTAATCGTCTCGCATCTTTGTTTTTCTTTATGCAGAGTTTTGACGCTTATAATTCTCATAGCTATCTGATTGTTACCAGGACTACCAATACATCCCAAGGCATTTGTAAACACATATTGCTGTGAATTGAAGCTTCGCGTATGTACTTTTCAGTTTTGTATTTTGTATACACTCATTGGTGATTAGAATCCTCATTTCTTTTCTGCGTTATAGCTAGTTATAAATATATTTAGTAGAACTGTGTGTCTTTGTAAATATATACGTTAGAATTTGTAAATACAATAAAACGAGATGTTGAATTTAGGGGTAACAGACAGTAGGCAGTAATAAACAGTTACTATTCTTGCAAAAACTGTGGCAAGAAAGAAGCGAACAGGCTAATCTTGTTGCTAACGTCTCCCTAGGCTACGTCACTGTACGCTGCCAACCCTTGCGAATGAAAAGTCGCTGAAAATACGCCAGAAGTTATATTACGAGATACGAGTGTTGGTGGAAATATATATATATATATATATATATATATATATATATATAAGCCATGCCACCGACTTTGGTGAAAAAATGAAATTGAGATTTATTTATGGACGCTCTTTAACTACTATGATTCTTAGCGTCCCATTCTATATTGGGCGTGAAACACCGGTAATTTTGCTCAGAGGCCTCTTTATCAGGCTTGAGTTCTTTTACGTGCCGTAAATCTAAGACACGGGACCACCGGCTTTACTTCCGTGTACCACTAGTACACGGAGGACGACACCGCCGACTTTGGTGTTCTGTGGAGAGGAAGAAGAAAACGGAAAATGCCATTTTCATGTACCACATAACCTCCCGCAATTCCAAAACAGGTACACAACCTTAAAATGTGAATACATTTTGTAACGGAATTACATCATTACTGTTGAAATAAACTTAAGCTAATGCATCCAACACAAAAGTATTAAATCATTATGTGACCAAATTCCGCGATAGATAATTAACCTTTACTTACTTTAGTTACGTAATATTGATCTTACAATACTAAAAAAAAAAGTAAACCTATTCACTACCTAACTAGTTTCGTAATGGCACCCATTAAGCAACCAATTTCGTAATGAAGCTTCTATTACGCAACGATTTTCATAATGTAAAACTTATCATGAAATTGGCCATGTATTATAATACGAAGTCGGGATTTTTTAGAAATTAAATTATCTATAACAGAATCAGCTACGTTTGCAATATCTTCGACAGAACTCATTTTTCAAAGTTTATTTAAATCTCCTAGTACTCATGTTCTTCTATTTTAAACAAAAGCCTAAGAAACAAATTGTTTATCAAATCATGCATGTCCCACTACACACGCGTGTCAACTGTGTATCAATGTAGTGTACTGTTTCAGTGATTGCTAATACTACATCTGAAATAAAAATGTAATTTACCAAAGTAAATAAAAAAAGTCGATATTACGTAACTAAAGCAGATAAAATATTGCACGATACTCATATTGTAATTACATATTACAATACTCGATTGGTTATCAAGCTCGGCCTGGGACCTCGTTTGTCAATCTTCCAAACTCGTATTGTAATATGACACGTAAGATATCGTAAATTACTATAATATGTGAATATATTTCGTAATATACGCTTATTCAACCATCATATAGTTTCATGTGCTAGTGTGATTGACAAACATGCTTTAAATATCCCATATTACCAAAATTCATTTCAGTAAATTATTGGGAATTAAAAGGGAATCGCAAATGCACGATAATTAATAATGTGTTCTAGTTTGCGCAAAATAAAAACCGTGCGCTCCCTTTTGCCTGTGCATTTCAATTGGCTGCTTAATCACGCGACTTCACTACGATCCGTTTCAGTTCCCTTCTTACGTCATTTCCGATCCCTATGGAACTCGGACTGACTGACCGACCGACCAGAGGCTGGCAGCAAGATTACCAAGAAGAGAACTGGCTAAATTGAAAAGTGAACAAAGACGGGAAACTACAAAGACAGCAAAATGCTTGCCAGGTGAAATATCATCCACTGCATCAGCACAACCAAGTGAGCCACAGATTCTGGTGTATCACTTATCAGGTACATGCAATACTCAGAATGCATTACAATTACTTTTGACTACTCCCAAAAGGAATAAGACACGCACATTTGGAGCATAAAGTATAGCTACCACAGAAATTGCTCCCAGTTATACAGAGTGGACCATTTAAGTTGAGACTGTACAATATCTCCAGCGTTGTAGAAAGAAATTTCCTAAATATCATTTGCGTGATATTATGATGGAAAGTGAATGCGTCGTGTTCTGTTTGGAGGACGTTATGATAGTTAATTTAGGGTTTTTTAAATGGGAACCTACAGTTAAGGTCCAATTAAATTGACCCTAAAATGAAGATCGCAATATCCTCCATATTGCGGAAAGTGTCAGCCTTTGTTATATGCGTGAGTTCTCTAATATATTCCAATTTCGTTTCGATTAGCCGTAGCTATAGTCTTCCGAAAAATGTTTGCTTTAGCTCTTGTATTTTGTATCACTGGCTATAAACATTAGGCCTGGTGCGGGTTACGCCTGGTATTTACAGAAATGGGTAAATTGTGAGTTTGTTTCTCATTTACTTAAATGGTGCAACTGTTCTGACAACAGAACTGTTGTAAAGGCCAGTTTTTTACTTTTGATGTTTGTATGGTTTTATAAATTTGCCAGTGGTTTACATCAATTTCCTCACTTCTAGAATTTTCCTAAATCGAAACACTGATGCGCGAAATCTCGGCTTGACTTATATAAAACTATTGCATTAATAACTTTTAATGTGTACATGGGGATTAAATTTTAAGATTTAATTGTTTTACATTACAAATAATACGATAATACGAATATTTTGTGAAAATCTTAAATATAGTGTATATTCAGGAGACCAATATTTATTTATTTTCATTGTTTAATTTTTTATTTATTTAGTTATTTTTACAGACTTCTAGAAAGCTTTAAATATGAGAAGGTACGGCGCTAAAACTAAAATGATCACTCTTTAACATACTCTCCATATATACTACATATTAATCCTGTAATAATTTCGAAAACTTCTCAATCCAAAGGTTTGATTCCCGGCTGGAGAGGGGAAACTTTTCTTTATTTAGAATATTTCCCTACCCTCCACAGAGACTAGTAATTGATATCCTAATTATTGATAGAAATGTATGAATAATTAAATAAATAAATATTAGTAAGATAGAGAAATAATTGCAATAAATAATTTTCGTATTTGAAATCAAGCTTAAGTTAAAATATTCGTCCAGAAGAAAGAAGATAATTATTGAGTTAACTGAAGTCATTAACAACCGAAAATAGAATACATTAACCTAGATTTTTGGAATTCAGCTAGGTTTTAAGCTCAGTTTTAAGCTGAATCACTAGACCAGAATTTTAAAAAAGAGAAAGGTAACAAAATTCTGTGAGTTTAGCCAGGCCCCCATAGCAACGGTTCAGAGATGCATACGTACCAGTTTAGAGATTGGCCCGCGTATGGAGTAACTTTGGTGGGAGGAGTCCTAGGCGGGCGGAGCTTAAGTAATGTAAAGACATGCACTCTAATCGTAGAGGGACTGATTCGCATTCGTCCGTGCACTGTTTTCGTGCATACATTTGTCACTCTGGATACTTGTGACGACTCGTGTATTATTTTAAGCAACCAGTGACGCACTTGTGTGAATAAGATTTAGCGGCCATCGCGATGGGTTTCGCCGGGAAGCATTGTAGTGATTGATGGCAAATTACGCTTATAGTTTCTTTATTGCGGAAACAGTTGTTTCAAACCGTAAAATTGATACTGCAGAATTTAGCAAATATAATAATTCAATTATTATAGTTTTGAGTGTTATGATTCATAATCAGTTTCATTTTTATTCTCAAACGGTCAGCAATTCCCTTTAATAGCTCAAGTATTAGATCACATTAAATTTCTCAGTCAATTTCAGCTGGCATTATACTTTGCACTACGCCTGAGAGAAAAATCTCACCGCTGTACCACTGGAGCAGCTGCCCTACGAGACAACAGAACGAGCTACGAAGATAACAATATCAGAGGCAATTAAAGTATACTGCTTCAAAAAAAATAGAAAGTAAACAAAGGAATTTGACGCCACATCGTGGGGCAATACGTTATCAAAGTATGCATGAGAGACTGAATGGGAGTTATGTTTCAAGTCAGAATTCATTAGAACCCAACCTTCAACAAGCTACAGCAAACGAGTTTTTACTTTCCCTACCACGTATACAGTAGTTAGAGAAGATAATGCATTCCCCAAAAAAGTCTATATGGAGATTTCACCGGAAATACATGTTTTGAGGTCCCTTGAACACTGAAAAATCATATTTACTCTCTCTACTAGGTATACTAAGTAGGGGAAGTGTTGCATTCCACCCAGAAATTCGATATCAAAATTTCACTGGAAATACATGTTTTGAGGCCCTCTGAATCTAAAAAATAATACTTACAAAAAGGTCCTTGTGTGTGTCTGTGAACAGCATAGCTCACAAACGAAAAGTCGGATAAATACCAAACTTGGTATTTAGGTTCAGTATTTCTCAAAATGCCACACGAAGATTTTCTAGGAAATCCCCCACCCCAGACCACCCTTTACATGGAACATTTTTCGTAATTTTGATTTTCTCAAAAATGGCTAACGATTTTGATTAAAATATAACGCTTTTAAGGTATTTTCATGACAAATAAAATCTATATCTTGAATTTTCTGGGAAGATCCTCAAAAATTCTCTTCTTTCTGAATGGTTCTTACGTAACAGGTAAACCGTAACAGATAATATCCCCCAAAATCCTCTTCTTTCTGAATGGTTCTTACATAACTGGTAAATGTTTTCTACACTAAAAATGTAGAGCTCGTTAAAACGCACAATACGTCCTATACATTGTTTTTGTGAGTGAACCATTTCCTTGTTATTTGTTTGAATTTTCGAATATACTTATACTTTTTCTCAAATGGAAATTCATTATTCGTTTTTTCATGACCTGGACATGCAAAGAGAATGAAAGCTCTACATAGCAACCAGCTCTTGAAAGATTTGACTATCGCTTAAAGCCTACCATATCTCCCTTGCACCTACAAGAAAATTAGCAATAAGATAGTTCCTGCAAATTTTTATCTCGATTAACATGAAGTGGATGGAGAATAAGCGTTTGTAAAAATAGTTGTTTACAAGAGTAGAGAAGGTCATGTGTGTGTTTTTGTGTCTGTGAATAGGATAACTCAAAATAAAGAAGTCGCATAAATACTAAACTTAATATTTAGATTCAGTACCTTTCAATGACGTGACACCAAGCTTTTTAAGAAAATTTCCACATCCCAAACTACCTTTTACATGTCACATTTTTCGAAATTTCTCATTTTCTAAAAAATGGCTCTTAACGATTCTGATTAAAATACCATGTATTAAGGATATTTACATGACAATTCAAATGTACTTGCTTGCATTTGTAGCTTGCATTTTCTGGGAATGGACTATGAAGTCCTCTTTATTCGGAAGAAATTTTTATAATCTTGTATAACTGGTAAACGTTAAGCGTTAGATTAAAATGCGCTGCAAAACAAATATATATCTCTCTAAAACACACGATTTATTTCAGATAACTTTGTTTGTAGCATACGCATTTCCGAGATATGCGCTATTGATGGTTCAAGTTGTTCGTTACTTGGTCATTCTTTTAGTCCTGTCAACATTCAGTTTTTTCTCGCGAATAAATGGAAAAGTATGAAATTTTAAGGCCACATATAGTTTCCAGTTCAAACACTTGTCACTATTCCTTTGTATCTAAACGAAATGTGTAATGTAGCTTTTCTGCAAAGGTTTATTTGGATTAAAATGAAGTAGGTAGAAAAATAAGCTTTAGTAAGAATAGTATTCCCGCGTAAGTAATAAACGTTACAGGATAGGGAAAGTGGTGTGAATGTATCCCATCAGATTTTTTTTAGTAAGATTTTGTATATTTATTGCGATTTACCCATTATGCGAAAGTCATTAAGAATGAAGAGGACTTCACAGGCTATTCGAAGAAAATTGAAGGTACACATTATATTTGTTATGCAAATGTCTCAAGCATATACCATTTTAATCAAAATCGTTTGAGAAATTCTGAGAACGTATAGTTTGTCCAGGGAAAGGCTAGTTTGGAGTAGGGGATTTTCTTGAAACCTCCATGTCATATCCTTGGAAGATGCTGTTGTCAAATACCAAGTTTGGTATGTAAACGACTTTTCGTTTTAAAGTTATGATGTTCACAAACACACAAACTATGTTTTCTAAAAATACATTTTAAGAATTCAGGATTCTATACTCAGCTAATAGGGAAAGCAAAATTTGTAGTTCTTTAAAACACTCTGCATATAAATGAAGCGTTAGTCCTGTAACGATTTTAACAACAGTTGAAATGTGTTGAAAAGCTGTCTTAATATTGTTACAGGTTAAATTTGAACTTGGATGAACAACCGACGCTTAAAGGTATTTCAGAGAAGCGAGTGTAATTAAAAATTTGATATCAGAATATGGTAATGTTAAAGAAGAGAGAAGACCGCCTCCACCAAATGTAACGCTTAAAAAAACAAGAGAGATGATGAGAACAGAGGAAACATAGAAGATGCGTAATTATACTTGAGCCGGATCCTAGCTTACCGTTACCGGGGGCGTAGCTGAAAGGAATACAAAGGGGGAGACAGATGGTAGAACGATTAATGCATAATAAAATTCCAAAATCCACTTACAATTTGATTATGAAGGCAATATACCCGAGATATTTCACTGTTACAATGTTGTGATCGCGCGCGCGAAATTACCTACGGACTCGCAGTGCAAGCATCCAGCGAACAACTGGTCGCGGGTGGGGTTTATGGGCGGTCCCCTCCAGAATAGGCGTGCGGAACAATGGCCCATTGTGCGCCGCTTCCTCGTTCCAGAGGATTCTTTTGGGCCGTTTTGTGTAGGTTCTGCTTTGTATGCGGGAATATATAAGGGGCTGCTTTTGCCCGGGAGTTAAATTATGAAGTGAAAAGTGGACAGTGGCAGGGTATTTCAGTTTTGAGTTGTGACGCAGTAGTTCATTTGTGATTTGACGGATGAGTTGTGTTGTGTTCCAGTGTGTGCCAAAAGAGACTCAAGTCTAACGTTTGTGCTACAAGGAGTGCCTAAGTGATAAATAAAGTGTGTTATTATTTGTTGCAGTATTTAGAGTTACCCATTCTTTGGCTATGTTATCTAGAAGCCTGGTTTGATAACCACAATTTCAAAGTTCGAGACCTAAGTTTAACTATGTGTCCATCATTCAACAATTTCCAAGTTTGTAAACACCAAAAGTAAGGACATAGCAATGTCGGGCATACTGCAGCGCGCCAATTAGGACAGGACATCAGTTTTATTAAAGCCACACAAGAAAGTGGGGGTGGAAGTGAAACTTTGCGAACATTCCGAAATATCATTAATTTGTAAAAGTGTATCATTGACAAATCCGTAATGAAAACAGAAACTCTGTATATCTGTTTCGATGTTTCATAAGCTTATGCTGACTTCATGTTAACATCAGCAACTTGTTATCCTAAGATCAAGAAACAACTCTACTTATGCAAGTTTGCTATGATATAATTTCATAAAGCTGAATGTCTTTCCGAATGTATTTTCATATTTTTAAAACGAAAGTGTGAAAAAATTATAAAATAATTGATTCAGGCTTCTACGCGCTACAGTATTGCACGGAGAACTTTTGAGAATATTTACTTATTTATATCAAAGCGATCCTCTGAAGATCGAGGAACTTAGGTATTAGTAATCAGATGTTCAAATCTGTGTTTTATCTAATACTATCACATGATTTATTATTTAGACCAGGCTTGTACAGGCTTGGCTCGCTAGAGCAGCCCACGAGGGTCACTGCCTAGTGGATACATTCGGACTGACCATAAAACCCTTACAGTTACGGAAGGTTACCCTTTCAAGCACTGTTTTTTCAGTACATTTTTCACTTGAAGGAGATCCACAGCAGTCCTAAGGATTAAGAGTTGCCTTCCACAAGACCTACTGTTATCACCCGACGAAGACTCAGCACCGAAGGCAACCAACTTTAAACTCATGCCAGATTTTAATCTGTTACTTAACGTGACTGAGGCGCCTCATTTGGCTGACCTTAATCTAAAATAAAGACAGTTGGAGGTCATTACACTACATCACTAAAAGAGCCCACTAAAAGAACCTTTTAGTGATGTAGTGTAACATCCTCCAACTCTCTTTATTTTAAATTATGACACATCACTGTTACTAGCTTCTCAATCTTCAAAATTAATTTATGACCTTAATCTACTTGTTGCATTATTCCTTGTTCTGTTAACCTGAGTCTTTATAGCAATGTAATGATTGTCTACTTTTAAATAAATGAAAAAAATCTGTTCTACCACTACCATTGTTATCGGAAACAATAATATTATCAACAGTAGTAGCGCTAGTGCTGATAAGTTTACGACAATTTAATTGAGGTTAATGAATGCTTCTATTCATGATAATTATTTCGTGTCCGAAGATCGAGAAAAAATTATCTTATGAAAGATGCACGAGTTTGAAGCGTTAGATTGTCGTGTAAAACTAGAGCACGAGTGCTACTCGGCTCGGCTTTGATATGTCAACTGACCAGCATACTCTATCACTGGCTAATTGCATATTGAGTGGGATTATCAGTGTAGTAATCTTAGGTTTAATTAAATTAAATTCAGTTTTATTTATGGACGCTCTTTAACTGCTTTGGTCCATACCCTTCATTCCATATTAGGCGTGAAAGACCGGTAGTTTTGCTCAGATGCCTCTTTATTAGGTTGAGGTTCTTTTACGTGCCGTAATTCTACGAAACACGACCACCGGCTTTACTTTCCTTCCGAAGAAAGCCATTCTAAGGATTTTTACGTCCGAAAAAAGGCATCGCCCTCCGCTGGGTTGTACCCGCGATCTCGGGAACTAGAGGCTAGCATAGTAACTCTAGACCTCGGAGGACGACATAATCGAATGTGAATTACTATCAGTGTAGTACGGCTTTGATTGGTCAACTGACTAGCATACTCACCTATTATTGGCTAAAGCTTATTGAGTGCGATTATAACTTTAATCTTATAAAAAAAAATACATGACTTACTTTTTAATGGCATAACTTTCCCTAGTAAAAGGCAGCCGTATACACAAGGTGTACATATTTTAAACCAAATAATAGAATAAAAACATAATAAAAACTTGGTAAAAGAGGAAGTATATATATACATAAATTAAATTTTTTATAGAGTCACTAAAGCAACCTACTGCGACGTCACACACCTATGCCTATACAATGTGTTGCCCGTCTAATCGTTTGCATCCAGTTTCTCAGCATCTGCACATCGCTTATATAGACACTAACTACTGCGAAAGTATATCGTGAATCAAGTTCGTTCAGATGCTAAGGTGATGTGATGAAAGTTAAGGAGGGAGCATTGACTTGCTCAGTTCCAGGGAATGTTGTGGAATGGTCATTGGTTTCACGTCTTGGATAGGGTAGTTAATGTAAAAAAAATCTATTTACGTATAGTAAGTAGGGGAAATATTGTATTTCATCCAAAAATTCCATACCGAGATTTCACCGGAAATTCAAGTTTTGAAACTTCCTGAATAAAAAGAATCCTTTTTAGAAAAGTGATCCTTGTGTGTGTGTGTGTGTGTGTGTGAGAGAGAGAGAGAGAGAGAGAGAGAGAGAGCGCCCACGTATTTGTGAACAGCATAAATCTTAAACGAAAAGTTGATGAAATACCAAACCTGATATTTCAGTTCAGTATCTTCAAGAACGCCAAACGAAGATTTTCGAGAAAATTTCTCCAGGCAAAACTACGCTTTACACGAAAAAATTGGCATTATTTTTTATTTTCTGAAAAAATGGCTGTAACTATTTTGCTTCAAATGCAGAAGTTTCAAATATTTCCATGGCAAATAAAATGTGAATCTTAATTTTACTACGAATAGAAGGTGAAACCATGTTCATTCTTTATGAATTGTGTATAACTTGTAATTCATAAGAGATAGACGAAAGTTTGCTTCATAAAAACTTTAATCTTCTTAAAGCACACAATTTATGTGAAATAATTTTTAATGGCATTAACATTTCCGAAATGCTGTTTGTTATTTATTTGCATTGTCAAATACTTTATTCTTTTTACAAATGCTAAGCTCTCATTCGCTTATTTCTCGTGATCATGATAAGAACGGAAGTACAAAGACATCATATGACGACCCATTTTAAAATGTTTGAATATCGCTTAAACTTACAATATTCCCGTTGTACCTGCAAGGAAGTAATAAAACCATTTCTGCGTGTTTATCTCGATTAAAATGAAGCAGATAGCTCTTGTAAGAACAATTTGTAGGAGAGTGGTTAGAGAAAGCTATGTGAATCAATACACCGGAATTTTTTCATATATATGAGCTTGGGTCTTTCTTAGGGGGTGGTGAAGAGGACGGCCACTGTTGCCTTTCACTGTTGTGTATTCACCTGTCATCGTTCCTCTTGCATTTTTGCTGTCGCACACAACACCCCCCCCCCCCACACACACACACACACATATCAGAACTCACAAGCGTCCGATTCGGCACACCCAGCTAAACACTTTCGCCGCATATTTGACTAATCACAATTCTTATGGAGTGCCCGACAAGTGGGTACTGTTTCCTCATTAGCGCTATCTGAGAAAGATTACGGCTCTACTTTCAACATGTCAACAAGACTTAAGGCCTCTTAGAAAACTGACTGAGCAGTTGCTTTTGTTTGCTTTCTCTTCACAGATTTTAACAAAGTTAGCAACTATTTTTCAGGCTTGACTGTGTAGAGTTCTACCTTTCTTACTGAGAATTATATATAACTTTATAAATCACTAGAAACTGCTTCAAGTGAAACACGCTGGGATACTAATATTGCGTGAGGTTTTTAATGTAGATAGCAGATCTACTTATGACATCGTGAGCTGCCACGTGCCCCCTCTTCCGGAGAGCAGTACACTCCGCAAACGCTTTCTTGCCAGAGGCCTACAGTAAATAGTTACTAGTCGGTCACAATGTTGGTGTGAACAGGAACTAAAGAGTTACATACAATTGGGCACGGCAATAAAGACATCAGGTAAAGAAAATATCGACATTTCCGAGTCGCATTTACTAACGAGGCTGAGGCCTGCAAATGTAGTATTGTTTTCATTGCGCAACTGTACATTCCTCTATTGCCTTGCCCCACACTCCCCTCTGATCCCAAGCGTTGTTTTTGTCAACACAAACAGTGACTCTCTCCTCAAAGTGCACTCATATCGAGGCCGACTAGTACGTTTACGCTTACCAAATGGTTTAAAAAAAAAATTGAGTTTTATTTATGGACGCTCTTTAACTACAATGGTTCTTAGCGTCCCATTCTATAGTGGGCGTGAAACACCTGTAATTTTGCTCAGAGGCCTCTTTATCAGGCTTGAGGTTCTTTTACGTGCCGTAAATCTACGACACGGGACCACCGGCTTTACTTCCCTTCCGAAGGAAGCCGTGCTAACGATTTTTACGCCCGAAAAAATCCATCGCCCTCCGCCGGGTTTGAACCCGCGACCTTGGGAACTAGAGGCTAGCACGGTACCACCAGTCCACGGAGGACGACGAATTACCAAATGGAAACAGCTGTCGCAATATTATTGAACTTCCAAAGTTATTCTTTCCTCAAAACCTAAATTTGGAATATGCCCTAGTGACCTATAATTTTCGGTTAATTGGACACTAAACTTTGCTCATTTTCTATGGTTAATTCGTAAATTTATACTCCTAACGTCGGCTCCATGGTTGCAAAGGAGCACTGAACTTTCATTTTTACGACCTGGTTTTACGTAGCAGGTGAACAGTTTTTTCTCGTTCCCGACTGTGATAGTAAGCGGAAACACTCCGTAATGGGACTTCAAAAACAAAAGCAGTGCGTTCATTGCACTACATCCCCTTGAACCTTACTTTCTCGCTTAGCGTGGTTTCATATTGTATAGGTGTTCTAAACTTTCATAAGTTATATATATATAGGTATATACAGGGTGGACCATTTAAGTTCAAAACTAAACGTAGTAGAAAGAAATGTCTTGAAAAAAAGTTGTTTGATATTATGGGGGAAAGTAAGTCATTAGTCACGTTTTATTTGGAGGACGTTATGATGGTCATTTTAGGATCAATTTAATGTGACTCTAATTGTAGGTTCCTATTTAAAAAAAATAAATTGCCCCTAAAATGACTATTATAGCGTCCTACAAATAAAACACGACTAATGGCACTTACTTTCCCACATAATATCAAGTAAATTTTATTCAAGACATTTCTTTCTACAACACTTTTTTGGAGATATTGTACAGTCTCAACATAAATGGTCCACCCGGTATATGTATTCCTGATTATACTCTCCGTAATCTTTATACATATAATAATAATAATAATAATAATAATAATAATAATAATAATAATTAATAATAATACGCAAAGCGTACTGTTTCACTGTGAAGATGCTGGACTATCACTCACGATTTACATGGGGACACATGTGAAGTAAAGTAGGACAGATTTAAGTAGCCAGTAGAAACATAATTGTATTTTAAAAATTAGGATTAAATAAGTGATCCAAAAGAACGTACTGCTCTACTCATTTCTTGAGGGAGTATATTCACCTAGAGAAATGCGTGTTCCGGCAGATTACGTTCTACGAAACGGAGGCACAGGTAGACATGATTTATTACATCAGAAGACAATTACTTGGAGATAATACTGGGAAGAGCTAAGTAACAGCTTGCGAGTAACTTAAGGCAAAATCTGTTACCTCATTATTTGGTAATATAACAAAATGGCTCTACCTAACTCCTCTTACAAGATACTTTGCCTCTCTACACTGTAAGATGGATATCCTAAGTATAATTTAATCAAAGGACGTAATGTATCACTATCATTAGAACCGCTAAGTGAAGCATAGGCTAAAGTTGCGTAGAAAAACATGTTGCATTCACATGATTTTATGTACCCAATCTTCTACAAATTACTCTTAAGAAAAGCTTTTTCACAAGAATGTGATAACGCAGATTTCTAAGAGAATCTTCCAAGCCCATGTAACATTTTTCGTTATTTTTAATTTTCTCAAAAATATTGCTTAATGGTTTTTATTACAACAACGTGTCTTTAAATTATGCACATTACTAATAAAATAAACATCTTGAATTTTCTGGGAGCACCCTCTGAGGTCCTCTTCATTCGGAATGAACTTTGATAATTTGTATTAAGCGATACACCCTAGGAAACCGAAAAAAGCTTACCTGACCATAAGTGGAGATCTCGTCAAAGCACTGAATACACACAAAAAATTATATTTTCCGGCATTAAACATCTTCGAGATATTCATTGTTATTGGATTGAATACTACATTACTTTATAAATTTTTGAAGACTTAAGTCACTTTATTTTCCTGTGATGTAATGAAAGGAGTATGGAATTTCAAATTCAGCACACAGAGACTCAGTTTTCAAATATTTCACTATCGATTCAGTGTCCTCTATCCCCCTCGTATCTGCAACGAAATGTACAAAGAAATCGTTTCTGCAAACGCTTATTCCAAATAAGATGAAATAGATACAAAAATAAATTTTTGTTAGAATATTCTATAGAGGGGATATAAAGAGAAACGACAATGGTAGGAGAGTCATGTGAATGTACCAGATTTTTACTCCTTAAAGGAATTCAGATAAAATTTTCTAATAGTCCTATGATAAGAGACAGGAGAATTTCCTTGTGAAGTTATTTCACCCCTATAGAATACATAATTTGTACCTTGAATTTATTCGGTTTTCAATGTCAGTTCATTTTTTGTTGTTACTTAGTTCGGTTTCACGATAGCAACGAAATGAATTACCCGCGAAGAGCCTTTTCTTCCTGTCATTTCACTCACTGTAGTATGGAACACAAGAACCCTCTAATCGCTAGCAATAGCATCTCTCACTTTATGTCGCACCAACACAAACTCGCTAACTCATTTACTCACTGACTGAGTCACTCGCGAGCATGCTGTTTATAATAACTATCGGAGAGTTCCAGAATGTTTGTGAGAGACGGGAGAAAAGAAGCACTCAGAATTATCTCGTCGTGTCTCAAGGCATTCCTGGTATTTACGTCTGGGAGAGCGACCCAGCCCCTCTCCGTCAGCAACTAATGGCTGGCGAGCACTGAAGGACACGTTGCCACCACCGCTAGGCGTACTTGGATTCGTCACAGTATATTACTGTAGCAGACCTAAGGCCACTTTTTCTCTCTTTATCTGGCTATACCTTACATAAACACAATAGTAGAAACAGCATATTTTTGGTATGCTCTCGTCTGAATACAAAAATTACGTTAAAAGCGAGTGATGTAAGGAGAGACATTAATATGAGAGAGTCAGGAAACCATGAATATTATAATTAAATGTCGATAATCAGAATGAAAGCAGAAAAACTATCACTGTAAAACTTAAATTCTGAAATTAGTTCCAACAAAGTATTGTAAAGTATTGTAAATTATTTTTCATCGATAGGGAAAACTGATTGCAAATGTGGGGAAAAAATAACCAGAATACTCGCTCCGTTAAAAGTTTTGGAAATCAAGATGGAAGTGGAAGATACGGTGATAACGGATACTGCATGTACAAAGAATGGAGGAGAGATGGTTCAGACGGATAACTGATTGGTCTCAAACAGGAAGAAGGAAAAGAGGAACGTCTCGTTTAAATTGCTGTGGTACTGTGAAGAAGGCATGATTAAATCTAGCTTAGAAGATAGGCAATGGCACTATAAATCCCTATGGTGGACAGGAATCAGAAGCAACGGCTACAACACGTACAGTTAATTAAGAAGCAGAAGAAGAAGGGAATCGGGTGCAGTTTGAAATCGCTAAAATTAAATTTTAAACTTTTAAAACTTGTTTAAACTCAATTGAATTATTTCTTAGCCAAACAGAGGAGTTTGAACTTGTGAAACTTATTTGGAATTTTATGTCCAAAAGATTTTAACTCACAAGATATTATCGTTAAGATACCAATAATATGCAGTGAGATTCATTTCAACACAATAAGGATGATGTAGGAAAATACAGAAAACAACTTCCCGGAAATAACCTCAAAACAAAGTATACTGAAATGCCACATAACTGTAAGCACAAGGAATAAACGAACATTTCATTGCTAAAAGGATTACCGAAGTGAGCTAAAAAGCGAATTCATAAATGTTGAACCCACTCATTCGTTTTGCCAGCTATCGCTAGATGCCGGAAAGTCGTCCTCCATGGTGTAGTGGTTACCATTCTAGCCTCTAGTTGCCAAGGTCGCGAGTTCAAATCCGGCGAAAGACAATGGATTTTTTCGGGCGTAAAATCCTTAGCATGGCTTCCTTCGAGAGGCAAGTAAAGTTGTGGTCCCGTATCGTATATTTACGGCACATAAAAGAACCTCAAGACTGAGCAATGCCTCTGAGCAAAATTACCGACCTTTCATCCCAATATGGAATGGGACGCTTAGGACCACAGCAGTTGTAGAGCGACCATAAATCAAGCCCAATTTTGGTGCCGGAAAGGTCATTCGTAGTTAAATAATTCATGTTTCATATCTGAAACCACTAAATTAATTTGGATAGCGTTTTTTTTTTGTTTTGGCTAAAGCTTTTCTTTTTATTTCTTTGAAAATAGGTTGCATGCCATTTTCAGTATCTCCGTAATTGGATATAAGGAGCAAAGGTGTAAGGACTTCAAAATTTAGAAGTTTATAATTTGACTCGGAAGACGTTCTGTCGATTTCAGTGATGAATTCCTTGCATCATTGAAAGAATTATTTCTTCCCCAGCGAGGTCGCAGGGAAGATGGCATATCCGTTTGTGAAAATATTTAGTAGTAATTGCAATCAAATGAACACCATACTTGGTCAAAGATGAGACATGAACATTTTCAAGGAAACTCCACGCCAAACTCTGCTTTACATGGAAAAGTTGCCTATATTTTTTTTCTTATAGAATGGCTACAACTTTGATTAAAATGCAATACAATTAACATCTTTGTGTGGCAAAAAATGTATACCTTGATTTTGGGGAGAAAAGCCTGTGATGTTCTCTTCATTCAGAAATAATTTTGTATAACGAGTAAACCACAAGAGAAACGTTGCATCAAAATGTAGTTCTCTTTAAAACACAGTGTATTTCAAGTAACGTTTTTCTGGCATTATCCATTTCCGAGATATTCGTTAATATTGGTTTGAATTTGTCAAACTTTTTGTAAGTTTGTTAAACCTTTGTAGCTATCCAGTTACTTCTCTTGGTGTTATGGAAATAGTAGGGAGTTTTAAGGCCCGGTATATCGAGATCCGGTTTCTTAACATCTGACTAGCGACTAGGTTTCCTCCATTCCCCTTGTACCCACAACGAAATGTGTAATGAACTGTTTCTGCAAAGATTTGTATCTGTTATAATGAAGCATATAAGTAGGGGGAGAATAAGAGGAACATGCAGGAATGTGCAATTAATATGCTAATTAGGCTCCCCCACCCCCTGACCCGCCCCTGGTACCTTTTGATTGCAATTGCGGTCACAAATTGTGTTGAGTATACTGGAAAGCTTGACGGGTAAGCAATTAAGGTTGTCCATAACCTATCAAAATGAACAATGGGGATAATAAATTATGCTTTGTTAACAAAGGCGGATACGCCATTCAACCCATTCCATTGTCCACACACCAGCACTTTAGGAAGACCACACCTGCAGCAACACCCATCCCATCAGCATTGTTTGATGAACACGTGCAAGATAACAATTGAACAGGCTTGTGCTGTGCTAACAAAAAGTTTGAATAACAATGGGACAGATGATATTATCTCCCTTGCTGTTGTCCACCACAAGACTTCGTTAGGAAGACCACCCATGTAGCATCCATTCCACAGCAATATAACAAAAGAGTCATTCTGGCGCAACGATAACAAAAGGATTACTTTTCGTCTTTATACCCGGTTCTGTCTTTGTTTGACTGTGGGAAGAGAGAGAGAGAGAGAGAGAGAGAGAGAGAGAGTGAGTCCCCCCCGAGGCAAGTTTCATCTACCAGCTATGTCATAAATTCACCGCTTGACATCGCCATCGTGCGTCGACACTGCCTGAGCTAGTTCTCTGAGAGCAGTAGAGTCGTCACGAAGACCTACGGGTATACCCGAACATAATTAAGTTCTCTGTTTATGCTTCTATTGGCTCTTTCAAACAGCGATATCAAAAATGTGTTTAACATATATCATTACCTATATTAAACCCGATATGTATACTTATATATCCATAGATCGGTGTTCGAATCTTACTGCAGTCAAAAAGTTTAATGTTTTAATTGCTAATGAAAAATTGATGCTTTGATAGGGTAAAACAACATTATATCGTTACCCTGATCAATGAAATAGGTTCTCGGGTACCCAGAGGTAATAGTTCGAATCTTATCCTGCGAAACTCTAATGTTTAATAAATATTAAACTATGAGAGTATGTGCGGTCAAATTGAAATGGATTTAACAAATACAATTATTTATATTAAACACGGGTGTATACTTAGGTATCCCAAATTGATACTTGGATAGGGTAAAACATTATTATATAATTACCCTGATTAATGAAAGACGTTATCGGTTACCTAGAGGTTCTAGTTCGAATCTTACCCTGCGAAGCTCTAATGCTTAATAAATATGAAATTATGGAAGCATGCACGGATAGATTAAAATGTATTTAACAAATGTAATTTAGTTTTTATATATCATTACGAAGTTTTAATGCCCTGTATTCTTAGGCACCCAAGGTCCTAGTTCGAATATTACCCTGCGCAACTCTAATGCTTAATAAATATTATACTGCTAGTATGGACGGTCAGATTAAAAAGTAATTAACAAATATAATTATTTTCATTAAACCCTGGTGTATACATTGCTGTCCCGATGCCTATACACGATTCTTTATTTTCTTTCTTCTTCCTTCTTTTCCCTTTTTCTTTCTTCTTGGCATGCATACATCTAAGCATTCATATATATATACACATGCCAGAGCCATTACACATACATATTTAAACTCGCAACACATAGTCCTTACACATACATATACCAGTGCACTTACACATGCACGCACATATATCACTGTACGCCCGCATGCACCAGTGCATGCACATACACCAGTAAACATATACCATTGCACTTACACACACATATACACTCACGCACACACATGCACACACGCCTACAAACATAGACACATACACCAGTGCATGCACACACATACACATACGATAGCATTGGAAATTATTGCCTTTACAGAATTCATAAATCTTTCTCATTTCACTGTAACCTAGCAAAATGTAATCTTTTCAGGCTACCACCTTCACATGACTTTCATCCCAACGCATTTTTATAGCTGTGTAAAGACATTATGGAGGTACTCTCTGAGAGAGAGAGAGAGAGAGGAATTGAACCAATAGAAGTGCAGAGTGCCTCTGGGCATGCGCAACAGGTGATAAATTCATTGCGTGCAATAATCACATGACGTGTAAGCATCCCCCCACCATGACGATGTGCTGACATCGCCTAGGGGGTTTAGATCCCTATATATATAGCTAACGATGCATGATAGAGCCATTGTGAGCTTATTAACTCTACATTTAAATTTTAAAGAACTTCAAAAAACAACGCGATGTGTTTTTTGATTTAAGAAGAGGTGCAAGCCATCGATTTCTAAACGTGCAGCATTCATCAACACGACACGATCCAAGGTGAGTGAGTTTTTACATAAGTATACTAATCACTGTTGGATTTTACAATACATTTAATGCTATTTAAACGATGCAATACATGTAAGACGAATCGTTGCATGAGTATCATATTTTTTTAATTTGAACTTTACACATTCATGGGTTTCTCTACACATTCATTCTCCATTAACATTCATACGATTTTCTCCACTCATTCTTTGTTTCTCTATGCATTCATCTTCCATTAACATTCACCCGATTTTCTCTACCCTTCATTGTTTCACCATCACATCGATTTCTAAACACACTCTTCAATTCACACGATTCTCTCTACCACACTTTGTTTCATCATCACAGGAATTTCTACACACGCTCGTCACCTTCACACAGATTTCACTACCTACATGGTTGTCACAAACTACCATTTCTACCATGCACCCGAACCTTTACGAATAACTACGAGTATACCCGAACACAAACATACATAAGCATAGTTACAAAATATGTGGTTATGTAGCACAACACACTTCAGTTCTAATATAAAGTATTGTATAACCTGTCCTTCAACTTGAATAATGAATTAAAAATAATAATTCATGAAAACGTCTGTTACAGATTGTTTAGCAGATAGACTCAACAAAATGGATGAAGAGCGTAGTTTCCGGCTCGGCGAGTTCAAGATCGCGAAATATGTCTTAAATATGAGATAAAGTCCTTAAAGAGAGCTCAAACAAAATACGGTACAAGGATCTATCTTCGCTGGAGGATTGTCAAGTGTTCTTGCCTGAGCGCTATACTTCGTTATCCAATCAAGAGCTTGCAGAAATACCTGGAAAATTATACCTCGAATATAACGGTATGGCAGAGATGGGGAAATTTAAGACATGTAATTTGTCTTTTGTACCTCCAACAAAGGTATGTAGAAATGTCAAACTAAGTATTGAATGTTCTCCTATTTTACTAAGAAAAATATTCATAAACAAAATACTGACTCATTGATATTACATATAAAGATACAAAAGATACATGTTATAGAATTTTATAACAAATTCACAATATCACATGTTTTGAATTTAGTTATATCTATCGCATTGAAATAACGACTGATATCCTAATGTTTATATAAATCATTTATGTTTCATTTTACATGTATCATAACAAAAATGTAATTCTTTTCAGGTTACATTCACTTCCCAAAGCAGTTTTCTAAGACTCTCATTGTGCAATGTTTTTGGCGGTGCAATAAGGGGAAGAAGAAGAAGAGGAACAGCTTTGCAGAACTACAAAGGAGGCTGACGCTATTAGAGGATAGAATAAGCAGCATCGAGACCCCTAAGAAACATGTCGGTAAGAAGCGGGTGCCGAGACGTCTACATCTCTAGAAGACACAAAGTTAGGATAGGATTCTGCTACGATCTTCCAGTGCTTATAGTGAAAAGCACAGACAGATTTGTATACATGACAATTCAAGATTGGGAGATAACTCGAGAGAGTCTTCCTATATTCAAAGCATTCCTACAAACGAGAAAGCGCCCGCGAGTGGAATATTGTAAAAATATTGTTTTCTCTTATAATATTGTTGCTTATATGCAAGAGTCCGAAACAAAATTTTCAATACTAATTTAAATGATTCTGAAATACTTTTAAATAGTGATGAAATTTGCAGGCTAAAAAGGCTTGAATCGTTTAAAGATTAGCATTTAGGTAACCCAGCTGTTGTAAGTGTAATGCCATATGCTGGAACGAGGAGTTGGAGGAGGAAAGTAATTGAAATGCGTGATAAACAATAATAAAAAAGAATGAAGGTATGTTTTTACATCATGTGTTTATTCATTAAAAATTCTTACATTCCTAATGAAAACATAAATCCTTACAATGATTAGTTTAAAATATAAGCTGCATCACATCAGTCAGAGGCTTGTATGTAAATACTTTATCATGAATTATTGAACAATACAATGAGGTCTGTGCTGGAAAATTTGCACTAGCTTGAATTTATATTCTGATGTTGACAGCACCATTTACAACTTCCTCTGGTTGATGCGAGCAATCTATAACACATATAGGAGCAAATTTAAGAAAATCTTTTCTCTTCAATAAATAATAATTCTCTTTTTCATAATAAGAGTTTTGAAACTTTGAGTACATGACATACAATGATGCAAATCTCGAGTTTCCAAAGTCGAAATTCATGTCATGATAGAAATAACATTCACTATTAAGATAAAGTCTCAAATTAGTTATGTTACAATGATCAAAACGGGAACAGTCTTTAGATGCATTACTCGATCTTAAAGTCTGAGCACCCAAAATGACAAATCTCGGCTTCTCCATTTTTGACGTGGTGGCAACATTCCAGGTGAATGATTTAGCTTGCGGCACAGCAGGCTGAGTATGCAGATCCATGGTCCTAAATGGAAGATACAGCGCCTTGTCCGACTTGACAATCTTGAGGATTACAACCTTTTCAGCATCAGAAAGTCGAATCGCAGGCAGTCTCCACTCGATTCGCGCAAGTTTAACGCTTGCATTCTCTCCAACCCTGAGGTGCTATAATACAGTTTTTAGAGTCCTTGGATCAGGTTAGCACCAACTTAAACTTGCTATTGAGTATGAGATCCTTGTGGTCGTCAGCAAATCACAGAAGCATCGAAAGCAGTACTGTAACGTTGAAAGCTCCATTTGCTGCATGCACAATGTCCATGTCTTCTCCAGGATAGCACCATGCAGCATTCAGCAGACGATCAGATTCCATGGAGTTGACAGCAGCATAGTGAAGTAAAATTGATGCTATCGCGGGGTTTCTGGTTCGATCAATAGTTGAGCCATTCATATTCAGTCGAATCTCCTCAAACATTAATGCAATAGCGTTATTGGTAAGCTTTGCAGTACTAATAACTCCTTTCGATGTATAGATAACTTCGATTGGGTATATTATATAAATCCTCAGGTTGACAAGGGATTCTAATCTCGTCATTAGAGTCCAGAATTGATATATTATACGGTAAAAACACATGTTCCTCTTCTTTAGTTATCTTGTCGAATCTCGGTGTCTCGGTAACATTGAAGATGTCCATGATTATAGGATTCTGAAGCCCAATACCTGGGGGAACTTTCGATTGCGTGATGTTAACCCTCTGGGTGTCAAGGGCAGAGTATGACGCGTGCGTCGAATCACTCCATTATTATATCCTTGACGTCGCTGACTTGTTCTAAAATCTATTGCCATTGCAACGGATGTGAAGCCTTATGCTTGGCGTTTCTAAAGTCAATGATATTACCGTTATGGTCCACTACACGAAGACTAATTTGCTCTATAGCACTGGTGTTTATGATTGGAAGGTAAATTGAATTTGATGGCTCTTGAGAAATATATTATAAAAGCGGAGCAGATGGGAAAAACTCATAGATCGAGTGTCCACTTTTACCGTCTATGAAAGAGCCTGTTGCAATACTGCACTCGATTCGAATGATAGTCACCTTAAATATATTCACCAGGAAATCAGATGCAGACAGCTGATTAGCTGGAATAACTTTGCCACTGAAGCCCAGAGCGATTCTATAGAACGATCATTGGAAAAGTCAACGGTGAAAGGACACTTAATTTCAGCCTTCTTAATGCTATTATTAGGTCTAATAAAGAAGACATTCCCATCCACCCCTAGCTTATCTCTGACGTATTCATTAATATCAGCAATCTCATAAGTTCCATAAATGATCTTAATTTCATCATTGTTTATGTAATGAAATTGATTATTACTCCGATCAACGTTAGGAATGGAGTAGAAGGTTTCAAAATTCCATAGAGCAATCTCTTAATGACCCTTTGGATCTAACTGAATAGGAGCATTCAGGTATGTAGTAAGAACAGACTCGTTGCCACAGACAGCAAAAGTGTAACTCATTGGGATAGAAATTGCAAGCACAAGTGCTGAAACTCTGAAACCTCTTAGTGTTATACAGAACCTTAACGCCTTTGAGGTACCTTTCTATCTCTTTTGGAGGCTTCAAGTTTCCAAAGCTATCGAAATAAAATGACACGTTGCCATCCTTCTTTATAGCAACCCAATGAGTGTCTTCATTCTCTGAAGTATCGAGATTCACAATAATTCTCTCTCTGTTACAAGGTCTTGAGGGTAGCTGATCGATCATGTACAAACCTATAAAATGAGGAATCTTTATGCGTTGGGCATACAAGTCAAGGTCTATATTACTTAAGGCATTTTCCGATACAAGTATAGCCCTATGCCGGAGTTTTTTGAATTCCCTTTCTTGCTCTGTCTCCTCTTCTTTCGGTGTTCCTTGCCTTATCCTTCTTCACTCGAAGTCCTCTCCCTCTTGCTTCAATTTCTGTGTTATGTCTCATCATTTCAGCAAGCTGTTCATCTGCAGCCTTTTTCTTATTTACAGCTGTAGCAATTTGTGATGTACCTCCAGCGACAACACCTAGAGCTGCTATAATTGGTAAGAGAGGTAGTAATCTTCCTCTTTTCTTCTTTCTGGATCCAGCACCAACAGACACCTTCCCATCAATTTCTCTGTTATGTCTCATTTCGGCCATTTGTTTATCTGCAGTCTTTTTCTTGTTTACAGCTGTGGCAATTTGTAATGCACCTCCAGCGGCAGCGCCTAGAGCTGCAATAATTGGTATGAGCGGTAGAAATTCTCCTCGTTTCTTCTTCCTGGATCCAGCACCAATAGCTACCTTTCCCTTCATAATTGCTGTTACTAGTCGTGCTGCCAACTATTCACCTAATGTAGCATGAGATGATTGCACTCTTTTCCACGCCTTTTCAGCTAAGATCTTGTCTGCAATGTTTCTCGAAGCAGTGTCCTTATACTGAGCATAGGCAATGTCGTGAAGTTTGCACCCTTCGTCTAACGGAGTGATTATAGGGTCTCCTCTCTTTAATCTTTTTTCTAGCTTTGTTCCAGGCCCGCAGTATCTGTATCCAGGTAAACGCACTTCAAATGGAAGAAGGTTATTAAGAGGGTTAATTAAACCGGAACATCTTGCGATCTCAACCTCGTTAGATCTCATGGTACACTAATTGATTTTTATTAGGGCATTGTTCTTTTATTCTCTATCATTGCTCACGAGCATATATATATATATGTATATATTAAGCATTATTTATTTTATATTCTATGACAATGCTGGTGAAGCAAGGTTGTTCGCTACATATTCAGGTGCTAGACTTTTGAAAGCGACTTTAGACGCAATCGTGACGGAAAGCTGTTTACTATAAATGTTAGTTGTTTCATTGTAAATAGAGTACTATCACAGGTGTTCGTGATAATTTCAATCAGTGATTTTTATCACTGTTATTTTATGCAATTTCAGCTGATTCATGTATCAAAGTAGTGTTCATTTTTTAAAAAGTAATTCAGTTTCATAGATTTGGCTACTGAATCTGCAACTGATGGATTAACTGCTGCTGTTACCGTGCGGCGTCTTGTTGCTACTGCGACTAATGTTCTGACCGCGGCTGATGCTGCTGCTGCTATTGTAGCAGATGCTGCTACAGCTGTAGGTTCTGTTACAGCTATTGTTGTACAGCTGCTGTATCTGCTACGATACAGCAGCTGTACACGATCGCTGTACTCGCCCAGGTTTCTCACAGTAAACCGTTTCCATACATTTCTAGCATGATCGTAGTCAGTATCAATAATTTATTCTTCATTTAATCTATTGTAGGAGTCCTTAGGAGGCAAGCAGGTCTGGTTTAAAACATCCCATAACGTGACAAAATCATATGGAAATACACCCTTATGAGTCATCAGCTTCAATTTGTCTTCTCCGAAGTACTTTAGTGTTTTAGGATATGAGGTTATATTTTTTACCAACTTATCCAAGCTTGTACTCAGGAATCGAAAGCTATCCACAAACCGAAGCTTTATATCTCCTACATACTTGGTGAATGAGATATAGCTTTCTTTAGAGCTATGAATTACCTCAACCCGCTCACATGTACAACCCAGTTCCTTAAAAATGAAATGAGTCATGCCCCCTGAGGTTGTGCATGAAGAGTGGAATATATTTAGGTGTTTTGCAGGCGAAATTACATTCATTATGTAGATTTCCACGATATTCACCACTAATGTGATCATGATCGCATACTTTGTAGTTCTCTCCTGTAAAGGCTTTTCCACACAAATAGCATACCATAGAAGACTCAAAATGTTTTTGTTGTTGGTCCGTAAGTTTCAGAGGCTTGGCAGATTTGTATACATTATTAATTTCCTTTGCAAGGAACGACAGGTATTCCATAAACTTCTAAGCAGCACCAACACCGCGATATACATAGGTTTGCTTAGGAAGACCAGTTTCCAGGTGTTCAACACCGGATGACGGCTTCACGTAAACACAGAAGCTCATTGGGGTGTGCTCTTGATAAGGGGTTGTATAGGAAGTTTCAGGATTGGGTATACACGTATGACATGGAGTGAGAATGCTCTCAAAATCAGCATAGATCACGTAAGATAGTTTCAACATCCTCTCAAAATTTTTAAACTGTACAATTGATTTCTCCTTGGTAGGCATAACTACCCTCGCTACACCATATTGATTACAGATTGATGCAGGTTATTGTAGTTTTTCCAACCCATTCCGCCCATATCGATAATCAAAATGTGTAAAGTAACGCCTACAGGTATAATAAACACGTTCATTACATTTAGTTTTCTGGAGTCGCACGAGCTTCTCAAAATTCTTTACATATACGTAGTGATGTTTTCCACTATTATCACTCAAGAGTAACAGGTCGCGTTGTTCAGGTAGTTCAGTGTCGGCAACCTTTATTGGACACACTTCATGTTTCTCATCCAGCCCGAAAACGTTGATAGACATCGTGGTAAGCTTCTCAAATTTGGGCATTTGAGAAAGTGGAGTAGGGTACGAAACAGCTGACGTCGTACTTAACTTAGCTTGCTCGTATTTGCTCACACGATGTGCATTCTTCCCTATGAATTTAGCTAATACAGAATGCATAAAACATTTCTCATCGCTAAAGTTCTGGATGTTTATACACGCTTCTTTAGCTCCGACAGATGGTGGTAGTGGAATGTAGCTACTTCCTCGTAACGGATTGTACTTGATACGAAATCGAACCCCTTCCACTGCAAGCAGTGCCCAGTTGCTACCCTTAAGCTGTCATTCCTCCTTTTCAGTAACCAATTTCTTGTATTTCGCTTCCAGCGCTGAGTCCAGTTCCGTTTCTAGAAACACAGGCTGATTAGGTGTTTTAAATGTTATGCCACAGGTTTCTCCGATACTGTTTACAATTCTGCACTAGGCTAGCAGATTAATTTTTACGCTCTCGTGAATGCTAAGCTGTTTATGTACAGCCTGGATTATCCGTTGTTTTGCCTCATTCAGGTACATATTCAAGTCCTTCGTTGAATTGCATCGTATAAAATACGATTCCAATCGTCCTTCAAACGATCCCTCGTATTCTTTCATATCACAGTCCTCCATTGTTGATAATAACTGATGTTTTGTAGGCTGCAATCTTCTTTTCTTCTGAGGTCTGTTTATCTCACATACATCTTGATGTCGCTGACACTTCTAACCTTCATTGAAGATTGCATTACCATGCATGCATTTGAAGATCTTCTAGCAGCACATCTGATGCCTTCTCTTCTCATAACCTCTGAGGAATTTCTTACTGCATTTAATGCCAGAGTATCCTGATGCACTAGGAATTATATCCTTATATGCAGAGTTATTCATTCTTATTTTTGATAATAAAGCATTAAGCTCTGATCAATGAAATGCAGACCGCTTCACCTTGATAACACTTTAGAAAGATGGAGAGAACACGATGCTAACACATCTAAACCCATTGACACAATAAAGACTAGGGACTAAAGGTATCTTAATTATAGAGCTGACACGGACCTTTTTAGAGCAATTGTATACTGAATTTTTAATAATAAAACAATGATTAATGGCTATATCTCTTATATTGAAAAGCGCAACGCCATGGTGGGGGATGTTTACACATCTCGTGATTATTGCACCCAATGGAATTATCACCTGTTGCGCATGGCAGAGTTTCTCAGCACTTCTATCCCTACTTGCTTCAATTCCCCCCTCTTTCTCTCAGTCTCTCTCAGGGAGTACCTCCATAATGTCTTTACACGAGCTATAAAAATGCGTTGGGATGAAAGTCATGTGAAGGTGGTAGCCTGAAAAGATTACATTTTGCTAGGTTACAGTGAAATGAGACAAAAATGTTTGAATTCTGTAAAGACAATACTTTACAATGCTATCGTGTGTGGATATGTGCATGCACTGCTGTGTGTGTCTTATGTTTGTAGGCGTATATGGATGTGTATGCGTGAGTGTGTAAGTGCAATGGTATATGGTTACTGGTGTATGTGCATGCGCTGGTGCACGCGGGCGTACAGTGGTGTATGCGCGTGCGTGTGTGCATATGTAAGTGCACTGGTATATGCGTGTGTAAGGACTATATGTATGAGTGTGAATATGTATGTGTACGAAAGAAGGAAGGAAGAAGGAAAATAAAGAATTGTGTCTAGGCATCCGGATACCAATGTATAAACCAGGGTTTAATGAAAATAATTATATATGTTAATTACATTTTAATCTGACCGTCCATACTAGCGTAGTTTAATATTTACTAAGCATTAGTTTTTCCCAGGGTAAGATTCGAACTAGGACCTCTGGGTGACTAACAATACAGCGTAATAAAACTTCGTAATGATATATAAAATTAATTTATGTTTGTTAAACATATTTAATCTATCCGTGCATGCTTCCATAATTTAATATTTATTAAGCATTGGAGTTTTGCAGGATAAGATTCGAACTGTGACCTCTGGGTACCCGAGAACCTATTTCATTGATCAGGGTAATGATGCAATAATGTTTTACCCTAACAAAGCATCAATTTTTCATTAGCAATTAAAACATTAAACTTTTTGACTGCAGTAAGATTCGAGCACCGACCTATGGATATCTAAGTATACACATGGGGTTTAATATAGGTAATGATATATGTTAAACACATTTTTATATCACTGTTTGAAAGAGCCAATAGAAGCATAAACAGAGAGCTTCTATAACTATGTTCGGGTATACTACTGCTCTCAGGGAGAACTAGCCTCAGGCAGTGTCGACGCCATGATGGCCATGTCAAGCGTTGAATTTATGACATAGCATATCGTTGCGCCAGACTGACTCTTTTGTTATATTGCAGTGGAATGGGTGCTACACGGGTGGTCTGCCTAACGAAGGCTTGTGGTGGACAACAGCAAGGGAGATAATAACATTTGTCCCTTTGTTATTCAAACTTTTTGTTAGCACAGCACAAGCCTGTTCAATTGTTATCTTGCACGGGTTCGTCAAACAATGCTGATGGGGTGGGGGTTGCTGCAGGTGTGGTCTTCCTAAAGTGCTGGTGTGTGGACAATGGAATGGGTAGAATGGTGTCTCCGCCTTTGTTACCAAAGCATAATTTATTATCCCCATTGTTCATTTTGACAGGTGATGGACAACCTTAATTGCATACCTGTCAAGCTTTCGATTATACTCAACAAATTTATGACCGCAGGTGCTACCGAAAGGTACCAGGGAGCGGGGCAATGGGTGGGGGAGACCTAATTAGCATATTAATTTCACATTCCTGCATATTAAGTGGGCCAGAACACTTATTCACCCCGTACTCGTGTATTAAAAAATATCTGATGTCTTATATTCACATGACTTTCTCTACTCTCATGTACTCACTATTCATACAAAAGCTTATTCTTCTAGCTACTTCTTGCTATTAGAGTTAAATCTTTATTACACGTGTATACATTTCGTTATAGTTATAAGAACAGTTAACTAAAGCAATAGTCAGATATTTTAAAAATACGTTATGTGATGGCCTTGAAATTGTGTTCCCTTTTCATGACCACGGACAACATGAAACACGGGTATGTGTTTGAGAGAAAAAAAAAAGCATTTGAAAATTTAAACCAATAACAAAGAATATCTCCGAAATCATTATTGTCCCTCATGTCATCTATATTTTGGGTGAAGTAAGATTTTGTGTATCTGTTACGGTTTAACAGTTGCATAGAAAAATCAGAGATATACTTTTTTATGTCATGCAAATGTCTTAAAATATGGCATTTTAATCAAAATCATTAGTCATTTTGAGAAAATAAAATGTAACAAAACTTTTTCATTGCAAAGGCAAAGAGTGGGGCATCTTCTCGAAAATCTTAGTGTCGCTCTTTGGAGGAAACTGATCTAAAAGGTCGATAAACACCAAACTTGGTATTTGAGTTCACGGAAAAACACACACACACATAAACACGCGGACCTTTTTTCTAAAAATCCTTTAGTTTGTATTCAGGGAACCTCAAAACGTGTATTTCCAGTATTTTTGGGTGGAATGGAATAGGATAGGAGAGGAAGAGTCAACGGAGGGGACGAATGCATGAATGGAGTTTTATTTATGGACGCTCTTTAACTGCTGTGGTTCTTAGCGTCCCATTCTATATTGGGCGTAAAAGACCGATAATTTTGCTCAGAGGCCTCTCTATCAGGCTTGAGGTTCTTTCACGTGCCGTAAATCTACGACACGGGACCACCACTTTACTTCCCTTCCGAAGCAAGCTATTGCTAAGGAGTTTTACGCCCGAAAAAAGTCCATCGCCCTCCTTCGGGTTTGAACCCACGACCTTGGGAACTAGAGGCTGGCATGGTAACCACTACACCACGGAGGGGACAAGTAGCACCTCGACCCCATTGGATCTTTCTTGCGTGCACCCCTGTGAGGAACGGGTAAGGTGAGGGAACCGCAGGAGACGTATAGGTTGCAGCGAGGCCGGCGCAAGTCGACAGAGACACGCAGAGTTCCCTAACAGTTCCTGCTTGACCGTCAGTACCGTACCGGAAGTCGCTCGGTGACGTCCCTCTAGTGGGACCTAGAAAACACGACCCAGCTGTAGAGGCTCGACAAGCTTCGCTCTAGTAGAGCCGAGAATATGTTCCAAATCGCAAGCCTTTGACATCCGCCCGTCACCGATTAAAGCACTGCCCCTGGAACATGAAAGAGGGAAAGGAAATGGGGGAAAGAAGAAATCCGTGGTACAATACAATACGCCAGCATTCGCCTTCGTGGACCAGAGAAAACCACGAAAAGCCCATGATCAGATCGGGCGGCCACCGGGAATCGAATATGAGCCTCACACGTTAACTTAGAGACAGGTCACTTGGTGTGGAATGAAATACTTCCAGTAGAGAAAGTAAAAATGTACTTTGGAAAGAATAGTTTGCAAAAGGCATATCAAAATAAATCAATGTCGTGTGTGTAACACAGATTTTTTCCCTTTAAATGTTCTCTCGGCTGTTGAATGAAACATTTCCACTGAACAACAGACAGGTTTCGAAAGCGGACATTGAACATTCAGTAGAAGTGGCCACGAATAGACCACATTTTCTAGTTGTCAACAATTATCTATTTTTGCTGTATTACATTCAATGAAGCCGGAGAGTCCATTTCTGCGAACAAAAGGATAACCCAGCGAGCGAGCGAGATGACCGCAGAAGCGGTACATTAAATTTGCATTTCTCGGATGTACATACATCTTGCCGTATTCTCTAAGACCATGCTTTATGCAATGTACTGCAAGAACCATCCGGCACAAGAAATGATTTATTAGCTGCTGCTGCTGCTGCTGCTGCCGTGGAGAGCAGTTCGATCTCTGAAAAGGCAAAAACAGTGATGCAACTCTCCCAAACGAACCACAAATATATAATTTGTAACACAAAGCCATTTCTTGTGATCCGGAGCATCGGTGATATATGAAGTCACTTTTGTTCAGATTATATTTTTACTTTTTCTACTACTTGCCTACCTATAGCAAGTAGATGAAAAATTGTATTTCACCTAGGGATGGGACCTCGATACCGTCGATACTTTGATACTCTCGATACTCGGTGGTATCGAAGTGTGTCTGATACTTTGTGATATACCTTCGATACTATTAAATGTTTAAAATTGATTTTATTGAAAGTTGTTGCGTTTCTATCTATGCTAGATAAGGGATGAAAGGAGTCGAGGCTTCACATTATTGAATCGTACATATTCCCAAAGTGTTGCCGAACTATAGTTCTTGACAGAACTTGACTGCGTTTCATGTGGGTGAATCAAAGTAACGTTCCATAGACTCTTGTGTCTAAACGAAAACGTGCAAAACAATGAGGGACAGGGTAGAGATACCGATGTAACATGCAGTGCTAACGGAATTGTAACAAACTGATTTAGCTGACGCACTAAATCACGTTTCTACATTAGTCTGGCTGCTAGTTGCTCTGTCATTACATTTACCTACTCCGGTGACCAGAATCTGTGAATCCTGCAGCAGAAACAAATCATAACTTAAGACGTGACATAATACAGCACATGCAAATATTTGTTCTTTCCTTCCATTTGTTAGTTTGGGTTTACGCAATTTAAACTCGGGTCACGAGCGTAGCTTATAGGTATATCGTATGACTAATTTCCATAATAAGGATAGAAACTTATTTAAAAGTTAGTTAAAATATAGGAGATATATAACAATTGACATTCTTAAGATGAAATAATAGCTGCCAATTGGAGAGTGCTCAAAAGAGCAATTTCGGAAGTAGCATACGATGCAAAATTTGTTATATACCTTTATACACAGAAAACTACCAAGAAGAAAATAATTCACTGCACAAGCTATCGTTCTTACAGTTTTTATAAAGTTAGTATCGAGTATCGAGAAACAGTGGTATCGTCCCATCACTAATTTCACCTAAAAATTCGAAACCAAGATTTCACCGAAAATACACCTTTTAAGACTCCCAGAATCCAAAGAATTGTGTGTGTGTGTGTGTGTGTGTGTGTGTGTGTGTGTGTGTGCGCCCATGTGTCTGTGAATAACAATTCAACAACAAAAAGTTGGTAAAATAACCAATTTGGGTTTTAATTCAGCATCTTCGTTGCGACACGAAGATTTTCAAGAAAATCTGCATACGCTTTACGGGAAAATTTTTCCATATTTTTTATTTTCCAAAAACAACTGCTAACAATTTTGATTAAAACACACATTTTTAAGATATGCATATAACAAAAGAAGTGCATAATGTGACTCAGCGGCTATGGCCAAAAGCTATCGGGATGTCTGCGCCAAGCAGTCCGAGATAAACAAAGATAAGTCGCTTCTCACCCGGCGTAAACATTGGAAGCGCTATCGGCAGATAACCAGAATCTTCTGGAAGTTACTTTCTCCCCTCCTACAGACGTGTGTTGAGATAGTTCCAGAATGTTTTTTTTTTTTTTTTTTTTTTTTGAAGATCCCATTGACTATATAAGCAAAGGTTCTTGCGAGAAGTCAGGGAGTTGAGTTGATCATAGAGTGAGCGAGCTGGAGAGTGCGCTTCCCAGAGCGAGTTGGTGACGACTCTGCTGTGAGGTGTGTGCTATTGTGGAGCGAGAGATTGTAGAAGTCTTGTGCTCGACTCTCCAGTGAGAGAACCGTCCGGAAGAAGAGGCTACGTTAAGGAAAAGTGAAGTGACAGGAGTAGTGGAAGCTAGTTCACATTAATGAAATGGTAGTGCGCAATAAGTGAAGTCCTAGTGAAAACTAAACCAAATCAAAACAGTGATAGTGGTAACTCAGAGAAGTGACAGTTGAAAAACTGGACCAAGTCACAATACCTTGAATTTTCTGAAAATAACCTGTGAAGTCCTCTTCATTCTGAGTGTTTTTGTATAGTTGGAAAACTGTAAGAGAGACGAGGTGTAAATACACAAAAATATAGATCTCGATAAAGCTCTCAATTTCTAGCAAATATAATTCATGTGGCTTTAACCAATTCCGGGATATTTTGGTTATTGGTTTGAATTTTCAAATACTTGCACTGTTTTCAAGAGGTAAGAAAAAAACCTCATGGAGAGAGTGGAATTTCAAAGCCATCACATATCGCTTCGCCTTTTAAAAACCAGAGTATCACTTTAACCTATGTATCCGTTTTATACCTACACCGAAATATGTATATGTGTATTGAAAGCTTATCACGATTAATAAAAAGAAGATAAGAATGAGCAGTTGTAAACATAGCTTGTAGAAGAGTGAATTGAGAAAGTCATGCGAATTATACACAATATTTTTTTTAAATTTAGATACAGAAACTGTTAATGTTTTATACAGAATGTAAAATAATTCATGAGATGATTTGTGTTATATCTTGAGTTAGAGTGGTTGGGGAAGATGGGGCAGCAGTACATTTTAAGCTTATACACTATAAAATAGTAAAGGGCACAAATAAAGACCTGAAATTGAGAAAGTACACTTTTTATTCTGACATATAACAACGTCCTAAAAACATTTTAAGAAATCGAATACACCAACGTTTGCTTGTTTTAGGAATACGTACACCGGATCCGGGTCGGGCGGAACACCACCATATTCGTAGAATGAACAAGTTACAGAATTGGTTAGAAATTATTTGCATACAAATCATAATTTAAACACTGGCAGCAAAGTTTAATGTTATACACGGAAATAAGTTCTGCTAAAACGTTGTATGAAAATTGATTTGTTTGCTTAAAATAATAACTTGAATAGAACACGTGCCAAGATGCATTCAAGATCACCACACCAATTAGGTACCTGCTTCTCTTCTGCTCCGAATAGCTAAGGTTATGTTTATTGTTAATGTTCTAGCTTAGAAACAAAATATTAACCATGCAATTGTATCAATATGTAGTTTAAAGGTCAATATTATAGAAACTATTGTGCACATAAATAAAATAGTAACTTGTTTACTTACCGTAATAAAAAGAATCTAAACCTGCCACTGCAGTCGAGTGGTCAACGTTATGGCTTTCCAACAGAGAGAGCCCGGTTCGATTAGCGGCTGGGGCAGGGAATATTTTTTTAATGAGAATCATTCCCTACCCTTGGTAGGAAAAATTGGGTTTTATTTATGGACGTTCTATAACTGCTGTGGTCCTTAGCGTCCCATTCCATATTGGGCGTAAAAGACCGGTAATTTTGCTCAGAGGCCTCTTTATCAGGCTTGAGGAGCCGTACCCATGGTAGAATCCGAAAGTACGAATGTTGCAGTGAATGTGAGCGTGTTTCCTAATGAACCTCACTAGGAAAAAAAAATCTGATGTGTTGCACTCACATGACCTTCTTTACGTTGTACAAACTATTTTTACAAACGCTTATTTTACATTTACTTCATATTAATCCAGATAAACATTTGCAGAAACTGTCTTATTGGCGATTTTCTTGTAGGTACAAGGGAAATATTGTAAGCTTTAAGCGATAATCAAATCTTCTTTTGAGAGCTGGTTGATATGTGGAGCATTCCATTGTCTTTGCATGTCCAGGACATAAAAAACATAAATAACGAATTCCCATTTGCGAAAAAGTATAAGCATTGGAAAATTCAAAAACATAACAAGAAATCTTGGAAATGGTTCACTCGAAGAAAAAAAATGTGTATGATATAAATTGTGTTTTAACAAGATCTACATTTCTTTGTGTAGTAAAATTTTGTTTATCTCTTACGCTTTATCAGTTATGTAAAAGTCATTCAGAAAGAAAGACTTCTTGGGACATTTCCAGAAGATTCAAAGTATATATTTTGTTTGTCATGAAAGTATTTTAAATAGATGATATTTTAATGAAAATCGTGAAGCCGTTTTTGAGAAAATCAAAATTTTGGAAAAATGTTCCATGTAAAAGAGTAGTCTGGGGTGGTGGTGTTTTCTTGAAAATCTTCAAGTCCCATCTTTGAAAGATACTGAACCTAAATACCAAGTTTTGTCATTTATCCGACTTTTTATTTTTGAGTTATGCTGTTCACAGACACACATACGACCTTTTCTAAAAGTTGTTTTTCTTGTATTCAGGGTGTCTCAAAGCATGTATTTCCGGTGAATCTCGGCATCGGATTTTAGGGTGGAATCCAATACTTCCCCTATTTACTATACGTAGTAGAGAAAGTGAAAAGTAGTTAACGAGCTATTCGTTTCCAAAGTCAAAGTCGCCGATGTGGCCATAGCAATTAAAGCTGGCTATACAAATGAAACAATGAAAACAGGGCTGGCCTCTTAGCTAAGTTGGTAGAGCACCTGCCTGCTGTAAACAGGGGTCCCGGGTTCGATTCCCGGCTAGGGGTAGGAAATTTTCTCTAGCCAAGGTTATTTCATATCCTCCCCAGAGCCTGGAAGTATGAATGAGAGTGTGTATGTGATCTAATGATTAAAACCTCAAAAGTGCAAGAAACCCAACGACAAGAGAGTTCTAGTTAACAACATTACCAACAGGCAATAGGTTCAGAAGGAAAGGCCACCGATAAGACCAATGTAGTTAAAGGCATGTAGTTAAGTGGAACTATAAAATAAATAAACAAATAAATAAAGGCATGTGAAAATGTACAACACACGTTCCTCCAGGTTGTAGTCAGCTGACAATCATCTGAAAATGCACGGGAACGTCTGTTATGAAACACTGGGAGTCTCCGATAGTTTGCGGTAGCCGCCGTCCTCCGTGGTGGAGTGGTTACCACGTTAGCCTTTTGTTCCCGAGGTCGCGGGTTCAAACCCGGCGGAGGACGATGGATTTTTTTGGGCGTAAAATTCCTTAGCATGGCTTCCTTAGGAAGGAAAGTAAAGCCGGTGGTCCCGTGTCGTAGACTTACGGCACGCAAAAGAACCTCAAGCCTGATAAAGAGGCCTCTGAGCAAAATTACCGGTCATTCACGCCCAATATAGAGTGGGATTCTAAGACTACAGCACTTAAAGAGCGTCCATAAATAAAACTCAATTTAAAATTTCAATTTAACATTACTAGTCTTTAAACATGACGGATTCTGTTCTGTCCCGGGGATCATAGTTTGCCTATTGATATTTTAATTTTTGCTTCAAACAGAGGGGCAAGCCTGTTCACTTTTCTTAATATATTGTACTATCCCTCTCCTTTCACACTGCTTCCAAATGATCCACCACGGCTCTTTGTCTTTCGCATCTCTTATTTCTCACATTACAAAAATTATAACGTTCTTATAAGGGTGGAATATGATGCAGCTTCCTTCCCTCACTCTTTAAAAGTTATTAAAGGGAAACTGTCTGAAGGTTAAAGTCTTACATGGTCTTAAATTGGGGTTAAAGTGCTAGAAATAACATATTACCCAATTTTAAGGATAATAAAACAATTGAAAATTGCATATAGAAGGTTTATCCCTAATCAATGATATATGTTTTAATAGCAACTTATATATGTTAAATTAATTTTAGAAAACTCAAATCACAATGAGCATACTGAACTAGTAACCTTTAACAAACTCAAACACTTTGTAAACTTGACATTTCGCCGATTATTCTATTTATACTCTGCGTGTTTCACACAGACAAATAACGTTTAGCAACGCCTCCGATATCTAGCAATCACGGTCGCTATCTTATAATATGCTTGCAAAGATGCTATTTTGTCGAACAAAACCTCGGCGAACTACCGTAATTGCATCAGTATGCAGTGATTTATATGTCATCTAACTGGACAACAGTATGAAACATGATTCAGACTGGAATACAGGAGCAATAAATAATAAAAACCTTCATTGTAGCCATATCTGCAGATATATCGACACATCTGTAGCGATATTTGCGCCTGAGTACACAAAAAGGAAATGCTAACTAATTATGGTTTATGAATTATTAATAATTAATTAACATGCAACTTGATAATTTTCTACAATTTTAAAGTAATTGGATTAAAAACCAGATCAATCAAGAGCCCTTCAAAAAGTGTAAATATGTTCTAAATTCCATAAGTATTGTTAAATAAATAAAGGCGTAATTGCATAAGAAAATGCGCAACGTTTAGGCGAAGTAGAGTAGCTTCGCTTCCAAATGTTCATTGTATTTTCTGAGCGTGGGGCCATAAAGATCCAACATTTCTTTGTACTTCGAGGGGAAGAACTGAGTTTCAAGAGAAAGTAGACGCTACATGCAACGGTATCTTCTTGCCGTTTATGCTTCGAATTTTCAACAGGAGAGCCAATAAAGATACAGGATGATTGTTAACACCAATGAGAAGAAGATAGATGGGGCTTCATGTACAGGAATCCGGAGGCGAGTAGTAACTTTATATATGTCGACATAAGCGTGGATTTTACAGAGTATGTCATTATATCTCGCCAGGAGAACACTTAATACTCCGATGCAGAAAGGAAGATTCAGTTCCTAAATTTGTTAAATGGTGCGCAATTATGTAACCACAAAATGATTTGTGGAGTATTTATGTATTATGCTAATACTATTAGTCGACATAACTTTTTATCCAAACATAAATAATTTAATATTTGTCAAGTAACTATCTGAAGTTCACGCAAGACGAAAGAGCACCAAGGTATTGCTTAACTATCCGGAGCAGATGTTAGTGAACCAAGTGATGATCATGGGAGTACAACGTTAAAGAATCGCACATGTTAATGACAAAAAGAGAATCTTGCAGGATTTCTCGCATAAAGAGAGAACCAGTGAAAATAGTGTTACTTTCTAGGCAATATCCTGGTGTTATCACTCCCACATCTTACCCTGACATAATCACCGTAGGGAATTCAGGTCGATTCGCCAACAGTTGAACCCTGAGATGACGATGTATGCTTCCTGACATCGGTGACATCGATTCCGAAAGACGACCGCTAAGATATAGCGGCGAGAATCCCTACACATCATTCATCAGTTCTGAAGAAATTACGAAATCCTATTACCTCAACGTCCACTTCAGTCCAATCCACTTCAATTTCCGTTACCGAAAACCAGTACTAACTTTGATGACTGTGTTTTAATCAATGCACATTCAAACAGTGCCAATTTTCAAATAAATTGTGTACTTGAAAAAACTTGTATTCGTATTGTGTACTGATTTTTGATTACATTAATTTTGGCATTTCAAGATTTTGTGGCATTGGTTAGAGTTCCGTAACACTTTCGATTGTTCCTTCATTCAGTATGCCGATATGACAGCTGACACAATGGTGACTTGATTTTAAACATAAGTAAGAAATAATTATTGTTTATATAATCTGTTACATGGAATAGTCTTAATAAATGTCATTCAAAGTTCCGAGCTTCATCACATAAATTAGTAACTTCTCGCGGGATTACCTATAAGTACAATTTCCAATTCATTCTAAAACCAAATTGGTTACTTGCTTCATAGTTGCGATAATTTTGGAAATATTGATAATACGCCGAAAATTAGTTTCCAAAATTCTATAAATTTACACAGCTTGCCTAGTCTCATTAAACTAGCCCCCAACATATCAGTGAGAGTTCATAACTTTACTACCTCTACATTAAATACACAAAGACAAGAAGTTGTGGTATACAATTGTTACCTGAAGACACCGTAGCTACATTATAAATTGAGAATTCCTTTGTCGAAATAACCAACTAAACTTAGGAGAAAACTATGTAGGTGCAGTATATTTCACTGAGATATAATTATGTACCAGCTACGAAAACTATTTCCCGGAACTATTTCACGTATTTACATGCTGCGCTAGTTTAGCATAAGTGGATCGTCTATGACTTCACCAGATACATTCTCAAATGTACCGTCATAACACGTTAAAATTCGGTTGGTATATAGACGTGCATTATAAATAGTTGGAAGCTTTAAGACAACGTATTAGAGAAATAGTGTTTTTGTTATCTCCAAAACAAGTGCAGACTTCTAGGGTAGAGTAATAACAGATAAACATATATAAACCGATAGTTATCCTCGTAATATGCGCTGATGTACTAAATATAAACGTAACATGGAGTAAAACGTAACTTCATATTGATTCTATCTGTCAGTAACTAGAGTCCATTTTATAATTATACTGACATCGCATCTAAGGTGTTCAGCAATAAAGCGAAACCAATGGCTACCACGTGATTTACTCCGCGTGGAGTAGATATTATGATAGCTTGGGGTGGTTACAGTTATATACGAATGGATTCCTACCGGTTGGAGTCAGGATAGCAGCGAACTCTGATCCAGCCAATGTGAATCCTTCACGTTTTACACTCTTTCATAAATGCAGAGTGGAATGACTTACACCATTTTGAACAGGCTGATCGATGTTGAATGTCAGATTGGATTTATCCAACAAGACTTTGCTACCGCGCATACAACCGATGAACCATTAAATTTAATTTAGGAAATTTTTAAAGATAGGATAGTTAGTAAAGAATTATGGCCATCGCGATCCTCTGATTTAACTGTATGTGATTTTTATCTATAGGGGAACTTGAAATATAAAGTGTATGCAATAAACCGCATACATGGTAAGAACTAAAAAAAAAAACACCAGACGAGAAGTTCACTCAATTTGGAATATTGAACTCTCCAATTTCCTGAGAAAATGCCTGAAATATACGGATAGAAAAGACATTTCCAACACCTCTTATGATAAGGTATGCGCTTATTATCCTTGTAATTATAATTGTAACAATGAGAGCGTGTGGCGGTTGGGGGGATATTACGAATGTTTCGGCGGGAGTCCGAGCTGCGGAAGCCCGCGGGCAAGCAGTTCGTGCGGTGGGCACAGTGAAGGAAAAGCACTATAGAAGAAAATTAATAAATGCAGTAGCTTAAAACACTTCTTTGGCGATGTTTTTTTTTTAATGTGAGCAAAACAACGGAAAACATGAGGTTTTATGTGATACTTGCTTATAAGCACTGCATCTCACGCTTTCCTTATTTTAAATAAGTACCTTAACTCTGAATTTAGTTCAGAACACAAATAGCGAAACTACCACTTCACGACAATGAACGTTAGTTTTTAGTCCACTCGGTCACTTTGATATTTGAAGCGTAGTGCGTTTTAAATGCAGGTATGACTAAATAGAAGACGAACTCTAAACACTTCCGTACTATACAACTACGTTTTATGAATTGTTTCTTGTATACACCTAAGCTGTAGTTTTTTAGCATAGTTTTAACACCTTGTTAGACCATTTCATAACAGTAATTAAATGACACAAACTCTTATATAGTGTAAAAAATGCA
Source organism: Deroplatys truncata (assembly GCA_030765065.1). Taxonomy (NCBI): domain Eukaryota; kingdom Metazoa; phylum Arthropoda; class Insecta; order Mantodea; family Mantidae; genus Deroplatys; species Deroplatys truncata. The sequence continues at coordinate 195,402,265 of CM060986.1, read as the reverse complement.
TCAGCAGTAGTAGTAGGTGTTGTAGCATTCATAATTTTTATGAATGTACATTAGCTGACGTAATACCACATACTCCGATTAGTGTAAGAGAGGTTAGCTGATAAGCTCCTAAAGCTTTTACTGTTAGCAGAACACTGGCTTAAGGTGGAGAGCGAATTAGCTCCGAGTTTGGCTAGTATTTTTCGCATCAGAATTGGAACGTTAAACATCCAGGTACAACTATATTCAAATACTAAATTTATATAGGTCATTTTTAGGTACACTTGTGTAATGTAAAGTTTATGGTTTTATTATTTAAAGTGGCTTCATGTTATGTGAAGCTAATGAGTCCAGTAGTTAAAGGGGATGCTAATGTCTGTTAAAATCGGTATGCTAATGTTGTGATAATATTTAATTATGGTAAACGCCAGGAATTCCCATTAAAACATTAATGAATTTAGGAATAAAGGTAAATTTAAAGACCATAATGCACTATCTGTTTCGAATTAGTTGTGAGAATTTATACATGATTTCTATCTTTCTTCAGTAATCCAGAACAGACATTACTTGCTCTAAATTTATCGAACAATTCTATTTTGATGAATTAGATGTACACAGAGGTGTGTATATTTGATATACCGAGCGAGATACATCTGCGGTAACTTGCGATACTTGCATTCGGGAAGTATCGGATTCGACCGGCTACTTTGACCTTCGGTTTCTCGTGGTTTTCACTGTTCGGCAAGCGAATGCTGGGGTGGTTTCTTAAATATCACGATTTCCTTTCTACCATTTCCCTTTCATTCCGTTCTGGTGTGCTACTGGGTTTCTTGGCGTATGGCCGGCACGGAGAGATGGCGTGGATGCTTGCTGAAAGGACAATAAGGGCTGCTTGGTCGACGGTTTGTTCATCCCTCTCTCTAGGCAGTTTCAGCAGTGTAACGGATCTTTGAACCTGGAACTGTTAGTCTTCCGCGCGTCGCTGTGGCCTGTGATCTCCTGTGGTTGCTTCACTTCATCCCTTCCTTCTGGGGGTGGTAGCCATAATAGATCTATGTAGGTCGCAGTTTGCGAGGTGACCCCCTTAGTTGTATAACCTATATAGGTTGGGCCATTAAAGTTGAGACTGTACAATATCTCCAAAGCTAAGCGTTGTAGAAAGAAATTTCTTGAATAAACGTTGCCTGATATTATGGGGCAAAGTAAATGCCATTATTCGTGTTTTATTTGGAGGACGTTGTGGTGGTCATTTTAGGGTCAATTTGAATTGAGCCTAATTGTAGGTTATAATTTAAAAAAATTAAATTTACATTCCCCAAAATGTCAAGCAACGTTTATTCAAGACCTTTCTTTCTATAACAATTAGTTTTGGAGATATTGTACAGTCTCAACTTAAATGGTCCATCCTGTATATTTGGTATATTCTATAATACAGTTTCACATTCCGATTTTCAAGAGAATTAAAATTGTTAATCACATATTTAAACTCACAATTCAAGATTAATAATTTCAAGAATAGTCATTATTGTTACTTAGATTTTTACATGGTTAAATCGTTATATACGTATGTGTTACAAACATCTGTAATGATAATTCACAGCTGCAACTAACGTATGTACTTCCTGATACAATCTTACTCTCCACGATCCTTTGGGCCTCATATTTTAGTAGTTTTCACACTCGACATCTTATTTTGCACAGATTAGGGCATTATGCTGTGGTGAAGTGGTGGGGCAGTGCAAGAATTAGTATTATTTATGATTATTTATGATATAAGTATGATGCAACAAGAAAAGGTATTTCAAATAAACTGTGTTTTAAACACTTATACACTTTGTATGTAGTACGTTTTTGTTTATCGTTTAACGCTTACCAGTTAGGTAAGATTATGTAAATTTCCTTCCGAATAAAGAGGAGTTCACAAACTATTCTCAGAAAATTCAAGATATACATTGTGTTTGTCATGTAAATATCTTTAATGTGTGCTGTTGTAATCAGAAGCATTAGAACCGTTTCCAGAAAATAAAAAATTTCGAAAAATGGTCCATGTAAACGATATTTGGGGTGGGCGATTTTCATGAACATCTTCGTATCGCATCTTTGGATGCTTAAATACCAAGTTTGCTTTTAGCTGGTATTTTGTTTTTGAGTTGTGCTGTTCACACACACACACACACACACACACACACACACACACACACACACACACACTGACACACATACGGGCGCGCGCAGAACAATTTTTAAAAATGGTCTTGCTTCACTTGTTTAGGGGACCTTAGAATATATATTTCCGGTGAACTCTCGGCATCGTATTTTTGGGTGTAGTGCAATACCTTCTTTATCTACCATGTATATGGCAGGGTACTCTAAAATCCATTTTAAACCTGCATCAATTTTCCAGCAGTTTTACACGATTTTGCTGTACACTGCAGGCTAACAGCTCGCCAAATCTATCACCAAAAATACCTATGAAATGGATAGATTGTATAAACTAATAAAAACAATGTGATGTGCTACATTCAAATGACGTTCGCTGCTCTTGTATAAACTATTTTTTACAAACGCTTATTCTCCATATACTTCATGTTATACTGCATGAAAAATTTGCAAAAACGATCTTATTGCTAATTTTCTTGTAGGTGCAAGGGGAATGTGGTAGGCTCTAAGCGATAGTCAAATCTTTTAAGAACTGGTTGCTGTGGAGCATTCCATTCTCTTTGTATGTCCAGGACATAAAAAAGCGAGTAACAAATTCTCATTTGAGAATATATATATATATATATATATATATATATATATATATATTGAAAAATTCAAACAAATAGCAAGGAATATCCTGGAAATGGTTCACTGGATTAAAAAAAAAGGCATAAATTACGTGTTTTAATGAGATCTACTTCCTATGTGTATAAACCTTTGTCTATCTCTTACGGTTTACCAGTTTTGCGAAAGTCATTCAGATTGAAGAGGTCTTTTAGGGAGATTCCCTGAATATTCATGATATACATTTCATTTGCCATAAGAATATCTAAAACATATTATATTTTAATCAAAATTGTTAGAGCCAATTTTGAGCTAATCAAAATTTTCGAAAAATGTTCCATGTAAATCGTAGTCTGGGGTGGAGGGATTTTCTTGAAAATGTTGATGTCGCATCTTTTAAAGATACTGAACCTAAATACAAAGTTTGATATTTACCCGACTTTTCGTTTTTTGAGTTATGCTGTTCATAGACACACACGGACCTTTTTCTAAAAATGCTTCTATTCGGATTCATGGGGCCTCAAAAATGTATTTCAAGTGAAATCTCGGTATCAAATTTTGGGTGGAATATAATACTTCCCCTACTTACTATACGTAGTTGAGAAAGTAAAAATGGAGAAGGGTCTGGTTCAGTTCATTATGAACGTTAGACTTCTCTAACAATCATAAAGCTGTAAATGCGCAATAGATGTGCAAAGTCGCAGTAGAGATTAGGGTTGCCCCTTATCAAACTAATTAAACTAAACTCATCAGTAGTACTCCAGATTGTGATAAACACTGTAATTGTTTTGGCTCAAAACACAGTCTAACTAGCCACTTAACACTTTTGAGTCATAATGTCTCATTTTCACAGCAGTCCAGCTAGGCAATAAGCACTGGAAACATGACTTTCTCAAACTCAGTCCGGATTCACTGCACTCATCTTCACAACAGTCACTCCAGCTGGCCGTTGCTGCTTTTTAGAGATTTTTCGGTTTCGAGGCGTTCATTATTCCAGAAGGTCCTGGTTTCTCGTCTTTCCTGTTCCTGGAATTGTTCCTTAGCTTGGACTTCCTCCTAACCTGGAACAGTGTAATGAGCTAGTCGTCTTATTGTCAGAGTAAGTTTATCATTTATGTGCGCGCAGAATGTTCCACAACTGGCCTTTCACAATGAAAATTATGCATTGAAATAACGACGAAAACGAAAGCATACATTTAATGCGATGTTTTGACATCCACAACAAGCGGAAACCTAAACAGCAAGCAACCACAAGAGAGCGTGAAACAGCTAGCTAATCTGGCGGCCTGCGAAGCCGACTACAGGCACCACAAAGAAGTTGTGTACAGTCGAATTCACGAAACGTGCCGATGTTTCTGGTATGCTATAGGGTTTTTCCTTGTTTAACGTTGGTAGAATCTCATCATCTGTGTTCCAATCGAACCCTGAGTAAGCCAATTTCTTAATGGTTTTAATTCGAGTCCAACACACACACGCACATTACCATATGAATCAGCATCAGGCCTAGGTGAGTGGCGAGAGGGGAGGAGTGCGGAAACATTTGATCACAGGTCGGTTTCAGGCTCCGAGCAAAGGAAAGCAGGGGAGTAAGGCAAACAGGAGAATTCTTAGAACGAGGTTAGGGGTGAGGGCTAGGCAGAGCGGTTTAGTATTTCTTTACCAGCATAAACCGCTGCGCATTATATCAGCACGATCCAATGCACTCAACTGTACATGTATCAAAATAAACAAGAATTACTGTGCGGCCCAAATCTCTTGACGTTTCGTGACAACCAATACGGAGTGGCTGCGCGGTTCTCAAACTTTACTTCACTTCGCTTCGTGAGAGGGTTACGCGTTTGTTATAACTGTTATCACAATGTTCCCTTAAAAACTAAAAGGAAGCAAGAAGGGACAAATAATGGAAATGTAATACAAAAATACAGAAATAAAAGCAATACATTTCTATGCTTCCTATGTTATTCAAGTGGCGCAGTTAACGGCATATCCTTTTTCACTTCCCCACACACACGTGTATTTAATGAGCATGCCTCAGCCGTAAGTTCTTGACATTTCGCGAAGTTATGATTTTTGCGGTTTTCTTTATTGGTATAAAATTAAATTAATTGAGTTTTATTTATGGACGCTCTTTAACTGATGTGGTCCTTAGCGTCCCATTCTGTATTGGGCGTGAAAGACCGGTAATTTTTCTCAGAGGCCTCTTTATCAGGCTTGAGGTTCTTTTACGTGTCGTAAATCTATGACACGGGACCTGGCTTCACTTCCCTTCAGAAGGAAGCCATGCTAAGGACTTTTACGCCCGAAAAAATCCATCGCCCTCCGCCGGGTTTGAACCCGTGACCTCAGGAACTAGAGGCTAGCATGGTAACCACTGCACCACGGAGGACGACATCATTGGCATACCTTTCAAAGAAATTATACACGCCGAAGAAACAGCCCTAACTTTACTGCAATAACCGCTGGTGCTACTGGGCTTACTAAGCTACATTTTCACGAAACAGTTAACATTTGTCCCGTTTTCGCCTCCCCCATGGTCGTGGCTCATACAACCAGCTCGTCACAATGCTTCAGAGTGATGACGTCATTCATAACCAGAGAAAGCCAACGTCCAAAACTTCGAACAACATACTGTCAGGAGCGACGTAAGACATCACCTCATCACGTAATACATCAGACACGATCGTCATTGGCTGGGTTGCGACACGTCACTGATGCCAGCGCCAACTTCTGGGCAGGCAGGGAAGAGGAATCGCTTTTTCGCCAGGGACCGAGGCGGAACAACTAGCCATCGTGACAGTGAGGTTTGGCATAATTCACCAAGGCTTATTTCGGCCTTTTCTAAATTATCTTTAAAACCTTGTTTTGTAAGCATTTCAAAATTCAATCTTTAACCCTTGGTGCTTTTGTAAATTCTTGTTCGATAGAAGTATTGACATTGCATTTCACATAACTTTATGGTATTCGTTACTTTGTCATACATTCTTTAAATGCACATGGCAACTTTAAGCATAGAAAGCAAAGAAAATATCACATTGTATTTGAGCATATTAATTTGTTAAATAAGTGTTAAAGCAAGCTGATCTAAACAATGTAAAGGATATATCACTTTAAAATAAAATCTTATTCTATGTGTTGGTGGATATTAGCTACTTGCTTGCTCCTAAGCAATTGTCTCCTTTTCACGGAAACTTTCCCCTCTGGGTATGGTAAACGATAGTACTGTAAGTGTAACGGAGATACAGTACAGTACAATAAAACACCCGCAGTGCACTTTATAAATGCTAGTGACAACGCTGTAAGAACTGAGTAGCTTCATCATAGATGAATTCACAATTGAGTATCTTAACCTTAATTAAGCGCGCTGTAAAAAGTCCAACAGCAGAATTTTTTCTTTGTAAATGTTTTAACAATGTTTTAACATTGAGCTTTCGCGTTAATGGTGCAGTGAATTCCATTATTGATGCTTTCTCGAGAATATGATGACAGTTGGTGATTCTTTGTTTAAAGTTCTCGGTTGGCTATTCTTTATATGTACTTTATTGTTGTTGTTGTTCTACATTCCAAGTAACGAGGTGTTGAATGTTGTAAAAGGCACAATACGCTCTTCTCATGTGGCGGATACGTGCTTGTTTCTAAGACTCGGCATTATGCACATTGATTTCCCTGGTATTATTCTGTAAAACAAAACCATACATGACGTTGTTTAATAAAAACAATATCATGTATGGCTTTGTAGAGCTGCGTCACAGGGCTTTGAAAGTATTTTCCTTCGAGTTTGTAGCTGTATTAGAAAACCTCGTGGGATAACTGTTTCTAAATTTATTTGGGACATGGAGAATGCACATTAAGTGATAATTATGTCTAAGACATAACAATATATAAAATAACTACGACAGCAATTGATTCATTGCTACTTCAAGTAGAACTATAACTAAAGGTATCCGTTTAAACATCACGAAAATAACTATAAATTAATGGCAAACCATTGGGGGTAAAAATATGATTCCTTTTCTACTTGTTCAGGAAAACGTCGCCTTTTATCCTAGCTACTTGTTGTTTTTCTGAAATATGAAATACACATGCGCACACATGATATTGCAATTAGAGTTTTACCAGCAGCGCGGTCCGTATGAGGCAACTGCTGCTATTCGATATTGCCTCACTAGTGGACACGCCTCAAACGTCAAGAGATTTGGACCACGTAACATTTACCCGGTTAAACGACGTTAAACTCGCAAATTAGCACCACCTACCATTACAATTTGTTTTGCTGTGATTTTAGTAGACATCCCAATGATCCCTGGTCCGTAATCTTGCACAGAAAGGTTACGAGTCACACCTGGTGACGGAAAACCTTGTGAGATGGCAGAATGATCACTTGATGCGAATCCTCAACAATTGGCTAATTTCTCATGTTTGACGTAGACAGAAATGAACAATTGAAACTTGCAAATTTCTATTTTTGGTTTATGCGTTTACGGCCTTGTTTATGTCAACGTCAGGGAATGTGAGGCGTGCATTACGATAACATAAAACAGATTTCTATGTTTGCTTTATGCTTACGTCTGAGTTTCATTGCGGATGACCCTTTACGTAACAAGAAACAAACCAATAGCGGGTAATAAAAACCTGTTTTTTTATTTTATCATTATCACAAAGCGCAATTTGATGTCTCTGACAACGGTACTAATTATTTTTCAATTATGTATCTATGCTCATTAAATAACTATATAGAGCTGGTTTTCTAATTACTTCTAAAAGTCAATGTTTCATTTGGAAAACGTGTGTGTGTGTGTGTGTGTGTGTGTGTGTGTGTGTGTGAATACGTACTTTCGCATTCATTGTCTGGATTCGTTCACCAAAAAATAATTCCAGACAATTTAATTTAATGAAATATTAAATTAATTAGTATGACGTTACAAAATTGCTTTTCATAGTGCAAAGAAATGATAAACATTAATGGGAATAGCGCATACATGGCGTACATCAGCGACAGTTAGCAATTTGAAAACAGTGGATGCACTACATTCTGAATTATTTATGTATAATTAGTAAACGTTGAGACAGACAAAATCTGACTAAAAGAACGCAGCTCTCGTTAAAATACAGTTTTTGTAAAATAAATCTGTTGGTGGCGTTAACCATTTCCCAGATATTCTTTGTTATTGCTTTGAATTGCCAAATACACCTTTTACTTTCTCTACCATGTACGCTTGGGTGCAAAGGAACGTGCCGATATAATGAACTGCGTATTAAGTTGGTAAAGGATTCCTCCCCATTCATTACTCCATCCCACCCTTTACTAAGTTCTAGTAACCCAAGTTGATTGGCGGCTTGTGCTTAGCCTTTTTTCGCGATAGCGAATGTGCACCGGAGGTTAGGATCCAAGGTAGTTTTAGATTCGTTGAGAGAACGTATTCAATTCAGTTTTATTGTTATTCCGTAAGCTGGAAAGGTAGGATCGTAAGGTGACATAGGGGTATGTTATGTCAAAAGAAGTTAAGGGTGCTTTGTTTTACCCGGAAAATTGGAGCCACATGGAGAATTTTGTGATGGGTTATCATATCGATATCGTGTCGTCTTCCGTGGTGTAGTGGTTACGATGCTAGCCTCCAGTTCTGGCGGTCGGGGTTCAAACCCGGCGGAGGGCCATGGATTCTTTTCAGGCGTAAAAACTTTAGCATAGCTTCCTTCGGAAGGGAAGTAAAGCCGGTGGTTCCGTGTCGTAGATTTACGGCAGGTAAAAGAATCTCAGGCTTGATAGAGGCCTCTGAGCAAAATTTTGGGTCTTCCACCCCCAATATAGAATGGGACGCTAAGAACCATGGTAATTAAAGAGCGTCCATAAATAAAACTCAATTTATGACGATACCGTAGCTCAGACGGTAAAGCAGAGGTACGGGAAGCTAAAGATTGGTGGCATTGAATTTTTTATTCTGATATTACCTTTCCATTGTTAATTCGGAATTAGCATTTTCTCAAATAAATTTTATCGAATTTAGTAAGAAAAGTATTATAAAGAAAGTTATCAACCCTTTTCAGGTAGTAGTAAATGCTATGTTTTACGACCTTTTTGTAATGCTTTTTCGTTTCATTTGGTTCATTTTGTATAACTCAGCTCCTTACCATACTTGTTTGTGATATTTTAGAATTAAAACTCAATATATCTGTTGCTTGCAAACAATTTTTGTTAGCAGAAGGTAATGATATAAATCACAATAATAACCCCATAATGCCCTAATCTATTATATTACTGTTATTCAAAGTAAAATACTCTGTTAACTCTCCTGAAAACTTTATTTATTAAACTATTTTCTTTACATGTGTTTAAATTTTGCTTTGTATCCCGTTGTGATACGTTTTTGAAGCTTCTGGTGCCATGCGGACTGCATTATGCATTTATAATTAAATACGCAAACTGGTTCGTGTGCCCAGTAACCACATTCGTGGTATTTCTTCCACCAGTTTGATGCTGCTCTTAGAGTACTCCATAGCTCAGCAGCCCTTGCTGCGCTATATATATATATATATATATATATATATATATATATATAACCTTGTTCATAAAGGGCATCAGTTTTGGGTTTCTTGTTCCATATACTTTGCTCGTTTCAAATTACGTATATAATGAGGAACTTGTTTAAAAGCCAACTTTATTCAACCATTTCACTTTATTAATTACTTCTGATTAAAGTGTGTCCTTATGATTTGCATTCAATTAATTTTAGGTTGTAGTTTTGTATGGCGTATCTTATGTCTTGTAAACTCTACAGGATAAAAATAAATATCCATCACATAATATTTGCCTTAACCTCTCCCCCCCGGCTTGTTTCGCTCTTGAGCCAGAAATCGACCACTGTCATTGCTAGGGTTTCAATGCCGAACTTTTGACATTAAACCAATCAAGGACGGACAGATTTGGCGAGTTGCAGCCATTCAGGTAAAATGCTTGCGTTTCCCACCCGTTTTGACTCCCACTTTGTTCAAACCAATAACAGATTAGCACATCCGTGTAGATGTGGAACACAGCGGATAAGCGGATCCTGCCGACATTAAATAAAGAAAAACACTATTGGAAACCAAAAGCATTGGCACATTTATTTGCATCAGACGCAGCTTGTACATTAAAGAAAGTGTCGCATTCCACTGCAAAAGTTTCATGTCGAGATTTCACCGCAAATAACATGTTTTGAGGCCCCCTAAATCCAAAGTGCGCGCGGACGTTTGTGTAGCATAACTCAATAAGAAAACAAAACTGATCAAAATAAAAACTGTATATTTAAGTACCTTCCAATGATGCGACACGAAGATTTTTAAGAAGATCCCCAACCAAAAATACGCTTTATATGGAAAAATTCTGTTTTTTTCTCAAAAACTGCTGTTAATGATTTTAATTTAAAAAGCATGTTTAGATATTTGCATGGCAAAATGTATATCTTGAAATCTGTATGAACACCCTGAGAAGTGCTCTTCTTTCTGAATGATTTTTGTTATTATTAAACTGTATGAGAGCGAAAAAAAATCGTAATGTAAAAAAAGTAGGATCTCATTAAAGCATACAATTTGTCAACCTTCTTCTTCTTTTTTGTGGCGTTAAACATTTCGGAGATATTCTTTGTTATTGGTTCAATTTTTGAACACAGATACTTCTTGAAATAATAACTCACAACGAAATGTGTAGTTAAGCTAGGTTACAAAGGTTTATCTTGATTAACATGAAGTAGATAAAAAATTAAACTTTCGTAGGAATGCTTGTGGAAGCTATACAAAAGAATAAAAAACCACAGTGGATAGAGAAGGTCATATGAATTTAACCGATATGATTCTTTTTTATAATTTAAGTACTGTGCTGGTGTACTATTGCCAGTTATAATAAAAATCAAACGCAATTGTTTCTGTCTTTTAAGTGGTATGTGCCTTTGGTTTTAACTATTAGTTTTCGGGTATCTCTTTTTGTTTCATGATTTTTTTAAAAGTCGCTAAAACCAATATCCAATTGCAACGACTGACGACCACACTTACTGTTTTTTATGCTCCAACAGCGCCACTTTGTGTTTTCCGTTTTTTTTTGGTGGCGATTATTGTTCAGCGGATGAAATAACGTTGTGGATCTACAGCATGCTCGGAAGGGGAGGGGAGAAGAACCAAGGTAGATAGGGGTGAAACAGCCGGAATACTGAAATATATTATTTATTATCTATCTTCGAGCGAATGGCAGGTGGCCGCATTGTTGGTCACGCAGTACCAATTGAATAACATCACCTATGACCTTTCAACTATTGTCTTATCTAGGATGATAAGCATGATGAGCTGGCGTGATGCCCTTTATTCCATTCCAATTTGGCATGTATTCCATACATACAGAGTAATTTGAACAAAACTAACACGTTTTTTCTTTATTTCTTTGTAAGTGAATGAGGTTAGCCACTTGTCCTCCCTTCTGTATAACTCGGCACATGTTACTGGTTGCTCGTTGCAGGACTGTATTGTCAGTACCATTAATCTCCTGTATAACTTTGTGCTTCAGATCGTCTAATGTCGTGCGGGAGGTTATGACGTAAACTTGCGTAGTAGAAATATTATACCGATTCAATAACAAGGCAGATGCCGACAACTGATAAGATTCTTTGTTCTATGCCGGCAAGCCCCGCCCCCTCTTTGTGTGCTATTGTTTCCCGCCTGGTCGCGTGTCGCTAGCCCCGCCCCCTCGCTTTGTGTGCTTACCTAATGCCGACTGGTTCTGTGCCGTCATGTCCTACCCCCTCCCCCATGCGGTCTGGTCGCGTGCCGTAGCGTCCTGTCTTGAGGTGTGCGGTAGGTAATGGTTTTCTCGATGCCTGACGCCCCTCGGCAAATCAATTAGGTAATGTTCGTCCATGCATAAAACATTATTGAAAAAAAGAATTGGCATTTTATTACTACTAATGCCCGCACATTGCATATCAAATGAAACGATGCTCCTCGAGCAATTAAGTTTTTTGATTAATTAATTGTATATGAATTGACTCGCGCGCAAGTGGACGTCATCGTATATGTGTGGTAGCGTATGTATAACTAGCACGCTCACGGCAGCAGTCCGTCATGTAATGAAAAACCCGGCAGCCTACTTCTGTCTGGTGATAACGGTAATGTCCATGTATACACTCATTAGCGGGCAACAGTCCGTCATGTAATCAAAAACCCAGCAGCCTACTTCTGTCTGGTGATAACGGTAATGTCCATGTATACACTCATTAGCTGACAACGGTAGACGTTTTCACCAGATTAAACACATTAAGAGACTTTAAGATTGCATACCGGATCTGTATACAGTCATTAGCGGACAATGTCAGTAATTGGTTTCCTAAGTGCTCTGAAAAACCCCAGACCCTCAATGTAAATACCTTTTAGCTTGAAAGGCTTCCTAATTGCTTGGCGTAGAATTTCCATCACAAACTGTGGAAAACCCCAAGCCTAGACACGTTTAAGCTTACTACAACAATTTTTTCCCTGATAATTAATGATTAAGTTTCATAGCTCTTATTTCTTTCAATAAAATATTGCGAATAAAGTATTCAGAATTCAGATGGCGGAAAGAAATATTACATACGGTATTAAAAATAAATAAGCGTCTCATTGATCGGTGAATACTACATATGTTATTAAAAAAAAAATACGGATAACATTATAGTTAATATTATAAATGTTATTAAAAATAAATGATTCGGTTAACATTATAGGTGAATATTACATACGTTATTAAAAATAAAAAATGGTCTCGCTGATCAATAATACAATTAAATATTTTTTATTAATTAATTGTATATGAATTGACTTGCGCATTTTGGTTATTGCGCTGGATGTCCCTAAAGTTTCCAGATCCTTGATCGTTCAGGCTAGTTGCGCATCTCTGTCATCTACCTTCTAAAGTAAAGTTTAGATCTGTACAGCTTGCATTGCGCTGGATGTCCCTAACGTTTCCAGATCTCGGTTCGTTCAGGCTAGTTGCGCGTCTCTGTCATCTACCTTCTAAAGTAAAGTTTAGATCTGTACAGCTTGCATTGCGCTGGATGTCCCTAACGTTTCCAGATCTTGGATCGTTCAGGCTAGTTGCGCGTCTATGTCATCTACCTTCTAAAGTAAAGTTTAAATCTGTACAGCTTGCATTGCGGTGGATGGCCCTAACGTTTCCAGATCCCGGATCGTTCAGGCTAGTTGCGCGTCTCTGTCATCTACCTTCTAAAGTAAAGTACGTTTCCAGATCTCGGATCGTTCAGGCTAGTTGCGCGTCTGTCATCTACCTTCTAAAGTAAAGTTTAGATCTGTACAGCTTGCATTGCGGTGGATGTCCCTAACGTTTCCAGATCTGGGATCGTTCAGGCTAGTTGCGCGTCTCTGTCATCTACCTTCTAAAGTAAAGTTTAGATCTGTACAGCTTGCTACACTTGATAATTTGGTGACTTTTAAACAATCGCGCGCCAGGGCTCGTCGCATTATTCAGGATAGCAAGAAGGCGTCGTGGGCTCGTTTTGTCGAGTCTTTTAATCGCTTTACGCCTTCATCCGTTGTTTGGGATAAACTTCGTCGCTTCTCGGGTAAAGTGTCACATTGTACTGTTTCTGGCCTTCAGGTTTCTAATGCCACCAAAGTGGATCCGGCTGCCATCGCTAACACTCTGGGTGCTGCCGTTGAGGCGGTTTCCGGTTCAGACCATTATTCCGCCGGCTTTCGCTCTATTAAAGACCGGCTGGATTCCGCATCATATACTTTTCGGTCTGCTAATAATGAATGCTATAACGAACTATTCACAATGAGGGAGCTGGAGCACGCTCTTCATTGCTCTCGGCACTCCGCTCCTGGGCCGAACGGCATTCATGTCCTGATGTTAAAGCACCTTTCAGCCGACAGTAAACTCTTTCTCTTACAGGTCTATAACCGTATTTGGCAAGACGGCCTTTTTCCTTCCGTTTGGTGCGAAGCCACCATTGTCCCTATACTTAAGCCTGGGAAGGATCGCTAACTACCTTCCAGCTACCGCCCCATCTCCCTCACCAGTTGCATTTGCAAGGTGATGGAGCGCATGATCAACGGGCGGTTGACATGGTGGCTTGAATCTCGGAAACTTCTAGCGAACGCTAAGTGCGGGTTTCGTCGCTAGCGCTCTACCGTCGACCATCTGGTGTCCTTGTCCACGCATATTATGAATGGATTTCTGAGAAAGTGTCAAACCGTGGCTGTATTTTTTGACCTGGAGAAAGTTTATGACACTTGTTGGAGGGGCGGCATTTTACGTACACTTCACGCATGGAATATCCGCGGTCGTCTTCCTATATTTCTTCGGGAGTTTATGACGGACCGCGTCTTTCGTGTACGTGTGGGCTCGGTTTTATCTCGTCGTTCTATTCAAGAGAACGGAGTACCGCAGTGTCACACTTTTTGCGATTGCTATCAACCCCATTGTTGATTGTATTCCACCTGGCATTTCATCGTCCCTTTTTGTTGATGATTTTGCCATTTATTGCAGTTCACGGCGGACCTGTCTACTCGAACGCCGTCTCCAGAGCTGTATCGACCGTCTCTACGCCTGGAGTAACGCTAACGGCTTTAATTTCTCCGCCGAAAAATCCGTCTGCATCAACTTCTGGCGCCGGATGGCTTTCCTTCCGCCCTCTTCCATCTTGGGTCGGAGGTCCTTCCATTTGCAGACGAGGTGAAATTTTTGGGGTTGATCTTTGACCGTAAGCTGAGCTGGACTTCTCACGTTTCTTTTTAGAAGCAAAGTGTGACCGTTCTCTTAATATTTTACATGTTTTAAGTGGCACATCCTGGGGAGCTGATCGGACCGTCCTTCTTCGTCTTTATCGCTCTTTGGTCCGATCCAAGCTTGATTACGGGTGTATTGTTTATTTGTCGGCACGTCCATCTGTGTTACGTCGATTGAATTCCATTCACCATCGTGGCATAAGAGTCGCTACAGGGGCATATCCAACCTGTTCTTAGCCTGTATGCTGAAGCTGCAGAGCCTCCGCTCTCCTTCAGGCGTGAGATGCTCTTGTGCAGCTATGCCTGTCGACTCTACAGCTTGGTAACCACCCGTCCTTCCCGACATTTTACGAGGATTCGCTTGATCGGCAATATTTAGTTAGCTCCTCTTCATTGCTCCCTCCAGGGGTTCGATTTCGACTGCTACTTCGGCATTTGGACGTTACGCCAGCGCCGGCCCTTACCCAAGGGGAAACGCGTTTTCCTCCATGGTCGCGCGCTGAGGCCTACATCATCCTTGGGCTAACGTCGCTGCCGAAAAATGCGACCCCTGCTTCTGTTCTTAGATCCGCCTTTTTAGAACTACAGGCGCAGTTCGGGGACTGTCATTTTATATATACTGATGGGTCTAAAACTGATGTTGGAGTAGGATGTGCCTTTGTTTTTGGTGTGCAGAGTTTTACTTTTCGTTTACCTGGACAATGTTCGATTTATACCGCCGAACTTTTTAGTATATACCAATCTGTTTTATACATCCAGCGGCACGACTTACGGCACTGTGTTGTTTGTAGCGACTCTCTGAGTGCCCTTCAGGGTATTGACGCGCTGTACTGTTACCACCCTCTCGTACAGCGTATACATGACCTGCTCCACTCGCTTGATTTCTCTGGCATCAGCGTCTCCTTCCTGTGGATTCCAGGTCATGTGGGCATCTCAGGCAACGAGTCTGCCGACGCCGCTGCCAAATCGGCCATTTTATCACCCAGAAGTTTTACCTGTGTTGTTCCTTCCTCAGATTTTTATGTTATTTTACGTTACAGTATCCTCTCGCGCTGGCGCGATGAGTGGGCGGCTCTTAGGGGGAACAGGTTGCGGGAGGTTAAACCTCTTCCGTTAGTCTGGGGTACCTCTTCTCGTTCTTCTCGTCGGGAAGAGGTACTTTTAGCCCGTTTACGAATCGGACATTGTCTTTTTAGCCATAGATACCTGCTCAGTGGTGACCCCGCACCGCTCTGTGAGCAGTGTGATGCGCCCTTAACGGTGCGTCACATTTTAGCAGAGTGTCAAGTTTTAGCTCCGGTGTGTTCGTGTTGGTTTGCCTGTTGGCCTAGCCAACGTTTTGGCAGACGACGCGCGTGCTGTAGAGTGTCTTTTACTTTTTATCAATGACATTGGATTTGTCAGACGCACTTGATGCGCTGAGCGTCTTTTGAGTGTGTAATTTTATCTTGTTTTTTTATGGGGCATCTCCTCCCCAGTGGACATTGGCGCTCGTGTCCCTAACATTCTACAGTTCTGGACACGTTGTTTTACTCTTTTATTGACCTTGTTTTTAGTGTGTTCGTATTTGGTATTTGTTGCTTTGTTTTTTACCTTTAGGACTCGTGGGTTTATGTCCCGTTTTTAATTATGCGGTTTTTTATCGGACTTTTATTTTTGGACAGTACATTTTACACTTTGTAAGGGCGCCGATGACCTTAGATGTTTAGCGTCCTTAAACCGCATCTCATCATCATCATGTACAGCTTGCATTGCGGTGGATGTCCCTAACGTTTGCAGATCTCGGATCGTTCAGGCTAGTTGCGCGTCTCTGTCATCTACCTTCTGAAAGTAAAGTTTAGATCTGTACAGCTTCGATTGCGTTGGATGTCCCTAACGTTTCCAGATCTCGGATCGTTCAGGCTAGTTGCGACTCTCTGTCATCTACCTTCTAAAGTAAAGTTTAGATCTGTACAGCTTGCATTGCGCTGGATGTCCCTAACGTTTCCAGATCTCGGATCGCTCAGGCTAGTTGCGCGTTTCTGTCATCTACCTTCTAAAGTAAAGTTTAGATCTGTACAGCTTACATTGCGGCGGATGTCCCTAACGTTTCCAGATCTCGGATCGTTCAGGCTAGTTGCGCGTCTCTGTCATCTACCTTCTAAAATAAAGTTTAGATCTGTACAGCTTGCATTGCGGTGGATGTCCCTAACGTTTCCAGATCTCGGATCGTTCAGGCTAGTTGCGCGTCTCTGTCATCTACCTTCTAAAGTAAAGTTTAAATCTGTACAGCTTGCATTGCGCTGGATGTCCCTAACGTTTCCAGATCTCGGATCGTTCAGGCTAGTTGCGCGTCTGTCATCTACCATCTAAAGTAAAGTTTAGATCTGTACAGCTTGCATTGCGGTGGATGTCCCTAACGTTTCCAGATCTCGGATCTTTTAGGCTAGTTACGCGTCTCTGTCATCTACCTTCTAAAGTAAAGTTTAGATCTGTACAGTTTGCATTGCGGTGGATGTCCCTAACGTTTCCAGATCTCGGATCGTTCAGGCTAGTTGCGCGTCTCTGCCATCTACCTTCTGAGGTAAAGTTTAGATCTGTACAGCTTGCATTGCGGCGGATGTTCCTAACGTTTCCAGATCTCGGATCATTGAGACTAGTTGCGCGTCTCTGTCATCTTGGCAGCTATGTTTCACAGAATGATAGGAGCAATATTTCCTTTTATGAGTTTTATTCATTTGGAATGTACTTTCATTATATTGAAAACCAACACATTTTGCACAACGTATTACAATTATTTGCAGGTGTTACCACTAACACCCTGAGTGGTCATATTGACCACTTTAAGATAACGCTACAATTTTGTTTATTGGTATGCCTTACGTTTATTTCATGCACTCCCATAGTCCAACTATTTCACTTTATGATGCAATAATTAACTTTTGTTCATATTATTGTGGTATAATGGACAGTTGACTCAATACGATTTACCTTTGTTTGTCACTCCCTTGCAAAAAGCATTTTATTTCATGCACTCTCTTATTAAAGTCATTTTATTTTATGATGTAATAATTAACTTTTAATCATATTGTTGTGGTAGGAACTGACAACAATGCTCACTTTACGGCACACTTTTATTTATCATTCCCTTGCAAGAATCAGTGTTTCAAAGGTGATAGTAAGGTGAAGGTTGAAATGTATCGGAAATGTTATTTACGTGAAGATGAGCTACTTTTGAACTTTTTTCTGATGACTCAGAAGAAGAGTAATACTGCAGCAGCTAGAGAAGATGAATCTTCTAATAGTAATGATACCGATTCTTCAAATATTGGAACTGGAAATATATAATCTCTTAAGATATTATTATTGTATTATAATTTATTCTTATCTAAATATAATTTAACAGTATATAATTTAGGCATTTATAAATCCTTTTCTACACTTTTACTGTTATTCGTTGGTTTAATTAAAAAATTATTGTGTTTTATAGATAAAGAAGATTCAAGTGATGTTCCTGTTCCTCGGAGTAGACAACTATATGATCAACATTTGGAAATGTACTATAACAGTGGTGCATAGAGTACTAGGAAATGACAGCTGTCAGTGACCATGGAAGAAATAAAGACATTTATTTGAATAAAAATTTATGTACGTGGTGTGAGTGGTGGCAGAAGTACAGACCTCCACAGCTTATGCTCACACTCCTGGGGGCCTACCTTTTTGTGTGGAAACCATGAGTAGAAATAGATTCTGTGAAACTATGAGATTCCTGAGGTTCGACAAGAAGTCTACATGCTCTTTACGTTTACAGTCTGATGATTTTGAATTGGTTTGTGCTGTTCGGAACAAATTCATAAGAAACTGTACCATATGCTGCAAACCGGATCTAACATAATGATAGATGAGCCACTCTTCCTGAGTAAAGCTAAGAAATGGAGAAGTTATTCCAGAAAGAAACTACAGTGACTTTATAGGCACGATAAATGACTAACAACTTAATTGGAAATCATACATATGGCACATTAATAAAAAAACTAAACATAATAGAGGTACATATATAATGAAACATAAGCAAGCAGACAGTGGGTCATCGATACACAGAAAACCAGGAGTTGTATGTACTGAGACCATAGATTAGTATAGGCAAACAACAAAGAAGTGAATTTATAGTGTAAATAGCCTAATATCTTCAAATATTATTATAGTCTAAAAGTATATAACTTAATTATGTACTGAGTATTGAGAAATAAACGTTATTCATTATTCACTAATCTCAGATCACTGTAGTTTGTTTCTGGAATAATTTCTCCATTTCTTACCTATTTTTATTTTGTTACTAATTGTGGAGCTCTTTTTTAATTCAGAATTCATCAGGCTGTCTTTTAACATTTAATACCATATCCAAACTAGCATAATGCTGTTGTACTAGTTTTAGCATAGAATTTGCTTTTTCTCAACCTCAATTATTGTTTTGACTTTAATTATTAAGGTCATGTCATCTGCATATCGAATGGCTAAGCCACTGTTTCTTAAAATCAGCTCAAATATATCATTCACATATACCAAAAATAAGAATGGCTGTGGTTTAGAACCTTGCGGAACCCCCTGTTTAATAGTTCATAGTGTGATTTTATTTTTTCCATTGTTTCATTTTTCTTATTTATGTAATTTATTTCAATACAATGTGTTCTGTTTCTTAGATATGAATTGATCCAAGCCTTTGTTAATCCCTGAACTGCTAGTTTTCTAATTTATCAATTAACACTAGGACAACCCGACCTTTCCCTGCCCTCTCTAACATCCAGAGGATCATTTTGACCCCTACCATATAACATTAACATTCTGCATCATTATTTCAAATTTGTATTTGTATTCAATTAGTATATTTTAATGTTTTTACATGATTTATATGCCAGTCAAAATGCAGAATTGTGAATTCTGCAACAAAACACAAATAATATCAATTATTAAAAAATAAATAAATTTCATTGAAACCCATAAAACCCAAACAAGAGTAAGCAAATGAGGGAGTTTACTTAGTTTTAATTGCATAGAAAAATTGAATTATTCACGTTTACAGCAATTTTAGCTAGTTCATACTAAACACAATTGATACATTTATAATCAGGTTTCTTTGTGCATTTTCCACAAATCATTTTCTTACAAACAGTGCACTTGGAAGTAGTTTTATTACACTTGCAGAATTTAATAACTTGACATTTATGGTATTTCTGTGTTATATCGTCTTCATTTTCATAATCGTCTGTAGTCCTACAAAGTGAGCGACTCTTCACATAGAGTGTAGTTCCTCTGCAAGTTGCTGAATAAAATTTCTTCTTTCGATCTTTTTACAGTAACAGCCCTGAATACTACATAAGCATTTATTCCTGCCAGGTTAAGAATATTGTATGAGTGTACTGGTGAAGTAGGAGTTGTAGTTCCACTGTTGGGGAGCCAAACTTGAAGTAGTTGCAACCATGTACGATACAAACTTTCCGGTGGCCTTTGCCCCGAGTTCACTTTTTGGTGGCCTTTGCCCCCCCCCCCCCAAGTTTAAAAATCAACTTTGTATTTTTAATGTTTATTTATATATATGCCTCGGCTGCGTCAGTAATAATTTGTAGAAACATATATCTCTTAGCAGGGGTGGAGTGGCTAAAGAATGAAGGCTTACACAAATTATTATTTTTACTTCACTGCTTTTCATTAATCTTTCACACGATTAAATAACACTTCACTGATATATCATACTGTAGATCTGTGAGATTATTTATTTATTGCAACTTTTAACACACAAACTTTATTTTATTCTCATCGTAATGAAGTTTTATGTCTCACACTTAACCTGTACCGTATCAAAGTGCTCAGGAATGCTGTCTAGTAGTGTCTGGCGTTTACCGCTTATATTTGTAAATTTCTGTATTTCAAGTCTCTGATTGGCTAATTTTACTCCAATAGAATACTTTTATTTAACAGGCACTTCGCTTTAATCAGGAAGAGTGGCTCATCTATCATTATGTTACATCCGGTTTGCAGCATATGGTAAAGTTTTTTATGAATTTGTTCCGAACATCAGAAACCAATTCAAAATCATCAGACTGTAAACGTAAAGAGCATGTAGACTTCTTGTCGAACCTCAGGAATCTCATAGTTTCACAGAATCTATTTCTACTCATGGTTTCCACACAAAAAGGTAGGCCCCCAGGAGTATGAGCATAAGCTGTGGAGGTCTGTAATTCTGCTACCACTCACACCACGTACATAAATTGTTATTCAAATAAATGTTTTTATTTCTTCCATGGTCACTGACAGCTGTCATTTCCTAGTACTCTATGCACCACTGTTATAGTACATTTCCAAATGTTGATCATATAGTTGTCTACTCCGAGGAACAGGAACATCACTTGAATCTTCTTTATCTATAAAACACAATAATTTTTTAATTAAACCAACGAATAACAGTAAAAGTGTAGAAAAGGAATTATAAATGCTAAATTATATACTGTTAAATTATATTTAGATAAGAATACAATTATAATAAAATAATAATAATATCTTAAGAGATTATATATTTCCAGTTCCAATATTTGAAGAATCGGTATCATTACTATTAGAAGATTCATCTTCTCTAGCTGCTGCAGTATTACTCTTCTTCTGAGTCATCAGAAAAAAGTTCAAAAGTAGCTCATCTTCACGTAAATAACATTTCCGATACACTTCAACCTTCACCTTACTATCACCTTTGAAACACTGATTCTTGCAAGGGAATGATAAATAAAAGTGTGCCGTAAAGTGAGCATTGTTGTTAGTTCCTACCACAATAATATGATTAAAAGTTAATTATTACATCATAAAATAAAATGACTTTAATAAGAGAGTGCATGAAATAAAATGCTTTTTGCAAGGGAGTGACAAACAAAGGTAAATCGTATTGAGTCTACTGTCCATTATCCCACAATAATATGAACAAAAGTTAATTATTGCATCATAAAGTGAAATAGTTGGACTATGGGAGTGCATGAAATAAACGTAGGGCATACCAATAAACAAAATTGTAGCGTTATCTTAAAGTGGTCAATATGACCACTCAGGGTGTTAGAGCTAACACCTGCAAAAAATTGTAATACGTTGTGCATAATGTGTTGTTTTTCAATATAATGAAAGTACATTCCAAATGAATAAAACTCATAAAAGGAAATATTGCTCCTATCATTCTGTGAAACATAGCTGCCAAGATGACAGAGACGCGCAACTAGTCTCAATGATCCGAGATCTGGAAACGTTAGGAACATCCGCCGCAATGCAAGCTGTACAGATCTAAACTTTACCTCAGAAGGTAGATGGCAGAGACGCGCAACTAGCCTGAACGATCCGAGATCTGGAAACGTTAGGGACATCCACCGCAATGCAAGCTGTACAGATCAAAACTTTACTTTAGAAGGTAGATGTCAGAGACGCGCAACTAGCCTGAACGATCCGAGATCTGGAAACGTTAGGGACATCCACCGCCATGCAAACTGTACAGATCTAAACTTTACTTTAGAAGGTAGATGACAGAGACGCGTAACTAGCCTAAACGATCCGAGATCTGGAAATGTTAGGGACATCCACCGCAATGCAAGCTGTACAGATCTAAACTTTACTTCAGAAGGTAGATGACAGAGACGCGCAACTAGCCTGAACGATCCGAGATCTGGAAACGTTAGGGACATCCAGCGCAATGCAAGCTGTACAGATCTAAACTTTACTTTAGAAGGTAGATGACAGAGATGCGCAACTAGCCTGAACGATCCGACATCTGGAAACGTTAGGGACATCCAGCGCAATGCAAGCTGTACAGATCTAAACTTTACTTTAGAAGGTAGATGACAGAGACGCGCAACTAGCCTGAACGATCCAAGATATGGAAACGTTAGGGACATCCACCGCAATGCATACTGTACAGATCTAAACTTTACTTTAGAAGGTAGATGACAGAGACGCGCAACTAGCCTGAACGATCCGAGATCTGGAAACGTTAGGGACATCCAGCGCAATGCAAGCTGTACAGATCTAAACTTTACTTTAGAAGGTAGATGACAGAGACGCGCAACTAGGCTGAACGATCCGAGATCTTGAAACGTTAGGGACATACACAGACCTAAACTTTACTTTAGAAGGTAGATGACAGAGACGCGCAACTAGCCTGAACGATCTGAGATCTGGAAACGTTAGGGACATCCACCGCAATGCAAGCTGTACAGATCTAAACTTTACCTTAGAAGGTAGATGACAGAGACGCGCAACTAGCCTGAACGATCAGAGATCTGGAAACGTTAGGGACATCCACAGCAATGTAAGCTGTACAGATCTAAACTTTACTTTAGAAGGTAGCTGACAGAGGCGCGCTACTAGCTTGAACGATCCGAGATCTGGAAACATTAGGGATATCCACCGCAATGCAAGCTGTACAGATTTAAACTTTACTTTAGAAGGTAGATGACAGAGACGCGCTACTATCCTGAACGATCCGAGATTTGGAAACGGTAGGGACATCCAGCGCAATGAAAGTTGTACAGATCTAAACTTTACTTTAGAAGGTAGATGACAGAGACGCGCAACTAGCCTGAACGATCCGAGATCTGGAAACGTTAGGGACATCCGGCGCAATGCAAGCTGTACAGATCTAAACTTTACTTTAGAAGGTAGATGACAGAGACGCACAACTAGCCTGAACGATCCGAGATCTGGAAACGTTAGGGACATCCAGCGCAATGAAAGCTGTACAGATCTAAACTTTACTTTAGAAGGTAGATGACAGAGACGCGCAACTAGCCTGAACGATCCGACATCAGGAAACGTTAGGGACATCCAGCGCAATGCAAGCTGTACAGATCTAAACTTTACTTTAGAAGGTAGATGACAGAGAAGCGCAACTAGCCTGAACGATCCGACATCTGGAAACGTTAGGGACATCCAGCGCAATGCAAGCTGTACAGATCTAAACTTTACTTTAAAAGGTAGATGACAGAGACGCGCAACTATCCTGAACAGTCCGAGATTTGGAAACGGTAGGGACATCCAGCGCAATGAAAGTTGTACAGATCTAAACTTTACTTTAGAAGGTAGATGACAGAGACACGCAACTAGCCTGAACGATCCGAGATCTTTAAACGTTAGGGACATCCACCGCAATGCAAGCTGTACAGATATAAACTTTACTTTAGAAGGTAGATGACAGAGACGCGCAACTAGCCTGAGTGATCCGAGATCTGGAAACGTTAGGGACATCCACAGATCTAAACTTTACTTTAGAAGGTAGATGACAGACGCGCAACTAGCATGAACGATCCGAGATCTGGAAACGTTAGGGACATCCACCGCAATGCAAGCTGTACAGATCTAAACTTTACTTTAGAAGGTAGATGACTGAGACGCGCAACTAGCCTGAACGATCCGAGATCTGGAAACGTTAGGGACATCCACCGCAATGCAAGCTGTACAGATCTAAACTTTACCTTAGAAGGTAGATGACAGAGACGCGCAACTAGCCTGAACGATCCGAGATCTGGAAACGTTAGGGACATCCACCGCAATGTAAGCTGTACAGATCTAAACTTTACTTTAGAAGGTAGCTGACAGAGGCGCGCAACTAGCTTGAACGATCCGAGATCTGGAAACGTTAGGGATATCCACCGCAATGCAAGCTGTACAGATCTAAACTTTACTTTAGAAGGTAGATGACAGAGACGCGAACTATCCTGAACGATCCGAGATTTGGAAACGGTAGGGACATCCAGCGCAATGAAAGTTGTACAGATCTAAACTTTACTTTAGAAGGTAGATGACAGAGACGCGCAACTAGCCTGAACGATCCGAGATCTGGAAACGTTAGGGACATCCAGCGCAATGCAAGCTGTACAGATCTAAACTTTACTTTAGAAGGTAGATGACAGAGACGCACAACTAGCCTGAACGATCCGAGATCTGGAAACGTTAGGGACATCCACCGCAATGTAAGCTGTAAAGATCTAAACTTTACTTTAGAAGGTAGATGACGGAGACGCGCAACTAGCGTGAACGATCCGAGATCTGGAAACGTTAGGGACATCCACCGCAATAACCAAAATGCGCAAGTCAATTCATATACAATTAATTAATAAAAAGTATTTAATTGTATTCATTGATCAGCGAGACCATTTTTTTATTTTTAATAATGTATGTAATATTAACCTATAATGTTAACCGTATTTATTTATTTTTTTAATAACATATGTAATATTCACCTATAATGTTAACCGAATCATTTATTTTTAATAACATGTATAATATTTAACTATAATTTTCTCCGTATTTATTTATTTTTTTAATAACTTATGTAATATTCACCGATCAATGAGACGCTTTTTTATTTTTAATACCGTATGTAATATTTCTTTCTACCATCTGAATTCTGAGTACTTTATTCGCAATATTTTATTGAAAGAAATAAGAGCTATGAAACTTAATCATTAATTATCAGGGAAAAACTTTTTGTAGTAAGCTTAAACGTGTCTAGGCTTGGGTTTTTCCACAGTTTGTGATGGAAATGCTACGTCAAGCAATTAGGAAGCCTTTCAAGCTAAAAGGTATTTACATTGAGGGTCTGGGGTTTTTCAGAGCACTTAGGAAACCAATTACTGACATTGTTCGCTAATGACTGTATACAGATCCGGTATGCAATCTTAAAGTCTCTTAATGTGTTTAATGTGGTGAAAACGTCTACCGTTGTCAGCTAATGAGTGTATACATGGACATTACCGTTATCACCAGACAGAAGTAGGCTGCCGGGTTTTTTATTACATGACGGACTGCTGCCGTGAGTGTGTTAGTTATACATACGCTACCACACATATACGATGACGACCACTTGCGCGCGAGTCAATTCATATACAATTAATTAATCAAAAAACTTAATTGCTCGAGGAGCATCGATATGCAATGTGCGGGCATTAGTAGTAATAAAATGCCAATTCTTTTTTTCAATAATGTTTTATGCATGGACGAACATTACCTAATTGATTTGCCGAGGGGCGGCAGGCATCGAGAAAACCATTCCCTACCGCACACCTCAAGACAGGACGCTACGGCACGTGACCAGACCGCATGGGGGAGGGGGTAGGACATGACGGCACAGAACCAGTCGGCATTAGGTAAGCGCACAAAGAGAGAGGGCGTGGGGCTAACGACACGCGACCAGGCGGGAAATAGTAGCACACAAAGAGGGAGCGGGGCTTGCCGGCATAGAAAAAAGAACCTTATCAGTTGTCGGCATCTATTTGAGCTCTTAAGTCGCCATATTTTTACTACTTTGCGTCTTTTATATAATATATAGATATAGATTGTATGACCCTCTGAAATAGATTGTATTACCAGGGACCGGAAGTGATACCTCGCACCACGACGTGGATCTTTTGTGCTTACCACCTCCAGGAGGAACGGATAAAGTGAAGGAACTGCAGGAGCCATAGGTCGCAGGCGGACCGCTCGATAGAGATGCGTAGAGGTCGATTTCAAGCTTGAGGGCGCGGTCATATGGACAGACTGCTCAGAGAAGGCTTCCTTCTGTTGGAAACGGGGAGAACTCGACTCGGCTGAGGCGGCTTCCATCTTGAAGCGCCGAGAAGAACTTTCCAAAGAGAAAGTATCTGCTCATCTATCGGATACTGCACATCCCCTAGCCTACCTGAAACATTAAAACGGAAGCGAAATGAAGTAAAGGATATTCATGTAGAAGAACAACCACCCCAGGATTCGCCTTACCAATCACGAAAAAACCACGGTCAGGACGGCCGGCTCCAAGAATCGAACCAAGGGCCTCAGGAATGCGAATCTCGCGCGTTATCGTTGCCACCTAGCTCGTAAGTAGCGCCATAGGAAGAAGTCCGGTGTAGTCGGATCAGGCAGTCTCTGTGACCACAGTTCTTGGAGATAATTCAGTCGTCAGAGAGAGGTTCAATTAATGGGTTGGTGAATGGTATGTAGCACCATATTGTTGAAAATATCCGTGACCCAGTTCTAAATCGTCCAGTTGCTCAACAAACTCCATGAAAATTCATCAAAAGGCTTCCGTGCCCACAATTTCATAAAAAAAACATCTGATGTGTTACACTCGCATAACTTTCCCTACTCTTGTACAAACTATTCTTTCAAACGCTTGTTCTTCATATACTTCATGTTAATCGAGATATGCAGATTTTAATCTTATTGCTAATTTTCTTGTAGATGCTAGGCGAATTGGTAGGTTTTAAGTGATAGTCATATAATTTAAGAGCTGGTTGCTATGTGAAGTATTCCATTCTCTTTGCGTTACCAGGAAAAAAAATGAATTATGAATTCTCATTTGAGAAAAAGTATAAATATTCGAAAAGTTAAGGGAATAACAAGCAATACCTCGAAAATGGTTCACTAACAAAAAATAATGTATATGACATAAATTGTGTGTTTTAACGCGATCTACATTGTTTGTGTAGTAACATTTTGACTATCTCTTATGGTTTGCCAGTTATGCAAAAGTCGTTCACAATGAAGAATACTTTTGGAGACATTCCCAGAAAATTCAAGTTATACATTTTATTTGTCATGAAAGTATCTTAAATATATGATATTTTAATAAACATCGTTAGCCATTTTTGAGAAAATTAAAATTCTCGAAAAATGTTCCATGTAAAAGAGTAATCTGGGGGAGATTTTCTTGAAAACCTTCGTGTCGCATCTCTGGAAGATACTGAACCTAAATACCAAGTTTGGTGTTTATCCGACTGTTCGTTTCTGAGTTATGCTGTTCACAGACAGACACACGCACACACGTTTCGAAAAATGCTTTTTTTTTATTCAGGGGGCCTCAAAAGTATATTTCCGGTGAAATCTCGGTATCGAATTTTTGGGTGGAATACAATACTTCGCCTACTTACTATATTTCAAGAGAAAGTAAAAATCTGATGTGTAACACTCACATTACTTTCTTTACTTTCTACTTTGTAGTCCTGTATAAACTATCTTACAAAGGCTTAATCTCCATCTACTGTATATTAGTGAAGATGTACTTTTGCGGAAACCTTTTCAGTTAATCGAGGTATCGAGATGTTGATCTTATTGCTAATTTTCTTGTAGGAGCAAGGGAAATATGGTAGGCTTTAAGCCATGGTCAAATCATTTAACAGCTGGTTGCTATGTGGAGCATTGCATTCTGTTTGCATGTCAAGGACATAAAAATGTTTTTAACGCACTGCCTAAATCACTCGGTATGATCCCTTGTGATGCAAAATTATCTGCATTGCAGATTACTTTTACATCATCAATTATAATATCCTGCAGCTAAACGTCATCAGTGCACAAGTAAGGCGCATATGGCATAACACCATCATAATTTGGAATTGATTTTAAGTGCAAATTAATGCCTAAATGAAGAATTTTATCAATTACTTCACAAATCCAAGCATCAATATTTATTACAGTTGAAAAACATAACGCCATCACCGAGTTGCTTGTACACTGTGTGTTTTTAACCTCACCAAATATGTCGTGATTTTGGCTGAAGGTGCCAGCAATCACTTTGGCTACTTTCACGGAATACAACTTCTTAACATTAAAATTAAAGCTGGTTCTGGTTCTTTTCTTACTAGGCATTAGGAAAAGTCTTAAAACGTAAACCAGTAAACAAAAAACAGAAATCAAAACAGAAACACTTGAAAATGGTACTATAACAAATAATATATTTATGAATAAAATGAAACAACTCCTAAAACGTGGAAACAAAAAATATAAACTAAAATAGGAACATTTTAAATGCTACTATAACGAACAAAAAGATACGAATTAATAAAATGAAACGATCTTACAAAATTGGTTCAAATCAGCATTCCTTTGAAGCAAATGCCGATACAAGATTCACAAAATCGTTTATTTCTCAATATAAAAATATTTAGCAATGGCTTAAGGCTACTATATTCCCCTGTTTTGTATTTGCAAGGGGGTGATTCACTCACGCAAAAAGGTGACCCACTAACATAAAAAGGGTGATCCACTCACACAAAAGGTGATCCACTCACTTGAAAAGGTGACCCAATGACTCAAAAAGGTGACCCACTCACGATAAAAGGTAACCCACTCACGCTAAAAAGGTGACCCACTCACGCAGAAAGGTGACTCGTTCACAGAAAAAGGTGACCCACTCATGCAAAAAGGTGACCCACTCACGCAAAAAGGTGACCCACTCACGCAAAAAGGTGACCCATTCAAGTATAATGGTGACCCACTCACACAAAAGGTGACCCATTCAAGTATAATGGTGACCCACTCACACAAAAGGTGACCCACTGACGCAAAAAAGGTAACCCACTTACGCTAAAAAGGTGACAAACTCACGTACAACGTGACCCACTCAAGCAGTAAGGTGACCCAGTCACAGAAAAGCGTGACCCACTCACGCAAAAAGGTAACCCACTCAAGTAAAAAGGTGATCCACTCAAGCAAAAAGGGACCCAAACACGCAAAATGCTGACTCACTCACGCAAAATGCTGACCCACTTACGCTAAAAGGTGACCCACTCACGTAAAAAGCGGTGACCCACTCACGCAAAAAGGTGACCCACTCACATAAAAAGGTGACCCACTCACGTGAAAATGGTGATCCACCTACGTAAAAAGTGACCCACTCACGCTAAAATGTAAGTAATTCAGCTACTATCACAGTAGACTAGATACCAGGGTCAGGGCGTATCATAGCGGTATATGATTTCACAGGCAATTCAGCTAGTATCATGAGCATTTAAGCTAATTCAGCTAGTATCACAGGAGTGTATATTCCAGAGGCTGACTGCATCATAGCTGTGTATGATTTCACGGTAATTCAGATAGTATCGTAGGTATTTAGCTGATTCAAGTATGATTGGTGCTTAGAGTAACTCAGCTAGTATCACAGGTAGGACAGATTACATGGTCTAGTGTGTGTATAGTTCCGTATGATTTCACAAATAATTCAGATAGTATCGTAGGTATTTAGGATAATTCAAGTATCATAGGTGTTTAGAGTCACTCAGCCAGGATCACAGGAGGCTAGATATCAGGGGCAGGGCGTATCATAGCTGTATATGATTTCACAAGCAATTCAGCTAGCATCGTGGGCATTTAAGCTAATTCACCTAGTATCTCAGGAGGGTGTATTCCAGAGGCTGACTACATCATAGCTGTGTATGATTTCATAGGTAATTCAGATAGTATCGTAGGTATT
The DNA here is from genome assembly GCA_030765065.1 of Deroplatys truncata. Lineage (NCBI taxonomy): Eukaryota > Metazoa > Arthropoda > Insecta > Mantodea > Mantidae > Deroplatys > Deroplatys truncata. The sequence goes on along the minus strand of CM060986.1, from coordinate 195,372,549 downwards.
TGGACTGACTCAAGTATCATAGTTACTTAGAGTAACTCCGCTATTATCACAGGGTAGGACAGATTCCATGGTTTAGTGTGTGTATAGTTCGGTATGATGTCAAAGGTAATTCAGATAGTATCGTAGGTATTTAGGATAATTTAAGTATCATATGTGTTTAAAGTCACTCAACTAGTAACACAGCAGGCTAGATTCCAGGGGCAGGGCGTATCATAGCTGTATATGATTTCACAGGCAATTCAGCTAGCATCGTGGGCATTTAAGCTAATTCAAGTAGTATAACAGGAGGGTATACTCCAGAGGCTGACTGCATCGTAGCTGTGTATGATTTCACAGATAATTCAGATAATATCGTAGGTATTTGGACTGATTCCAGTATTATGCTTAGAGTAACTCAGATAATATCGTAGGTATTTGGACTGATTCAAGTATTATGCTTAGAGTAACTCAGCTAGTATCACTGGGTAGTACAGATTCCATGGTTTAGTGTGTGTATATTTCCGTATGGTGTCAAAGGTAATTCTGATAGTATCGTAGGTATTTAGGATAATATAAGTATCATAGGTGTTTAGAGTCACTCGGGTAGTATTACAGGAGGCTAGATTCCAGGGGACATGGCGTATCATAGCTGTATATGATTTCACAAGTAATTCAGCTAGCATCGTGGGCATTAAAGCTAATTCAGCTAGCATCATAGGAGGGTATATTCCAGAGGCTGACTGCATCATAGCTGTGTATGATTTCGCAGGTAATTCAGATAGTATCAGCAGGTATTTGTGCTGATTCAAGTATCATAGGTGCTTAGAGTAACTCAGCTAGTATCACAGCGTAGGACAGATTCCATGGTTTAGTGTGTATATAGTTCCGTATGATTTCACAGGTAATTCAGATAGTATCGTAGGTATTTGGGCTAATTAAAGTATCATATGTGTTTGGAGTAACTCAGCTAATACCGCAGGAGACTAGATTCCAGGGGCAGGGCTTATCATAGCTGTATATGTTTTTACAGGCAATTCAGCTAGTATCGGGGGGAGCATATAAGCTAATTCAGCTAGTATCACAGGAGGCTGACTGCTTCATAGCTGTGTATTATTTCACAGGTAATTCAGTTAGTATCATAGGTATTTAGGCTAATTCAACTAGTATTACTGCAGGATAGATTCTAGGGGTTGGGTATAGCATAGTTTCGTATTTCACAGGTATTTCAGAGAGTATCGTAAGTATTTCGGATAATTCAAGTATCATAGGTGTTTAGGGTATTTCAGCCAGCCCTACAGGAGGATAGATTCCAAGGGGTCGGATATAACGTACTTTCGTATTTCACAGATAGTTCAGGTAAAATCGTAAGTATTTTGGGGTAATCAACATAGTTTCACAGATACGCGTGATAATATTGTTCAGCGATTTGTATCGCAGCTATTTAAGGTAAATGCAGGTGATTCAGGTTCTATCAAATGTATTTGAGTCATTTTAACGGATTATTCAACTAGTATCATTGATATTTAGGGTAAACCAGATGGTATCACGTTGGTCGTGCTAATTTTGGGCATGGATTTGTATCAGAGCTATTTAAGGTAGTTTCACATGATTCGGGTAGTATCAGAAGTATTTAAGACATTTTAACAGCTAATTCAGATAGTATCACAGGAATTCATGGTAATATAAAGAGTAATTAGATTATACAAATGTCTCATTCCACGTTACAACACTTTATATACTTTTTTCTAAATCTTATATTATAAACAGTTAGTGTGCGAGGCGGAGGGGGATAAACTGCATATTGGTTTACAAATTGAAAAGCTTTGGGTCACCATACCTTATTTTAGTTTGTTGTAGGTGCCTCTCCCTTTATCTAGGCTTGTGACTAACATTAGCATTTGCTCCTAATGGTAGGGTTAACATCTCCCCTTCCATGTTTTTATTATTTTTCTTTCCTCGTTAGGCGTCTGCTAGTTGCATACACAGCACAGGATAAATTTCATTTTTTAAGATTGTAGACTCACGAAAAAATCTTCATCTTCGACTTACATTTCTTAAACACTGTTTGTAATACTGTAATGCCATACACATAGGTAGTTATTCCATCCTCTGCAATAACTCTTTTATCATCAAAGGGATTCAATGTAATTTTATTCACTTGCACTGTGGTAACAGCGTGCTTTCGCGATAGGATTAGATTCATAGGCGTTCTGATGATTTCACAGGCTTTAAGACAGTCTATATAGCTGTTAAACGAAATGTACTGCTTAATAGCACTACGTTTTATACTCTTAATCTTTTTTACCATTGAGCCATGGATATCTAGTTATATACATCTTAGCTCGTAATCCGACAAAGCGCTAGATGATTTTACCATTAGCCTCATCTTTAAATTTTCCCAACACGTTTTTGTTCTGAATAGAGTGGCATATATGGTTGACAGGGCAATCAACAGTATCCAGATGCTCAAGAAAACGCAGCTTGTCATGGTACACAGCTTCAGTTGTTACACGATGAATGGATGAATCAGTGTCTATATACATAAGCTTCAGGTTTTCAGCACAGTAATAAGGCAACAACACGTCGTAATGATAGTTATACATTAATGTCTTGGAGATGTCCAACACACTCATTCCAATGTATATAGGCTTGTTGAATACAATCTGACGAGAGGCCATATGTACAGCAGCTAGATTAGCAGCATATATTATCCTAACGATAAACGTAGGCTTGGCGATGAACTTCTCTAGAGTCTTCTCATTTGTTACTAGTCGTATATCCATACGGTTACGCAGGTTCTCCATAGTTTTTCCAAACATGGCGTTGTTAAAGAGCTTGTAGAGGTCCTTCTCAAAATCATTTGCACCTTGTTGTAGTAGCTTGTTGTTAAATTTCACATAAGGTTTTAACCACTGTGATTGTTGGAATTGCAGCACACGATGAATTTTACTCAAATGTAACCCATGATTAAGAGCTTGCTTCAAAGCCATGTAATGTACTACATACTTTTTTCGAGATCCAAGATGAGGAAATGGGTGAGGGTTAATTAGCATATTAATTGCACATTCCTGCATATTCAGTGGGCTGGGTCTGTCATTTACCCCCTACTGTTTAATCGCTTATATCTACTTAATGAAAAGACATCGAAAAATGAGATAAAATCTACTTAATTGCCTGGAATGTGCCGCGTCATTAGGGTGTTGTTCTAAGTTGGCCGGGATGCCCGGGTTCGAATCCTAGGAGTGATTACAAATTCATCTTCAAATAACTCCTGAACTAATTACGATAAAGGCGCCAAATAAACCTTATTACATTAGTATTGTTGGCTAGTTTCTTCTGAATCTATATTTCGGTACCTGGTGTCCAGGGTTTGATCCTTAATTTTTAAATCTCCATTATCGCAGAAACTAACAGAGACAAAGGGATGAATTAACGCATGATTGATAGTTCCTGTGATGGTAGTTAATACTGTTTATAATTTTAATCAGTTGTCCTTAGTTCGAATCCCGATCTTTCAATGACTTCCTTAATTTTTCTCTATACTCTAGAATATATAACTTAGATTGATGCTGTAGCTGCATACAGCTCTTTTACACATATCAAGCTAATACTGTAAATAATTTTGTTTCTGGTGTTCTGGGTTCGAATACCGATAAAATGAAACTTATAAATTTATTAACTCCTGAACTAAGTAAGAAAATAATTTGTATTGCATTTATTTTATTATGTAGTATCTTGTGGATGTATATTTAGATACCTAACGCCTTGGGTTCGATACTTAATTTTAAAATCTCCATTATCTCAGAAAATATAGGATAGAGGGATGGATCAAAGCATGTTTAATAGCTCCTATGATAGAAATTAGTGCTGTTTATAATTGTCAATCAGTTGTCCTTAGTTCGAATCCCGATCTTAATTTTCCTCTATACTCTAGGATATGTCGCTTACATTGATGGTGTAACTGCATACAGCTTTGTTTAGCATACCAAACTAATATTATGTATAATTTTGTTCCCGGTGTTCTGGATTCAAATACCGATTCAATGAAATTTACTTACAAATTTAATAACTCGTAATTTAATTTAGATAGACACTGAAGTAAAACGTAAACAGAGTACCTTGTCCCCAAATATAGTTATGACAAAAATTGCTTTAAAGTACTCAGATCGAATCCCAAAGGGGTGATTTCATTTATCTTCAAGCCTATGGATCATATCAGGTTCGAGTAAAGATTAAATGGTTGATGTTGATGCGGGGAAGTTAAATTACTAAAATACATTTATTAAAAGTATTACCTGGTTCGATTCTAGAAGATTAGAGTCTGTGTAACTGTGGAAAAATTGCTTTGCTCGTGATTGTAGTGAAATGTAGTGGTTTTCTGCGATACTCGAGTATTAAACGTACAGGAATGTCAAATTGAATGCTGATTGTTTGGAGAATAAAGGGCAGCTGGAAAGTAAGAACTGAAAAGGGAATGAAAACAGGAAATAATGTAGTATATACATACATTTAACTAAATAATGGGGAAAATCTTCTACGTTACCTATTAAGTTTTTACTTTTAAGTGTTGTGATAATAGAGATTGTGCTATCTTTGACATAAGGGATGATGGCTGTGGTGGTTATGGTATGCTTTGAATTGGAACATCTGCCTGAATGAGCGTGTGACAATACTTCTCTTGTTGGTGTGACAGCATATACAGATAGGTATAGAACAAGATTAATCGCGTTTGATCCTACCAGACATTCTGACTCTAGGTGTGACATCATAGATATCGAGTATCCTGCACAACTTCACGTTCTACACGATGATCTACCTTTCCTGCCTGAGTGTATGAAACCATTGAAATCATCTACAAAGTAACTGATACATTATCTTGGACCTCGAAAGAATTCGATGCTCATAGCTGTAATGAGCGATACTCTCCATTTATTCACTCTGATAAATACATCAAAACCGTTTCTGTATCGTCCTTTATTCCGCGGGAATTCAGGTACTATGACAACAAAGGTTTCGGGTTCGATCTGTCATTACTCTGCCATACTGGCTTACACAGCTCTCTGAATTCCGTATACGTATGGCAGTATTTACGTAATCGTATATGTGGTTCGAATTGAGATTATTTTGTCGGAATAGCACGATCATATTTGTATTGTTTCTAATTAGATGTTTGGGTACCTTTGTTTAAGATTGTGCTAGGTGTGTACCGACGTTGCGGTGTCTGCCCATGCTGTAATACGTGGCTGTTTTACCCTGTTTCTAGTTGATGGCGTCACCGAATACTAATATGGAATTTTCTCTGGCTTCAGAGGTTTCCAGTACTTTTTCACCGTCCTCGAACGTGTACACTCCTATATCGGTTATGGTTTTTAGCACTTGAGCAGGTACTGATATTTCAGTTGATGTAGTGATTTCAAGTAAATGTAAAGATTCTCGAACCGTAGGCCGTTCTCGTGGATTTGCAGGTTGAGTAAGATATTCGTCTTTCCTGCATTTGAGCTACCCAGAATAAGCGCTCCGACGTTACTCGGGAAGAGAAAAAGCCGTGCCTTCCCTCACGAATGTCATTGTCGAAGTCCAAAACTTGTATAAGTAACGAGAACTTTTGCTTCACTACTTTCATCGTGCGACAAAGATTATAAGTTATACATTCCGCTTTTTATTTTCCTAGTGTATCACGAGCTCTGGACGCTTTCGGAAGGGTTCCGGAATACTTAATGCTTTGATTTATTCTCTGCCGTTTGAGGTTCATTTGCCCGGCTACAGGTACTGCGCTCCTGGAACTAAGCTACATAAGCGCTTGCAGCGAGTGGATCCGCCTATAAACGAATTGGACGCCGCGTGTCGAGAACACGATATCGCGTACGCCACACATCAGGATACTGTTCCGAGGCATTTGGCTGATAAGGTTCTTGTGGGAAAAGCCTGGAGTCAGGTGTAGTCTGCAGACGCTAATTTTGGCGAGAAGCTTGCCGCTAGACTTGTGACCGCGATCATGAAGGGAAAGCTGGCCATGGGCGCTGGATTGCGCAAACGTCGGAAGAGAGTACTACTGCCACCCTCTAGAAGCGGGATCTTAATTTGCTACCGCTTTTGGCGGCATTGGGTGCTGCAGGTAGCTTGGAAGGGGGAACCGCACAGATCGCTACCTCGGTGAATAAGAAACGTGCTGCGGAGAAGCAACAGAACGAGCTGGTTCACCACAATCAGCACTTGGAAGCCTTAGCCACGGCAAGGGCAGAGGTCTTAAGAAGGGAGGTGGACGACGCAGGAAGGGAAGGGGCTTGTATCTATGTCCAAAAACTCGGGCGAGGTCTGTACGTATCCCAGAAGAAAGTATTAAGCGGTGCGGGGATTGAAAATGTCTACGCATTCCTAATTTTAGAGACGTATACATGCTAGATAAATACCTCTAAGGTCTAGGCATGCAGAGAGGGTCGTCGTAAATTTGGACAGCTCGCAGAATCCGGGTACTCATTGGGTTGCTATACGCAAGGATGGAAATATAGGGTTTTATTTTGACAGTTTCGGAATCTGAAACCTCCAAAAGAGATCAAATCCTATCTCGACGGTATTAAGGATATGTATAACAGACACAGGTATCAGAATTTCGATTCCGTCATTTGTGGTCGTCTATGCTTACAGTTTCTGTTATAAAACGCTTTCAACAGGATTTTGAATGGTCAAAATAAGTTATACTATCACTGTGAGCGGATCTGATTCTAGTTGCTATACCCATCTGAATCCACCACTCCATCTGGATCCAATTGGAGTTTACGAGATTGCTCTAATGAATTTCGAGACATTTTACTTGATACTAAATGTTGATCCTAGCAGTAACCTTTTCCATTACGTGCGAGATAGGAAACTTGAAACCATCCAAATTCCGCCTGGAACTTATGAAATAGCAGATATAAACACCTTCCTCAAGGATACACTCAAAGGCGGCGATCATTTTGTTCTCCGTCCCAATAATAACACCATGAAAGCTGAGGTTCGTGCCCCTACGTTATCGATTTCATTCGAGAGAGATCGGTGGGCTCTCTTCACGGTTTCAACCGCCAAGCGTACGGTGGAGCCCGGTGTACTGACCGAGTCTGACGAACTGATAGACATTTTTAAGGTCAGCAGCATACGCGTCGAGTGCCACTGGATCCTTCATCATCCATAAAAGCGCGCATTCTCTCTACGAATTTTTCCTGTCAGATCCTCCGGGTTACCACATCTCGCAGGAACCGCCCAGTCCTATATATACCCATCATCTACACGAATCTCACTGATCATCTCAGCATTCGAGTGGTAGACCAGATCGGGGATACGCTCGACTTCAGAAACGAAACTATTACAGTGAGACTACACATAAGACGGGGTGGGAATAAATTTTAAAAGGCATTACTATAATAAAAAGCTTCTCTCGAAATTGAAACCTACTCAGTCTTAGACGCGCAAACTGCTAACACCATCCAACCGAGAGTTCCTCGAGCGACTGGGCTTCAAGGTTCTGAAATATATGTTTTAGATGTGACCGGAGTTCCGACGTTTGACGATAAGATTAGTAAGCAGGAGGAACATGTATTCCTACCTTACAATACGTCTGCTCTGGATGTGGATGATGAAATTAGAGTTCCATGCCATGCTGAGAATTTGTACTCGCTTCCTAGCAGATGTTTTCTCTACATAGAAAGATCTATGACAAAACCTGATGGTGAAGCTTCATCCTCAAAGCTGACCAACAATGCCATGGCGTTTCTGTTCGATGAAGTACGCTTAGATATGGATGGTACTACTATAGATAGAACGAGAAATCCCGGAATTTCTACGACTATGCGCAACTATGCAGCTCTCAAAACTTTGGACTGCAATCGCCTGCAGAACGCCGGCTGGACCTATCCCGGATAAGCCGTAGACATCGTGAAGCATCGAATGTTGTATTCAACGCTATCGTTCCTCTTTCGTTGCTTCTGAGTTTTGCAGACGATCACAAGGAGCTCATACTTAATAACAAGTTTGAACTCGTTCTCATTAGATCTAAAACTTCTAATAATTGTCTGATGAGCAACGTTCCGACTATCATTAAACTAATCCGCATCGAATGGAGGATGCCTGTACTTAGACTCTCCGATGAGGAGGGTGGAGAAACAAACTCGTCAAGTCATGATGATGATGAGATGCGGTTTAAGGGCGCTAAAAGCTATGGTCATCAGCGCCCTTACAACGTATAAAATTTAAAGTCCAAAAATAAACTATGGGTAAAAACAGCATAGACAAAAACACTATAAAACAAGCAGTTGAATTTAAAAACAACCACAAAAACATGGTAAATAAAACAACACAAGAGTAAAACGACGTGTCAGGAACTGTAGAACGAAAGGGACCAGAGCGCCATATCTCTGCCGGGGAGAAGAGTCCCCATTAAAAACACACAGTATAAAGTCCAAAAATTAAAAGACGCTCAGCGCATCAAATGCGTCGGCTAAAACCAATTTCAGTGATAAAACGTAAAAGACATTCTACAGTATGCGCGTCGTCTGCCAAAACCTTGGCTAAACCAACAGGTAGAGATACACGAACGCGCAATTGAGCTAAAACCTGACACTCCGTTAAAATGTGACCCACCATTAAGGGCGCATCACACCGCTCACAGAATGGTGCGGGGTCACCACTAAGCAAGTGTATATGACCAAAAAGGCAATGTCCGACGCGAAATCGTGTTAAAATGACCTCTTCCCGACAAGAAATACGAGAAGAGGTAGTCTAGACATCCGGGAGAGGTTTAACCTCTCGCAACTTGCTCCCCCGGAGGGCCGTCCATTCATCGCGCCAAAGCGAGAGGATGCGGTGGCGTAAAATAACATAGAAATCAGTAGAGGGAAAAACGGACGTAAACATTCTAGGCAATAAAATTGCCGATTTGGCAGCGGAGTCGGCAGACTCGTTCCTTGAGATGCCCACATGACCTGGAATCCACAGGAAATTGACGCGGATGCCAGAGCCACCAAGCGAGTGTAGCAGGTCATGTATGCGCTGTACGACGGGGTGGTAATTGTACAGTGCGTTAATACTCAGTAGGGCACTCAGAGAGTCCGTACAAACAACACAGTGCCGTAAGCCGTGCCGCTGAATGTATAAAACTATGTTCACCAAAAACAAAGGCACACTCTACTCCAACATCAGTCTTAGACCCATCAGTATATATAAAATGACATTCCCCGAATTGCGCCTGTAGTTCTAAAAACGCTGATCTAAAGACTGAAGAAGGGGTCGCCTTCTTCGGCATCGACGTTAACCCAAGGTGAATGTGGGCCTCAGCGCTCAACCATGGAGGAAAGCGCGTTTCCCCCTGCAAAGTGCCGGCGCTGGCATAATGTCCAAATGCCTTAGAAGCTGTCGAAATCGAACCCCTGGAGGGAGCAATGCAGAGGCGCTAATGAAATATTGCCGATCAAGCGAATCCTCGAAAAATAACTCGAAGGACGGATGGTCAGCAAGCTTGAGAGTCGACATGCACAACTGCAGAAAAGCATCTCACGCCTGAAGGACAACGGAGGTTCTGCAGCTTCAGCATACAGACAGGAAACAGGGCTGTTTGGAAGGACCCCTGTAGCGACACTTATACCACGATGCTGAATGGCATTAAGGCGACGTAACACAGATGGACGTGCCGATGAATAGACAATATACCCGTAAACAAGCTTGGACCGGACCAAACAGCGATAAAGACGCAAAAGGATGGTCCGATCAGCTCCTCGGGGTGTGCCACTTAAAACACGTAAAAGATTAAGAGAACGGTCACACTTTGCTTTTAAAAGGAAATGTTCGAAGTCCAGCTCAGCTTTCTATCAAAGATCAACCCCAAAATTTTCACCTCGTCTGCAAACGTAAGTATCTCCGACCAAAGATGGAGAGAGGACGGAGGGAATAACTTCCGGCGCCAGAAATTGATACAGACGGATTTCTCGGCGGAGAAATTAAAGCCGTTGGCGTTACTTCAGGCGCAGAAATGGTCGATACAGATCTGGAGACGGCGATCGAGCAGACAGGTCCGCCGTGAACTGCAATAAATGGCAAAATCGTCAACAAAAAGGGACAATGAACTGCCAAGTGGAATACAATCAACAATGGAGTTGATAGCAATCGCAAAAAGTGTGACACAGAGTACAGAGCCTTGCGTTACACCGTTCACTTGAATAAAACGACTAGATAAAACCGAGCCCATACGTACACGAAAGACGTGATCAGTCTTAAACTCCCGAAGAAATATGGGTAGACGACCGCGTAAATTCCATGTGTGAAGTGTACGTAAAATGCCGCCCCTCCAACAAGTGTCATAAGCTTTCTCCAGGTCAAAAAACACAGCCACTGTTTGAAACTTTCACAGAAACCCATTCATAATCTGCGTCAACAGAGAGACCAGATGGTCGACAGTAGTGCGATGGCGATGAAATCCGCACTGAGAGTTCGCTAGAAGTTTCTGAGACTCAAGCCACCACGTCAACCGCCCGTTGAACATGCGCTCCATCACCTTGCAAATGCAACCGGTGAGGGAGATAGGGCGAGAGCTGGAAGGTAGTTGGCGATACTTCCCAGGCTTAAGTATAGGGACAATGGTGGGGTCGCGCCAAACGGAAGGGAAAAGGCTGTCTCGTCAAATACGGTTAATTACCTGTAAGAGAAAGAGCTTACTGTCAGCTGCAAGGTTCGTTAACATCAGGACATGAATGCAGTTCGACCCAGGAGCGGAGAAGAAAACGAGATGTGCGAATGGTCGTGGTGCGAAATGGTCGGATATAGACTAGAGAAGAAAGAAACGATGGTGAGGGACGTACTGAAACGAGATGCAAAAACGCACGAGAGTCTACTTTGAATCCCCCGGTCATGAGTATGAACCCACCTCGACCGGACGAGGGTGGAGGGATGATGATGGTGATGACAGGCTCGGGCACCCCGGGTACGCCAAACCAGTACTCACAAAAGGTGAGCCCCATGGGGGTCGTTAATTTAGATCGGCCGCTGCACGTTGCCTTTCGAACCCTGGACCTTCATAGTCAACCCGCAGTACCGCAGACTAAAGCGTTTACGTGGAACGTTGCAACCACATCGAAGCTTGAGAAACTGCGTTTTGTCGAATTGGGTGCACAGACCGACAGACTGAACTACCTTGCTAAAGATAGCTCTATCTTTGATCACTGCAATATCACCAATCTGAAGCTTTATCCCAACAGAAATTTTATGCGTATCATGACTGAATTTGGATTTTGCAAATTCAAAGTTTGCATCTCTGTATGACCAGTATTCTAAAATTCAATACTTGTGTACGGAAAGGAAAATTACTCTCTTTTGAAGAGAAACGACTTTCTGAAATATGCACCACAATTCGTCAACGACTGTTCTCGTCAACCGGAGGAGACCGTGACTGGAGCCGATAACATCAGATTGGAAGTTCAAGCCGCGGCGAATTTTCCTGCATAAACATTTTTGTTTTGTTTAATTATTCATGATAAATTCTTCATTTATAAACCCCTAACTTATGTTGTTCAATCTATCACATAAGAAATGCAATGTTTTTGTTTATATCAATAAAGAATGGAAATTTATATATTACTTTCTCTACTACGTATAGTAAGTAGGGGAAGTATTGTATTCCACCCAAAAGTTCGATACCGAGATTTCATCGGAAATACATGTTTTGAGACCCCCTGAATCCCAAAAAGCATTTTTGGAAACATGTCCGTGTGTGTGTCTGTGTGTCTTTGTATGTCTGTGTGTCTTTGTGTGTCTGTGAACAGCATAACTCAGAAATGAACAGTCGGATAAACACCAAACTTGGTATTTAGATTCAGTATCTTCCAGAGATGCGACACGAAGGTTTTCAAGAAAATCCCCCACCCCAGATTACCCTTTACATGGAAGATTTTTCGAACATTTCAATTTTCTCAAAAACGGCTCTAATGCTTTTGATGAAAATATCATGTTTAAGACAATGTCATGAGAAATGAAATGTATATCTCGTATCTGGGAATGTCTCCAAAAGTAATCTTCATTGTGAACGACTTTTGCATAACTGGTAAACCATAAGAGATAGACAAAGTTTTACTACACAAAAAATATAGATCGCGTTAAAATACATAATTTATGTCATATACATCTTTTTTGAGTGAACCATTTTCGAGATATTACTTGTTATTTCCTTAAATTTTTCAATACTTATTTTCTCAAATGGGAATTCGTTATTCATTTTTACTTTCTGTACTACGTATAGTAAGTAGGGGAAGTATGGTATTCCACCAAAAAGTTCGATACCGATATTTCACCGGAAATACATGTTTTGAGACCCCCTGAATCCAAAAAAGCATTTTTGGAAACATGTCCGTGTGTGTATCTGTGTGTGCGTGTCTGTGTGTGTGTCTGTGAACAGCATAGCTCAGAAACGAACAGTCGGATAAACACCAAACTTAGTATTTAGGTTCAGTATCTTCTAAAGATGCGACACGAAGGTTTTCAGGAAAATCCCCCCACCCCAGAGTACCCTTTACATTGAACAATTTTCGAAAATTTTAATTTTTTCAAAAATGGCTCTTAACGATTTTAATTAAAATATTATATGTTTAAGGTATTTTAATGCAAATGAAATCTATATCTCGAATTTTCTGGGCATGTCTCCAAAAGTGTTCTTCATTCTGAAGGACTTTTGCATAACTGGTAAACCATAAGAGAGAGACAAAATTTTACTGCACAAAAATGTAGATCACGTTAAAATACTCAATTTATGTCATATTTTTTGTTGAGTCAACCGTTTTCGAGATATTGCTTGTTATTCCCTTAAATTTTCCAATACTTATACTTTTTCTCAAATTCGTTATTCATTTTTTTATGTCCTGGACATGGAAAGAGAATGGAATGCGCCACATAGCAACCAGCGTTTAAAATATTTGACTATCGCTTAAAATTTACCATATTCCCCTTGCATCTACAAGAAAATTAGCATTAAGATTGACATCTCCATTAACATGAAGCACATGGAGAATAAGCGTTTGTAAAATAGTTTGTACAAGAGTAGAGAAAGTCATGTGAGTGTAACGCATCATAGTTTTTGTCTTGGATATGCAAAGAGTTATAATCTGTGGCAAAGGGAATGGTACTGCACCTCGCAACCGGCAATTAAGAGATATGTATGTGCTTAAAGGCTACTGTTCCTCTATATTGCCCTTGTAAATATGTTTTCCCCTTACATCTACAAGCAAATTAGCAATAAGATAGAGTCTGCAAATGTTTATCTCGATTAACATGAAGTAGATGGAGAATAAGCGTTTGTAAAAATAGTTTGTACAAGAGTAGAGAAAGTCATGTGAGTGTAACACATCAGAATTTTTTTATTGATTTTAGCATACATCTCCTTTAACTGTTTTCTGTCACTCCTACTCTCACATCGTATGAACGCATTGATTTTCTAAACGCCATGCAAATGAAATAAATATATTTCATGTCTGGAATTAGTCTCTTCAGTCCTGCTAATGGAACAATGTCCATGTTTATGACATTTTCGTTTAGACACGTATTCACAAATTATTAACTTTATTCATATGCACTGTTATAATATATCCATAGATTATATTCTCACTGTACGATAAACGAGGTAGCTTACCGTCTTGCACATACGTTTCATTCACAGCTATATTTTGAACTATTATCTGCCAGTCCTCTCTTTGTTATGTATACAAACGTTTCGTCAACTGCTTTGATGAAAAGGGTTACGAATTCGTAATGCAGTCGTATATTCACACGATGCTTGGAGCTGATGGAGATGTCATCGAGCATAAACTGACTATTTGGATTCATCTTTCTCCGACTTTTCTGGAATGGGGTCAAAGAAGAGTACTATAACGTTCTCTCGAGAGGCTTCCAATATCTTCTTCTTGTTTACGACCTTTGCCTTGTTCCTATTCTTGTCAGGCTCCTGTAGACATATACACAAGATCTCTGTTTTAACACCCGAGTCAATATTAAAAAACTTTTCTTTTTATTCACAATGATTCTGTTTACCTTTCTTCTTCTTCTACACGTTCTTTCTCCTCCACGGTCTCGGACTTCGACACCGACCGATCCACGGTCGGTGGCACTTCTTCTTCGGACATTCTGTAAAAAAATGCACAGTTTTTCTTAGCTATTTTTTTTCTCCCCTACAACATCTATTCTATCACATGTTCTTTACTTATTTACCCCTTTGCGTTGAGATACATGCCACAGCACTCTCCACAACGGAAGAATGACCACATTTGTTGATGCTGTGATGGTTCCTTACAGATGATGGTATGCGTATCGCCATCACATATTTCCTCATGCTTATCGAGACAGTGCTGCTGCATTTGCTCGTACTCCTCGAGGTTCACCCAGCAACAATTGTCACTATCGCTCGGATTCTGATATTTTCACTACTCATCGTGCTAGCTAACCTTCAACTGTGAACGCCGATCCAATTTCGTTTCACATATAATGGATAGAGGGGGGGGGAGGTTTGAACATGTTCGTTCTTGCACTGACCTCGTGTATACCGTTACGCCCGTGGCTCTTGCTCACATACACACTTGTCTTTTATCTGACATCCTTTTTTAACATTCTCATGCAGCCTACCATTCATTAGTACTGGATAGTTGCAGTACGCTTCGATGAAATATTCCCAGTTTAGCTGTGGGGCTCGCTTTTTGAAACATATTTTGATATGAGAGATAACCGTGCACCTATCTCGAATATTATTAGTGTAATTAAGCCATAGGAATGCTCTACACGTTTTCTTCTCTTGAGTACTAACGAAGCACGCATCGGTTTCAGTACTTTTATAGTTCATTGCCTTCTCATTAGAATGTCCCCAAGTGTATAAAAGATTTCTGTGACGAGACGTGAGCGCACGCACGCACGCACATACGCACCGAGGCTTCACAATTGTTTTAATATATTATAATTCATTGACCTAGCATTAAACACAAGTGTATCATCAGCTTCACGGGACATGTGGCGGGGTGCCGGAGAGGGATGGGCTTCGTACTTACTTCCCCTTATATTCTCAACATCACGTACTCCTACACGATACTAACATACACAGATTCTAACTCCGTTTAATTAAGTAGCGGGTACTAAAACATAGAAATTTATATGCTTAAAACCTTGCTTTACATCTAGACATGAGCGCACGCACACACGCAGCGTGGCTTCACATTTGTTTTAATATTCTATAATTTATTGACCTAGCATTAAACACAAGTGTATCAACAGTTTCACGGGACCTGTGGCGGAGTGCCGGAGAGGGATGGGCTTCGTACTTCCTTCCCCTTATACTCTCAATATCACGTACTTCCACACGATACTTACATACACGGATTCTAACTTAGTTTATTTAAGGAGCGGGTACTGAAACATAGAAATTGATGTGCTTAAAACCGTGCTTTTCACCTACTTAAGTGTTATCAGCATAACTGAAAAAAAATGTCGGGTAAATGCCAAACCTGGTATTTAAGTTCATCACCTTCCAAAGATGCGACAGGAAGATTTTCAAGTAAACCCCCACCCCAATATAATATAAATGGAACAGTTTTAGAAATTTTTAATTTTCTAAAAAATGACTAACGATTTTTATTAAAATACAATATATTAAAGATATTTACAAGACAAATAACATGCACATGTTGAATTTTCTGGGAATAGCCTATGAACTCCTCTTCATTCGGAAGGAATTTTCCATAATCTTGCATAAATGGTAAACATTAAGCGATACACGGAAACGCACTACATAAAAAATGTAATCTCTTTAAAAGACAATTTATTCCAGGTAAGCTTTTTGTGGCATGAGCTATTTGTGAGGTTTTCTTATTAATGGTTCAAACTGATTTCTTGGTCATTGTTTTAAAGTCCTGATAGCATTCAGTTGTTTCTCACGCTTGCACAGTTCAGTATGGGATTTTAAGGCGAGCATAATATGTATAGCTTCCAGTTCTTAAACATTTGACTATCGCTGTTCTCTTTGTATCCATAACTAAATGTGTAATGTAGCTATTCCTGCAAAGGTTTATTTTAATTAAAATATAGTATGCAGAAAAATAAGCTTTAGTAAGAATATTTTGTATACCCACTAATAAAGATAGAGGGTAGAGCAAGTCATGTGAATGTATCACATAAGATTCTTTTTTCTGGTGGTCATGCTGTTTAAAAATCTGACTATGTCTTTAGTTTACGTATTCTTCTTATACCTACAACAAATGTGTAAACATGTAAGAAAGATTGTCTGGATTAACAAGGAGTAGATGGAAGAATAAACTTCTGTAAAAATAGTTTGTAGAACAGCGTAGAGAAAGTCATTTGAATGCAACACATCACGTTGGTATTCCATTTCAGAGAGTTCAGTTGCCTTCCTTCGTGAACAAGTGGGATAATGATATCGAAAGTTCTTTTCATTATTTCTGCGTAGTCTTTTTCTCTTTTCCTTCATACCGGTTCTCCTGTTTTACAGCAAGCTGGAAGCTGCACGATCGGTTTTCCTTGTTTGTGCTTTTTCCAATAGGCTGTGATCTTAACGTGGCCTATATTCATTATTTTTAAACATACATTTGCATTTTTCCATGTTCTGAACTCCCATATAACAAAAAAAGGCATCTCCATACCAGATGCAGAGCTTCATACAAGAACAAGAGAGCTATACAAGACCAAATGTATTTATTAAGGAAGCTTATTAAGGAAAGGGAGAATATAGGCAGAAATTTTCACTTAAGTTTTAGTTATATTTTGATCCTTTCTCAGTATCTGAAAAGCAAATTATTTATTGGTTGTTTCCGTTCTAGCCGGTAGGTACTACAAATTGTAACTCTGTTAGTACTGTTTCAACTAATTTGAAGTGAACACTAACGGCACTGAATTTATCTTGTCATTTACTTAATGTTATGAATGCGTTAAATTTAGGTGAATCGAGCGGGATGGCTCAGGCGATTACGCCTGTGGCCCGCATTCGGGAGGTCCCGAGATCGATCTCCAACGACCGCCCACTCTGGCTCATGGGATTTTCGTGGTTTCCCCGGTCGCCAGTCGAGTGCTGGGTGGTTCATCTTTTACTACAACTTCCTTTCATTTCCTCTACCCATCATCTTCCTTGCCATCTGTTTCGGGTTGTAGGACCAGCCGACTGTTCGCCGGTTTACTGCTGGGCGGTGGTTTGCGCTCTTTAAAGGTTTCTTCACTGGCCTCGTTGCGGTACCGCTCAGTTAGGTCTCTACTCAGCTTGAGGCTCCGCTCCCGGGTCCTTGGAGGTTGCTGGCTTTGGAGGTTGCTGGCTTGTGTGATGGGACCGTCCGATGCGTTATATCTGGAAACGTTAGGGACCCCTTCCAAACTTGCACCCGTGAGCATACCGATCTGTTCGCCCTTCGGGTTTCTCCCCTGAACCTTCCCTCCCAGGGGTCACGCTGGAAGCTCAAGGGGCCGATTGGCCTGCGTGCCGGTGCTCTGCCCCGGTCCTGAGGGCCCTTCCATGTTACGTACCTTTACCTTTACATTCACGTGACTATCGATACTCACTATCGTTTTCTTTGATATAGCTTCTACAAACGATTCTTACGAAAGCCTATTTTTCTATCTAGTTCATATTAATCGACTTCGTTTACATAAATAATACATTGCACATTTCGTTGTAGCTACAGGGGAACAAAGTAAACCGAATTGACATTCACATGTTTAAAAGAGGGATACTATTCACGACGTCTCGAGAAACAACTGAATAGCGGGCATCAATTTAAAAAGACCTCAAAGCATTGAAAAATTCAAACGAAACGTCACGTATATCTCGGAAATAAAGGTTATTTTATATATATTTTGAAGCATATTTATATTTGTATAGTAGGTTTTCGTGTATCCCTTATGATTTACCCGTTATGTAAAATTAAAAAAAAAGTTATTCCTAATCAACCGGATTTCACAGGCTATTCCCAGAATATTAAATATATACATTTTATTTAAAATGGAAAATCTTCTACATATAAGGGATTTAACTAAAATCGTTAGTAATTTTTGATAAAATAAAAATTTTCGAAAAATATTTCATGTACAATCAGTTTGGCGTCGGGGATAATTTCTTTAAAATATTTGTGTTGCATCTTTGGAGGATACTGAGCTTAAATACCTAGTTAGGTATTTATCAAAGTTTCCCGTTTTTAGTTATGCTAATCTCTCTCTCACATACACTCTCGCGCGCGCGCGCGCGCACACACACACACGCACGCCACACGCGCACGCACGGATCTTTTGTATTATTACTTTCTATACCACGTACATAGTAGGTAGTTATTACATTCCACCCAAAAATTCGATATCGAGCTTTCTTGAGGCCCCTGATTCCAGAAAAAAATCCTTTTTAGAAAAAGGTCCGTGGATATGTCTGTCTGTGTGTGTGTGTGTGTGTGTGTGTGTGTGTGAACAGTATAACTCAAAAAGGAGAAATTCGATAAACACCAAACTTGTCATTTAAGTTCAGTATATTCCAATGATGCTGCACAAAAATCTTGAAGAAAATCCTCCAACCCCAACTACTCTTTACGTGGAAGGATTTCGAAAAAATTTGTTTTGAAAAATGGCTTTAACGACTTTGATTAAAATACCATATATTATGAATATTTGCATGACAAATAAAACTTATATCTTGAATTTTCTAGGAATATACTGTGAGTCCTCTTCACTCGAACGATTTTTATATAATCTCGTACAACAGGTACAACATACAAAAACGTATAAATCTCTGTAAAACAATTTATTTCGAATACCTTTTTGTGGCTTAAACAATTTCCGAGATATTCGTTATTAATGGTTCGAGTTTTTAAGTATTTTGTCATTGTTTTCAAGTTCTATCATTCAGTTATTTCCCGCGATTGCATGGAGACAGTATGGACTTTTAAGACCAGCATATAGCGTCCAGTTCTTAAACATTTGTCTATCACTTTCTCTTTGCATCTATAACGAAATCTGTAATACAGCTATTTATGCAAAAGCCCTTCTAGATTAAAATGAAGAACACAGAAAAATAAGAATAGTTTTTATGCCTACTAACAAACTAGAGGCATGAGAAAGAATGTAGGACATCAGATTTTTTCCTTGGATTCTGGGACTTCTAAAAACGTATTTTTTATGAAATTTCGATATAGAATTTTTGGGTGGAATGAAATACGTTCCCTACCCAGTATGTATGTGGTAGAGAAACAAAAAGGAAAACTTGCAAAGTTTTAAACACATATGGCTGAGAAAACGTACTTTGCAAAGTATAAAGTATGCAACACAGAATATTTAAAAACGGATAACACTGTAAAACAACTGATAAATGCTGTATTCGAAGTCCTCTACGTTTTTCCTGTATTCAGTTCTTGCTTATGTTTTGGGGTTTCTCAGTTATAAACAGTTCAATCAGCGTGAAGAAAACTTCCCAAACTATTCACAAATATTTTAAGGCGTGCATTTTATTATTCTTGAAATTATCTTAAATTAGCCATGTTAATAAAACGTTTTATTAACATGGTTAGAGCCGTAATTGATAGAATGAAAAAGAATACTTCTTTCAATGTAAATGGTAATTTAGTGCGGGGAAATTTTCTTGAAAACAATCACCTGACTTACGTAAACAGCGACTGATTAAAATGTGTAATTTGATATGTTATATCTCATTTTCCATTTTGAGTTATGCTGTTCACACTCAGACCATTTTATTATTTTTTCTCTTAAGACTTCTAAAGCCTACATTTCCGGTGAAATCTAGATATCAATTTTTTTGCTGGATCCAATACAGAAAACAGAATATTTATCTTCACTTGTAGATGATTTTTCCCCGTGCACCGCCATCTGCTGCATACGGGCCTCGACAGCTTCGACTCACTTCGGGGTCCATCGTAGCCAGTCGGCGGTTGCTATGATGAAAACAATTGTTTTAATATAAAACGAAAGGGATGAGATCTCCATTTTGTTTGTATTGGAAAATCAACGCCGTATTTGCGGGTGACCGGCCTCTCATCTACTAATCGTGTAAATATACCTCTATAAAGCATGGTGAGTAATTGCGACTTTTATTAACATGTAAATAAGGTTCCTAGTCTCCTCACATTTGTATTTTTATAAGCAGCTTCCTTTCGCAGCGAGTGTAATATTTCATCATCTGAAGCCACCTTTTTAATTTATATGCACGGCTTGTGTATTGGTCCGTGACAATGTTTACCAAAACGCACAGGCAAAATATAATATTGGAGTATTTCAGAGTGCAACAAGATAATGCTTTACAATAATATATACATTCACAAAACGCGAGTACATCAACTTGAGCATTGTTCTTCTTTTTTAATCTTTATTAAAAATGATAACCAGGTCTGATGTTATGGACATTAAAATACATAATGAACGTAGGTAGATATCATGTAACAACAGTTTAAGATAGGCCAAAACATGAACACAATATTCAAATTACGGGTAAATTGTCATACTTTAGCCCGCATTAGGCCATTCGCTTGCTCTAACGTAATGCTGCCAACATATGAATAATGCCACCGAAGCCGGTAAGATAGTCAGCCTCAAAGCGTAGCCGAGGGATGTTTTTTAGAAGGAGAGGAGTGTAGCAAGTTGCGGCCGAAGCGACGACAGAGCGTAGACGAGGGATCTGCGCATCTAAAACTCGAATGATACACGTTCGCGGAAACAACACCACATCGCATATTTAGTGCATTTCACTTCTTATTTAGGTTGGCAGTACTCACTTTGCATGTGATTTATCGGGAAAATGGCTACGTTTGTTGCTTTCTTCACGCGATTTGCCTATATAACTAAAACACCTAAAACGGGTGGGTAGGTGGTCACCAGATTTTGGAGAGACCACATGTTCTAAACTCACTCCTAAGGTAAATTATTTCATTATTTCTCACTTCCTTATACCTAATGTAGGTGGGTAAAAGTATGACAATTTAGCCCAATTTACTTATCAGCGTATAAAACGGATTTTGAGTACCCATTCCAACATCTTGTGCTCAAAATTATTAAACGTAACAATGCTAGCCCTCTGACACAGTTTATGAAACAATCTGACGATAATATCCTCTTACAGTGTGCCCCACGGCGATGAATATGATGGGTTATATTGTCCAACAGATGTCACACTATGCCATGCACTAGCTCAACACATGTCACGTATGTCATATGTTTATGTTGCCAACATATGACAAATTAATGCCGCCAAAACGAAAATTAATGCCGCCATAGCGCCGCGAATGCGGAAACGACCACAGAGTGTAGCCCAGGGATCTTAGACAACCTGTGCTTTATGAATTAACGGAAGGTTACGCTTACGTTAGATTTTTTTTATGTAAGCTTTCACGGAAGGTTATATATCCTTGTTTTAAATTGTTACCAGTGGTAACATCAAAACACGCGAGCGAAGCGAGCGTGCGTTCCTAAACTTACGTTTCGGATTCACGGGAGGTTAGGTTTAGTTTTTTTTATATAAGCTTATGTTTATGGATTCACGGAAGGTTAGGTTTAGGTTAGTTTTTTTATATAAACTTAAGTTTCTGAATTCACGAAAGGTTAGGTTTAGGTTAGTTTTTTTCATATAAGCTTACGTTTCTGAATTCACGAAAGGTTAGGTTTAGATTAGTTTTTTAATATAAGCATAGGTTTCTGAAATACCTTTATATATATCCTTGTTTTAATTTGATACCACTGGTTACATCAAAGCACGCAAGCGAAGCGAGCTTGCGTTCCTAAGCTTACCTTTCTGATTCACGGGAGGTTAGGTTTAGTTTTTTTATATAAGCTTACGTTTATGGATTCACGGAAGTTTAGGTTTAGGTTAACTTTTTACATAAGCATAGATTTCTGAATTACCCTTTATACATATATATATATATATATATATATATATATATTTATATATACATATATATCCTTGTTTTAATTTGTTACCACTGGTTTCATCAAAGCACGCGAACGAAGCGAGCGTGCGTTCCTAAGCTTACGTTTCTGATTCACGGGAGGTTAGGTTTAGCTTTTTTACTTTCTCTACTACGTATAGTAAGTAGGGGAAGTATTGCATTCCACCCAAAAATTCGATACCGAGATTTCACCGGAAATACATGTTTTGAGACCTCCTGAATCCAAAAAAAGCATTTTTGGAAACATGTCCGTGTGTGTGTGTGTGTGTGTGTGTGTGTCTGTGTGTGTGTGTCTGTGAACGCATAAATCAAAAACTAACAGTCGGATAAACACCAAACTTGGTATTTAGGTTCAGTATCTTCCAGAGATGCGACACGAAGATTTTCAAGAAAATCCCCCCACCCCAGACTACCCTTTACATGGAACATTTTTCGAAAATTTTAATTTTCTCAAAAATGGCTCTAACGATTTTGATGAAAATATCATATGTTTAAGATAATGTCATGAGAAATGAAATGTATATTTCGAAATTTCTGGGAATGTCTCCAAAAGTATTCTTCATTATGAACGACTTTTGCATAACTGGTAAACCATAAGAGATAGACAAAATTTTACTACACAAAAAATGTAGATCGCGTTAAAATACACAACTTATAATATACATTTGTTTTGTTGAGTGAACCGTTTTCGAGATATTGCTTGTTATTTCCTTAAATTTTCCAATAGTTATACTTTTTCTCAAATTCGTTATTCATTTTTTTATGTCCTGGACATGCAAAGAGAATGGAATGCGCCACATAGCAACCAGCGATGAAATATTTGACTATCGCTTAAAAGCTACCATATTCCCCTTGCATCTACAAGAAAATTACAAATAAGATTGACATCTCGATATCTCGATTAATATGAAGCATATGGAGAATAGGCGTTTGTAAAAATAGATTGTACAAGAGTAGAGAAAGTCATGTGAGTGTAACACATTAGATTTTTTAACATAAACTTACGTTTATGGATTCACGGAAGGTTAGGTTTAGGTTAGTTTTTTTATATAAGCTTACGTTTCTGAATTCACGAAAGGTTAGGTTTAGGTTAGTTTTTTTTATATAAGCTTACGTTTCTGAATTCACGAAAGGTTAGGTTGAGGTTAGTTTTTTTTCTATATAAGCTTAGTTTTTGAATTCACGAAAGGTTAGGCTTAGGTTAGTTTTTTATATAAGCTTACGTTTCTGCATTCACGGAAGGTTAGGTTTAGGTTAGTTTTTTATATAAGCTTACGTTTCTGAATTCACGAAAGGTTAGGTTTAGGTGTTTTTTGTATATAAGCTTAGGTTTTTGAATTCACGAAAGGTTAGGCTTAGGTTAGTTTTCTATATAAGCTTACGTTTCTGAATTCACGAAAGGTTAGGTTTAGGTTAGTTTTTTTATATAAGACGTTTCTGAATTCACGAAAGGTTAGGTTTAGGTTAGTTTTTTACTTTCTCTACTACGTATAGTAAGTAGGGGAAGTATGCATTCCACCCAAAAATTCGAAACCGAGATTTCACTGGAAATACATGTTTTGAGACCCACTGAATCCAAAAAAAGCATTTTTGGAAACATGTCCATGTGTGTGTCTGTCTGTCTGTCTGTGTGTGTCTGTGTGTGTCTGTGTGTGTCTGTGTGTGTGTGTGTGTGTGTGTGTGTGAACAGCATAACTCAGGAACGAACAGTCGGATAAACACCAAACTTGCTATTTAGGTTCAGTATCTTCCAGAGATGCGACACGAAGGTTTTCAAGAAAATCCCCCCACCCCAGACTACCCTTTACATGAAACATTTTTCGAAAATTTTAATTTTCTCAAAAATGGCTCTAACGAGTTTGATGAAAATATCATATGTTTAATATAATGTCATTAGAAATGAAATGTATATCTCGAATTTTCTGGGAGTGTCTCCAAAAGTATTCTTCATTGTGAACGTCTTTTGCATAACTGGTAAACCGTAAGAGATAGACAGAATTTTACTACACAAAAAATGTAGATCGCGTTAAAATACAAAACTTATGTCATATACATTTCTTTTGTTGAGTGAACCGTTTTCGAGATATTGCCTGTTATTTCCTTAATTTTTTCAATACTTATACTTTTTCTCAAATTCGTTATTCATTTTTTACTTTCTCTACTACGTATAGTAAGTAGGGGAAGTATTGCATTCCACCCAAAAATTCTATACCGAGATTTCACCGGAAATACACGTTTTGAGACCTCCTGAATCCTAAAAAAGAATTTTTGGAAACATGTCTGTGTGTGTGTCTGTGTGTGTGTCTGTGAACAGCATAACTCAAAAACGAACAATCGGATAAGCACCAAACTTGGTATTTAGGTTCAGTATCTTCCAGAGATGCGACACGAAGGTTTTCAAGAAATTCCCCCCATCCCAGACTACCCTTTACATGGAAGATTTTTCGAAAATTTTAATTTTCTCAAAAATGCCTCTAACGATTTTAATGAAAATATCATATGTTTAGGGTAATGTCATGACAAATGAAATGAATATCTCGAATTTTCTGGGAATGTCTCCAAAAGTATTCTTCATTGTGAACGACTTTTGCATAACTGGTAAACCATAAGAGATAGACAAAATTTTACTACACAAAAAATGTAGATCGCGTTAAAATACACAATTTATGTCATATACATTTCTTTTGTTGAGTGAACCGTTTTCGAGATATTGCTTGTTATTTCCTTAAATTTTCCAATACTTATACTTTTTCTCAAATTCGTTATTCATTTTTTACTTTCTCTACTACGTATAGTAAGTAGGGGAAGTATTGTATTCCACCCAAAATTTCGATACCGAGATTTCACCGGAAATACATGTTTTGAGACTCACTGAATCCAAAAAAAGCATTTTTGGAAACATGTTCGTGTGTGTGTCTGTCTGTGTGTCCTTCTGTCTGTGTGTCTGTGTGTCTGTGAACAGCATAACTCAAAAACGAAGAGTCGGATAAACACCAAACTTGGTATTTAGGTTCAGTATCTTTCAGAGATGCGACACGAAGGTTTTCAAGAAAATCCCCCACCCCAGACTACCCTTTACATGGAACATTTTTCGAAAATTTTAATTTTCTCAAAAACGGCTCTAACGATTTTGATTAAAATATCATATGTTTAAGATATTGTCATGGCAAATAAAATGTATATCTCGAATTTTTTGGGAATGTCTCCAAAAGTATTCTTCATTATGAACGGCTTTTTCATAACTGGTAACCCATAAGAGATAGACAAAATTTTACTACACGAAAAATGTAGATCGCGTTAAAATACACAATTTATGTCATATACATTTCTTTTGTTGAGTGAACCGTTTGCAAGATATTGCTTGTTATTCCCTTAAATTTTCCAATACTTATACTTTTTCTCAAATTCGTGATTCATTTTACTTTCTCTACTACGTATAGTAAGTAGGGGAAGTATTGCATTCCACCCAAAAATTCGATACCGAGATTTCACCGGAAATACATGTTTTGAGAATCACTGAATCCAAAAAAAGCATTTTTGGAAACATGTCCGTGTGTGTGTCTGTCTGTGTGTCTGTGTGTCTGTGTGTCTGTCTGTCTGTGTGTCTGTGTGTCTGTATGTGTGTCTGTGAACAGCATAACTCAAAAACGAACAGTCGGATAAACACCAACCTTGGTATTTAGGTTCAGTATCTTCCAGAGATGCGACACGAAGGTTTTCAAGAAAATCCCCCCACCCCAGACTACCCTTTACATGGAACATTTTTCGAAAATTTTAATTTTCTCACAAGCGGCTCTAACGATTTTGATTAAAATATCATATGTTTAAGATATTGTCATGACAAATAAAATGTATATCTCGAATTTTCTGGTAATGTCTCCAAAAATATTCTTCATTGTGAACGACTTTTGCATAACTGGTAAACCATAAGAGATAGACAAAATTTTACTACACAAAAAATGTAGATCGCGTTAAAATACACAACTTATGTCATATACGTTTCTTTTGTTGAGTGAACCGTTTTCGAGATATTGCTTGTTATTTCCTTAAATTTTCCAATACTTATACTTTTTCTCAAATTCGTTATTCATTTTTTTTATGTCCTGAACATGCAAAGAGAATGGAATTCGCCACATAGCAACCAGCGTTAAAATATTTGACTATCGCTTAAAAGCTACCATATTCCCCTTGCATCTACAAGAAAATTACCAATAAGATTGACATCTCGATAACTCGATTAACATGAAGCATATGGAGAATAGGCGTTTGTAAAATTAGATTGTACAAGAGTAGAGAAAGTCATGTGAGTGTAACACATCAGATTTTTTTTTATGTCCTGGACATGCAAAGAGAATGGAATGCGCCACATAGCAACCAGCGTTAAAATATTTGACTATCGCTTATAACCTATCATATTCCCCTTGCATCTACAAGAAAATTACCAATAAGATTGACATCTCGATATCTCGATTAACATGAAGCATATGGAGAATAGGCGTTTGTAAAAATAGATTGTACAAGAGTAGAGAAAGTCATGTGAGTGTAACACATCAGATTTTTTATATAAGCTTACGTTTCTGAATACACGAAAGTTTAGGTTTAGGTTAGTTTTTACTTTCTCTACTACGTATAGTAAGTAGGGGAAGTATTGTATTCCACCCAAAAATTCGATACCGATATTTCATCGGAAATACATGTTTTGAGACCCCCTGAATCCAAAAAAAAAAGCATTTTTGGAAACATGTCCGTGTGTGTGTCTGTGTCTGTGAACAGCATAACACAGAAACGGACAGTCGGATAAACACCAAACTTGGTATTTAGGTTCAGTATCTTCCAGAGATGCGACGCGAAGGTTTTCAAGAAAATCCCCCCACCCCAGACTACCCTATACATGGAACATTTTTCGAAAATTTTAATTTTCTCAAAAGTGGCTCTAACGATTTTGATGAAAATATAATATGTTTTAGATAATGTCATGAGAAATGAAATGTATATCTCGAAATTTCTGGGAATGTCTCCAAAAGTATTCTTCATTATGAACGACTTTTGCATAACTGGTAAACCATAAGAGATAGACAAAATTTTACTACACAAAAAATGTAGATCGCGTTAAAATACACAACTTATATCATATACATTTGTTTTGTTGAGTGAACCGTTTGCGAGATATTGCTTGTTATTTATTCCCTTAAATTTTCCAATACTTATACTTTTTCTCAAATTCGTGATTCATTTTTTTTATGTCCTGGACATGCAAAGAGAATGGAATGCGCCACATAGCAACCAGCGTTAAAATATTTGACTATCGCTTAAAAGCTACCATATTTCCCTTGCATCTACAAGAAAATTACCAATAAGATTACATCTCGATATCTCGATTAACATGAAGCATATGGAGAATAGGCGTTTGAAAATTAGATTGTACAAGAGTAGAGAAAGTCATGTGAGTGTAACACATCAGATTTTTCGTGTAGTAACATTTTGTCTATCTCCTATGGTTTACCAGTTATGCAAAAGTTGTTCACAATGAAGAATACTTTTGGAGACATTCCCAGAAAATTCGAGATATACATTTCATTTCTCATGAAAATATCTTAAACATATGATATTTTAATCAAGATCGTTAGAGCAATTTTTGTGAAAATTAAAATTTTCGAAATATGTTCTATGTAAAGGGTAGTCTGGGTTGGGGGGAGTTTCTTGAAAACCTTCCTGTCGCATCTCTGGAAGATACTGAAACTAACATGTTTGTTGTTTATCCGACTGTTCGTTTCTGAGTTATGCTGTTCACAGACACACACACGGACATGTTTCCAAAAAGGCTTTTTTTTTTGGATTCAGGGGGTCTCAAAACATGTATTTGCGGTGAAATCTCGGTATCGAATTTTTGGGTGGAATACAATACTTCCCCTTCTTACTATACGTAGTAGAGAAAGTAATAATAGTTTAATTGCTACGTTACCTAGCTAAGGAATCTCCTACAGCTCCAACAAATTCGGTTGTTACTAATGTAACTGTGTACCTTCTTCTACAGCAGAAAATGCGTGTGTCATTAAAGTATTGTGTTCTTCCACTGATTTAATTATGCATTAGTGTTGTTACTACTTACCTTCCGTCCTGTACCGCATCCTGATAAGTTACACATGCTCTACCATAAACAGCAGCAGCCGTGGCAATAAGTAAACATAACTTCATTGACAATTTATTTTGTAACAACCTAAACACTAAGATCTTCATTAGAGGCAATACATTAATTCAGATATTAATATATCAACATGCGAACCTACTGCGA
The DNA here is from genome assembly GCA_030765065.1 of Deroplatys truncata. Taxonomy (NCBI): domain Eukaryota; kingdom Metazoa; phylum Arthropoda; class Insecta; order Mantodea; family Mantidae; genus Deroplatys; species Deroplatys truncata. The sequence continues at coordinate 195,344,346 of CM060986.1, read as the reverse complement.
GTTATGCTACCAGCACGAGGAGTATACCGCAGTACACATCATATAATCAGTACATAATTTTAGTTTAAATAATCTTGAGTTATCCTTCAATTTCTTTCTTTACTTGCAGTAAATCCTGTTGGCAACATGACATAAAATCCTTATGACACACAATATTACTTTTCTTCACATAATTATACCCACTCTAGTAACGCCCTTTACAACAAATATAATATACAAAATATATCTGGTGTTCGTTGGTTTGTTGGTACTACAAAACATAACTGTTTTAAAAGTGATTATAAAATACGACAAAATTTGAATTAGACACATTACAATTAAAATAGATGCACTAAATGTCCTAATAGGTTTGTTTTTATCTTTTAGACCGCTCATAGCATGAGCTCATTTATAAGAGCTCTTGCTATTTATTCAACAACGCTGATTTTGTTACTGAAAATGTTCACTGAATCTTTTGAACGAGATTACATATGCTTTTTTTCACCAGCACCTGTATTTTGCACCTGACCAAATTCGCTATCATCAGAAAATTCAAATGATGAGAGAGATTGATTTTCAATCTCCACAAGTCATTTCAATTATTTGTTGATTTTGTCATTCCATCTTGAGCCTTACTATTAAAGGGAAGAATGACCCGCACAATGTGACCAAAAGGTGTAAAACATGTTAGTAATACGAATGCTTACCTCTGAACCCCAGAAAGAAAGACATAACCCGACAACGATGTACCGCCAATGGTCGACATGTGTTTGGCGCACGCGTTAGTTCTTCTTTCACTCTTAGGGTACTGAAATTCCAAACAGCTGTTCTATTAACATCCTTCGAAAGATATACGTAATCTCCAACGTTTTGTTTTAAAGGTAGACAAGATAACTATCAAAATCCAAGTGAGCAGCGCTCATAATGTGGACCAATGCCGGGCTAAAAGTAGTTCAGTTAATGTTGGGTGCCCGCGCGCATGTGGAGAGGTAAGTCTAGAAAACCATTCAACCAGTTTCCATAGTAATTTGTTTCACCATTGAAAATTTATATTCTTATCTGTCATACAGTGACCGTAAGATATTTAAAAAACGTTTAGGGTTGTTTTATACTCGTGTCAGCCATTTTCACCTCAGTTACTTGAATGTAAACATCAAAGAACCTTTGTCCTTTATTGCAAAGGAGTGAAAGGAAGGCTTAAGATAGTTACTGGCTCATTGGAAGAGAGTGAATTTGTATTTGGTGTTCGCAAAATCGAATTTCCTTTTGATTTCGTTGCACATAATGAAGTGTTGTGCTACAAGTTTGACAAAACTTTGTACACTTGGAGTTTAGAATCTGGAGGAAATGGTAACCTATCCTAAAAACTTCAACCATTCTTATTTTCAACCACTAAAATACAAATCAGCACTATTTAACCTATGATAACTAAATGAAAACCATAATTACCAAATTTAATCTCCTAATACAGAAGCATGTATTGTAGGAACAGTTGACTGCACGGAAATGTGCCGATGCCTCTGATTTCCTATAGTGTGTCTTTGTAATTTAATGTTGGTAGAATCCCTTAACATCTGTATTCCACGCCAGCCCTGAATGAGCCAATCCCTTACTGGCTTGAGTTCAAATCTGACACACACACACACACACACACACACACCAACACACACACACACACACACACACACACATTAGCCTATGAATAAAGATCAGGACTAGGTGAGTGGTGAAAGGGGAGGAGTATACGGAAAAAATTTGCCTGAGTGGCTGGAAGGTATGCTTTACAACGACGGTCTACACCAGCCTGTGGTTGAGTTCGTCTCGTGCTTTTGACGTAACAAGACTGACACTCAAACTTTTTTACCTATGAACACAGATCGCTTTCAGGCTCAGAAGCGAAGGAAAAGGAGGTGTACGACAATCATTAAGTGGAGTGGTAGAACCAGGTAAGGGATGGGGCAGAGACAGTGTAGTATCTCCTTACCTACATAAACCATTGCGCATTATATTAGCACGATTCCATACACTCGACTGTACAGTTATACTATAGTATCTGGCAAAAAACATAGCTTACCGTACAACTTCCAAAAGTATAACCTACCCCTTTTTACTCTATATTACATGTCTATAGGAAGTAGATGAAGATGCCGAGATTTCACCGGAAATTCAGGTTGGAGGCTCCGCGAATCCCCACTTCCACAAAATGTTTAAAAAATCGCGCATAGTGTGTGTGTGAGTGAGTGAGTGAGTTTTAGCGGCATAGCTCAAAAACGAAAAGTTGATTAAATACCAAACTTGGATTTTAAGTTCAGCATCTTTGAAGGATTAAACATGAAGATCGAAAAGAATTTTCTCCACCCCAAACTACTGTATATATGGAAAAATTTTCAATATTTTTTTGAATTTGCCAAAAATGGCTCGAACGATTTGTATTATATCGTCAAACATTTAAGATATTTACATGCCAAATAAAATGTATATCTTGAATTTTATGGGAATACCAGCCAAGCCCTCTCCATTCGGAAGGCGGTTTTTAAATTTTGTAAAAGAGTAAACCTTAAGGACAAACAACAATTTACTACTAAAAATAGGGATCTCTTTAAAAAGCACAAATAATATAAAAATACTTTCTTTTTGTGGTGGTATCAGCCATATTTGATATCCTTATTATTAATGATTTGCAGTTTTAGCATTTAACATTTCTGGAACAGATATTTAATTTCTCTCAATGTCATAAAAAGAGTAGGGAATTTCAACGCCAGCATATACAGACTAGCTTTGAAAAAATCTGATTATTAATTCAGTTCTCGCTATTCCCCATGTTTCTGAACAAAATGTGCCATACAATTATTTCTACGAAAGTTTATTGGTCTGTAGAAGCTATATAGATAGTGGATAGAGAAAGTCATGTGGATGCAACACATCAGATTGTCCTCATAAAATTTTACATTGAACACACCTTCAATCTTGCATTCATACTACCACACTATACAGAGGGTAGGGAATGATTCTGGATAAAGCAAACTTCCCTCTGATTTAGTGGTCAGAACACTGATCACTGGACCAAGAGGCACCCTGTTGGTTTGAATTTTCATATACTTATTCTGTCTTCAAGCGGTTAGTCGCTATTCGGTTTTTCTCATACAAAGAGTATGGAATTTCAGAGTCCTCGCACAGCGAACCATTTTATAAAAATCCGTTTATCTCTATAGCCAACTTTATTCTTCTCTTACCTACAACGATATGTGTAAATGTGAAATGAAAGTTTATCTCTAACAAGAAGTACGACGGATGCTTTTAATGTTGTGCAACATAATAAAACTGCTGAATATTTTGGTTAATTGTAGTTCAGCAACTTAGAAAAACCCCTTGGGAGGGGTAACTCACTTGGTCATGTATTCCTCCTCTCTAATTGTCTAGGGCGGGTATGCTTCCGAGTCGCTGCTTAAACGCCTAGCCCGTGTTTCATTATATTTTATTCTTACAAAATCGTTTATCACATCACTGTTGTAACTATCCAGCTATAGAGGCAGGACTAAAGACGCAAGAGCATTGCAACAAAAATGCTGTGTTTGTAGATTGCTGTTACAGGCCACGCAAAGAGCAAGGTGCAGCGGGTGTGAAAAAAAATGTTTGCATAAATCTTTCGATAGCATTTCAAATACATGCGGTAGTATCATGGGATATCTTCCTAAAGTTAATTCACACTTTTTAAGGTATTTCATAGCCTTCACTCCGCCATCTATCTCTTCAAAGAAAAAATTTCATCGCTGATTGATTTTCATTACACAAATTATTTCAATTTGAAGCTTTACAAAGAAAATTAGCGGCTTTAATTTATTTACAGGTAGACGAATCACACATCATCATCATAATCATCTCGAAACTGTGCTCTTTACCATACCTCTTATAGAACTGGAATAAGGTTGAGGTACCACAATGTAAAGAAGATCCTATTAAATGTTTCTACACTATAACTTGCTGTTTTCACAACAGTGACGTGGCACTTGTTTCCTGCTTGTCAGCCCACTTCGTCTTTAGGACACCGCATTGGAAAACTCGGCAGCTAAAGGCAAAAGACAAGTAGGCCGGCCCTCGTAGCCGTGGTCGCTGGAGTGTATAGCTCCGACGCTCCATCAAGCTGAGGGTCGCGTGTTCGTGTCCCGCCATGGACATGGGTGTTTGTATGTGTTGTGTAATTACGATAATAAGCGGTAACGAAAACAGTAAAAACGCAGTATCATAAACTGGGTAAAACAAGGGAACTTAAAAAAAAAAAGTAGAGTGGAGGCGATTTATCCCTCCTGAATTCTCGCGCAGCCCGTAAACCACGGATTTTACTAACTTGCTATACTAAAATTTTTTATTCTATTGTTATTCTTAAGCTTTCTTTAATCACAGTTTTAAAAATGAATTAAATTCTCATTTTGGTGTAGAATAAATCTTAGTAGGTCCACCTAATACAAGTTCGCCGTCATTCAATAAAACAATCGTAGTTTGAGATGCAGTTTTCTGTGTCTAAGATTTCATGACAGAAAAAATTGGTTATTTTAACATTGGTTTCAGGGGGAAAGTGAAACTAGTAGTCCGGACGTCATATCCTTATCACAAAATAGCTGAAAGGAAGCAATTGTAAGTGTAATATAATATGACTCATTATTTATGTCCTTCAAGCAGCTTTCGTACATGTACCATGTGTTCCCTAAGAGATTATCAGAGCTCCCCTCGTAGAAAGAAGGATCAGGTTTTGTAGGAATAGTTTGTAGAAGGGAAGAGAAAGTAATGTAAATGCAACACAAGAGTTTTTCTTCGTTATAAATCAGACATTTTAGTTTCTACTGATGGATTCTAAATACTATAAATTAATAAAACGCTGTTTTACAAGAATGTTAGTAATGCTCTAGAAATTAATACCTCTTGGTACCTAAATATTTTTTTTGAATGTGTCATGTTATTCAAAAGAAACGTCATTAATTTTGTTAGACAGAGAAACCATAATATTTTAGGAGTTTCTGATAACGATGTAATATATTACAACTTATCCTAACCAACATTTCGAATGTTTTCCGTGCTTATATAATCCCCAAAATGAAATCAGATACATGGCTTTCCTTGTAATATGAGGCCAATCAATACAGATATACATCGACAAATACAACTGCTACTGATTTTCTTCAGGCAAATCTGTATTTAATTTCCAGTGATCCCTTCTCTCTGGAATATACAGAGCTTTGATGACGAAAAGAGCCGGAAAATGGTGAGCGGTGGAGCAGATAAATCACACAAAGGTTGATAATTATGACATATTCCAGTTTGTGATATATGTCGCAGTGATAATCTCCGTGCATCACGGAGTTGGTCTCTCTCTCTCTCCCTAAAACTAGTAGGCAGGTAATTAATTTCCAGATACATATTAACAGACATGTTTTCCCTTGCTGTTTGCTTGTCCTGGTGGTCCACATGGCAAATACAGGTTAACAAACAAGGTGCGATCTGTGACGTAATCCTTCCCCGGGGTGCTTATTATGCTACTGTCGGCAGCACAATAGCTTCTGCATGTGCCTAGCAAACTAGGCTGCTACATTAGGTAGCTACATATATAATGCAATTAAAATTGTAATTTTTCTGGTAATTTTTCCACTTTAAATGAATTGAGGGATTGGGTGAATTAATGACTTAACTGCAAAACTATAGATCTGAGTGAGGTGCAATTAAAAGTTTGTCATTATTTTTTGCCCATCCAATGGAATGTCACTGTTGATTTTATTTAACTAAGTTTCAGTACGGCCTTCTTTAATATACCACTGAAATTAGTCCTTTACATTTATATGTAATACAAAAAAAATACAAACTATTCTCATATTTTCCTCTCAAGTCGTTAATTCATATACTACAAATCTATTATGCTCTTATGCAAAATAATAGTGAATAGGGATACATAAATCTATTACGTTATTTTTTTATTTTACTGCCTTGTAAAATAGCACCATAATATAGAAAACACATTGAATAGTAAGCTAAAGTAAATTAATTATTTGTAATTGCAAGAAAATAGCATTTTCACCAAAAACTAATATTAACATGGACATGGTTGTCTGTATTATGTCTTTTATATTATTTGTTTTTTACTCAGTTGAAATGAATTTTACTGAGTGAAAGCTGCATTTTTATGCAATTAAACCATTAGCACACCGAGCGAGGTGGCGCCGTAGTAACGCGTGCGATTCGTATTCGGGAGGTCCCGGCATCGATTCCCACGCGACCGCCCCCTCTGACTCATGGATTTTTGGGGTTTCCCCGGGTCGTCAGGTGAATGCTGGAGTGATATTTTTTTAGTCCCCTAGTTTCCTGCCCTTACATTTCGTTCCATTCATCCTTTCATTTATACTTCACCCAATTTCGTCTGTTTCATGGTTGAAAGTATCGTCGACGATGTTTCGGTTCGGCGTGGCAGGGAAAAGGATGCTCTCTGTGGAACTTTCTCCCTACCTCGGCTTTCGATTGGTTGCCAGGGTAAACGGACCGCCCCTTCGGAAAGAGGTGTTGGACCCCCTGTGTTGGGCGGGGGTCCTCGCTCTGCCTGTCGAGGGGTTTTAATCTTGAAACCGTAGGGACCCTGTTATTGCTGTTCCGTCACTCTTGGTTTCGACCCCCAGTATCTCTTCTCATCTTCTCCTCCCTCCCGGGGTCACGCACTTTGTGGAGCATAGATACAATAATGTCAGTTGAACAGTGCCGAGTGCTCTCGGGTAATCAGGAAGAAAAATCATCAACACGTTTATACAAAAGTGCAAACTAAACCTTGAAGCAACTTTTAGAGTGAGTCAGTAATCGAACTACACCCTTATTTTCAAATAAGAGACAAACTCTTTTCTGTGTAGAATACTCATTGATCTTTAACGCTTATGGCCTGCTAATAACTATTATTGTGACGATTAAATACACCACGAACACAGACACACCAAACCAACAAACACACAGTCAAACAACGGAACTGCCATGTGGCCACTGCCCAGTGGACTAACGGCTTACGTGACGAGTGTGTTTATTGGCTTGTCCTGGTCTCTAGGAGAGCAATACGAAAGCAAAACTTTGTTGTGTTATAAAGTATCACACAAACAGCAATCGCTGGACTAACAGCTTAGTCTTTGACAGTGTTAGTCCACCCAGCCACTCAATTGATACTAATTGTATTAAAAATAGTTCAGAGGTATTGCATCCATATGACATTCTCTGCTGAGTCAAACTATTCTTACAAAAACTTATTCTTCTATCTATGCACTTCTATCTATCTGTGAAATCTGTGAAAGAAATGTCTTTAACAAACTTTGCTTGATATTATGGGGAAAAGTGAATGTCATTAGTCATATTTTATTTGGAGGACGTTGTAATGGCCATTTTAGGGTCAATTTAATTGTAGGTTCCCATTTAAATATATTAAATTAACGCTAAAAGGACCATCATAACGTCCTCCAAACAAAACACGACTAATTGTATTTACTTTCTCCCATAATGTCAGGCAACTTTCATTAAGACATTTCTTTCTACAACGCTTAGTTTGGGAGGTATTGTGGAGTCTCAACTTAAATGGTTCAACCTATATACTCAGCGGAGAGCTCTTGTTACGTCTAGTTCATCATATGGGGCAGAAATTTGGGGATGGGAAAAGATTGAAGAACTGAACCAAATCCAGACGCATTTTTTGAAGTGAATTCTACAGGTGGGAAGGGATAGTGCAAATTGTGGGTTCTTAAAGAATTCGGCTTATACAATGAAACGATACGTCTAAAAATAAGGGCAGTTAAATACTGGTTACGTAGTACAGGGAGGTCGAGCACTTCTACCCGCGGTGTGTTTTAGGGTGGGGATATATGTTGGGCAACGAAATTGCGCAGGGGCTTAGAAGAAATTGGAATGGGGTACAAACATGAGAGCGGATGGAAGATAATTCAGAGACGATTACGTGATATTGACGGACAGAATTTAGAATTACAATGTACGGATAAAATTTCACTTAACTTATAGTATCAAATATCACGGGGTTGGTGGAGAGTGGCCTATTTGGATAACTGTAGCGAGAGGAAAGATGTGGTTTGGCGTGGCTAAGATTGGGCGACGGAAACGTAACAAATTAACTGATGATACCGGACTGAGAATATGTCCACTCTGTGGCGAAAGGGAAACATGGAATCATATTCTGGCTCAGTGCAGGAAATCGGAATTACTACGAAAATGATATTTACCACTGCAGTTTTTCAAGTCCAATAGGGAAATGGAGGCCTGCTTGGATGTAATATTTGACGCGGGATCTCATAAAATGTGCTCTTTTGTCTAAGATTCGGCAAAGGAGGTTAATTGCACAGAGAACGGAACGGGGGGGGGACGATACATAATAGCGAGCAGCTCTTAAGGATCGGAGCACTGTATATATTTGCAATATAATTGTAATTCATGCTTATTACTGTTATATCTTATTCGATTTTTAATTTTTTTTCTTTTCTTTTTCTTCCTTTATTATATTAGTATGTATTATAGCACATACACATGTATATATAGTAGGCATATATTTAGTATTATACACAGTGTTAGATTATAGGGGTAGGAAAAGCATCTATGGCAATGAGGCCCATGGCATTGTTGTATTGTACAAGAGTAGAGTGAAACAGTTCACAATAAAAGTCCCTCTGCTGCTGCTGCTGCATACTCGGAATATGGCACATAAGCGTACACAATATTTTAACTAATCATGTCAAACCGTTGTTAAGATATAAATTTTTACTTTCGCTTTACTCACATGGAGTAAGCAGAGGAGGTATTGTAATTCTACTAAAAGATCGATACCCAGATTTCACCCAACATACGTGTTTTGGGGACCCCTGAATATAACGTATTTTTAGATACAGTCCGTGTGTGTGTCTGCCACTGTGTCTGTGAACAGTATAACTTAACAATTAAAAGTCCGATAAATACAAAACTTGGTATTTAAGTTCAGTATCTCTTGGGATGCGTCACGAAGATTTTCTACAAAATCCCTCCCCAAAAGAAACTACCGTTTACGTGGAATATTTTTGGAAACTTGATTTTTATTAAAATACCGCATGTTTAAGATAATTTCTCGACAAATGAAATGTGTATCCTGAACTTCCTGGGAATAGCCTCTGAAGTCCTCTTCATTCCGGATGACTTTTGCATAAAGTAAACCGTAAGAGATATATTACTATACAATAAGTGTAGATGTCGTTAAAGCACACAATTTGTCAAATAAAATGTTTTGTGACGCTAACCATTTCCGAGATATTCTTTGTTATTGTTTGAATTTTCAAATAATTTATTCTTCTAAACTACAAATCACTTTTTTTATTTCTTTGATTCTTTCTCGTGTCAATGTAAAGAGAACAGAATTTCAAAGCCATAATTTATAGCGACCGGCTTTAAAATAATTTGGCTGTCGGTTTACTTTACTGTATTGTTCTTATAGTAACTACGTAATATTCAAGTGCCTAATGAAGGTTTATATTAACAAGAAGTAGGTGGAAGAATAAGCTTTGGTAAGAATAGTTTTTCAGAAAAGTGAGTGGATCAAATCACGCGAATGCAACAGGCCAGATTGTTTTATTCATAATTAATCAATTTTTCATATAGTAGTATGGAAAGCTCTTCGGAGCTTATGGTATATCGTATCGCTCGAAAATGTTAATTTGGTTTTAGTATTCAAACAGGAAAAAATTGTTATGAGCGCATTTCCTAATTGTTATAATTTAAGGAAAAACAGTTTTGTACACATGTCATTGATTCTATTAAGTTTTTTCAATAAAAGTTATGGAAAATAATTTCAACCGAACTATTTGATATTTTTTAATTACTGCTCAAAATAATTTAAATCCGTAATTCTGAAGCTCTCCTGAAATGTTCCAGCTAATGAGTTATAAACATGGTTCATTGGGCTTCTTGAATAGCGTAAAATGACGGCGAGAAAAATAAATTGAGGAAAATTGAGTTTAAACTTCACTGCGGTGCTTTATTTAAAAAGTAAGGAACAAATTAAATAGAAATTTGTGACTTTAAAATTGCTGACATCAAAGAACTAATAGTTTAGCATGTAATTACAAATTATAAGTACAATAAAATAGAAAAAACAAAAACTGAAAATGTTCACATTTTTCACCAAATTTAACTTACATTCACTTAATCGAGATAAACCTTCTCTATCCATTTATTTACACATTTCGTTTTAGATATGAGAATACGAGGCTGCCTGTGTGGTCAAGTGGTCAGCGTTCTGGCCTCTCAACCCAGAAGTCTCGGTTCTGATTGCCGGCTGGAGTGTTGTCCTCGTGGTGTAGTGGTTACCTTGCTAGGCTCTAGTTCCCAAGGTTGCTTGTTGAAACCCGGCGGAGGGCGATGGATTTTTTCGGACGTAAGAATCCTAAGCATAGCTTCCTTTGAAAGGGAAGTGTAAAGACGTTGGTCCCGTGTCGTAGGTTTACGGCACGTGAAAGAACCTCAAGCCTGATAGAGACCTCTAAGCAGAATTATCGGTCTTTCACGACCAATATGGAATGGGACGCAAAGGAACACAGTAGTTAAAGAGCGTCCATAAATAAAACTAAATTTAATTTAATTTTTTTCCTCTGGTGTGAGAAACTTTTCTTTATCCAGTCTTTTCCTATCCACCGTAAAATCGAATATGAATGCGGAATGAATGTGTACTCAGTTTAAAAGTTGATGAAAAAAGCCTACATAGTTCAGACAGTTCACCATCAGTTGTTTCGCAAGTCAAAGCCATGACCATAGAAGTTAAGGGAGGATTGCACAAATGAAAAAAACAAAACAAGAATACGCTAAAGCGAAAGTCAGGTTTTTAAAACGCGGATCGCTTTGTGATAGCTTTGAAATTCCATGTTATTTGGCTGACCATGGGAAAATTCCGAAATGTTGCATTGAGATGACTTTTTCTACTCACTCTTCTACAAACTATTGTTACAAAAGCTTATTCTTCTAACTGTTCTTGTTGATAGATATAAACTTTTGTTGTAGGCATACAAGGATGCAGTAGACTAAAACATAATCAAGTTTTTTAAAAAGCGAGTCGCTAAATGATGATATTGAAGCATGATCACAGAAAGAACAATTGGCGTATTTCCATTAGAAAAGTAAAAGTATTTTAGAATTCAAATCAATATTTTGGAAATTGTTAACGCCAGAAAAAATATTGAATGTAAACAATATGCTTTACTTTTTGTGAATTACGTTTTCGCATATCTCGTACGGTTTACAGGTGAAACAAAATTCATTCAAAATGAAGAGAACTTCACAGACTATTTTCCAAAAAATACATTTATTTTGAATGCAAATACCTTCAACGTACGTATTTTAGTTTTTGAGAAAATAATGACATTTTTTATATCTGAAGAGTAGCATGGAGTGTACGGATTTACTTAAAAATCTTCGTGTCCCATCCCTGGAAAATACTGAACTTAAATATAAAGTTTGGTATTTATCCCATACTTAGATTTTGAATTATGCTGTTCAACACACGCAGCCCGTTTTCTAAAGATGCTTATTTTATTTATTCAGAGGGACTTACATTTATTTCCGGTGAATTCTCAGTATCAATTTTTGGTTGAAAAATTAATTTCTCTGCTTAATATAGGTATGTAATAGGAAAGTAAAACGGAATTAAAGAAATATAATTTATGCATGAGTTTTTAGAATTATTCAGACTATAAATAAATATTGATAACATAATTTCAATGTAATTACTACAGCTCGGCATTTGATTAATTTCCTAGTTTGTTCCTTTGTTTAGAATCGTTGGATTTGTTTGTATAAATATGTTTTATGTTTGTGAAGTTAAAATATACTAATTTTACAGTGCCTATAATTGCCTATTTTCATTGTGTGTGCCTTTCCGTTGCTTAAAGACCTATTGTGGCTCTTTTATGCAATGAGAATCTTTATCAAGGAATTTTGCCTACCGTAATTTCATTATTTTTGTTATTGAATGATTATTTATTAACTACTTATTAATGTAATGTTAGGCTGCAATGCCACAATTGTGTCGCGCTCTGAGCCAATGAGCCATTATTGACAACATACTTGAGGACGTTTATGATACCGGCATTTCTTTCCAACAATGCAAAACAAAACATATGGTTTTATTGTGTAAAATCGCTTTTAAATTAATGTTGAATAATTCGTTTTTTACCTGGCATTATTCTCAGTGAGCCAAGAACACGTTTCTCCACTGAAAAAGTGGAAAAATGTTTAGATGTAAAGTGTTTTTTTCAAAACAACATTGGAACTGAATGTAACCTGTAGATAGTGTGTTCAAATGTATTCGTTTGTCAGTGGGATATAATATATCTCTTTAACTGTTTTATTTGGAATAGACGTTTTACATTAATACATTTAAATTATTAATTTATCTGAAGTAGCATCGGCAAACAGGAAATATTCTGATGCACAAGAGTTGCGAGGTTTGCCATAAAAATACGCAGCAATTGAAGAGTGAAAATGTAAAGCAATAATCTTTACAATTTGCACTCCATTAAGAGAACAGTGGAAGTTAGTAAATTTAATATAATTATGGTGTAAGGCAGGTATGGGCATACTTGTCACGGCGTGTCAAGCGACCTTCACCCTTCCCCTTCTTGTTTGTATTTGCAACACATAAGCAGTCTTCTAATTCAGTGGTGGAACACTGCTTAACACAATTACAATATCCATTCGACAAGAATTGGTAGGATATTTGGGGAAGAATGGGCTCTTTCATATTTTGTAGCATACAAAGATGCTATAATATATTGTAGGTAGGTATAATAAATTGTGAGTTTTAAAGAGATCTACATTTGTTTTGCAGTACGTTTTCGTCTATCGCTTAACGTTGACCAGTTATACAAGATTATATAAAATTCCTTCAGAATGAAGAGGGCTTTAAAGCTATTTTCAGAAAATTCAAAATGTACATTTTATGTGTGATTTAAGTATCTTTAATATATGGTATTTTAGTCAAATCGTTAGTACAATATTTTAGAAAATAAAAAACTTCAAAAATGTTCCATATAAAGGGAAGTTTGGGGTCTTGAAATTCTTCGTGTCGATCTTTGGAAATTTAATACCAAGTTTGATAATTATCCGAGATTTCGTTTTTGAGTTATTCGTTCACAGAAACATACACATTTTTCTAAAAATGCTTTTTATTACTCAGGGTGTCCTCAAAACTTGTGTTTTCGGTGAAATGTTTTGGTGGAATGCAATACCTTCTCTAGAAGAGAAAGTAAAAAGCATGGGATTGTACCCCTGGCTCTAATTAGTAAGTCAACAACTTCAATTCAAGCAAAATACTTATTTAGTGTAAAAACTGTGAATAGTGAGTATTGTTTGTTCATTTTCCCTGCAGGTTTATAAGTAATGTTATACTTATTTCTTCAATTTGATAACAGGTATGTGATATTTTCAAACCTTTATTATACGAATAATAATGAATAAAGCACTTGGTTTTGTTTTGTCATTTGATGCATACTTGCATTTTAATAAATAGACATTTCCAGCTTTTCAAAATTAAGAATTGCATTACGCCACTATTCGGATAAGGGGTAACTACGAAATGACACAGTACCTCTCCCTCCTGGACGTGACCACTCGCCCATTCCTGGTATAAGGGATATGGCTATTTAATGTTTGATACTTCTGTACTGTTCTATATTGTCAAAATGTGTTTAAATGATAAATTAATCAACGATTGTGTCTATTCCAATGCTTATCAAAGCTGATAGTGCCTACATGAGTACCTATTTACCTGCTTATTTTATGATTTAGTGCCTATTGCTTCGAGCTCTTGTGCAGGAGAAATCTTGTTGAACTATAAACACCATTACCTTCCTAGGAAAATGTTGAATCATACTTTCAAAAGAGAGGAGAATCTCTCCCGAGTTTTTTGAAGATAGTGCTTTCATACACACACATTCAATTAGTCTGGCTAACAAATATAAATATTTAATTCTTTATATCTATGAAATATTTCAAAACCTCGTATTTCTTTATTGCAACCTCTTAGATATCACCATGTTTACAACATAATCTAAGGGGAGACTAAATGGAGAATATTGCCCCAAAAATGACGTGGTAAGATTTTTGCACAGCCTGATAATTTGAAACTTCATCTTTAATTTTATATATATTGTATCCTTGTGGTCACAGTATCTGCCATATTGTACTGTGAATCCTGCAGCGCTTCACAGAAAAATAATTCTGAACACGGTTTGGAACAGAAAGGTAAACTTAAGCCTATCTTTCGGGTAAAAGTTTGCTCTACAAATTGATACTACTGTTAAATATGGAAGCTTCTCTGAACGCAATCCATGTGGTTTATTTCTTTGCAAATACCGTTGGAAGGGAAGTCATTATATTAATTCTAACCAGTTACATATCTAATTCTTTGGAACATATTTTGTATTTTTCAGTTTTTTCTATTACCATTTTCTGTCGAGATATTTTAGTTTTTCTGAGGACAGAATATGCACACACGCTGACAATGTCGGAGCATGTACCTGGTAGTGATCGGTAGCTGGTAGCGGGGGTGGGACTCTCTCTTTCAAAACCAGAAGTAGGTCATCGCGTAAATAGGTTGCACATGGGACGTAATTCATGAGTGGCCGGCATCTCGTAAATCTTGTGTTGTACGTAGAATTATCCACTGCACACACCTCGAGTTCTTTTACCACTAAACCTGTGAGTACGAAGATACTCCAATAATGACTCAACTTCCAGTGGAGCTGACATAAATATACTGTGCTTTTCAGTCAGCGACCGCGAAAGTCTTATTGGACGACGAAAGCATTACTGTTAGTGTAGACCAATAACTACCAAATAGTGCTTGTCATTTTATCAAACATGACAACACTCTTTCGTCGTGTTTGTTTGTATTAAGACATAATTATAGAAAACAAAACCGCTAGCCCTCTTACCTCCCAGTTCAGGTATGATGTTCTGTTTATGTCCGGGAGCCGGTTCTCATACAAGGTTCCCTTTGTTTCCAACCACATTACTTCTGCAAAACCGTGTTCGGAAAATGATTAATTATTTCAAAATCCTGTATGACGTCACATAGTTACTATGGAAACCAGGTTAGAAATAAGTTAGTCTACTCATCTTATTAGCAAAAATATTATCTTGTACAATACCTCTACATATTAGAAGAAATGTACAACGTTCCTTTCCACTGTATATATGAGTTAATTTGCAGACCAGAGCGAGTAGGTTTTAGGAAGAAGTTAGACAAAGAATTAAAGATATAAATAGGCAAGAGATTTGGGCTAGCTTTAAAGAAACAATTTCTTTAAAATTATATAGAATAATTAAAAAGATTGGGGAAAGGTTTGAGAGGAGAAAATGGGGAAGGTAGCGCTGTATGTATAGAGCTTTAAGGAATAGTTCATTGTTTATTAGAATGTGATGGGGTGAAGAAATATAAGAAGGGTATATGGGTAAGAAAATTACAAAAATAAATTATAGCGTTTAAATTGCTGACTAATTTGGCTAAACATATCAGGAATACAACAGTGGGAGAATATTTGTGAAAAGTATGAAAGAAATGCATTAGTTCAGTTAAAAAATATGAGAGGACTGAGATAAATGGATAAAATAGTTAAATAGAGGAATATACAGATAATCTTTAGGTTGTGTGTGGGGAGGCCTCGTATACACGGATCTTAGACTTATTAGGTTATGAATTTAGGTATAGTACTTTAGTTATTATTGTAAAAATGTTTCTGTTGTTTGGTTTGTTTTCTATATTCATGAAATTGTATTAAGGATGGGAATAAATATTAAATTCAGTTCATTATGTGACTTTCTTTTCTACATTTTTGCTCTGAAAAGCTTTTTGTGTGATTGACATTTATTGGCACAAATCACTCGTTTTCTTATATGTTGTTGTGGATCTACTTTGATGCATAATTGGTTACTTTTTTAAACAAAATAATTGTTGATAAATTTTAATAAAAGATGTTATCGTTAAGAAAATAATCCTATGTCCCTTAATAAACAAAGTTATTTCATAAAAGTATCTCAGCTAACTTAGAAGCTATGCATGTTGTAAAAACTGCGGTTTTATATCTTAAATAGTTTCTGGATAGAATTTTAAACACCCCCTTATTAAATATGAAGATCTCGTTACTTATATCTACAATATTCTAAAAGCTCAGATCTTTTTACTACAGTTATATTAACTACCTTCTGTACAATAGAATTTAAAACAAGAATTCTAAAATCAAGCGCAGAGAAAGAAAAGAAGCAGGAAAGCTGCTCATATTAAAAGAGCAGCAACACGTCTGAGTTTAAGAATATGACTTCAAGACTTAAGTTACCATTTCCTAGAGACTTCTGTATAAAATCTGAAATTCAAAGAAGGTAGCAGTCTCTCTCACAGTGCTCTAGATTAATATGCTAATGCACTGGCTCGTAACTCATCTATAAAATCTCTACCAGTAGCGGACCTTACAGATAAGATTGAAGTTTCTACGTGACCTGCAAGCCACGACACAGGATATCGATATTTTGAGGTCGAATGGTTCCATCGGGTGCCGGTCGCTAATGTGCAGGTTTCTAATCGGAGATCAGCTGGTTAAGACATGGAGGTGGCATTGGCTTCCCTTAGTGTAGGTCCCTCCCTTGATGCCATGTCACTAGAATTGCTGAGCTGGTTCCGGATCCACGTCACCAAATTTCGTATTCTTAAAAATTCTGGTGTGTTGCATTCACATGACTCTTTAACATGTGCTCTTTAACACGTCTTACAGAACTGAAATAACGATTTTAGATTTTGGTTATTTTATCAAAATTTTCCACACTATAAAATTTCGGTGTTCACAACAGCGACGTATACAAACTATTCTTGATAAAATTTATGTTTATTCTACATTGTTATCCAAATAAACCTTTGCTAAATAGCTACATTACACATTTCATTAGGGAACAAAGAGAACAGCAATGGTCAAATGTTTAAGAACTGCATGCTATATGCTGGTGTTAAAATTCCATACTGTTTCCATAACATTTTGAGACACAACTGAGTGTTGAAAGGACTTTAAAGAATGGCCAAGAAATGAAAATTTGGAACAATTAACAACAGATTTTTTCCCGCGCATCCGCCCACTTTCTCTTTAAGAAACCTCATTGCATAACTCAGTAGCTGAATGCAAAAGACTAGTAGAGTGGGGGCGATTTATCCCTCCTGAATACTCGCGCAGTCCGCAGACCGAGGTATTTACTAAGTTGTTATACTAATAGATCATTGTATAACAATTTTTTAAGGAACGCGGGAAGGTAGATGCAATTAATTAGTTCGTCATTCGGTTTTAGAAAGCTAACCGTACGTCAGGTAAGCCAGGTAGTTTAAAATATAATTAAACATAAAACTTGTAATTCAAAATGAAACCTCTGCTTTGAAGTACAAAGGCTATCCATATTTGGTTTTAAGTTCAATATAAAACCAAGTGTTCTAATTTCAGTTTTTGAAGTTTATTTTCTTGAAAAGTTAGGAGATAGGAAACTGAGTGAGATTGCTCCGCGATAATATGTGAGGTTCGTACTCGGGAGATCCCGGGTTCGATTCCCATAGAGCGCTCGCTCTGACCTTGGGTCATTCGTGGTTTTCCCAGGTCGGTGTGAGAATGCTGTGGCAGTTTCTCATCTACCATTTTTTCGTTCCATTACTTCCCTTTCATTGTTTCCTTCTCGTCTTAAAGTTGTGCTTCTAGGTTTCGTGGCGTATGGCGGTGCCGAACAGATGGCTCAGATGCTTGTTCTAAGGAATGAGTGCTCCCGTGGACAGTAAGAGCCGCTTGGTCGACGGGTGTTCATCGTCTTTACTAGGCAGCTCCAGGAATGGGACGGATCTTCGAGCCTGGAACTGTTAGGAACTTCCTCGCGTCTCTGTGGCCTGTAGCCTCCTGTGCTACCTTCACTTCATCCCTTTCTTCAGCGGGTGTTGGCCACAAAAGATATATGTAGGTCCCCGGGTGCGAGGTGCCCCCTTGATTGTATAACCTACTAGCTAAAATACCCGGCGTTGCCCGCAGTTATACCCACACCATTTATGCCTAGGTTGCACTTGCCCAATAGTCTTGCGTTTCTTTGGAGCCATTTATAAATTATTACACAAGACACTTAAAGGGTAATTATTACTCCAAGGTACTATAGAAGAAAAACATGCGAAGCAAAAGTACAGTTGAATAACCACAAATACCAGTTGTAATGAAGATTTCCCGTGAGTGCAGTTGAGTGATTCTATGTATTCGGACTGCCTCGTCATTGTTTATAGAGAAAATCTCACTTGGGAAGTAATAATACCAGTTTAACTAACTTCAATATAGCTTTCTTTATTCTCGGTAACCAACATACATAAAACTACTAAGAAAACACACAAAAGACAAAACAAAAGAGAAGCCAAAACAAACGTACAAGGGAGGAGGAGAAAAGGAAGTGGTACTTCGTCTGATTTGATGCTATTACTATCCATGCCCACTATCATTTTTATATGTCACCGATTTTTTGTTTTTCTGCTTATAAAATCTCCGTAAACTCATAGGGAATGAAACCCGCTGCTTACAAAAGATGAGAAATTACAAATTATAATAAGTGAATATCCGAACATAGAAGTGTGATCGCAGAATAATGAATATGAACCTGGACCTATTTATTACTCCTATGTTCTCAATGTTTGACACCATAGAGACTTTTGTAGTGAATGCAATTATGTTGATTCCTTTCTGTTATTTTACATCAATACGCAATAAATAATCATATAAGGTAAAGAAGAATAGGACGTGGTATTTTGTCTGTTGATGCTGTTGCTGCTATCACAGTGCGATATAATGCGTTTGAAATGCTGTTAATTGTTTACCAAGTGATTGTAGCCGTTTACATTTGCGCAATCATAGCCACAGGTATAAAAAATATCATGGCTCTTGTAATTTATTTATTTGACTGTGTTATTACTCCATGATCAATGTCAGAGAGGAGATAAAGGAATAATATGTGCACTCGCTATTCCTTTGTTATTTTGATAGGCCGTGGAAACGTAAGTAATTATCCTATGTATTGTAACACATTTGGAGAGTTGTTCACGATCTATGGTAACAATATCAAGCGAGCACTAAAGCTCCGCGCTGAATCATGTGGAACCGAATGAAAGTTCAGCAGTGTAAGCGTGTGTTTGCTTTGTTGTGTAAGTGTTTGCTCAGTTGTGAACCATTCTGATAAGTGTACATTATTGCCCTTTCCGATGCAAAGTACTTATATTCTAAGATTATTAAGCAATGCAAGAGGCATGGTTTTACCATATCCAAGAAAGCGATCTCATGTGCACTCAACAAAAAGCATGAGGCCACATCAGGACTTACTCCAAAGGGCAAGAAACAGGGAAATTCACGAGCAGCCACCAGTCGCACCCCGGAGATAATTTGGAAGGTGAAGGCCCAATTCTCTGGTCCAAATCCTGCAACTCAGAGGGTCATTGCACAGTAGTTAGGGATCTCTGTTACTACTGTGAACAGAATAACCAACCAGGATTTGAACCTAGAAAAGGGCTATAAGAGTTGGGGATATAAGCTGTTGCCCAAACACATTGCAGAACGTGCCATTAACAACAGAAAGCTGTATGAACGATATCTAGCTGTTGAAAAGTGGATGTTTGTTGTCTTTTTAGATGAGGCATATGTTTATCTAAGTGACTACAACAAACCCTGGGCTATATATTACCTACCATGGGAAGAAAAAAAATTTAGAGTTGGTATAAGGAAACTAACGAAATTTTCCTGAATGGTTTCATGGTAATAGCAAGATACAGTTACAATGGCAAATTAACCGTTCGTCGTGTGCATAAAAATGTGAACATCAACTCGGCATATTACCAGACTAACGTACTGAAAGCAATTTTTCATACAGAAATCCCTACTCTCTATGGTGCAGATGTAAATAAAGTTTGGTTGCATCAGGATAAAGCATCAAGCCATACGTCTGCTTCAACCTACAATTTTTTGGAGAACATTGAGACAAAAAATGGGAATACATTCCATACCTTTCAGCGACATCCGTGTTAAGTCATCTGATGCATCACTGATGGAGTTTTGTGCATTTGGGCTACTGGAAAGAGCCCTTGGAAGCAGACGGCCGCAACTTTGGGTGGTCTCTCGAAAGCTGCCAGGAGGAATGGAATAAACTGGACATCCCTGTATTTCGTAGCAGTTTGCTCCAGTGGAAGCTGTGCCACAGATTGATAGTCAAGCTAAAGGCTGCCAGATAGAACATCACTGCTGGTGGAGGCGTGGTTTTTCATAAGGTAAGGGGGTCTAAATTTGTTACCATAGATTGCGAACAACCCTCTGTGGATGGCTTTGTGAGCTTTAATAGGCATTACATACAATCAAATAGCTAATCGCGTAAAATGGGACGGAACTTCGAATTATAAGCTGGACAGTAATTTTTGCAGTGTGTCAAAGGTTATCTGTGGTAAGTAATCGGTGTAACGGTG
The DNA here is from genome assembly GCA_030765065.1 of Deroplatys truncata. Taxonomy (NCBI): domain Eukaryota; kingdom Metazoa; phylum Arthropoda; class Insecta; order Mantodea; family Mantidae; genus Deroplatys; species Deroplatys truncata. The sequence goes on along the minus strand of CM060986.1, from coordinate 195,323,831 downwards.
TAGAAGTCTGTAGGGAATACACACACACCCTACAATGGCTTTTATATATATTAAGATAGATAGATAGGTAGGTAGGTAGGTAGGTAGGTAGGTAGGTAGGTGGGTGGATGGATGGATGGATGGATGGATGGATAGGATCGTGAAAATGTATTTTATGTTATAATGATATCGACAAAATCTGTGATAAAATTTTCAGGTAAATTGGTTTGTAGAAGTTAGCAGTGGAAGGTACCCTTAAAATTATTACCGTGAAAGCAAAATTGAAGACGTGTACTGCACACATTTAATGTTAGTTTGTTTTAAAGTGTAGTGCCTCAGTACGTTAAACGGGTGGCCGCAGATGATTAAGTGGATAAGCTGGGATGCGGTACTTGCAACCAAATGAGCACAAAGCATTGAAACTGTTGAACCAAGTCAAACAAGTGTGTGTTGGTTTCTGGTATTGAAAGCAACCTACCAAGCGGAGAATTATAATTGGGTTTCTCGTTCGTGACGAACAATAATACTTGTCCGACGCGGTTCGAGTCCTATAAAACAGCGCTCGCTTGCTCTCTCGCGGCGGAAAACAAAGCCTCGAAAACCATCAATCAAACTCCATTCACAGTGGATGAGTCGAGGCCCTCGCCATGTTTTCAAGAGTGATGTGGTGCTGTGCTAGCAAAGTGAACTACATTACACCTGTCATCAGAGGAGGTCATTGCGCAGGTTCGTGGTGCGAGACCCGCCTAGGGCACATACAGCGGAATTGCTCTAGCGTATCTTCCATCAACATATCCATGAATCAGGACCCCTCATAGCTATTATGGAGTGTGTGCGATGTCAGGACATCAATTGGAATTCACGATTGGGTGGTCTCCCTAAAGCAGGGCTTTTGCATCAAACATAATGCACCAGCTGCAATATGGTGGTTATTATTATAACTATATAACTCGAGCTAAGATGTCGTTGACAAATGAATAAAATACTCTAATTAGTCTTTCAGTTACTAGGACTCGCCTGACTCACTCTTGGCATAGATTGTGTAATCCCATAGTTAAAAATCTGATTCATTGCTTTCTCATGACCTCGCATCCCTCTTCTATAAACCATTCGTATAACATCTTATTATTCTAGTTGCTACTTGTTAATTCACATATACCTTGAATCCAAATTATCACTTTTTGTTGTATGATACAATAGGTAAAGCGATAGTCAGATTTTTAAAGAGCGTTTCGCTATGTGATGGCTTTGAGAAAAGTTAAAGTACTTGAGAATTCAAACCATTACAAAGATATGTATAACACCACAAAACGTTTTATGTAACATAAAGTGTGTCCTTTAACGAGATATGCATTTATGGAGTAGTAAGATTTTGCCTATATCTTACGGTTTACCAGTTACACAGTGCCTTCGTTTTACGCCAAGGCCGCAACAGCTTTATATGCGTACCGGCCTCGGCAGTAACCTCGGTATTATGCCACTGCGCAGAGGCGGTGCAGGACGTGTCAAAGGTACGTTTATCAGCTGTAAGTTGTCCCAGTCGTTGTTTTGTCTTCGTGTTGTGAAGTGTTTCGACAATACATGAGTTGTGTGTGATTTTCTTAGGAATGTTATTCTCTTGTTAGCCCACGGAAATGTCTGTCAACAAATTCACGCTTGAACAGCGTATTTTTATGTGCAATACATACGCGAAAACTGAATCACGTAGACAGTTATGCTAGCAGAAATTCCCTGGTTATCCAGTTCCGGTTAGAGGCACGGTAAGGTGTTTGGTCAATCAATTTAGAACAACGGTATCGCTGAACGCTAAAAAATAAAGTTTATAGGAATAATCCTCACACCATAGACGAACTTAAGGACAATATAAAAGCAGAAACTATGAACATTACGCAAGAAGAACTTATGCGTGTGAATGTAGTTTCCGCCGACGATATCAAAAATGTCTTCGTGCAGATGGATACCACTTTCAACAACATTGATTCTACTCATTACATATATACTACTAACACTCGTGAGTAAGTAACGGGAGAGTTACGGAACGAAAAACCTCGCAGCGTAGTAGTCTGTGCGAAGCACGCTTTCGCGCGATCCACGGCCTTGACATAAAACGCACTGTACTAAAGTCATTCAGAATGAAAAGGACCTCACAAGCTATTCTCAGAAAATTCGAGGCATACGTTTTATCTCTCATGCAAATATTTTAAACATGTGGAGTTTTCATAAGAATCGTTTGAGCCATTTGTGAGAAAATTGAAAACAACGAAAATTTTCCATATAAAGCGTAGTTTGCGGTGAGGTAAATACCGACTTTTGGTTTTTAGTTACGTTGCTCGCACACTTAGATACATACAGACAAGAAACTTTTTCTAAAAATAGTTTTTTTTATTCAGGGCACCTGAAAACATACATTTCCAATGGAATTTCCTTGTAAATTTTTTGTGGGGTGCAAAACTTCTTTTGCGGAGTGCAAAACTTCTTTTGCTTACTATAGACAAGCATTAAAAAAAATGTAGCTGCTTGCTTTAGCAAATCGCTACATAACACAGCATACCATATCAATATATTGTATATATAATTTACATAATTTTAGTTTATAAAAATACATTGCCAACAGTGATAAAATATGTATCAAACTGAAGAAGAAACTCGAGTTTTTAAGACTACCTAAAAAACTAAAACGGTCACTCTTTTGGCAACTTTGATATTTAGCCTCCTCTTAATGAAAGTGAAAGCTGTGGTTAATCATGAATAGGAAAGCGTGCAGAAACTTCACAGGCCTCTGTCTTCTTTCGTAACACTGTCAATTATCTCTGCCTCTAATAATTTGCTTCTTTTGGGCGCTGATTTCTTAAAATCACGCATCTCCATTGAGACAGAAACCTAGCCAATGTGCAATACTTCTCTAAGTTTCTTCGGCACCCAACATTCTCTTCTTCTTCACTTCAAGAATAAGACATTCTACCTGTTCCATCTTCGCATTCTTTACTTTACTCGCAACTTTTTCTGGGGCGTCCGATTCTGTTTTTCCTGAAGGTTTGTATTTATTAATCAAAAGGAAAGTCGTGTCCTTTCTTCTATCATGCCTCTCACATGCTCTTTGTAATTGTATTTATTTTCTTCAGTTTTATCATATAAAGTTATTCAGTTCTTCTCTAATTGTTTCCTGTCTTATTAAGTCTAGTCCAGTGCATCGTTTTCCCCTAAAAATCCCATTTCCAATGTCAGAATTTTACTTTTGTGCTGTTCTTTTATTACCCTTCCATTTATTAGTATCCATGATTCGCTGCCGTACATGAGCACAGGGCCAGTTTTGTTTCTTTCCCTGTTTTATTTTGTGGAGTTCCTGTTATGGTTCTACATAATTGTTGAAATTTATTTACCTTATTGTCTACATCTCTAGCAATATCGGAACTTAAGTCATAATCTCAGTACTTATAACTCATGACTTGTTCCAGGGTATTATTTCCAAATCAAATTTTTGTTCTCACTGGGTATTTTCCTTGTGTGTCATTACTTTTGTCGTTAATAAGGAAATGTTTAAGTTATATTTATTGCAATTTATAAAAAGAGCGCTGTAGGTTTTCTTCTCTATTCTGCGTATATCATTATGTGTAGGTAAATATGAGTTCTTATTCAATTGTATTCCCGGATGCACTTCTTTTTCCAAGTTTTTATAACATTATCCACATATCCACACACCAGGGTGGACGATTTATATTGAGACTGTACAATATCTCCAAAACTAAGCCTTGTAGAAAGGAATGTGCTTAATAATAGTTTCTTGATACTACGGGGGAAGGCTGAGGCAGTATTTTTTAAACTTAAATGATTTCAGTCTAATTATATAATATATACATATAACACCCCGCCTTAAAGCAAAATTTCTATAACATAATATATAAAATGCATGTAACAGTCTTGGTATTAATGTTTATATTATTATGTACATATTCAATAATGTTATATGAATGTATTATGTAATATAATAATGTAGGAGCTGTGAGAATAATAGATTAAAGGTTGCTAACAATGAGGTAACGATGAGGTAACCTTGAGGCAATAATGATGAAAGCTTAATAATACTACTAGTAATTCTTGGAGCAACAATAATGTAATTTTTTAGACAATTTATAAATAGCCAATCAACAACCTGAAAAAAGCTTAAGTTAAATAAAAGTATTCTATTGGAGTGGGATTAGCCAATCAGAAACTGAAATCGAGTAAAATTTACAATTTCAGAATTTAGCTGCTAGCAGACAGCGTTCCTAACCGGACGCGAGACGCGTCCTCGAGAAATTTAATACGTATTCAGTGTGAGACGAAAATGGTTTACGTGTTAAAAAATGCAAGTAATTAATAAATCTCACAGCTCTCTATTTCAGTGAAATGTTATTTAAATCATGTGAAGGATTAATGAATGGAATGAAGTACAAAATTATAATCTGTGTAAACCAACATTCTTCAGCCGCATCACACCTTGTTAAGAAATTCATGTCTCTACAAATTAATACTGACGCAGCCGAGGCAAACCTGAATATATAATATTTAAAGAAACAGTCAAATTACAAAGTTAATATTTTGAAACTTGGGGCGAAGGCCACTGGGTACCATACATGGTTACAACTACTTCAAAATGGGCTCCTCAAAGTCGAAATACAATACAACACCTACTTAAAATTGGCTTTTCATACGTGAAGAAAAAATCTACTTCAAATTGGCGCCCAAAACGTGTGGCAAATACCGAAACAATACAACAACTTCAAGGTAAATGCCATTAATCCTGTTTTGTTAGAGGACGTTGTAATGGTCATTTAGGGTCAATTTAATTATTTTTTTCTACTACGTATAGTAAGTAGGGGAAGTATTGCGTTTCACCCAAAAATTTGATACCGAGATTTCACCGGAAATATATGTTTTGAGACCGCTTGAATCCCCTCCCCAAAATTAGAAAAAGCTCCGTGATGTGTCTGTGAATAGCATAACTCAAAAACGAAACATTGGATAAACAGCTAGCTTGGTATTTAGGTTCAGTATTTTCCAAAGATACGATATGAAGAATTTCAAGAAACCTCCCACCCCAGACTACTCTTTATATGGATTTTTTTTTGAAAATTTTGATTTTCTCAAAAATGGCTAACGATTTTTTTTAAACGTCATAGGTTGAAGATATTTTTATGGAAAATGAAATGTATATAATGAGTTTTCTGGGAATGTCCTCAAAAGTCCCCTTTATTCTGAATGACTTTTGCATAGCTGCAAAACCGTAAGAGATAGACAAAACTTTACTACACAGAAATGTAGATCTCGCTAAAACAATAATTTATGACATATACAATTTTTTTAACGAGTGAACCATTTCCAAGATATTCCTTGTTACTTGTTTCAAGTTTCCAATACTTTTCCTTAAATGGGAATTCGTTATTCGTTTGTTTGTTTTTTTTATTTCCTTGACATGGAAAGAGAATGGAATGCTCCACATAGCAACCAACTCTTAAAAGATTTGACTATCCCTTAAAGTCTACCATATTCCCCTTGTACCTACAAAAAAATTAGCAATAAGGTTTCTGCAAAGGTTTATCTCGATTAGCATGGAGCAGGTGGAGAATAAGCGTTTGCAAAACTAGTCTGTACAAGAGTAGGGAAGGTCATGTGAGTGCAACATATCAGATTTTTTATTAATGGGAACCTACAATCAAGGTCAATTTAAATTAACTTTAAAATGACCATCATAACGTCCTCCAAACAAAACATGACTAATGACATTTACTTTTCCCCATAATATCAAGCAACGTTTAGTTGGAGATATTGTACAGTCTCAACTTAAATGGTTCACGTGTACATACTGAATAAACTGAGTGAAAGGCTGCATCCTGGTCCTACTCCTTGGTTTATTATTATTATTATTATTATTATTTATTATTATTATTATTGTATATTAGTATGTGCCTAAGTTTGTTGAGCTGCTCCCTCGTATATCAAAGTGTGTATTATATAAATGAAACCGTTTGTACAGTTTCGTTTACTATGAACTGGAAAAAAAGTTGATGTGTTGCATTCACATGAATTTTTCATCCACTGTTTATTTTTGTATATATATTTTACAAACCATTCTTAATAAACCTTATTTTTCTATCCACTAATGTTAATTGAAATGAACATTTGCAGAAATAATTTCGTTACAAAGTATAAGTAGAATACAGTAGGCTGAAGTGAAAAACAATTTTGAAAACCTGGATTGCTTTACGCCAGCTTTAAATTACACTCTTTCCCTAACATTACCAACAACGTCTGAATTGTAACATCACTTCAAAAAATCACAAAGTATTGAAGTATTCAAAACAATAAAAACGGATAGCTCGTAAATGATACTCTCAAGATACTTAAATTATGTTTTGTGTTTAAAGTGATTTATATCTTTTGTAGGCTCAGTTATGGCTATCTCTTGAAGTTCTAATTATACAAAATTATGCAAAATTCATTCTAAATGAAGAGAGCTACACATGCTATTCACAGAATACTCAACATGTATGTTTTGTTAATATCTTAAACATATGGAAATTTAATGAAAATAGTTTGAGGTATTTTGGAGAATATATAAACTAACGCAGAATATTCCGTGTAAAAGATAGTTTTGACTGTAAATTTTATAGAAAATCGTCGTGAAAGTCCATAAAAGCCGCTGAGCCTAGTACAAAGTTTGGTATTTAACCGACTAATAGTTATTGAGTTATGCTTTTCAGACACAACAGAGATATTCTTCTAAAAAAAATCTGATGTGAAACACTCACATGACTTTCTCTACTCTTGTACAAAGTATTTTTACAAACGCTTATTCTCCATCTAGTTCATGTTAATCAAATATAAACATTTGCAAACTCTATCTTATTGCTAATTTTCTTGTAGATGTAGGGGAAAATATATTTACAAGGGCAATATAGAAAAACAGTAGCCTTTAAGCACATACATATCTCTTAATAGCTGGTTGCTAGGTGCAGCACCATTCCCTTTGCCACAGATTATAACTCTTTGCATATCCAAGACAAAAAAATGAATAACGAATTCCCATTTGAGAAAATAAGTATTGAAAAATTTAAGGGAATAACAAGCAATATCTCGAAAATGGTTCACTCAACAAAAAAAAATGTATATGACATAAATTGTGTATTTTAACGCGATCTACATTTTGTGTGTAGTAAACTTTTGTCTATCTCTTATGGTTTACCAGTTATGCAAAAGTCGTTCACAATGGAGAATACTTTTGGAGACATTCCCAGAAAATTCAAGATATACATTTTATTTCTCATAAAAATATCTTAAACATATGATATTTTAATCAAAATCGTTAGCCATTTTTGAGAAAATTAAAATTTTCGAAAAATCTTCCATGTAAAGGGTACTCTGGGGTGGGGGATTTTCTTGAAAACCTTCGTGTCGCATCCTTGGAAGATACTGAATCCAAATACCAATTTTGGTGTTTATCCGACTGTTCGTTTCTGAGTTATGCTGTTCACAGACAGACACAGACACACACACACACACACACACACACACACACACACACACACACACACAGACAGACACACAGACACACAGACACACACACGGACATGTTTCCAAAAATGCTGTTTTTGGATTCAGGGGGTCTCAAAACATGTATTTCCGGTGAAATCTCGGTATCGAAATTTTGGGTGGAATACAATACTTCCCCTACTTACTACACGTAGTAGAGAAAGTAATATATTTTGGATTTATGAATCCTCACAAGCTGTATTACCAGTGAAATTTCGATGTTGAATTTTTGAGTGGCTTCCAATACTTCCTCTGATTACTATAGATAAGTAGTAGAGAAACTAAAAATTGCTGAGTATTGGAGAATTTAAATCAATATTAGGATATGTCTCACAAATGTCGGACGCCATAATAATTACTATTATGCAACGATCCTATAATGGGAGTTACTTAGACACGAGGGACAAGTAACTTTCTACGCTGTCTGAATAACCATTATATGAGGGTTGCATACGATAGTTTTTATACGACATTTAGATATACAATAAATATTTAATACTTAAATGCATACGAAAGAAAATAAGAATGTGATAAATCATTTTCTCGATACATGTTTTAGATGCGCTTCGATAACAAGTAAATATCGATTCAAGGTCGCAGGTATTGATTTTACAAGATGGAGACAGAAATGTTTATCAGTGAATTTGAAGAGGTAGAATTCAGTTCCACACCTGATATCCTGGAGGAGGCGAGGAAAGCAAGCAAGAATCTACTTCCTGAAAAATCAAAGAAAATGTATGAAAAGTTGTATAAGAAATTCATGGTTTGGCGAGCAAGAAACAATGTAATTTCATTGTCAGAAAATGTGCTCATTGTTTACCTTGAAGAAATGTTAAAAATCAATGAAATCTTCAACCTTGTGGACAAACTATTCGTATTGAAGACTACTCTAAATGTAATACATGGAACTGATATATCCAAGTATAAAAAGTTGTATTACCTGTTAAAACAGAAATCAGTAGGGTACAGAGGGGGAAAAAGCAAAAACATTTTCGGCAAATGATATTAAAACCTTCATTTATGAAACACCTGACAATACGCATCTACTGATAAAGATATGTAAATATAACTATTTTTGTAAAAATAAACTGCTTTTCAGTGGCTCTGAGTAGGACAGCGTGCAAGCACGGAAATTTATATTGAAATGCAGTCCATTTCGATACAGATATCTAACAGCAAATAAAAACATTTAAGTATAGTAGTCGGGGGGGGGGGGGAAGGTCATTTGAAGTGTGTGTTTTGACGCAGCCACGCTACGTCCTCCAACAATGAAGCAATACCTTTGCCACATGATTGCTGCGTTTCTGCTCCTAGTTGTTTTTTTATATACTTTTGCCACGGCTGCTCGAGCATGAGATTCTAATCAATGGGTATGCGTGAGTGTATGTACATAGAAACACGAACGCTTTCTTGGAACCCTTTTATTCACTATTAAAATAAGACTTAAGATTTGCCGATCACTTTTAAATTCTTACGATGTTACTGTGTCTTTTCCAAGACCGAAGATTATCAATTACATCTGATCGTCCGACTTCTTGCAAGTTCAACCCAGTCTTCGGACCTTGACGAGACCGTTGTTCCGCACTCCCAGAGTGCTCCAGCGAGAATGTCCTCACCACACGTGCGATACAACGAAAAACCTAAATTCCCCTATCACCCCTTAAAAATTTCGTACCAAAACCCCAGCGTCATGAAGCTTCTAATGACCTTCACATCCTGGCCAGTGCAACTGCACTCATTAATTCCAAGAGAAACTGGCTTCAGCGGACTTACCCTTTGTACCTGGGGCTGGTCCCTAATTAGCTAAACTGTGTCTGTCTGGTCTTTCTGTCGCTTTTTACAGTCAGCAATTTTCCTAATGCTTCTCCTTTTAATACATGCACTGATTTTAAATATTTTATTATTTATTTTATTTCGCTATCCTTACCAGATTATTATGATAATTATTGACTTTATAATTTCGGCTTCAAATGCCCCCCATATACATTGTCATATTACACAATAATATGACAATGTGTATGTCTTGCCCAAAACAATTCCCTCTCAGCAATTGTGCGATTGATCGGCAAACCTTGAATTGGTTACATGATTTTTTTACAATTAGTCAACATATAAGTTTCTTTACACTGTTTACAATTATGTTCCTTCTACAAAAATGTTGGTCATACATCTGACTTACCCATCAGATGATTCACTTTAACCATTATTGTACAAAATTTACATTCAATAACATCATTCAAATTCAAACCATTATTATACAAAATTTACACTCAATAACGTATAGTATTCAAATTAAACAATTATTATATTTTGTTTTCCGTTATTCTGATTGGAGTACATTTTCTTTCTTTCTTTCTTTCTTTCTTTCTTTCTTTCTTTCTTTCTTTCTTTCTTTCTTTCTTTCCTTCTTTCTTTCTTGCAGAATATTAATCTCTTTCTCACTTCACTTTCACATTGTGCACTGATCACTTTCACTTCACTGTTTCTATTATATTTATTTTACAATTTTCATAACCTAATGATATTTCTATATTCATGCGCTAACGTTTCTCAGAAAATTCACATCGTTTGCATTTTATCAGGAACATTCAATGATTTGCGATAAGGTCTCATAAGTTGTTTGTGCCATTTACCAATAGATTTATTAGTTTTTATACCTACTAACTCAAAAGTATGTTCCCCAAATTTAGCAGTAATAATTACCATGCCTTTATATAAGAGCTCTAACCTATGATTTCTCTCTTTTAATGCACTGGATAATTTGTGGTCCCTGGCATGCACAAGGTCTCCTATTTTCGTTTCCCATTTATGCTTTCACTTCTTTACTTTAGATTTCCTTTTTTCTGCTTTTTCTTTCAACCTGTCAACAACAACTTTAGCCCTTCGTTCTTCGGATAACGGTGGTTGGTTTCCTTCAATCATTTTGGGTATCCCTTTCAAAATAGGTTCAGGTTCAATTCCTTGCATTAACTGTATTGGTGCGAATCCTGTCGTCGTATTGATGGTGTTATTTATTATATTTTCTATTACATTACAATGCCTTGCCCAATTTTTGTGATTACTATGAGTCAGTACACGAAAATAGAATTCCAATGTCCTTCAATATGCGTTCTGTTGGATTCCCAGACGGAAAATAAGAGGAACAATGATAGAGTTTTGTATTCTGATTCTTTAAGGTCTCCCTTAAGATCTTACTACGATGTGCAGTAGCATATGGTTTAAAATCAATCATTTCAAACGAATGGGTGTAATTTATGCACCTTCCCGGCTTTTCTGAAAACACTTGCTTATTATCCATTAAAATTTTCCATATTCCTTTTTTTGTTTCTCATTCAGTCTACTAGCTTGGTTCACCTTATTTTTCAACAAATTTTCTATTTCGACACAGTCATTCACCCTATCGTACTTGGTTACATTCATATCGTTCAAGCCTAATCTGGGATTTTCTTTGGGTTTCTCTTCGCCGTTACTTAATACAAAATTTCTGATTTTCTTCGTATACTATATTTTCCTCATTAATTTCTTGGCAATTCTCCAACCTTACTTCCGCTAATCTCATAGCTCCAATATTTATAACTTCCACAAAGTATGTTTCCCCTTTTATTTCTTCCTCTACCGGATCCCTGGCAATTATTCCTGAACTACTGTCCTCAAACAATGGTACGACTATGGTATCTTGTTCTATTTCGAGTTTCAAAATTTTATTTTCAAAATCCATAATGGAGTTCCATGCGTATAGACTATCACAACCTATTTTTATGTCTGTTACAAGCCTAGGTACTACTAAAAATAACATCTCAATAATTTTCTTTCCGATTTCAATATTCATCATAGCCTGAAACCTTACCCTTTCTTTTCTTTTACCCACTGCTACTGAACAATATATCCCATGTACCGGTAAAGACATCAATTTTAAACCACTGTTTATTAATTCTTCGTAAAAGTTCTGTGAACAAACGGTCATGTTATCGCCGGTATCTAATATTGCATGAAATTGTTTACCATTAATGCCAATACTTATCCTTGATGGATCAGTTAAAATTTCGCTTTCTCCTGGCCTATCTCTTCCTTCCTTATGTTTCTCTATCATTAGTTGCCTTCCATTATTCCTACTTTTCGTGTACTTCCCAATCTTCACTGAAGGCGAAGTTGATTGGGTTTGGAGTTTTCCGACACTTTGCTAATTGCTCCTGTCCCAATATCGTTATGCGCATGTCCCGGTTTCAGTTCATGACGGTAATTATTTCCCATTATTTGTCTAGTAGAGTTTATCGAGTCAACCCTATCTTCTAGAACTGGTGAATTCCTACCACTTCTAATTCTCGCAGCCTGTCTTGGGGAACTTGGTCTATACCTACTGTCATAGTTAGTGCTATAATTATCTACAGAATAGCATCTGTTTCTAGGATACCTTTCCCTCCTATCATCCATATATCTGTGAGCGTGGACATAATATAATTGTGCGTTCCGTTCTCTTCGGTAGTTTTCACCTCTTCCCCTATAATTGTTTTCAAAGTTATTTCTCCTTCTGTTATCGTAATTGTTTTTCGGAAAAGGCCCATGGTATCTATCCCTCACATCAAAATTTCTGTCATTTCCTGGATATGCCCGAAAAATTTTGTAGGACTTCTTTCTTTCTGTGTGAAATTCCTATCCTTAATCACGCCATCTTTATTTCTCTTCCTCTCCAAAGCGATCAACAAATCTATCATGGCTGCTATCGTAACTGGTTTTGCAATAATTATATAGCTTTTTATTGAAATTAATTGTTCTTTCACACAAGCCGTGTGTTGGACAGGGTTGGAAAGGTAGAATCAGATGACTGAAAAATTCAAATCCCGGCTATGGCATTGAATTTTTCAGTCATCTGATTCTACCTTTCCAACCCTGTCCAACACACGGCTTGTGTGAAAGAACAATTAATTTCATTAATTGACCTAATAGTGGTTGAATCTAAAAGCCCGGGACTTAAGTACTTACAAAGAATGTAAGTCGCCATTGGTGTATGACATCTCAATACATTTGAGATCTCCTTATGGTTTACCGGGAAAAATGCGAGTCAGCTGGAGAATTTAATGGCGTGCCGGCATGTTGCCATGGCAGCTCAGTGCTTAGAGCAACCGGACGGAGACCGGGAGATCCCTGGTTCAAATCCCGGCTATGGCATTGAATTTTTCAGTCATCTGATTCTAGTTTTGTGTTGTTTCCGGGAAGTGCGCGGTTACTACATTTATTAATTCACTTTCTCCCACCGGTGGATCTAGCATCTTAGATTTTCTTGTCACTACCATAAAGTAATTCACCATAGACTGGTGCTTACGGGAATCGTACTTGCCAATACTCAGTTCTAACCGTATATTCACTTGCTTGCACCCCAATATCTATTCAGGAACAGGTCTTTAAAAGCCCCGTAATTGTTATCTAGCCCTACAGACAATTCCAGCCAATTGAAAGCATTGCCTTTGAAACATTTCCGTACTACGGTCATCTTGTATTCCTCTGGTATATACCCTTAACATTGAAATATTCCTGCATGCTATTAATAAATGCTTTCGGATTATCCGATTACTCGTCTTCAAAAATCGGTGGTGAAATTCCGCTGAAATGGTTAGGCCATTGAAAAGGTGGACCGCCATTTCTAATTACATTTGTACTAGTACTGTTACTGGAGGTACTTGAACCTAAATTCAGCATCGGAAGGTCAGCTGACGCATTCTGCGCTGCATCGTTTCTTACTGTTGCACTGCTTACATTGCTACATGCTGAACTACCACTATTGTCTGATATGCACACTTTTTCTAACCCTTCCTTAAGTCTATCATTTATATCATCTATCCCTACAGCAAGTCTCCTACTTTCTCTTTCAGACTGTTCTAACCTGTTTCTGTATATTTCTAGTTCTTTGCTAGTAGCTTTCCATTCTCTAACTAATTCCTGACTAATTCTTCCCTTAATTTTCTGTTTTCTTTTTCTACTCTTTCACTAATCTCTTGTCTTACAACTTTGACTTCTTCTCTAACCTGTTCTTGATTTTCCCTAACCTTAATTCTCACGTTTTCTATTTCATTTCTAGCCTCCTCCTGGAAATTTTCTAAGACATTCTGCTGGTTCTCAATTTCATTCCCAATTTCAGTTAAGTTGCTTGTTAAACCTCCCTTAAACTTTGATTATTAGCTTTTATCTGATCCCTTAATTCTTTCTGACCCTGTTCTACTTTTTCTGTTAATTCTTCTCTCAAGTTTTCTGTTACACTCCTTAATTCTTTCTGACCCTGTATCATCTTTCCTGTTAAATCTTCTCTCAAGTTTTCTGTTACACCCCGGTTAGCTTTCATCTCATCCCTTAATTCCTTCTGACCCTCTTGTGTTTTTCCTGTTAATTCTTTCTGACCCTGTATCATTGACATAATTAACTTTAACATCTCGTTAGTTTCCGTACTTCCCCCTGGCTGTTCTACCTGTTTTTGTGCATTCCGAATATCTGCTGTTTCTATTACCTTATTTACACTACTATTTACTCCTGCACAGTTCTACTATCACCGTCCTGAATTTCCATGTTTGTATCTGATTGCTCGAACATTTTACCGTTCCTTAACTGCATTGACCACTGGAACACATAAATAAATGTTCACTCCGTACCTTTATATCTGCTGCCTGCAACTGCTGCTTCGATGCTGCTCCTGTTGTCCTCCGCGTTGTCCCGGTCTCCTTGATTTCTCCGTCGTTCAGCTTCCGTTGTTCGGCCACATGTTGTTCGGATACCAGGTTGTTCGGCTTTCACGTTATTCGAGCCCCACGTTAGGCGCCATATGACGCAGCCACGCTACGTCCTCCAACAAGTACCTTTGTCTCACGATTGCTGCTTTTCTCCTCCTAGTTTTTTTTATATACTTTTGCCACGGCTGCTCGAGCATGAGATTCTAATCACTGGGTATGCGTGAGTGTATGTATATAGAAACACGAACGCTTTCTTGGAACCCTTTTATTCACTATTAAAATAAGACTTAAGATTTGCCGATCACTTTTAAATTCTTACGATGTTACTGTGTATTTTCCAAGACCGAAGATTATCAATTACATCTGATCGTCCGACCCTGTTGCAAGTTCACACCCAGTCTTCGGACCTCGACGAGACCGTTGTTCCACACTCCCAGAGTGCTCCAGCGAGAATGTCCTCACCACACGCGCGATACGAAGAAAAACCTCTTAACTTCCCCTCTCTCCCCTTAAAAATTTCGTACCAAAAACTCAGCATATATGAAGCTTCTAATGACCTTCACATCCTGGCCAGTGCAACTGCACCCATTAATTCCAAGAGAAACTGGCTTCAGCGGACTTACCCTTTGTACCTGGGGCTGGTCCCTAATTAGCTAAACTGTGCCTGTCTGGTCTTTCTGTCGCTTTTAACGGTCAGCAATTTTCCTAATGCTTCTCCTTTTAATACATGCACTGATTTTAAATATTTTATTATTTATTTTATTTCGCTATCTTTCCCAGATTATTATGATAATTATTGACTTTATAATTTCGGCTTCAGTTTAAAGAGTACCCTTTTTGTGTGGTAAGTTCTTGTCTATGTATTAATAGCCAACCAGCGAACATAACTGGATTCCAGCTATGTGTTATTGCTAGCCTCCAGCTATTAGTGATTTGTTTTAGTACATAGTATATTTTCTTTTCTTAATTTTAATTTCTTTCCTTTCTTTGATTTTTAGTTAGTATCAGTGAAATAGTGATGTAAAACATACGTAAAGCGAGAAATAAAAATATAAAATTCACACTGCATGTCCTGGTTTAGGATAACTAGAGTAATTTAGATTTTATTTTATATTTTATAAAAGTTGCACAAAATGCTTTCATGAATGAAGAGGACTTTATAGACTATTCGAGAATATAACAGGTATTCATTTTATTAGTCATGTAAATGTTCCTGGGAGTTGTCTAGATTGCCACGGGAACCCGGGTTCGAATGGCTTAGGTAGAGCATTGTCAGGATTGGTGCCATGATGGAATCGTTAGGGACCCCGCCCTTGCTCGCGCATATCGTGTCCGGATCTGATCAACCTTCGAGTCTCCCCTCCCTTCCAGAGACTCTGAACCCATTGACTGAAAGCAAAAAGCGCTCACTATGTCCTACTTGCTCCAGATATTGGAACCCCTGCTGTCTACCTACTCCTAACTCCGAAAGCGTTGTTTCAAGTGGGGATTTTCAAGAGAATATTCATGTCGCACCTAAAAATATGCTCATCTTACCTTTTGCTAAAAATGGCATTTTTGAACTCAGGGGACTTCAAAAACTGCATTTCCAGTGATATCTTAATATTCATTTTCGGATGGAATGAAACACTTCCTTTATTTAGTAACAGCTAAAGGAATTAATAAAGTACACGGTAACGTTATAAAAGTGGGATTATAGCTTGGATTGTAGGCGTTCTTGATGTTAGAACATTCCATAAAACGGAAATAAAATGGTTGTAGAGCCCCCTTCCTCTATATAGTGGAAAACGAAATAGCGAGCTAGCAAAGTACTGAGGCGACTGATGCATAGGAGCGGTGGTAATTCAAAGTATAAGCTAAACACCTATTAGAATGCATCAGAGGTAACCAATGTTATCTTCGTTTAGCGCCCCATGGAATTATGCTAAGAGGGGAATGAACTACGCGAGTGTTGCGAAAGACGGAAACATGCAGGACAAACTCACCGGACTGGAAACTGCATATACCACATAGTTACACAAGCAGATCCTTAATGAAATGCTAATGAGCACAAAAAGTAATTTCACCATTCCATAACTGATATTTTCTGTTCTGTCTATGATTGTTTTTAAGATTATATTTATTACTAGCTGGTGTCTGTTAATCGAAATTGAATTAAGACGAAGCTAAATGACGAAAATTGCCCAAAAATATTTTGTTTACTTTTTATGCAATCTTATGTAATTTATTCTGTAATTTGATAAATCTTTTATCATTGTAAGCACAATCATATTTTAAAAATCTAATGTGCTACATTCACATGACTTTCTCTACTCTTGTACATACTATTTTACAAACGCTTATTCTTCATCTACTTCCTGTCGATCTAGATAAGTATTTGCAGGAATCTTACTGCTATTGTTCTTGTAAGTGCAAGAGGAATATGGTTGGTAGGTTTTAAGCGATAGTCAAATCTTTTAAGAGCTGGTTGCTATGTGGAGCATTCCACATAAAAGAAGCGAATAACGAATTTCCATTTCAGAAAAAGTATAAGTATTGGAAAATCAAACAAATAGCAAAAAAATATCTCGGTAATAGTGCAATCGATAGAAAAAATATATATGACATAAATTGGGTGCTTTAAGGAGATTTACGTTTTTTATGTAGTAAAATTTTGTCTATCTCTTACGGTTTATCAGTTATGGGAAAATCTTTCAGAATAAAGAGGACTTTTGGAGACATTCCCAGAAAATTCAAGATATACATAGCAACCAGCTCTTAAAAGATTGGCTAACGCTTAAAGCCTACCATATTTCCCTTACACCTACAGGTAAATTAGCAATAAAATAGTTTCTGCAAATGTCTATCTCGA
Source organism: Deroplatys truncata (assembly GCA_030765065.1). Lineage (NCBI taxonomy): Eukaryota > Metazoa > Arthropoda > Insecta > Mantodea > Mantidae > Deroplatys > Deroplatys truncata. The sequence goes on along the minus strand of CM060986.1, from coordinate 195,306,716 downwards.
TAAACTGTTTGTAAAAAAAATTGTACCAGAGTAGAAAAAGCCATGTGAGTGTAACACATAATTTTTACAATCGTCTCAAAACGTAAAATAAATAATGCACGCAAAATGTTAGAGCTAGGTCAAACTGTTAAGGTATAATTAATCTTTTATGATATGTTAACTAATATGCAATTTTCTTGGACCCTACGATGGGTCGCCAATTTTGAACCTGAGCTTAGCATACAAACTTTAAATAAAAATCTTGTTCAAGAATTACTTAATTCAAGTTTAAGACAAAGCATTTTCTATACTTGACATTGAATGTTTCAGCCCAGGATGTACCAATCTCTTGTTGGTTTGAATTCAAGTCCGACAGTTAAAATTGAGTTTTATTTATTTATGGACGCTGTTTAACTGTACATGTATTAGCCTATGAAAAAAGTTCAGGCGTAGGTGAGCAGCGAAATGGGCGGAGTACGGAAACATTTCACTTTAGTGGCTGAAAGGTGTGCTTCGAAATGACAGTCCAAACCAACCGCAGGATGAGTCCGTCTTGTATTAGTATCATGTCAAAATTCTGCTACTCAAACCTTTGAACGCAGGTCGGTTACAAGATTAGGTGCGAAGGAAAAGGGAAGGGTTAAGACAAACATCAACGAAATGTTAAAACCAGGTAATGGCTGGGGGCTTAGTATGGTGAGTAAACTAGAATGGTTATACCTGCCAAGTCTAAATTCTCTAACGTTAACAAGATGAGCGTTATAATTTTTTAAATTAAGTATTTTGGAAAAATTCTGTACCTATGCGGTAGGAAATTCAGCCAGAGAGAAACTTGTTTTTTGTTGGATTTACAGCGGGGACCAAGCTAAAGGAAATGTTGAAGAGGGTTGGAAACAATTTTTTAAAAAAAAACAGAATCCTGCAACTTATTGCATTCATTATGTATAAAACAAGCAAAAAGGGTAAAGGAAACAAAAAACACCCTTGGTTAACGCACTATGATGGAATTAAGCAAAGCGGAGTGTGGCATATCGTTCATTCTTTGCTGTTTTAAAACAATCGTAGCTGAACGTAGCTTTGTCAAGGGTAAACAGTGATGATATCCTTTCAAATTTTAGCTTTTATTATTTTATGACTGTAAAGCGTATTTAGAAGTACTAAAAATACAAAGAGGAGAGATAGACCGCAGGTGAAAACTAAATGTCTTACATTAGCCTAAAATAGCAGTGCAGCTATTTCACTATTTGGCGATATATCGTTCAGAAAATAACATTAGATTGGTAGACCGATCGCAACAGGGTGCCGAAGTTGCGAGCGTGCGTATAGTACTTGTGGCAACAGCGGCCTGTTTTGGGTGTCACAATTGAAATCCATCTTTATCTCTCATTTCATTGTTTGCATTTTAGACATTATCTAACACTCTAAGTGCTTTGGAAATAACATTGCTTTTCAGTCCTGAAAGAACTATCAAAATAATTTTAAATATGTTTTTTGAGTTTACTTTTGAAAGACACAAAGACACACAACATATCACTAGTATTTGCATGCGTGGTGACAACCTAAATCGAAAAAGGAAAGTTGTTTGCACAGGCTACATAATAAAGTTTAAAAGATATTCGTTCCTAATTTCTAACTAGATGCCATAAGATATCCCTCGTACACCCAAGAGCAATAAAACTTCCACTACCTTGAAAACGTGCCAGCAACTAAGACTTGGGGTGAGGTGAAGTAAAGGAACCAAGTTTCGTATTTATGGAGGTCTAGATCACCTGGTCACTGCATTAAGAAGTCATACCCTGCAGCAGAAACTTCTAGAAGGGATTCAGCACACACAGAAAGCAAATAAAGAACGCTATGACAGAGAGGAAAGTGTTCGCGTAATGTAGTGACTGCCTTCAGGAGCAAAAAGAGGGGCTGAGGAGGAGAGAGGGATTCAAGAGGCTCTGCTAGCTTCTGCAGCAGCCAGATTGGATGCATGCAAATTCCTTGATGCCTCACTCTCACTCTCTCTCTCTCTCTCTCTCTCTCTCTCTCTCTCTGTATTCTCCCATTATTAAGTTTATATGAAGGTCAATATCATCAATATATTCCACTGAAACATCACATTCCAATTTTTCTTATCATCCCCCTTGCTATTGTATGTGTAGCATATTTTCGTTATTTCTAGCATCTTCACAGAATTTTCTAGCTTATATAAGGAAATTCTCTGAATATTTACTGCAGCATAAAATATAAGATTATTTAAATATGCACTGAATCGGATATATTTACCGTCTTTTCAATAGGCAAAGTTTGCCTGTTCCGAATCTACGTTTCCTCCTTTTAGATGTTAGTTACAGGCAAGTTTCGCTAAACTATTTTTCAGCATTCTCAAAGCGTGTTTCTCTATTTTGAAAAATGTTGTCGTTTATACAAGGCATATTAAATATATTAACCTTCACTTTCGTTTTTACTTTCTCCACAGTTTACCTTTAATAAGAATAGATCATTAGAAATACACATTTTGAGGTTCCCTGAACAAATATCAGCATTTTTACAAAAGGGTAGGGTTGTGTGTGTGTGTGTGTGTGTGTGTGTGTGTGTGAGAGAGAGAGAGAGAGAGAGAGAGAGAGAGAGAGAGAGAGAGAGAGAGAATAGCATAACTCAACTCAATAGGTTCAACATCTTTGAAGGATACAACACCAGAATTTTAGAGAAAATCCCCCACCCAAGCAATCCTTTTTTTCTAAAAAAATGTCTCGATAGGTTTTGATTCACCTTTAGCATATTTGCATGCCAAATAGAATCCTCATCTTGAATTATCTGTGAATAGCCTGTGAAGTCCGCTTCATTCCGAAATGCTTTTGTATAATTGGTAAACGAGACTACAAAATATGTAGAGCGTGTTGAAGCATACAACTTATGTAAAACATTTTTGTGGCGTTAACTATTTCCTAGATATTCCTTGTTATCGTTTTGAGTATTCAAATACTTGTATTTCTCAAACGGTAAGTCGCCATTCGTGTTTTTCTCTTGGACATTCAAAGAGCATGGCATTTCAAAGCCATCACATAGCGACACCTCTATAAAAATGTGACTATCGCTTTATACACTGTATCCTTAAACGAAATATGTAAACGTGAATTGAAGGTTTATTTGAATTACCAATAGATAGGTAGATAGAACAATAGGATTTTGTAAGAGCAGTGTGTAGAAGAGTGAGAGATGTGAAGGCAACACATCGGATGTTTTGTCTTTTAGGGAGCATCCGTTTACTAATCTTAAAATTTATTTCAGATGCTTCTATTTTGTTAAGAAACCCTAATATGTTGAGATTATGTTTATGAATTAACACATAACATTAGAATATTCTCTTGTAGACATTCAAACTGTTAGTGTACGGTATTTACACATTGATGTAGTCTAGATTTTACACTCTAGCACATTTCATTACTTAGTGTTTTATTTGCACCTATTTATTAACGTACCTCCATAAAGAATTGCATCATGTCATCAACAGCACGTGCCTTCTTGAAAAAACAAAAACATATTTAAGAAGATACGGAAGAAAGAAATCTATAGCACAAGATTCGAAGATCTCCTGGCCGTCAGCTGATTCGCTCCCTTGTCGTATTCACCTATTTGGATTTTTTTAGTTCCATTTATACCCCGTCTCTTAACTACACTGGTTTATCGGCGGTCTTTCCTTTGGAACTTATTGCCTATTGGCAATGGTGTTAACTCGTATTCGCTTCTCGTTGGGTTTTAATTATTAGATCACACACCTATTCACATTCTCATTCATACTTCCAGATACTGGGGTGGATAGGGAATAATCTTGACTAGAGAAAAATTCCCACTCCCAGCCGGGAATCGAACCCGGGACCCCTCGCACAGCAGAAGTGCTCTACCGACAGAGTTAGGAGGCCAGCCCTTTTGGAATTCTTCAGCAAAAAGTCTCGCACAATTCATACTTACAAGGAAAGTACTCCAACCGGTAGGTCCGATTTCTTTCTAATGAGTTGACCATTTAATTTGAGACTTACAATATCTCCAAAACTAAGCGTTGAAGAAAGAAATGTCTTGAATAAAAGTTCCTTGATATTAGGGGGAAAGTAAATGCCTGTTTTATGTTGTTTTCTCAATCCTCATAAAAATGTAAACAAAATTTGTATAAAGCACTTTGCAATTGCTCTTACACCAAAGTAAGTAACGAAAATTCTGAATGGCTGTGTACGAAAAGCGCAATGAATGTTGGACCAGCCATGGATGGCCATTTGAGGGTCAAGTTACGTTTCGTAATCGGGAACCAACATTTTTTGTTTTGTTTTCCTATTCGTCGTCACAAAACAGATTTTTATGAGCGATTTTCTAATGAAAAAACGATATAAAAACGCACGTTCCTATTAAAAAAAATTAAATTGGCCCCAAAATGACTATCATAACGTCCTCCAAGCAAAACACCACTAATGGCATTTACTTTCCTCCCTAATATCAAGCAACTTTTATCGAGGTCGCTTAGTTTTGGAGAGATTGTACAGTCTCGACTTAAATGGTCCATTCTGTATATATATGAGCTATCGTTATTCGAAATTTGAATTCATATACGCCGCTCTGGCACGCACCTAGACTCTGACTATGGGCTATATCCAACGTTCATACTGTCATCCTGTGACTTTTTTCAGTTTTTACTGATCAGTAATGTGATCTAGTTCAATTTTCCCTGTCACATTACTTTTCCTCGCGACGCACGAAACAGTTTCTTCTTCGTTCCATTCCACTCGCTGGGCGTCGAACACAATAGCTTGCTAATATCTCGCAGGAGCAGCACACACTGTACATCACAACTGTTGCCACAGCCACATGTGTAGAACGAGTATTTTATGTTGCATCAAGAATAACTCACTATTTCAATCACTAACTGCTTGCGAGCACGCGAGCTTTTACACAAGAGCGGGAGTTTCTGGAATGTTCGCGTTCGGCGGAATGGAAAAAACTTCCATCCGAATCTACTTATCTCTCGATGGCACTTCTGGTGTTAGCGCTGGGCGAGATCACTAAGCTCCATCCATCTACTTATCTCTCCTCATTCTCTTCAACCCGTCGGTCAGTCAGTCAGTCGGTCGGTCGTCGGTCGGCACCTTCTACGCAAGGCCCATAACAATATCAACACAGTAAGTCTTTTTGTGGACTTTACGTTAGGACCATCTTTAATCACTGAACTTATCGACGATAATGTGGATTTGAAACAAAGTGGTCTGGAACAGTACAAACACTTCACGACTGCTGCGTTTTCACATTCAACTTTACTTGCATATCATACAAGACTAAAGAACCGAACTGTTGATACACAACGTAATGTAATTTTATTGTGATGATAGATTGTTTAACAATTAATATCTCGGTTCTTATTGGCTACTTCGCTTTCTATGCCATTTCTTAATATTTTGTGTAAAGATCTTCAGTATTAATTTGTATACTTTAAATAATTTTTATCTTGATTATAAACTGATAATCAGTGAATCTCTATCACGTTAGGGTATACATTATATTTCAAAACGTCTCTGTCTTGACGTTATCCCTTTCGTGGTCAACAAAGCAGTATATATTTTTAAATGAAACTCACTTCTTTTCTCCAATTAACGTTATAAACTCAATAATACATGTTGGAAAGGTAGAATTAGACGACTGAAAAATTCAATGCCATAGCCGGGATTTGAGCCACGGATCTCCCGGGCTCCGTCCGATTGCTCTAACCACTGAGCTACCATAGCAACATGCCGGCACGCCATTAAATTCTCCAACTTATTCGCATTTTTCCCGGTAAACCACAAGGAGATCTCAAATTGTATTGAGACATACCCCAATAGCAACTTACAATTTTGTAAGTACTTTAAGTCCCGGGCTTCATAGTTTCAATGGCTATTAGGTTAATTAATGGAATTAATTGTTCTTCCACACAAGCCGTGTGTTGGACAGGGTTGGAAAGGTAGAATCAGACGACTGAAATCAAATCCCGGCTATGGCATTGAATTTTTCAGTCATCTGATACTACCTTTCCAACCCTTTTCAACACACGGCTTGTGTGGAAGAGCAATTAATTCCATGAATAATACAGTGCTTTTCCTTCTAACTGTGCCCACCGCACTGCTGTTCGCGCGTCGGGCGCCACAGCTCGGACTTCCGCTGAAACACATAATATCTCCGCAACCGCCTCACATTCTCATTGGTACAGTTATAATGATTATAAGCACATAGGTACCTTATCTTAAGAGATGTCGGAAATGTTGTCCTCTATCCGTATATTTTTGGCATCTTTTCAGGAAATCTTCATTTACACTCGAGAGTTCAGTATCCGAAATAGGCTGAATTTATCGCCTCATGTTTTCTTTTAGTTCTTACATTGTATGGGGCTTATTGCATAACCTTATTTTTCATGTGATCATCAGAGTTGATGGGTAAATTTCTGTAATTGGATTTTGCGAAATGATAGAGTAATTGGCCAACACTTAATATTATTCCCTGACCAAGCATGGTTCCATTTATATCGCTATGTTTCGTTTTGAAATAGCAGATATTAGAGTACAGAGAATCCGGATTTTAACCACGAGATTCCCTTCCATGACGCGGAAATTGGTGCGAGTAAATACCTACAGAATGCAATGCAACATATGTTTTTTGAGCAAACAATAGATGCAGAGGCGTACAAGCACTGACTTACAGCATTTTTTTAAATCAGCTGACTGATGTGTGATGGTAATAGTTTTATTTTTAAAAGAATGTGATAAATATGATTTTATAAAGTTCGGGATATTCGAGAAAAGCCTTGTTTAAGCAAATACAGGAAATTCTTTAGATTTCTTGCAAGCCATTTCCCGGATGTTGAAGTAAGCAGAGGTTTGGTGGCACTATATTTACGGTAAATATCACTTTATTTCCTACACGTGCGTGAGTTATGTAATTTCTGCTGACATATACTTACGTCAGTTACTAGCTAGGCACTAATCAGCAATTTGACCGGTATTTAAACTTAGGATATTTTGCTGGCGGTCTCTCGATCGAACACATGCCTATCAGGACCTTTTATTGGTCATCTCCTTAATATTTACTTAATGGTAATTTGCAACCTCGCCGGGCACGACGAAGATGGACCGCCGGACTTTCTCCGTCATTCATGTAAACCCACAAGCTGTCTAATGACTTCACTTTGAAATGTAATTTAGTTGATATTAGAAAGATTGGGAACAGAAATTACATGTCTGATAATGTCACCCTCTCATCACACTTCCAGTTATTACAACCTGCAACGCCTTCGATGAAATCTTGTGCTACGTCCCCATTCTTTACGTGATGTCTGATGAAGGCGCTGATGGGTTTGTCGCCACCATTACGCCACAATTGGTGGAGGCGCGGTATTCCAATTCGTCACCATTGATTGAGGCGTCCATTATGTCACATCTGGTAGGGTGCCGGCCCCTATTTCTTTTAGTTAGGATGTGGTTCTATCCCTCCTCTGTCAGCAGGCTGCTTTTGATTTTTCCCGCATTATGTTTTCTCCTGTGGTAAGGGTTCACTACTACTAACACTAATTTTTTTAGGCATGCTTTGTGCGCCCTGTGGTTCTTTATATGTGAATAATGTCTCTCCTGAGAATGATCATAATGAACATGTAATTCTGCTTCCAAAAGGGTGCTTAGATGTAGGTTTAAATTTTCATTCTTTCCAGATTTTTTTCAGTTCTAATTCTGTTCAACTTAGGTGGTTAATAACCGTAGCATTCCCAGACTAGATTGTGTAAATTTAGCTATACATTGAAATATAGGACACATGGATATTCTGAGTTTAGTAGTAGTGGTAGTGGTAGTGGTAGTGGTAGTGGCGGTGGCAGCGGCAGCGGCGGCAGTAGTATTAGTGATAGTAGTATTTCTTTGAATGTTGTGATGTATATCTTTTTAAAAGTATTAGATTGTTCTAAAGTAACATTGTTTACAAATAATGCGATAACAAACCATAATAAATCAAATTAATTGCAATTCTATGACATCGTCGAAATTCTGTGTTATAGGAAGTAAACACTGTGGAAGTAAACACTTATTATGGTTTGCTATTGCATTATACTCGGAGGGTGCCTTTTATTGTAATTTTATAATATATATATATATATATATATATATATTATGCGTATTAAGGAATTTGAGAGAGTAAGAAACCTTCTGATTGTGTTTTAAGCAATCTAATTTTCTATATAAAATTATAGTTGAAATATTTCTTTTCTAGCCTAGTAATTACATTATATAACTTTACACCTACCTGCTACTAATTAATTTTTAGCTTAGTTACATATTTTCTTGGCTATTCACAGCCGTCTAATAGAATTTTTTGTTTCTCAATGCATTAACGCAATGATACATTCAGCTTATTTGCAGAATACACCCCTTTGAATGATTACTGTTAATCTAATACCAATCGCAGTAATCATAATATGCATTTTCTATGAATTTTTTAAACTGCTGAATCATCTAATTTCTGCCACTTGTTGAACTCTATAGAATTCTGCTGCTAAATTCTTTTGGTAGGTTGTGTAATGTTGTAACCCATGCATCTATTAATTTTATTATTATTACGCAGAATAAACTATAGATTTATCTAACGCACTGCGTATAGCATGCAGAAAAAACCAACCATACAGAAAACCTAACACCATTAGTATTTAATGCTTATTCATTACAGTAACTCAAATGCTTTGCTTCAAACTTTGGAGGTATATCTGCATTTTCATCCTTTAATTTTATTTATCAGAAGACGTCCTATCCCACGCTTACTGTGTAATGACCCATTTCAGACATGTTTAACCTAATTTTCACACTTTCAGAGCACGCTTACTTTTCATAGTGCGAAATGCCATACACAGTTCTATTTGCTACATTTACGGAGTATTTGCAATTCTTTTCTTTCTCTCTCTCGCTTAATGACTTAGGTTTCTCGTTTGATAATTTGATTATATTAATTTGTTGTACACAATGCAGATAGAACTGCAGGTTACTTTAATTTACGGATAACCGAACTGGCAGAGAAGCTTTTGAGTCCTGTTTTTTACAGAACACATTCTCGACCACCATGCCATTTGCTTCAACGATGGACAGGGACATATTTTTTTTCCGTGCCTAGCTGTGCTTTTGTTAACTTTTGTATATTGCTAAGCAGTGCAGCAATGTGTAATGTAATGTCTTTTTTAAACATTCTCATTTTCGAATTTTGTGCGAGATTTTTATTCTTTTTAGTCCCTCTCAGAGAGAAAACTCTGCATGGTGCCTTGTCAACTATTGTGGACCTTGCGTCGTTCATGGTTGCGTGTTGTTACTACATAGGTCCGGTCCGAAAGTGTATCGGTGGCTGCCAGGCCCGGGCAGGTTCCGCTTGAGGATGCGAGACGCTAGTAGGCAAGGCTAGTGAGCTCGAACACCGGCCGGGATTGTCCAGTTGGCGAAGCAAGGTCACGACGGGTACGTGTAAGCAGGAGCAGGATAGAGAGGTTTGGTCTCAAAAGATGAATCTTTATCGTTATGTGTCTTCACGTCCCGGCAGCTGGTGCTAGTAACGCGAGGAGTCAGTTCTGACTGAATTACTGCCGCCTGGATCGGCCTATTTATAAGTGTTGTCGCTCTGTGGTGGGGTACCACTACATTAACATTTTATATGTGGAATTATGCTGCATAACATCTGAGATGATCAGGAATTGTATATAAATATTATATAAATGTGTACTCACTATTTTTGTTGATATACGGTATATATCCCAAATTCTCCACTGAAATTAACACTGATAATCGCTTTATTCACATCAACGCACAGCGACATTCATAAATCTGTTTCCTCCTTTACTCTATACTTCTATAGTAACAGCTTGTCTTGCGCATCGCGGTGAACATGAAGCAATTGCTGCTGTGTGAAAAACAAAGCCAACTTTCGTTTCATTCGTCTGAGTTACGGCACGAAGATCATTCGCTGTCAGCAGATTCCAATTAGTTATAGTGCTTGGAAATCTACCAGTGCCTTCTGGCAAGTTCCATGCATTGCCGTCATGTGCTTGTTCTTCTTCATTCTTTCTTACCGTTGTTCATGATGTTACTGCTTAAACTCTATGTTTATACTCCCTTCAGCGTGTTCCTCACATACTGTTTTTTTTCTGTACCGGCTTTTGTGCTTTATAAATGTTATGGTATATTATATGTAATGTCTGTGTTGTATAGTCTAGGTACTGCATATACTGGTACCTTCTTTGCGGGTACCGCTTTCTCTGCACGGGGTTCGCCGCCAGAGGTTTTTAACGCTTATCCAGTTGTAACAATTGATAAGCCGCTATCGGGAATCTTCTCCTGTTCAGACTCTATTCCCATAAGTTTTCTTCCTTTGTTCCCCAAGAATTAGCTTGTTCTAAAGTACATCTACTTAAAATCGGGGATTTGGAACATTATTATGCTGCAAATACGTATAGCTACTTCAACCTGCGACCTTGTCGCTTCCGCACTGGAAGCGCTACGTCTTCAATTCTCTCATTACAGCCTTGACCGCATTTCTCTTTATTTCCCAGAAATTACTTGCATAAATGCCTTAGTTCTTATGATTAAAACTTTTTCCTTTCATGCCGATTTATTTATTAATTTTTGTTTGTTTTCTACATTAATTACTGTTTTTTTTTTCAATAAGACGTGGCTGAGTCATCAAATTTAATTCAGGAAATTTTTGAAGATAGGGTAGTTAGTAAAGAATTGTGGCATTCACGATTCCGCGATTTAACTATATGATTTTTATCTGTTAAAAAACAAGGGGGATGGCTCAGGCGGTTACGTCTGTGGTCCGCATTCGGGAGGTCTCGGGATCGATCCCAGGCGACCGTCCACTATGGCCCATGTGTCTTTAATGGTTTCCCCGGGTCGCTAGGTGATTCATCTTCTACCATGGCTCTTCTGCCCCTCATTTCCTGTACCCTTATTTCGTTGACATCTGTTTTGGAACTGTAGGGCCAGGCGACGGTGTTAGGCGGCTTGCGGCTGGACGGTGGCTTGTGCTCTGTAAAAGATTTGTTCGCTGCGGTACCGCTCAGTTAGGTCTCTCCTCAGAGTGGGGTTCCGCTTCCTGGAGGTTGGTGGCTTGAAGGCTGGGACCATGCGTTCTATCTGGAAAAGTTAGGAACCCGTCAATGCTTGCGCCGTCGGCATCCGCATGTTCGCCCTTCGGGTTTCTCAACTCATCCCTCCCCCTCCTTGGAAGCACAACGGGCTGACTGGCTTGCGTGGTGCTCTGCCCCGTTTCCGGGGGCCCCTCCGTGATACTACCTTTACCTTTATCTGTTGAACTTAAAAAAATAAGGTATGGATAATAAACCCCATACATCGTAAGAGCTAAAAGAAAACATCAGGCGAGAAATTGCTCAATTTCGGATATTGAACTCTGTAGCGTGAATGAAAATTTCCCGTGAAGATGCGGATAGAGAAGAACATTTCCAACTTTTCTTGTGATGAAGGATGTGCTCATTATCATCGTAATTGTATCTTTAAATAGGAGAACGTGAAGCAGTTGCATGTATTGTTTCGACGGAATCCGAACTGCGGCGGCCGACGCGCGAGCTGCCTTACGGTGACCGCAGTGGGTAACGAAAGCACTATATACTTATTGTAGAAACCCCCGTTCCTAAATCTGCGCTGTTGCTTCAATAGTAAACCATCTTTTTAATGGTATTTTTTTATCATTCTAGCATATATATTTTATATCATACATTTGGGAGAAATATTCCATATTAGTCTTCATATTGTGACGTAAGGTTGGCGACGAGTGGCGACATCGCCGCCCTTATCAGTCGTCAGACAAAGAATGGGGGAACGTAGCACAGGGTGGCCTCAGGAAGGTACAGGTTGCGGTAGCAAGGATGATAAAAGCGGTGATATCATAAGATATGTTTTCAATCTTTCTAATCTTTAATTTACCTAATTTAACCTAAACTGCATTTCCAAAAGGAAGGAAGAATTAGAAAGCAGTGGATTTACCTGCGCGGCAGAGGAGGTCCAGCAGTCCATCGTTGTCGGCGTAGCGCCTATGTCGCGACTGTAAATGAACACTAAATGATTAAGAACTAAGCAGCAAAGATTCCTGGTAGGCACGTGGTTGGTCAGGAGACCGCCGTCAAAAATGCATATTTTTAAATATCCGACCAAAATGCTGATTAGTGGCTAGCTCGTAACTGACGGAAGCATAAGTTAGCAAAAAGTATGCAACTTATCCTCCGAGAAATGACTAGCAAGAAATCTAAAGACAATTTCCTGTAGTTGCTTAAACCAAGCTTTTCTGCATATTTCAAACGGTGTAAAACTGGTGTACGTTGAACAAGAGAACGACGGACATCTTCTCAATGTTTTGTAAAATTCCCGTTGTTTGTCCAATATGTGTTTTTTTTTCTTTTCCTTTCTCAAATGGTCTAATGGTTGATGTGACTATTGAAATACATTGTATGTTATTGTCGCTGAGACAATGGGAGAGTGTGCAAAGTTTGAAGTACTGCGACTCTATAAAAAAGGCGCCAACCTAACAGACACAGTATAACTAACCTGCCCAATACACGTAAAAGGTACTTTTTTGAGAAAGAATTGCTCGTTTTGAATGATAATTAATAACTATATACGAGTATCACAAAATTCTAATGACTTAACTCTATTATCGTGCAAAAATTCCATAGCTGCACTTAAGTAATGTAGCTTAGCAGATCTGTTCCTTAACCAAACCATAAAAGTTTATTGTTTCTATCAACAGAAAAAAAGTGTTTCACTAAAATAACGTATGACACGCGACTCTACTATTTACCTTTTCAAATGTTACCTGAAACACTGTTTAATGAAGACGATGGGAAGCCCAAGTTTCTAATTACGTCACAACAAACGCATTAGTGCAAGAACTCAACAACCCTCTCGGGAAAACACGTTCTTCCTAGTCTAGCCGGAAACGCCTTTTTACCGCCTGTACCACATACGTAAATAAATTAATGACCAGGAGCGGAGGGGACACCACGCACCTCCGTCCAACGCGGATCTTTTGTACTTACAACTCCCAGGAGGAACGGAAGAGGTGAAGTAACCACAGGAGGCTGAGGACGCATTCAGGCAGGCCGACAGATACGCAAATTCCATCTGCTCAGAGAATGCTGCCATCTGGCAGGGGCGAGAAAAACTTTCTAAAGGAAGCATCTGACCATCACCGACCGACACTGAACAGCTCCCAAGCCCTACCTGGAACATGAAAGTGGAATGATAAGAAATGAGGGAAAAGAAATTTGTGGTACAAGAAAAACCACTCCAACATTCGCCTTTGCCAACCAGTGAAAAGCACGAAAAAGCCATGGTCAAAATGGTGGTCCTAAGACCTCCCGAATCGAGCCTCGCACATAACCGCGGAGCCCTCCCGCTCGATTATCTAGTAGGTAGATTTCTTTAAGTAGTGTTTATAAATATCAGACTGAAGTTTTTACAGGATGTAGATGCATGCCTTCCAAGTTTCAGTGGTATACTTTTTTCGACTTCTACACTTAAATGTGTTCATTTGCTGTTAGAAATCTATATCGAAATGAGCTTTATATCGAAATGAACTTCATTTTGATACAGATTTCCACAGGTTTCCACTCAGAGCCACTGAAAAACACTTTATTCAATAATATGAATTTATATTATCTTTATTTCACTCTTTTCATTCTTTACAATGAAATTCTAATAAACTTCTCTTTATATTTTACAAACGTTAATACAACTTAACTTTTCAGCTTTCTTTAACTTAACTTTAGTAATACAACTTTTCATACTTGGATATATAAGTTCCATGTTTTACATTCAGAGTAGTCTTCAATACTGAATAATTTGTCCACAAGGTTGTGGATTTCATTGTTTTTTTGTTTTTTTTTATATTTCTTCAAAGTAAACTATGAGCACATTTTCTGACAATGAAGTTACATTTATTCTTCCTCACCAAACCATAAACTTGTCATACAAATTTTCATACATTTTCTTTGATTTTTCTAGAAGAAAATTCTTGCTTACATTCCTCGCCTCCTCCAGGATATCAGGAGGTGCGGAACTAAATTCCACTTCTTCAAACTCACTAATAAATATTTCTGTCTCTGTCTTATAAACTCAATACCTGCGACCTTGAATCGATATTGGCTTATTATCGAAGCTCATCTAAAATACGTATTGATAATTGATTTATTATACTTTTATTTTCTTTCCTATGCATCTAAATTGAAACATTAATTGTATATCTAAATGTCGTAGAAAATCTATTGCATGCAACTCTCATACAATGCTTATTAAGACGCTCGTGAAGTTTCGACGTCGAAAGTTACTCGTCACTCGCGTCTTAATATATCCCATTATAGGATCGTTGCATGAATAACTATTATACAATAATGTGGTTATTAAGGAACATTCAAATTTATCAGCAATTACTTTTTTAAAGCATAACCAATTAACATATTAGCACCTAAGTAATAACTGACACCATTGAGATCTTGTTTTTATATAAAAAAGTTCATTTCGTTGTCTCCAATAGTTTCTCAGAAAACAGGTCGTTTATATATGAAAATGTCATTCAGAGAAAACACTTTCAAATTAAATGAAGAAAAATAGCCTCGCATATATTTACAAAGCAAAAACTACACTTCTGGAACATATGCAATGATTTATAAATGGTACCAACTTGTAGAGCAAAGCTTTCCCTGAACTATGAGCTAAAGTTTGTTTTTCTACTCCAAAGAGTACAGGAGTTTTTATTTTTTCTATGAAGTGATACATTCGAGTACAGAATAGAAGGTGCACTAACATTTTAAAAGTTGTATTTAGAAATAATTATTATGATTACAATTATAAAATATTTAACACATTAAAGAGCAAAGTCCAGTTATAACAGTACACAAAAAAGAAAAAGTCTGTCTTCAGCGACTTTCGCCATATAGCTTCCCCTTAAAGCCCGTTTTTACTGCATACATCACCATAGGCGGTGGACTGCTGACGGTGCATGAAATGAAACAATAATTCGGAGAAGAAATTTGGGAAGGAACTGTTCCAAGCCTAAGTTTAGGGTACCTCCCCGGCATTTGCCAGTTTCAAGGAAAACGTGTAAAAAAACTGAGTGAGAGAGAATGATTTTAGCGGCATTAGCGACAGATCTCTATTTCACATACAAGTCCGTGCTTAAACATCTCGGCTACCCATGTCGGTGCAGAAGTAGGGGTATTGCAAGCCTTCCAAAATTTTATATCGAGATTTCATCAAAAATATTTGTTTTCAGGACCCTTGAATAAAGAAAAAAACAAAAAGTACATATATGCTTTCTCTACTACATATATTAAGTAGGGGAAGTGTTGCATCCCACCCAAAAATTCGTTACCGATATTTCACAGGAAAATACATGTTTTGAGGTGTCCTGAATCCAAGTAAAACATTTCTGGAAACATGCCCGTGTGTGTTAGTCTGCGAACAGCATAACTCAGAAACTCAAAGTCGGATAAATACCAAATTTTTATTTGAGTTTAGCATCTTCCAAGGAGAAGATTGTCAATAAAATTCCCCCATAGACTACCCTTTACATGGAACATTTTTAGAAAATTGTGATTTTCTCTAAACTGGCTCCTGAGTTTGATTAAAATATCACATGTTTAAGGTATTTTATGATAAATGAAATGTGTATCTTGAATTTTCTCGGAATGTCCCGAAAATTCCTCTTCATTCTGGATAACTGGTAAACCGTAAGAGGTACACAAAATTTTACTACACAAAAACTGTGGATCCCATTAAAACACACAATTTATGTCATATGCAGTTCTTTTGTCGAGTGAACCATTTCCGTGATATTCCTTATTTTTTTTTTGAATTTTTCAATATGTATACTTTTTCACAAATGGGAATTCGTTATTCGTTTTTTTATGTCCTGGACATGCAAAGAGAATGGAAAGCTCCATATAGCAACCAGCTCTTAAAAGATTTGACTATCGTTTAAAGCTTACCATATTCCCCTTGCTTCCCCTTCCCACTACAAGAAAATAAGTAATAAAGTAGTTTCTGCAAATGTTTATCTCGAGTAACGTGAAGTAAATGGAGAATAAGTGTTTGTAAAAATAGTTTGCACAAGAGTAATTAAAGTCATGTGGGTGCAGCACATTAGATTTTTAGAGATAGGTGCGCGCGCGCGTGTGTATGAGTGCGGATAAATACCAAATTTCGTATTTAAGTTCAGCATTTTCCAAAGATGCGACACGAAGATTTTGAAACAACCTCCCCACCGCAAACTATCATTTACATGGAAAAGTTTTGGAAATGTGCGATTTTCAAAGACCGCTCTAAGGATTTACATTAAAATACATCACAAATAAAATATATATCTTTAATTTTCTGTGAATAGCCAGAATATCCTATATTTAAAAGGAATTTTGGGTAGTTGTAAACCATAAGAGATATATAAAAATGTATAACACTAAAAATATACAGCTCATTAAAACATATATTTTATTGCAGGTAAACTTTTTGTAGCAATAGTTATTTCCGAGATATTCATTATCATTCTTTGAATTTTTCAAGTGTTATTTTTTTAAGTGCTGTCCCCATCAGTTGTATCTTGTGATGTCATGACAAGAGCTGGAATTTTAAGGCCAACATTTAGCGATCAGCTTTTAAACATCCGACTACCGATTCGGTTTCCTTCTGTCTACAACGAAACGTGTAATGTAACTTGTGTAACATCACATTTGCAACAAGTAACATCAGGGTTTTACACTTTGCACCCGTAACAGAGGGGTGGCGTGTCAGTGACTGGGAACAGACAGGCTAAACGTTGGAAGAAAACACGAAACGGGTCTGAAAGTGAACAGGTGTCGAGTGCTGAAGCTACCCCATATTCATAAAAGCGAAACAATAAACCCAACCTGCAAGTTTGGTTCAGTCGGGATTCTCACTAAGACCTATAGTATGAGAGAGACAAGATCATTACCTCCACACTACCTATGTGAATGTTCATTCCTCCTTTCACCCTCTTCTCTTCCTAATTCTTTTGTTTTTCAGTATCAGCGGTTTCATGTCCCTTTTTCCCGAGTCTTTGCAGTTTTCATCATTCTCATTTTACACGTGCCTTTAACAAGATATCACCAAGCCATCACGCTGTGATGAAAGAGACTCCCTCCATAGGGCAGGCCAGTAGGAGAGCAGTAATTTATATCCAAAACTACTTTGCTGTAAAGAACTTTAGCAAGGTCCAGCCTTTGCCTTTTCATCATAGCGATTATGTTTCGGAGAGCGGACGGAATGGGCTCATCAGCTTGTCTCACACGAAAAAATCACTAGGGTAGGCGTACCAGTGACGTGTATATCAGTCCAAACAAGGAAAATTAGGGCTTTTGTACCAATGCCGGTCAAGCAATTAGGCTTGATAATATACATTAGTTGGTTGGATGAAATTTTACAATTGTAAACTTTGTAAATTAACATGTTAATACATGCATGAGTTACGTAAATAATCTACAATTCTTAAGAGAAAACTCTAAGTTATGATCATCTCAGCTCCATTAGATCTTCAACACTTTCACTCCACATAGGTCATGCAACCAACGATCGCGTGGTGCTAACTCGCTCGCTATGTGCTGCAGACTTTGTACCACCCTGAATTCACAGAAACCTGAAGGAGTCTGCAAGTATTCATCTGAGATGCCGACAGATTAAACTTGGCATATAAACATGTTACTGTGTAAATATCGAACGCTAAAGTCGTATCAGTATCCAGAACAGAAGCAAGTCTGATGTTACATTCACACGACTTTCTCCATACATTCTTAAACAAACTATTCTTTCAAAACACTCATTCTTCCAGCTGCTTAATGCTAATCGAGCTAAACATTTGTAGAAAGGTTTTATTACTTACTTCCTTATAGGTAGAAGGGTAATAAGGGGATACAGTAAGCTTAAGCGAGATACAAATCTTTTAAGAACGGATCACTATGTAATGGCGTTGAAATTCCGTTCTCTTTGCATGACCACAAGTAAAAAATAAGAAAATCTGATTTGCTGCATTCACATGACGTTCTATATCCTATATCGCTTACTAATGGATATACAAATTATTCTTACGAAAGCTTATTTTCCTATTTTCTTCAGTTTAATCGAGATAAACACTTCTGGAAAGAGCATCATTTCAAATCTCGTTACAGATACAAAGGAAATAACGACAGTCAAATGTTTTAAAACTGGACGCTATACGCTGGCCTTAAAACGTTGTACTCTTTCCATGACATCGCGAGAAACGATTGATAATCCAAAGTACTTAAAAGGAATGACTAAGTATTGAACAATTCAAACTATTAATAACCGATATTCTTGAATTGGCTGATGCCACAACAAAGTTATTTGAAATAAATTGTGTGTTTTAAAGACATCTACATGTTTTGTGTGGTACTATTTCGTCTATCGCTTACGTTTACCAGTTATACAACATTATACAAAATTCCTTCCGAATGAAATGAACGTCACCAGCTATTCCCAGAAAATTCAAGATGTGCATTTTATTTGTCATGTAAATATCTTTAATATATGGTATTACAATCAAAATCGTTAGGTGC
Source organism: Deroplatys truncata (assembly GCA_030765065.1). Classification (NCBI taxonomy): domain Eukaryota; kingdom Metazoa; phylum Arthropoda; class Insecta; order Mantodea; family Mantidae; genus Deroplatys; species Deroplatys truncata. The sequence continues at coordinate 195,288,118 of CM060986.1, read as the reverse complement.
AATTTTATAATATAAAAAAGTTTAAAAATGTTTCATGAAAAGGGTAGTTGGGGTTGAGAACTTTCTTAAAATCTTCTTATCGCATTTTTGGAAGACATTGAACTTAAATAACAAGTTTGATATTTATCCGACTTATCGTTTTTTGTGTTATGCTGTTCACAGATACATACATTCTTACACACACACACACACACACACACACACACACACACACACAGAGAGAGAGAGAGAGAGAAACACAAACGGACCTTCTTTTAAAAATCCCTTTTTTGGGTTCAGCGGGTCTCAAGGCATATATTTCCGGTGACATCTCGAGATCGAATTTTTGCGTGGAATGCACTCCTACCCCTACTTACGTAGTATAGAAAGTAATGAAGTCATACATGCACAACATTCAGCGAGTAGAAATTGCATCTCAGAGCGCCTATACTGACGTGCATAAAATGCACGTTACCATTTCGAGCATAATTCCAGCCAGTGGATTGGCAGGTACTTTACCTTCCCCAAGGTGTGACCGAACTGTCGAAGGGTAACGCTATAACTTAAACCGCATTTTTTCATGATATACTACCGTTTCCTTATTGCCGTTTAGTAGCACCAAGTTAACCTTCGTCTCCATGTCGCTGATGAAAGCTCTCATATATGTAAATGTCGTAGCTGTCATTCAGTTAAACTTCACATGCTAATAATTCTTCAACCCTTCATCTGGAAGGCCGAATTATGTCAATTTGTCTGGCGTTTCCTTGTGTGCCATTCGTAGCGAAACTGTTTCATAGAGGCGGTATCGAACCACCCCTTAATTTCACATTAATTATAGCATCATTCATTGCTTCTTTTTTGTGTCTCCGGGTGGTTTTTCAGGCAGTCATATATTGAACTGATACCGGCTGGGTAGAGTTAGAGATTGCTTATTTGTAGGTGCAAACCTTACGGAGGAAAAAAAAAAAACACTATGGCGATCTAGGAATGCCCCTTTTTATGTACGTTATTGTACATGTCCTCACGAAGGAAAATGAAACCAGACGACGACCACGAAAGAAAAACGGTACTCCAAAACACACGTTATTCGTTATTAGCAGCGAAAGGGTTAATGTTAGAGCTTCTTGGTAATAGTGAATATTGTTAATAAATAATACATAAAAACGAAAACAATATCCATAACCATAAACATGGATCGTAAACTCCCTTATTTTCATGCTTCTGCTGTAAGAGGCCTTTTGGAATTCCAATAGTGTTTCTCTTCTGCATTGTATGATGTACATTATTCACATTTAAATAAGTTATTTTTAAACACTTTCTATTTAAATAATTATGAAAAGCAGAGAAATAAGCAACATTTAACATTTTTAATATTGTTCGTGTTTACAAATGGATATACTTAATAAAATTAACTCATTCCACCTCACAACTCAATCTCCCCCTCTCCCCATCACTCACTGTGTATACATAATAGGAGCGAAAGCATAACGGGTGGTTTATTTGTCACAACAGGCAGATGACAAATAAAACCTCTCTTCTTCTGCTTTATCTTCTTTGTTTTGCACTGAAATAAAATAACACGAACTCAAAATGATATTTAATTTACTATAAGTATTAACTAGTGCTCAAACATTGCCAAAGCAATAATAATAAATAAGTCGAAATTAATATTGATACATTCCAAGACTATCCTCCGCTGTTTCAATGTTACAGTTCCTCCATTAAGCATAAAATTATGGTGAATACTTTATGCAATTTCATTTAGTAGAACTATTTTTCATTTGTTGTATCCAACTACTTCCTACGCTCTTATCTATCCATATTAGGGCGATCCTTACATAGGGTAAAATTCTAAAATGGGAGGAATACAGACAAGTACCCACTACGTGGTTCTATTTTATGTAGAAACACTCCGAAATCTTAGTGTCCAACTAGCATACGTATTTAATAGCATATAACCTTATGATCAGGCATAGGGGTTATAGTAAGTAAAACATCAAGCTAGGAAGTCACTGAGGGAAGTTAGAAGCGCGTGTAACCTTGCAAGGTTCTGTTAAACAAATAGATTACACATGTTATAGGTAGAACGCCCTAATTCGAAAGCAGGTAGATCGAAATTAAGGAGTATTAGGAGGAAAAATTTGATGTGTTACATTCACTGACATTTTCTACCCTCTATCGTTTATTAGTGGGTATACAGGTTATTTTTACGAATGTTTATTTTTCTATCTACTGCATTTTAATCCACATAAACCTTTGCAGAAATAGCTACATTACACATTTCGTTAGGATACAAAGAAAACGGCAAAGAACGTTTTTAAGAACTGCACGCTATAAGCTAGCCTTAAAATTCCATTCAGTTTCCATGCAGTCCCGAGAAACAACTGAAAATCAATGGGACAAAAATGATAAATTATTAAACAAATTGAACCGTTAATAACGGGTATCCCGGAAATTGCTGATGCTACAAAAAATTTATTTAAAATTAGGTAAGTTGTGTTTTAAAGAGATCTACATTTTTTATGAGGTATATTTTCGTCTATCACTTAACTTGTTATAAAAGATAATAAAAAGTTCCTTCGGAATAAGTTATTCCCAGAAAGTTCAAAATATACATTTTATTTAGCAGAAAATATCATTAATATACGGTATTTTAATCATAAATCGTTACAACCGTTTTTTAGAATTTTTTTTTAAAAAATGTGTCATGTAAAGGGTAGTTTTGAGTGGGGGGATTGCCCTGAATATCTTCCTGTCGCATCTTTGAAAGTACTGAACTGAAATGCCACGTTTGGTATTTATCCGACTTTTAGTTTTTGAGTTATGCTGTTTACAGACACACACACACACACACACACACACACACACACACACACACACATGGGCCTTTTTCTAAAAATGGTTTTTTAGATTCAGGATGCCTCAAACGTGTATTTCCAATGAAGTCTCGGTATTGAATTTTGGATGGAATGCAATGCTTTCTCTACCATCTATGTACGCGCTAGAGAAATCCCAAAAAAGCAACGTATTGTTTCTTAGCTATTGATAGCATGCAATCAATCTACCTGATTATTTATTTAATGTATTAATATACATACAGAATTCTGATTACATTGTGTTTTCTGTTATATCGAATACTGTACATTTTTAAAGCAATATTCGCTCATATTAACGTTAGACAAAGAATCTCGAAAATTCTGAAACATAGTTTGCATGGACCTGAGGAGGTTGAAGGTCCACTTTCCCCATTATTCCTTTCTAATAATGTATCATGCTTCCTGTGTTTCATTGAAAGGTAATGTTGTTTAACATGATGTAAAACACCTTTGAGCTATAATGTTACATTTGATAGTTTCGCCATTTGTACTGAAGTGTTCCCTGCCAAATTCCACCACAAACGATGCTTATTGTAATGACAATGCTGATGTATGAACTCTTCTTTACTTTAGGCTCATTGTCACAGTTTCCTATTGGCCTATAAAAGCATTGACTAAGTGGGACAGTCTCATCGAAACCGTCTGTTGGGTTAGTGACGTACCTGACGTCACCTGTACTCCCTGCGGTAACACGTTTGTTCTGTTTACTTATTGCCTGATTATGATATAGTTATATGCGGTGAATAATGTACATAACTACTGCGATAATTCTAGTTTATGAGTAAAGAAATGTCCAAAAATGTAATTAATCAATTGAGGCATTATTAATAAACAACGGAGTAAGACAAGGGTGTAGTATCTCGCCCACAGTTTTTAATTTATGCATGAATAACATCATCCAGAAATGGAAAAAGTTCTTTAACTACGAGAATAAAATTAAATAAATTTAGGTTATATATTTTAACATATCCGAAGACGTTTTAGTTAAACAAAAGAACATAGTTTACAGAAGCCTGAATAAGATACGAGAGGAATATAATTTTAAAATATCTAAAGAAAAAACTAAAATAATAGCATTTTGGGAATATGAGCAAGTAAGATCGAAACCTGTGATTCATAACAAACTTTTACAGCAAGTTCCAACACTCAGTTATTTAGGATGCAAACTTAGTATAAATAGAAAAACAGAAATAGGGATAAACTGAAAAGTACCAAAATTCCAAATAATGTACGGAACGATTCATTAAACTTTAATAAATAAAACAAGGAAAGATACAGGATTAAAATTTTATAAAACTCTAGCTGTTCCTATGTTGCTTTGACTGCGAAACCTGGATAATGACAAAGAAGTTGGAAAATAGAATACAGGCTGTGGATATGAGCTTTCGCAGAAGAACTAAAGGCTGTCCAAAATTAGTTACAATTATAATGAATATATAAGAACACAAACAAATATAATTCAGTACAGGATAAAATCAAGGAATAACAACAAAAATGTGTTGTACTCACATGACTTTCTCTAATCCCATACAAACTGTTTTCACAACCGCTTGTTCTCCATCTACTTAATATTAATCCAGGTAAAAATCTGCAGAAACTATCTTATTGCTAATTTTCTTATAGGTGCAAGGGGAATATGGTAGGCTTTAAGCGATAGTCAAATCTTTTAAGAGCTGGTTGCTATGTGGAGAATTGCATTCTCTTTGCATGTCCAGGATTTATATATATATAGAATCTTGCAACAAACGCCATTGACATTCCAATTTACCCTACATTTATTCTGTTGATGTAACTAGGCATTGTTCCATTTAAAAAATTGTATGTTAGCTCAAAAAATACACTTTCTCAGTATTATTAAAATCTGTTTATAGGCTAAATGTACGAGCCTCTGACTACCAACCAATGCTGTGAAAACTGCACATCAATAGCACTTTCCATTTCCGAAATATTTGCGGTGCAAGGTTTAGATGATTCACGCTGTATATTAGTTTAATCAAAATCGTTAGAGCCGTTTTGATAAAATCAAAATTTTCGACAAATGTCCCAAGTAAAGGGTAGTCTGAGTCAGGGGATCTTCTAGAAAATCTTCGTGTCGCATCCTTCTAAGATACTAAACTCAAATGCCAAGTTTGGTATTTATCCGTCTTTTCGTTTTTGAGTTATGCTGTTCATAGTCAGGCACATACACAGATATACGGACCTGTTTCCAAAAATGCTTTATTTGGATTCAGGGCACCTTAAAACCTGTATTTCCGGTGAAATCTTGGTATCGAATTTGGTGGAATGCAATACTTTCCCTACTTGTATACGTAGTAGAGAAAGTAAAAATGGCAGCAACATTAGAGCTAACCGAAGAATGGAGCTAACTAAACTGCTAACTAAAGCAGCGTATGATTATAAACCAAAGGGTAAAAGAAATTTAGAAATGTCTATGAGAAGATAGAAGCAACAACTATGAGGACGGAACAGGTAATTTGCCTAATGCATGAAGTGGATAAGAAGACGATAAAGGAGAAGCAAATGCAAAATTTCCTTACAGTTGAATCTTAAATTCAATGATGAAAAGTTGAAGCTGGTGGTGATTGAAGTTTCGTATTCGTTTGTTGATGGCCAAACAGATGTGAATAAACGGAAGAAACTTATGGTGCTGTGCCACTACTTGGAGAATGAACTGTGTTTGCTCTTCCGATTTGGTGCGCAGCCCATTGTACCCCTGCATGAGAGCCACTCCTCTCTCAGCAGTATCATTATCGACACAGTTTGTTGGAGCTCACAATATAATTTATCATCAGACCAAGTTTCAGCGCCCTCCTTAGGAAAGTCGCTGTTAAAGGAAAAGAGCCTCAACAAATTGTTTGTATTCTATACCATGAAGTCAGGAATCGCTTGCATAGTCAGAAAGAGACTCGCTTCTGAGGATCTTTCGAAGTAGGAAGATCTTTATATTTTGTTCAACAGAGATTAAATCATCAAAAAAAAAAAGCCAATCAGTTCCACAAGGGTACCACAAGTGTCAATTGGCTACTTCAGGGCACTAAGGGAAATTCTGTCTTCAAAACTCAATAAGTGCCGCTCTAAGATAATATTTATCGGTGCAAATATTCCAAGACGTGTGAGAAACAACTTCTAATATACAACTTCACTTTGAAAATCCACAGTTCCTTGAGTCCATTTAGTTCACGAGCAGAATTGTATGCCGTAAATGAGACGAGCCATAAATCTTGCTTAGCTCCCGGTTTCATAATTTTGAGTCCTCTTTAAATAGTTCCCTCTAAGAGTATAATACAAGCCCCCCCCAATAATTCTCTACAATTATCTCTAGTGTATCAGTGTTCAACTGATCAGTGGCAAGTGAAAGAACTTAATTCCTTACAGAATCCGGTTAGGTTAGTACAGATTCGTCAATGATTCCAGGATTGAAGCAGTGTTTCATGTTAAATTGACCAAAACGTCTTGAACCGTTTGACAATTGGTATTTATGGAGCTATGGGAATGCCATATCTTGGAAAATACTTCATTAAGCATAATTTAGTGAATATGATGACGACCACCCTAATGCAAACAATTATAGCCAAGGTCCTTCTGGTACACAAACTCCATTCTTTCGTCCAGTACTGGAAGCAGTGGTATCAAAGGTGAAAGCCTTTACATCCTTCTGTCATCAATGAATGTTTTATTGATAGCATCGCGTATAGCCCTTCCTATTCCAATCATAAGTTTAGACACAGCAAGAAATTGATCAATACCTTCACATAAGGCAACAATTGGCATCTGTTGTCCTTTTCATCCCCTTTTAAATCTGCCGTCAACTTTCCATCCCAGTGAATGGTGATAGCTACTTAAGCTTTGGAACTCAGCATTTAATTCTTGCGATTGCTTTTCTCTGTACCTAATATGATAGCGTTCATCCTTATGAACGATTCAAATAGTACTCCTGCATATATATCCTGTCGCTGAAATCAGTGAGACTTCTGTGTGGACAGCCTTCAATGATAGTCCCTATCAAGAGAGGACAGCACTTCCAGCGCGTATATTGTGGCATGTGAGGTTGGTAATATTGTAATATATGGAGCGGCAACATTGTATGGTGATTTCTTAAGTTGGTAATACAGATCGGTAGTGACGTAATAGGGGAGGAGTCAAACTGGTTTTATCTTGTGTTAGCGTGTAGCACGCTCTCTCTTCTAGCGTCACCAGACGTTTTTAGGTATGGCGCTTCGTCAAGCAGGAAGGTAAGATTGTAACATCTTTAATTTATAATATATTCTGTAAATCTAAATTTATACTATGTAAATTATTTATGTAGGTAGTCCCTTCCTTCCTAACCCATGATGATTTATTGATATTTTGGTAGTTTTCAGGCAATTTAAGTAATGTGTTAGCTTGCCCCGTCGGACCTCGTGTTAATTCAATGTGTTGATTTAAATTCCGGTCCTATGCTCTACCCCTGTAATTATGTGAAACTAAAAGAGGTTCCGACAATATCACCTCCCTGCCTCTTTTTGGCGCAGATGTGCCAGATGTCGATGGCATTGGGATGTGATGACTATCTTTATATCCCATTCCTCTTCTACATTGGAGGAAGATGTAACACAATATTTTCGAAATTTTTCTTTTCAACTGCTCAGTATTTTGCTTCTCTTTTACTCTGTGTTCTACTTACTTATAGTAAATAGAGGAAGTGTGACATTCCAACCAAAATTCTATGAGATATCGCTGGAAATACACATTTTGAGACTATCTGACTCCAAAAGAAACTCTTGGACTATTACGACCTACTTGTTCGACACGAGGCTTCGATACAGTCAGCCGGGAAATTGCTGTTTTCTTTACTCACAGTGCGGCGAAGCTACTATCTATCATTAATAATCTCATTATCTCTTTCCTCTTCTTTCTATTTGTTCCAAACTGCCAAAGGTACCATGGTAGCTCAGTTAGAGCAGGCGTACGGAGACCGGGAGATACGTGGCTCATATCTCGGCTATGGCATTGCATTTTTCAGTCGTCTGATTCTACCCTTCATGTATGAATATTTGGCGTAACATTTCAATGTGAAGGTAGTAATCTCTCTCTTTAACGAGTATGTTCGTTTGGCTGTGATCTTGAGCGAAGGTTGATGTAAATGTGAGTGAGAAGTTATTTTTTGGTAATGCAGTGCTATGCTTAGATCTTGCTATTAACACCTTCACTCGTGTATACTTAAAGCTTGTGTGGGTATGCTTACGTCTACTTACATGTATAAAATGTGGCCCATTCCCCTAATTCGCTAGTGTTTTCCTCTCGTAAGATTTATACTTTAAGGTAAACAACTTTTGACTCCACCCAACTGGTATGAGTTCTCTGTGTAACTGGCCTAAAAAAATTACAGGGACATAGAAGCTACCCAATAAACGATGTTTATAATCTACATGGAATGAAAGAATGGTTCCGATACAACCTCTATGAAGGGGTTTTGCTACAATTGTTGCACAAAGGCTAAACCAATTACAAATAATTCGGTCTTCCAGAGGATGGGGTGAAAAATTATTTACGACAGCTACGACATTCTCGTATGTATATGAGAGCTTCCATCAGCGACATGGAGATTAAGGTTAAGTTATTGCTGCTACTAAACGGCAATAAGAAAACGGTAGTGTAGCATGAAAATATAAGGTTTAAGTTATAATGTTACCCTTCAGTATTTCGGCTATACTATGGGGGAGGTAATGTTCCCTGCCAATCCAGTGTAGAAAAGCAGAGGTGTTCACACTGGAAAGGGGTGGGGCTAGATTTTGTCGGTATCAACATAAACAGTTCCCTGGCCCATGTGGGCCATAATATTGGGTCACATTATATTCACGCCAGTATACATGTGTGAAATTGTAAACGGTGTCTTTGAATGTTAGGTTTAGCAAAACTTCACTGCACTTAAACTTAATTTAATTTCAATTTTTTGATTCGTGTGAAACTTTCTATATCTTTAATTGTATTTAATATCTTTAAATTTCGGCAGATATTTAATAAAATTAATTATATTCAAACTTAAAGTTCTAATCTTATTTCGCATTTGTTATTATTACTGTTTTATAAATTGTCTAATGGGAAATAAATTAAGGAGTAGTTTAAACTAAACATGTCTCGTTACTGCATCTTTCCTTTGGCTCCTGTTGAGAGACCAGAATAATTCTTTCACGCAACTGGTATGTCATAGTAATTTATGAATATCGCAACGTATACGAGTTTAATAACCAATCGAGTATTGTAATAGGTAGTTACGATATGTGTATTGTACAACGTTGTCTCTACTTTAGTTGCGTAATATTGTTTCGTTTTTATTTACTTTGGTAAATTACATTTGTATTTCACATGTAGTATTAGGAATCACTGAAACAGTACACTACATTGATATATTTTAGTGAGCCATGCATGGTTTGATAGACGGTTTGTTGGTTAGGTTTTTGTACAAAACAGAACATGAATTAAATAAACTTTGAAAAATGAGTTCTGTCGAAGATACTGCAAACGTGGCTAATTCTGTTATAGATAGTTTAATTCCTAATAAATCCCGACTTCTGCATTTTGTGGACTATAAGAAATTTTAATAAGTTTGAAGAAAAATGTTCAAAGTATAACAGAAAATGTAATGCTGGCTTACTTTAGCAAGAAAGCTGGAATTGAAAAGCCCAGCTTACTAAGGACCCATTATTCCATGGTAAGGAGTGTACTGTTCTTGAAAAAGAAGGTGGATATAAATACGTGCAGTATTTTTAAGCGAAAGGGTGAGGGCTACCGACCAAAATAATCAAGTGTTCTATTTAAAATCGGTCCTATTTTGTTTATTATTTATGTATGGTTCACTGCGCAAAAGGTTTTGGATAAGAGTTACATTACAAAAATCGTTGCGTAATAGAAGCTTCATTACGAAACTACATAGTTGCGTAATGAGGTACCATTGCAAAACTAATTAGGTAGTGAAATCGATATTACGTAACTAAAGTAGATAAAACATTTAGGTGGATATATTACATACTTGTACACTTAAGACCACATTCTGAGAAAAGTAGTAAAAGTTCCAGTTCTAGGGTGTTTTTTTTTGAAAAGGAAGTAATAAGGATCTATAGCTTTAAATGAGTGAAAATTACCCCAACAGCATTCCTAGTGCTAGTTACGTATCGCCCATTGCTGGAACCTAAAGGCCCACTATTGCTGCTGAAGTTAGTATGGTAATGGGGCCATGTTGAGAGCAATGTTACCACGACAACGGCCTCTTGGTGCAAACTAACACCAAGTTTATTGCCAACTTGCGCTGCTGCCCCAGGAGAGATGCAGGCTTACCGACATAACTCGGCAGCGCAAGTAAGTCTCAATATTGAGGGCATTAGGTTGGGAAATGTATGATAATTGTTCACCAGTACGTAATGTTTCTTTCCTTTAGCATTAGTACAAACTTTGTGTTTAGAGCTGGAATATTCATAGAATTCGTTGTATATGTGCACAAGGAATATACGTGCCATTGTTCACACATATGCGAGGCTACACTTTTTAAATTTATCGAATATGAGAACAAATAAAAACAATGTGAATTATACCCTCACATGATTAGGCTGAAGCGATAGTCATATATTTAAACGAGAATCGCTGTGTGATGGCTTTGAAATTCCTTGTCTCTGCATGACCACGACAAAAAAAAAGAAGAAAATACCAACATAACGGTTGAAAAAGTATAAAGTACTTGTCAATTTAAGCCAATAATAAGGAATATCTCAGAAATGGCTAATGCCACAAACAATTTATTTAGCATAGCAAGTGAACAAAATGGCAGTGAAACACTGCGTGCTCTCAAGTTTCCGTGGACTTCTTTACGCGCTTTAATCTATTGATTTAACTCTACAATGGTACGAGGTTAGTCCGTAAAATTAGACAACAGCGGTGTAAACATAATTAAAGGTAGCTATGTGCGGATATTTATGGGTCAAAGAAAGGCATTCAGCCTGAAATTTTCTCCAAAATAAAGCCTGTGGAAAACGCTCTAAGACCTTTCCGGTCTGTTTACGCTGTTTTTGTCACTGTTCGATGATAAGCAAGAGGAGTAGAATGCACCTGTTTCTCACTGACCGGTATTTATTTGGAAATATCTCAATGAGTTCTGCAACTCTTTTAAAGCAAGGAGGGATAACTACACACGTGAAATAAGGCGTGGTTGGGCCACCCGGTATAAAAGAGAACACAGGTAGTCAAATGTCTGAAAAGTGGTCCATATATATTGGTCACGAAATTTCATACTCTTTCGCTGACATTGTGCAAAACGACTGAATAGCAATTCACTTAAAATGAAGCTATTGAAAAGTTCACGGCTCTCTCGGATAACGGCTAACTCGCAAATGTCTGATGCCACAAAAGCTTGTTTTAAAAACAATTGTGTGTGTTAAAGAGATGTACACATTTTTACTTTCTCTACTACGTACAGTAAGTAGGGGAAGTATTGCATTCCACCCAAAAATTCGATACCGAGATTTCACCGGAAATACATGTTTTGAGACCTCCTGAATCAAAAAAAAGCATTTTTGGAAACATGTCCGTGTGTGTGTCTGTGTGTGTGTGTGTGTGTGTGTCTGTGAACAGCATAACTCAAAAACTAACAGTCGGATAAACACCAAACTTGGTATTTACGTTCAGTATCTTCCAGAGATGCGAAACGAAGATTTTCAAGAAAATCCCCCCACCCCAGACTACCCTTTACATGAAACATTTTTCGAAAATTTTAATTTTCTCAAAAATGGCTCTAACAATTTTGATGAAAATATCATATGTTTAAGATAATGTCATGAGAAATGAAATATATATCTCGAAATTTCTGGGAATGTCTCCAAAAGTATTCTTCATTGTGAACGACTTTTGCATAACTGGTAAACCATAAGAGATAGACAAAATTTTACTACACAAAAAATGTAGATCGCGTTAAAATACACAACTTATATCATATACATTTTTTTTTTGAGTGAACCGTTTTCGAGATATTGCTTGTTATTTCCTTAAATTTTCCAATACTTATACTTTTTCTCAAATTCGTTATTTATTTTTTTGTCCTGGACATGCAAAGAGAATGGAATGCGCCACATAGCAACCAGCGATAAAATATTTGACTATCGCTTAAAAGCTACCATATTCCCCTTGCATCTACAAGAAAATTACAAATAAGATTGACATCTCGATATCTCGATTAATATGAAGCATATGGAGAATAGGCGTTTGTAAAAATAGATTGTACAAGAGTAGAGAAAGTCATGTGAGTGTAACACATCAGATTTTTTGTGTAGTACTTTCGGTCTATTTCTTATGATTTACACATTATACAAAACTCCTTCCGAATGAAGAAGACTTAACAGGCTCTTCGCAGAAAATTTAGAACAAGGATTTTAATTTGTCATGAAATTACTTGAAATATGTGGTATTTTAATCTAAATCGTTAAGTCATTTTGGAGAAAATGAAAAAACTATGTTTCTTTATATAAAGGGTAGCTTGGGGTGGGTGGATTTTCTAGAAAATCATCTTGTTGCGTCTTTGGAAGATACAGAACTTAAGTTACCGAATATGGTCTTATCTAACACTTCGGTTTTTTTGGTTATGCTGTTCAGACATCACACATGGACCTTTTTCTAAAACTCATTTTTCTTTGTTAGGGTTCAATGGTATTCAAACCATGTATTTCGGTGAAATCTCAGTATCGAATTTCTGGATGAAGTGCAAAGTTACCTATACGTACTAAAGCAAAAAGAAAAGTAGAGAAGCAAAAACAGGACAGGAAATTCTGAATTTAATTTTATGGTGACATGTTAAATTCCTATGTGAAGCATTTTGGGTGTAAGAACGGCAAAAGCGTATACATTTTAGATATTAAATCTTTCATGTCCTGAGCTTTTTCTTGTGCACTCTGTAACCACCAAATAAATAAGTGGGTAGCAGAGTGAGGGGGTGGGACATGAAGAGAGTGAGAGAAAGAGATAACTCCCATCATTAAAGGGTATAGTGTAGGTAATCTTGTATGCAATTAATCAGACCATATTTTTAGCTGATCATTTTCAAAACAGCATAGCAATTAGTTCGTTCGACATGCATGGTCACTGTGAAATTTAACGTGTTCTTTGCGCACAGTTTTTACTTTATCAACTACTTAAGTAGTATAGGGTATACATCGGGGATGAAGTGAAATAACCACAGGAGGCTACAGGGCGCAGTTAGACGGGCAATAGAGACGCGCGGAAGTCCCTAAATATTCCTGGTTTAAAGACCAGTCCACCTACTGGAACTGCCCAGAGAAGGCGATGAACGACCCGTTACACCATGCAGCCACACGGGGAGTACTCTTTCTTTTGAGCAAGTATTCGCACCATCACCATAGGCCACGACACCTAGAAGCACACCTGAAACATGAGAAGGAAGTGGAATGAAAGGGTAATTATAAGAAGGAATTCGGGCTATGAGGCCTGTTTTTAAAGTAAATACCAATTTGTTTTAAAAAAAATAACAACAGTATCTTCCAAATACTTTATTATTATTCATTACCTTACACCTTACGCTACGTCTCCATAGTCACCGTCATTATTCAGGCACTTGTAACGGGAAATCAGCTTTTATATGCCTTCGTCAAAGAATGATGCCGCCTGTGATGAAAGCCAAGTTTTCTCTTTTTGTTTCACATCGCCGCCGTTGAAATATTTTCCACCAAAGAATTTCTTCAAATGAAGAAACAGATGAGAATTTCTTGGCGCCAAATCCGGACTGTGGGGAGTGTGGTCGTAAAGTTCCCAAAAATATGATGTGATCAGATTTCGAGTTGTTTGGCTGTGTGTGGTCGATCATTGTCATTCATTATTGTTTCCCCATAAACCTCACACAATTCGCGATGAATGTTTGCTGGCATTTCTCGCATTCAGAAAACAAATCACTGAACTGACTTCACAGTCGGCGGGTCGTTCGATTGTTTTGAACATTCTGAGACGCTCTAACAACAGGAAAACACAAAGTGACGATCGCTTATAGCTGCGTCTGGCTTCCTAATGAATGAAGGAAATGATCGCGCATGCTCAAAATCGCGTTGTAGCGGCAAAACATTAAAACGGTACTTCTTTAAAAACACCCCTCGTAGATGAGAAAACAACCCAGTATTCGTCTACCGATTGTTAGGAGCTGTTGGGCCTGTAGTCTCCTGTAGCTCCTTCACTTCATCCCTTCCTCCTGAGGAGTGGTAGCCTCAATAGATTTCCCGCAGGTCGCAGTACGTGTCCCCCTCCGTTGTATACCCTGTAGCCTAATCTCAATTAAATTACCGAAAAAAGAATGTTATATTCACATGACCATCTCTACTCTTGTATCGTTTATTAGTGGGCTATAGTTACGAAAACTTATTTTTCTGTATATTTCATTTTAATCTAGATAAACCTTTGTAGAAATAATTTCATTATACATTTCGTTATAGGAACAGCAAGAGTCAAATGTTTAAGAACTATACGCTATCTACTGGCCTTAGAATGGCATGCTATTTCCATTCAATTGCGGGAAACAACTGAAAATCGATAGGACTTTAGAAGAATGACAAAGTATTGAGCAATTCGAACCAATAATAACAGATATCTCAGAAATGACTTAAGCGACAAAATCGTGAATCGAAATATACGGCGTTTTAAAGACACCTAATTTTTTTTTGTGTGGTACGTTTTCGCCTATGGATTAGTGTTTACTAATTGTACAAGATTATTGAAAATTCCTTCCGAATGAACGGGACTTCCCATGATATTCACAGAAAATTCACGATATACATTTTCTTTGTCGTAAAAATATCTTAAGCCTACGGTATTTTAAACAATATCGTTACAGCCATGTTTGATAAAATAAACATTTTCGAAAAATATTCCATGTAAAGGGTAATTTGAGGTAGGGGGTTTCTTCAACACCTTCGTGTCGAATCCCTTGAAGATGCTGAACATAAATACCAAGTTTGCTACTTAACCGACACACAGACACGCACACAAATCTGTTTCTAAAGGGGTTTTATTTGGGAGGTTCAGGGGCCTCAAAACGTGTGTCTCCGATGAAATCTCGGTACCAAATTTTAATGGAGTACAATACTTCCTATACATATTGTAAGTACGAGTGGAGAAAGTAACTAGAGTACTCGTGGTATTGCTAAACATAGTGTAAGAGAAACTACAGGTGTGTACGATTTATCAGGTTGAAGTAACCATTTTCGGCACTGCATAGAGTATTGGCGCAAATAACGAATCGGTTGGTTCGCAATGCATGGTCACCGTGAAATTGAGCTTCTTTGTGCACGGTTTTTTGTTTTACATTGTCGTTACAGGACCACCGAATTGTTTAGCCATAGTTTAACAACGGTCACCTCGATATATAGAGAAGCTGGAAATTCGATTCCGAACAAGGCGAGTTATAACCCCCCAGCAACCCCCTCGGGGAAGGATAACTCACGGGAAGGGTTGCTTGTTCCTCCCTTGCAAAGTTGTACTCTCTCAGGGATCGTACTGCAAACAAAAACCACGGACATCGCCATAACTAGCAAGCCAACTGATGCGTACATTCAAGTCTCTCTAGAGCATCTGCTTGTTGTTAATTTCAATAGTTACACACTCAAAATTTCAAGGAGCTTTGTAGAGGAGTCTCCAGCTTCCGTCTGACTCATCAAGTACTTCATTCCCACGTATATATCGGTAATTATTAAAAATGCACAAATGTTTTCATGTGATTCCACTCTGCAATTATTTATCTCTGTGATTTTTCTGTTTTACTGCTCTAGCATTATCTAAGGTATTACAAATTGATAAAAAAAAAGGATCTGATGCATTACATTCACATGTCAATCTCTATGCACTATCATATTACTCTTCTATAGTGTCTGAAAACTATTTCTGTAAAAGCCTATTCTTCAATCTAAACCCCATGGCGCTACGGCCCATACGGGGTCTTGGCTTACCAACCCGACTACCGGCCTCATGCTTACTTACGCACGGCAGAGGTGGGTATCATCCAACGGATATGGGGAGATGTGGCCAGCATCACGCATTCCCAGCCGGAATGCTTGCCTGCCAACCCGACTGCCGTCCTCACACTCACTTATGCATGGCAGTGGAGGGCGATCATCCAACGGATATGCGGAGGAGATGTGGCTAGCATCACCATCCCCCAGTCGGAATGCTGGCTTGCCAACCCGCCTGCCGGCCACTGACGCTAGCAGAGGTGGGCGATCATCCAACAGATACTCGAAGGTGATGTGACCAATATTACGCATCCCCAGCCGTAACGTTGGCTCTCGAGGTCGGAGTCGCTGTCTATCGCAGCTCCTCACTTTCCTCACGATGCCAAGCAGGCACCGGTCATCTACCCGGGACTTAAAATCCACACCCCCACGTGTGGGGTCTAAACCGGGCGCATTCCGTGACCGGAAAACAGAACACCATGCTCCAGCCCATTATGCCACGGCTCAGGACTATTCTTTAATCTACTTCACGATAATTGGGATAATTGTTTGTAGAATTACCTTCTTACACATTCTGTTAAAGTTACGAAAGGAATATCGATAGTAAAATATTTAAAAACTGGCTGCTATGTAATGTAAAAACTGGCCTTGAAATTCCATGCATTGAGAGAGACGACTGCCACCTTCTCAAAAATGACAACGTACTGAAAAATTCAAACCAATAGTAACAGATAGGCACCTCAGAAACACGATGCAATAAATGAGTTAGCTGAAGTAAATTGTGTTTTATAGAGATTCACATTTTTGTTTAATTCGTCTTTATCGTTAAACAAAATCATGAAAAATTCCTTCCCAATGAGCAGAACTTCACAGAGGATTCACAGAAAATTTAAGACATACTTTTCTTTGTCATGTAAATGTTTTAAACATATGGCATTTTAACCAAAATAGTATCAGCCATTTTTAAGAAAATAAAAAAATACTGTGTCGGATCTGGCTCTTCTCAGTGGAGGGTGACATGTGCCTCAGTGCTCACCAGGGAGTAGTTAGAGAGGGATAGGCGGCGGAGGGCACGCCACGACGTAAACAGCGGGAACGCCTTCGAGACGCGACCGGAAAATTCTGGCGGCGCTTTTTCTCCTCTCCCCGCCTCAAGAGAACATTGGAACTCTTAGATAGTGTTTTGTGTGTATATATATATATGTGTGTGTGAGTGTGTGTGTGTGTGTGGGCGCTTGCGCGCGTGCGTGTGTGTGTGCGCGCGCTCGCGAGTGAGTGCGTTTTTGTTGATGTGGTATTGTGCTACGAGTGAGCTTATGACGACTGCTTGACGGATAGTGAACGCTGCTCGTCGTACGATCAGTTAAGTCCAGCGATCGACACTCTAGCGAGGGATGCACAAGGAAGAACAGGCTGCTTTTACGCGCAATTCATTCCATAGCTGGGCGCAAAGTAAAGTGTAGTGACAAAGAAGACTGAAGTAAGTCAGGAAACGCATTGAAAACGTAAAGTTACAATATTGAATACTTTTCCGTGTAAAGAGTAGTAAGTAGAGTGGGAGATTTTCCTGGAAAACTTTGTGTCGCATATTTGGAAGATGCTATGCTTAAATACCAAGTTTGGTATTTAACGGAATTTTCGTTTTTTAGTTATACTGTTCACATGCGCACACACACACACACACACACACACACACACGAACTTTTTTCTAAAAATACCACAGCAGCAATTATTTCCTGTGAATTCGCAGTATCGAATTTTTCTGTTT